>CM053769.1:437715093-437783379 GCA_028658325.1 Potorous gilbertii | reverse complement strand
GATCAAAAGAGAGAACAGAAGAAACGGGGGGCAGGATAGGATGGAGGGAAATATAGTTAGTCTTACACAACATAACTATTATGGAAGTCATTTGCAAAACTACACAGATATGGCCTATATTGAATTGCCTGTCTTCCCAAAGAGAATGGATGGGGAGGGAGGGATGGGGAGAAGTTAGAACTCAAAGTTTTAGGAACAACTGTTGAGTATTGTTCTTGCTACAAGGAAACAAGAAATACAGGTAATGGGGAATAGAAAGTTATCTGGCCCTACAGGACAAAAGAGAAGATGGGAACAAGGGAAGGGAAGGATGATAGGAGAGAGGGAAGATTGGTGATAGGGGAAATTAGAATGTTCAGTGTATTGGGATGGGGGGAGGGAACAAATGGGGAGAAAATTTGGAACCCAAAATTTTGTGAAAATGAATGTAAAAAGTTAAATAAATAAATTTAACTAAAAAAAAACCCTTTGAATTCCAACTACTCTTCATTCTCTCCCTACCCATTGCCTTTGGGAAGGCAAGTAATTCAATATAGGCCGTATCTGTGTAGTTTTGCAAATGACTTCCATAATAGTCATGTTGTGTAAGACTAACTATATTTTCCTCCATCCTATCCTGCCCCCCGTTTCTTCTGTTCTCTCTTTTGATCCTGTCCCTCCCCAAGAGTGTTGATTTCAAATTGCTCCCTCCTCCCATTGCCCTCCCTTCTATCATCACCCCCCACCCTGCTTATCCCTTTCTCCCCCATTTTCCTGTATTGTAAGATACGTTTTCATACCAAAATGAGTGTGCATTTTATTCCTTCCTTTAGTCGAATGTGATGAGACTAAACTTCATGTTTTTCTCTCAGCTCCCTTCCTTTTCCCTCCACTAAAAAGTCTCCTGCCTGCCTCTTCTATGAGAGATAATTTTCCCCATTCCATTTCTCCCTCTCTCCTCCCAATACATTTCTCTCTCACAGCTTAACTTCATTTTTTTAAGATATGATCCCATCCTATTCAATTCACTCTGAGTTCTCTGTCTCTTTGTGTGCATCCACGTGTGTGTGTGTATGTGTGTGTGTGTGTAATCCCACCTACTACCCAGATACTGAAAAAAAGTTTCAAGAGTTACAAATATTGTCTTTCTCTGTAGGAATGTAAACACTTCAACTTTGGTAACTCCCTTATGACTTCTCTTTGATGTTTACCTTTTCATGCTTCTCTTCATTCTTGTGTGTGAATGTCAAATTTTCTTTTTCAACTCTGGTCTTCTCATCAAGAATGCTTGAAAGTCCTCTATTTCATTGAAAGACTATTTTTTCCCCTGAAGTATTATACTCAGTTTTGGGTAGGTGATTCTTGGTTTTAGTCCTAGGTCCTTTGATTTCTGTACATATTCCATGCCCTTCAATCCCTTAATGTAGAAGCTGCTAGATCTTGTGTTATCCTGATTGTATTTCCACAATACTTGAATTATTCCTTTCTAGCTGCTTGCAATATTTTCTCCTTGACCAGGGAACTCTGTAATTTGGCCACAACGTTGCTAGGAGTTTCTCTTTTTGGATCTCTTTCAGGCAGTGATTGATGGATTCCTTGAATAATTATTTTTCCCTCTGGTTCTAGAATATCATGGCAGTTTTCCTTGATAATTCCATGAAAGATGATGTCTAGGCTCTTTTTTTTGACCATGGCTTTCAAGTAGTCCCATGATTTTTAAGTTATCTCTTCTGGATCTATTTTCCAGGTCAGTTGTTTTTCCAATGAGAGATTTCACATTATCTTCCATTTTTTCATTCTTTTGGTTTTGTTTTGCTATTTCTTGGTTTCTCAGAAAGTCATTCGTCTCCATCTATTCCATTCTCATTTTGAAAGAACCATTTTCTTCAGTGAGTTTTTGAACCTCCTTTTGTATTTGGCTAATTCTGCTTTTGAAAGCATTCTTCTCCTCATTGGCTTTTTGAACCTCTTTTGCCAATTGAGTTAGCCTATTTTTCAAGGTGTTATTTTCTTCAGCATTTGTTTGGGTCTCCTTTAGCAAGGTGTAGACCTGCTTTTCATGCTGTTCTTGAATCTCTCTCATTTCTCTTCCCGTTTTTTCTTCCATCTCTCTCTCTTGATTTTCAAAATCCTTTTTTAGCTCTTCCATGGCCTTAGACCATTGAATATTTATTTTGGATGTTTGGGATACAGAAGCCTTGACTTCTATGTCTTTCCCTGATGGTAAGAATTGTTCTTCCTCACCTGAAAGGATGGGGGGAGATATCTGGTCACCAAGAAAGTAACCTTCTATGGTCTTATTTTTTTTTCCCTTTTCTGGGCATTTTCCCAGCCAGTTATTTGACTTCTGAATTCCTCTCCACACCTACTTTGCCTCCAGATTCAGCCAGCTAGTGCTTGGGATCTGAGATTCAAATGCTACTTCCAGCCTCAGGGCTTTTCGCAGGGTCGAGGCTGTTATTCAGTGTGAGATTAAATTCAGGTGCACAGGTGGGGACAGGGCTGCTACTCAGTGTGAGATTGAATTCAGCTGCTCAGATAGGGGCAGGGCCACCTCACAGGGCTCAGTTCCCTCAGGGGGTTTATGTGTAGACCTTCAACAAAGGGTCTGACCTCCTACCTGCTTTGGGAGCCCCTGTGCCCTGTTGCCTCTGCTGCTGCCTCTTGAGGGGCCCTGAGTTATGGGGATACCCTGCTCCCCTCTTGGAGAGCTAGACAGGCTTTCTTACTAACCTTTGGCATCTGTGGGTGGATGTACATGAGTGGTTGCTGGAGATTCCATCCCTTAAGCCTGCTCAGATCTGGTCCTCTCGATGCTGTACGGCCAAGGCAAGGCTGGGCCATGCTCCGTGTCTGGTGCGTGATGGACCTTTGGTGTTGGGTTTGTAGGGCTCTCTGGAACAGAAATCTCCTTCACTCCGTTGTTCTGTGCCTTACACTCCTCCAGAATTTGTTGGGGGTTCCTCTTTACAGGTAATTTATGGGCTGTGGGTTAGGAGCTAGTATATGTGAATCTTTCCACTCTGCCATCTTGGCTCCTCCCCCAAGCAATTCAATCAAAACACATTAAGTAAACACTAGGTGCCAGGTCGTGGAGCTATAGGAAAGAGTGAAGATATCTCTGCCCTCAAGCAGCTTGTATTCTAATGAGAGATATGACTGGTACATAAACAGACACTTAGAGAGGCAGGTGGGAGCAGGCAGGGGAGCAGAGACTCCAGGGATGGTCCCAGGTGATGACTGATCTCAGAATTTTAGGAACAACTGTTAAGTATTGTTCTTGCAACTAGGAAATAAGAAGTACAGGTAATGGGGTATAGAAATTTATCTTGACCTACAGGACAAAAGAAACGACGGGGATAAGGGAAGGGAGGGATGTTAAAAGGGAAGACAGATTGATGATAGGGATAATTATAATGCCTGGCATTTGGGGGTAGGGGAGGGGAGAAATGGGGAGAAAATTTGAAACCCAAAATTTTGTGGAAATGAATGTTCAAAACTTAAATAAATAAATTTAAATACAAAAAAAATCAATTTTACTTTATTTTCAGTTTTAGATGCTTATATTCCCTCCATGGAGAAGGCAGGAAATGTAAAACCTGTTACAAATACGAAGTCATGAAAAAAGCAGTTTTCTGCATTTCTGCATCCAAAAAGTACGAAAAAAAGGGGGAAATTCCTCAGTCTGCACTGGGTAAAGGTAGATAGCATTTTTTATCATGAACAAAGATGTCATTGTGTTAATCAGAGTTACTAAGTCTTTCACAGTTGATTATCACTAAGATACAATATTGCTGCTACTGTGTATAATGATATAGTTCTGCTTACTTACTTTGCATTAGTTAATATAAATCTTCCCAGGTTTTTCTGAAACCATCACCTTCACCATTTCTTACTTCACAGTAGTATTCCATCACATTCATATACCATAACTAGTTCAACCATTTCCCAATTAATAGGTAGCCTGTCACCAGTTTCCAATTTTTTGCCACCACAAAAAGAGTTTCCACAAATATTTTTGTACATATAGTCCCTTTCCTTTTTCTTTGATCTCTTTGTGGTCTAGGTCCAGGAGTGGTATTGTTGGGTTAAAGGATATGCAGAGTCTAATAGCTTTTTGGGCATATTTCAAAATTGCTTTCCATAATGGTTGGACTAGCTCACAACTCCACCAATGGTGCATTAGTCTATTTATTTTGCACTCCCTCTAACATCTGTCATTTTTATTTTCTGTCATCTTAGACAATCTGATGATTGTGAGGCAGTAAAGTTGGATATTTTGATTCCAAGAAATGGGAAGCTTTTGAGATCAAGTGATTAAGTATTTGCCAGAGATGGCTGTGTAAAGGCTGAGGGAGAGGGAAATGAACAGGTAGGTCTGGTGGCTGCTATACAGAGTAAAAATGGTTTCTTGGTATTTAAATCCCTTCTCCATCAACCCCTACCCTTATAAGATTTATATATGGAGGTTAATGATATTTCAGAACTTTCCCCAAATATCTATGTGCTATTCATATGCTGTTACTGCTTCACTACAGAAAATGTGAAGAAGAACCTAGGCCTATCAGCTGGAGACTGAAATCTGAATATCTAGTTGCTGAAAAAAGTGAGGATCCCTCTCATCATGACATAAATATATCACATATAAATATAATCTGTTTTTCTTTTTGTTTGTTTTATGCAATTAGGGTTAAGTGACTTGCTGAAGGTCACACAGTTAGTAAGAGTCTGAGGCTGGATTTGAACTCAGATTCTTCTCTTGATTCCAGAGCTGATAGTTTATCTACTGTGCCACCTAGATAAACTTATGGATCTGTTTTTTTAAAATTTAAATGGGATCAGAACAGTTTATTTGGATATATTTACTGAATCTGCCTAGAATATTCTTGACAGTGCTAGAGATGCAGAATGCCTATACCAAAATCTATACCAAAACCCCAATCCCCCAAATATTGAGCCTTATCATATGTGTGGATTATGAAATGAATGTTTTGAATGTAATGGCAAACAGTTTATTTTGGGGTAGCCTTCTTGAATAAGATTTATAGCTCCTGAAAACCTCAGTTGATTACCCAAAAGCAATATATTGCTATAGATTCTAAACTGGAGGAGTTTTTTTTAAGAAAGGCTGTATTTTCTGTAGACTATTGGGATTCTGTGACTGATCAACATAAAGCTGTAAACATACAAAAACATTCAGCAGTCCTTGTTTAATGTCAAATCATAAAATAAAAAGAGTTTTTTTACTCTTTCCATCTCAGTATATATGATATTGTTCAGTTAGTCAAAAGTTTTGGTATGTCCCTAGTAGAGGCCTTGTTCAAAGTGATATATTACATTACATAGGATGATAGAAAGGTACAAGGATGGGTTACCTCTTTTCAGGAGGCTTTACAGAGGTATAAACAGGGGGCAAGTGGTGGATTGACTAAGAAGGGGAAATGCTTACATATTGTACAACTTTGGGAATTCAATTTAAAAAAGATTCTTTCTTTTAAGGAAATTGATACACATCAACCAACATGAACTTTTCAATACATAAAAAAACAGTAAAAGTATTGCAATGAAACTGAACTTCTATTACATTTTTTAAAAATGCATATTTAATTTAACACAATGGTAAGGAAATTTTCTTGCTTGTCTATCTATGTCCCCTTCTGAATTTCCTTCTGCATCTCTTTGTGAATTTGAAAAAAAAATTCATAGACTTTTTTCCTACATTTCTCTTTCTCATTACTATAACTTCTCATAGATCCCCTTAGTCCTAAATAGAAGCCCTCCATTAAAATAAATAAGTATTCTCAAATAAGACAAATCTGTATATTGTGCTTCTCTCAAATGGTAGGACTCATTCTACACCCATATTCCATCACCTTTGTGCAAAGAGATAATAAATAAATTTCATCACTGGTCTTCTGAAACTGTAATTGGTCATTCAATTTATCAGAGTTCTTAAGTCTTTCACAGATTTTTTTACATTATTTTAGTCTTTGTATGGATTGTTCTCTTGGTTCTGTTCACTCTCCTTTGCATCTGTTTATGTAAATCTTCCCAGCTTTCTCTCAATATGTCCCTTGGTCATTTATTATGATATAATATTATTTTATGACATTCATATCAATCTTTTATCCATTCCCCAATTGAGGGTCACCCACTTGTCTCTAGTTCTTTGATATAACATACAATATGTCTATAAATATTTGGTGCTCCTGGTTCATTACTTTTTTTTTTTTTTATCTCTTTGGGGGTTTATACTACATAGTCGCATTACTGAGTCAAAGAGGATGCAGTTTAGTCACTTTTTGGATATAGTTCCAAAGTGTTTTCCAGAATGGACAACTTCAAAACTCTACTAATAGTATATTAATATGTATGCCCTCTCCTAGCCTCAACAACAATGGTAATTTTAATTTTTTGGACCATCTTTCAGGTTCAGATGCTTTAATTTGTTTTTCTTTTTATTGGCAGTGACTTGAAATCTTTAAAAAATAAATTGTTGCCTGTGTAACCAGACACTGGTGGGCAGAAATTTCCCAATGTTGGTCTACTTGAGACCATGGAAATCTCAGTAATTGCCCTTTCCTGTGGTGGAGGAGGAAGAGAAGCAGCCTTGTAAGCAGTATTTTTGTCAGGGAATACAAGACGAGGTTGGGAAACTAGATATGAGGAGGTTAGGAGTCCAACCTGAGTTGCTATTGCTCCTGCCGTGAGTAGGTCAGGCACTGGGGCTCTAGTAATAGCCTTGTTAGAGAGCAGGAACAGAGCCAAGTACCTAAGAGTGGCAGAAGCTATGGAGATCAGTGGTCATGAAAAGGAGAACAGAATTGTAAAGACCAGCTCAGCATTGTTCTGAAATGCCTACGTAGATTTATTTTGTTGAACTTATCCAAAATAGTAATTCCCTTTTCCCCTTTCCTTCCCAAACAAACTTGCATTCTTCCTCAAGCTTAGGTTTGTTTTTAAAGTTTATTCTGCATTGTTTTATTTAATCTCCAAGAACTAGTATTAATATAAAAACTGTGGTCAACTATTACATTATTGTTGCATTATGTAGGTGTTTCATTTGCTGAAAGGCAAATGAGAGAGGCTATAATCAGCAAAGCATACGAGAGAGAAGTAGGAGCTTTTTAAAAATATGGAATATATTTGCCAGAGAAAGAGATAGATTGTCTTTCTAACTTCTGGTAATATTCTCAGCATGGGGATCAGTGCTAGACAAAAGATTTTATTGATTCATATTTTATAGTTTCCCCAAAGTAGAGAAGAACAAATTAATCTAGACTCTGCTGAACATAGCAGAATGGTGAAGGCTGTCTGTGTCTAATGTATGAGGTGGCATCAAAGGTATTTTTCCCTTTTCTCATTGTTCTGCAGCAAGTTTAGAAAAAAAAACAACTGCTTTCCCCAAAGGTGAGGTCAAGTGAGAACCATGCCTAAAGGAAGGAGTCAGGAACAAAGGGCTACATACGCAAGAATAGGGGCCAGAAAGATGGAATAACTCATTCTCTTGCTTGCCAATTTGCATCATCCATCCCACAGCTGTCTAGAAGTATACAATTGCTGACTATTTTTAATGGCACCAACTTAAGAAAAATGACATTAAACTATTCCTATGTATTCAGCAACAGAGTTCTTGTTGTTTAAGCACTTTGTTCTGAAGCCAGAGAAACAATTCATAGACTCAGTAATGATACAAGTGAAAGAGGATCCTACTAATGAGGTAAAGAACCAATAGGCCATAGGAGGTAAGTATGGTTTCTGACCTAAAGGTCTCACTAGGAAATGTGTTTAGACCCTCAGAGATGAAGGATATAAAGGAAGATAATGAGAGTGGGAATGAGGATGAGAAGTAGGTAATAAGAGAGTTCTAGCTATCCTAGTATCACTTTTTTTCCTACCACCAGCAGTGACTTCTTTAACAGTAAAGGTTAGAAGATGCGTAGGCTTTTACCACCAAGGAACTAGGAAATTAAAGGAGAAGTTTAAGCAACAACCTGATGATTCTGAAAAAAATGGTTGATGAGAATGTGTTCCAATAGGGCCAATGTGAAAATTCTTAATGCCAGAGAAAAAGAGTTGCAACAACTTTTATCAACTCAGTTAAATCAATTAAAAGTCCTCTTGTTTTGCCCTTTTTATAGGTTTCTAAGATGGGAAATTGTACATACTTGGATAAAAATAAATTACTTCTGTAGTCAGTTCCCCAATAGAGGTCAAAAAGGGAAGGGCTGAAATCCCTAAAAAGGATGTTAGAATGTATCAAGGATAAACTCTTATTTTCTGCTTTTTCTCCTATGATCAGCAGGAGCTTGGAGCAATTATCTTTTGGGCAAAGCCCTACTCCAATGTCAAAATGGTTTACCCATGGACCTCCTCACCATATGGGTATAGACTGGCATAATTTGAGAAGGAAATTGAGACAGTCATGAACTATCTGAGCAAAATATAGACAATACAAATAGGTAGTCTGAGGTTAACAATAGGACAAAGCTTTGGGTGTGGTTCCTGAAATCACACCCAAAAAACATGAAATATGGGACTGCTCGGGAAATCAATGGCTAACTCGTGGGGTACTAGTAAGGTTGCACCATGACACCTAGGCAGTAAGGAACCTTCAGCCTCTCCCCAAGCCAAGATATATCAATACCAATAGATTCCAGTAGACAAATAGTAACTTAACAAAGTTATCACACCAAGTGCTGATGCCTTTCCTAGTCTTATCAATATAGTTGACTAGGTCATCCAGGACCAAGGACAGTGATTTGGGGCTGTTGACTTTGGTACTTGAAGAAGTTCAGCATACCTTCACCACCCTTTCACATCATTCTTCTCCCAGGCTACTTGAGCTCCACGTCTTTTTGTATTTAACTAATGTAAAAGTAACTTTTAAAATTATTTTATCTTTAAATTGGAGTCAAAAGTTTAAGAAAAAATGCCCCCTTGATATTTAGTGATCATCAAACAAATATCAAGGATTAGAACTGTCTCCACCTCTGTTTTACTGACATAATTACATAGTACTCCCAAATCTTACCATCATTCCCAATTTGAAGATGAATTTTTAATCTGTAAATGCTAGTACCAAAAAACAAAGAAAAGAAAGTGCGTACAGTACTCAGTTCCATTTTTTTTACTTCCCTCTTCTCCCCACACCCTACTTATCCTATTTCCCTTTTAAGCTACACCAAGCCTCTTTTAACCAATTTCACCTACCTTTCACCTCCCTATTTCCACTTTAAATTATTTCCTACCATATTTTCCTAAATTTCCTGGCACTATTCCATCCTCTCCTCGCTATTGTTCCTCAGCCCCTATCACTCCATGCACAATATGTCTTACACTCTTATCGTCTGACCCAATTCACACTCATTTCCAATTCTCTAGTTGACTGTGGGGAGATTTTTTAGGGGTAGAAATTAAAAAATTTGTAATCTTTTTAACATTTCTCTCCAAATTAACCCTTGATCCCCTCCCACAAGACTTTTCAACAATTAATGAATGCTGATGATTTTAAGTGGTCATTTTAAATTACCATCAAGAATTACTTATGTTATGTAGTAACCCTTCATATAATTACAGTAAATATGCTTTTGTGATTTATTTGACCATTTTAGATGAGTCAGGATAGACACTATTTGAAACACTTTCTCAATAGCTTTTCTTCCCCTAATAGACTGCAATTCTCTAGGCACGGAGTAAAAGTTTGGGTTTCAGAGAATATTTGGCCTGATAAAGAATGTTGAATTTATTATATAAAAGAGATGGCCTTAGAATCCTAGTAATTTCTCTTAAGAGCTTATCCACCCCATCCATTGTAACTATGGAAACACTTAATTCCCTAAAATTGTACCCCACTGTATTACATCTGGCACATTGTTAAACCTTACACTCTTAAGGGGCAGGATATTATCTGATGGTACATACTGTCCTTCCCCCCTTGGAGAACACTTCTTGAAGAGGGAAGATGCAAAACATCTCCTAAGAAATCCAAAATTAATGCTATAATTCCCCTCTCTCTGCCCCAACCTGCTTGAAATTTGCTTCATCAAATCCTCATAGGAAGATGTGAACTGACAGCTCAGCATGTACTCTAGAGGTTTCCTTCAGACACCTGCCTCTCAGGAGCACCCTCAGGGAGGGGGACAGGGAGAAGTTTATTAAAAGTTTCAAGAGATTCTCTGGAGCACAATCTCACAAAAATAAAATCACAGATACCTCTCTAGATTTGGCAGCAGAGTTGAATAAGATTGGCTACCATGCTCCTGAAGTGTCTTATCATAGATGTTATTAGTAGGATTTTCAGCTGTTGGTTTTGGTCAGAATACAACAGATGGCTCAGTATCTGCTCCTTCCATCACACAGTCACAGAATTTCAGAGATGAATCAACCTTGGAAACCATTTAGTCCAAACAATATGAAACAACACCACGGACAACAAGACTATCCTATATAACATATCTGATAATTGGGCATCCAACCTTTGTTTGAAGACTTGCAGCGAGGGCAAATCCACTACCTCCTGAGACACTCAAAATATTTGTAGAGCATACTAATTATTAGCAAGTTTTTCCCTACATAAAGCCTAAGAGTTCTTTGTAGCTTTAACCCACCATTTCTACATTCCCTTCCAGGACCAAAGTAAACAAATCTGCAATCCCCTGCAATGACATTCTTTCATATATGTCTCTTTATATACTTTCATATACAGTCTCTTAATTATGTCAGATCCCTTCGGGCAGGACAAAAGGGAAACTTTGATAGACAGAAATGCCCATACATGTGCATATTCACATGCACATGGACACACACATGCACACACACCCAAAGCTGCAAGAAATGTTGAATATAAGATTTTATGCTTGCTCTACCTACACACAAATATGGTTGATCAGTCTGTCTCTGACACAGAATTTCCCTTTACACTTCCCAAAGTTAATAATTTTCCTTATTCACATTAATAAATGGCAGGAATGAGATGGATTGTTATTTCATTAGTGGAATCTTTAGATGGGGAAATATTCATGTCTTGCTCAAGGGCTGGTTTCTTAGTGTTAGATTTATTTTAAAATTTAGTCCCATGGTCCTAAGGCTTAGGAGAAGATTTTAAAATATTTTTTCCCAACTACATTTAAATATTTTTACCTTAAAAATTTTTTGAGTTCTAAATTCTCTTGCTCTCTCCTTCCCCTGCCCTCTCATTGAGAAAGCAAGCAAATTGATATAGATTACACAAGTGTAATCATGTAAAACATATTTCCATATAAGCCGTGTTATAAAAAAAAAGACCAAGAAAGACCCACAAGAAAAATAATGAAAGCAAAAAATAAAAATATGCTTTGAGCTGCATTCAGACTCTATTAGTTCTTTTACTGGAGGAGGAGAGCATTTTTCATCATACATCCTTCAGAATTGTCCCAGACCATTGTATTGCTGAGAATAGTTAAGTTGATCATACAATATTGCTGTTAATTATGTGTAATGTTCTCTTGGTTCTGTTCATTACACCTTGCATCAGTTCATATAAATCTTTCTAGGTTTTTGTGAGAGCACCTGCTCATCATCTCTTCAAAAACAGTAGTATTCTATTGGAATCATATACTACAACTTGTTCAACCATTCCCCAATTGATGGGTATCCCCTCAATTTCCAACTCTTTGCCACCATAAAAAGAGTTGCTATAAATATTTTTGTACATATAGGTCCTTTTCTTTTTTTATCTCTTTGGGATACAGACCTAGTAGTGGGTCAAAGGGTCTGCATGGTTTTTTTAGCCCTTTGAAAATAGTCCCAAATTGCTCTATAAAATGGTCAGATCAGTTCACAACTCCACCAATAGTGCATTAGTACCTTCATTTTCTTGCAACCCTTCCAATATTTGTAATTTTCCTTCTCTGTCATATTAGTCAATCTGATAGATGTGGGGTTGTTTTAATTTTCATTTTTCTCATCAATAATGATGTAGAGTATTTTTAAGGTGACTACAGATAGCTTTGATTTCTTTGTCTGAAAACTGCCTATTCATATTATTTGATTATTTGTCAATTGAGGAATAGCTCTTATTTTTTATGTATTTGACTCAGTTCTCCATATATTTGAAAAATGAGGTCTTTATCAGAAAGACACTTGCTATAAATTTTCCATGCTTATGACTACTAACTTCAAATTTCCCTCCCTCTTATTTACTCCCTGTTTATCCTACCCTTTCTCTCTTTTTACACTTTCATCCTCAAAAGGTGTTTTGCTTCTGATTACTACCCCCATTTGCCTTTTGTAATTGCCTGACCACTCCTCCCAACCCTTCTATCACTCTTTCTCCTTATCCCCTCCCCCTTCTAATTTCCTGTAGGATAAGATAAATTTCTATGCCCGTTTGAGTGTGTATGTTATTCCTTTTTTCAGCCAATTTCAATGAAAGTAAGCTTCAATCACTGCCCTCTCACCTCCCCCATCTTCATCTCCTCTCTAAAGCTTTTTCAAATTTCATTTGTGAGATAATTTACCACAGTCCACCACTCCCTATACTCCTTCTAACTTCTTTAACATTGATAAAGTTCTTAGTAGTTAAAAGTATTTTCCCATGTAGAAATGCAAACAGTTTAATCATATTGCATCCATTATGATTTCTCTTTCCTCTTTATCTTTTTATGATTCTGTTGGGTCTTGTTTATGATGGTCAAATTTTCTGTTCAGTTCTGGTCTTTTCATTAGGAATGTTTGAAAGCCCTTTTTTTCATTGTATATCCACTTTTTCCCCTGAAGGATTATAGTCAGTTTCAGTGGTTAGGTGATTCTTAATTGTAATTATAGTTCCTTTGCCCTCAAAAATATCATATAGCAAGCCTTTAATCCTTTAATGAGTAAGTTACTAAATCTTATGTAATCCTGACTGTGGTTCCATGTTGCCTGAATTGTTTCTTTGTAACTGCTCACATTATTTTCTCTTTGACCTGGCAGCATTGCAATTTAGCTATTATGTTCCTGGGAGTTTTATTTTTGGATCTCCTTAAGGAGATAATTGTTGGATTCTTTCAATTCCTGTTTTACCATCTGGTTCTAGGACATCAGGGTAGTTTTCCTCAATAATTTGTTGAAAGAAGATATCTAGGCCTTTGTTTTGATCATGGCTTTCAAGTACTGTAATAATTTTTAAATGATCTCTCCTTGATTTATTTTTCTGATTAGTTGTTTTTCAGTTGAGATATTTTACATTTTCTTCTATTTTTCATTCATGTTTTTAAATTGTTTCTTAATGTCTGAAGAAGTCATTAGCTTCCGCTTGCCCAATTCTATTTTTCAAGGCATAGTTTTCTTCAGTAAGCTATTGTACCTCTTTTTCCATTTGACAATTCTTTTTTTAAGAGTTTTTTTCTTTTCAGTGAATTTTTGTACCTCTTTTTTTTTTATCATTTTGCCTATTTTGTTTTTTAAGGAATTATTTTCTTTAATATGTTTTGTGCCTTTTGTAACCAAGCTGCTGACTCTTTTTTCATTAATTTTCTTGTATCAGTTTCATTTCTTTTCAGAATTTTTCCTATCCACTTTCTATTTGATTTTTTCAAGCCATTTTGAGCTCTTCTAGTGATTCCTTTTAGACCTGAGATCAATTGATATTTTTCTTTGAGACTTTGGATGTAGCAGTTTTGACTTTATTATTTTCTTCTAAGTTTATGTTTTGATCTTCCCTGTCACCGTTTTAACTTTCTATAGTCAGGTACTTTTGTTGGTTTTTTTGCTCATTTTCCAACCTATTTATTGACTTAAAACTTTATGTTAAAGTTGGACTCAGCTCTTGGGGTTGAGGGGGCACTGTCCCCATCTTCAGGTTTTTCATGTTGCTGTCTTCAAAGCTACTTCTGGGAAATCTGTAAGTTTTCAGTTCTTCCAAGGAGCTATGATTTGGGGAGCTATGAGTTTACTACTCCCCTGGCCTGTTCTCTGGTCTGTGAGTGACCAGAAGTACTTCTTTTCACCCTGAAACTTCAACTAGGGTCCCTACTGTTCTGCAGCTCTAAACTCTGGTATGCTAATGTTCCTCTTTGACTAGATAATGTGACCCAGGAAAGCAACCTGGATCAGCATATGGGCAATACAACACAGTCCTTCACCCAGTGCTAGCAAAGGGACCACTGTAATCTCTTAACCAGCTGTTAGACTCCCTGAACATCTGTGAACTGAGAGCTCTGGAAGCCACTGTTACTGATTCAGTTGCTCTCAAGGCCTACTATTGGCTTGTAGAGGCATTGCCCGATGTTATTTTGCCTTAGAGATGCCTGCACTGGACAATACTCTATTCTTACACTTGTGTGATAAACCTTTCCTGTTGACCTTCTCAGTTGTTTTGGATTGAAAAATTGTTTCACTTCATCCTTTTATGAGTTCTGCTGTGCCAGAATTTATTCCAAGACTTTATTTAAAGTTGTTTGGAGGGAGATTTGGGAGAATTCAGGCAAGTCCCTGCCTTTTGACCACCATCTTGGTTCTGTCTCTGCAGCCTCTGAGGAAAAGTTTTTGAAAACCAAGAATGGGGATGCATATTGCAAATACTGTCAGGCAAAAAGTTAAAACACATGCTCTTGGCATGTGTGAAAACACACACAAACATTTCATTCATATCTTTTCCTTTCTGACTAGGTTGGCTGAAAGTTTGGGCTACATATTTGACATTAGAATTAGAGGAGTTCTAAAGGATTATTGCTTTTTCTAGAGCTATGTGAGCTCAGATGTTCTAATAATATAAACTAGCATGGTTTGTTGCCTCCCTAAACTTGAAGATTTTTAAAATGTATTGCTCAAAGGATTATAGACATATTAATTGATTCTGTGGGTATTGGTAAAAGAGAAACAGATTAGACTGGTATATGTATTGGGAAAGAAATATGGCTTTATTCCAAACTCTTCCTACCTATCTTATATAATTCATGACATCATCAGTGTTACCCAATTGATTGAATCTATAATGAAGTTATCAATATGTTTCTTCTATTCCATAATCCCCAACCCAGTCATTGAGCATATATTTATGATATAAATTATAGGGACATAGAAATTATAAAGGCATTTGCCAAATTCTTATAATTTATTCATAATGGCCATAAACAAAATTATAACAATGTTGCACCTTGTAGGCTTTGTTTATTATGGCCTCTTGACTTCTTATTGGTTATACAGGCCTGCAAATTTCCCAGATGGGGCCAGCCAGCCAGCCCTTTCATGAACTGATCCAACAATACCATCTTGTTTCTTGTCAAATGTTGGCTGAGGACCGAGAATGATTTGTCCTACTTGGTAACACACTCTCTGTCCTGCTCAATCTGCCTGATTTCTCTGACTCAGCTTTCATAGGCTTATTAGAAGCTTGCTTGAGCTTCTTCATGAATTTCTCAAATTTCCCTAATTGGAAGCTATTTTCAGTTCTATAGGGCAACATGTTACACTGGGAAGAAGATAAGACTTAGAATCAAAAGAAGCTGGGTTTAAGGCTCACCTTTGTCACTTATTAGTGTGTGGTTTGGAGGCTTCAGATTCCAAAGAAGTAGACCTGAGGTGATTTCCCCCTGCCCTCCCCCAGACTTTCTCTATTCCATTAACTCTTTGTAGGAAATTTTGGACATGGACATTAGCCCTGAATCATCTAGTCCTTTTGTATGTCAGTTGTCAAATATTTCTCTTCTTTTCATGTCCAAAGAGAGTGTTTGAGATGCCTCAGTCATGTTTTCTAAAACTACATCTTGAATTATCCATAGACATATATGTCATATTAGCATGACATTCACCCAAATAAATTACCAAGAGAGTTAAATCAGAATGTTTTCCTAGCCTCTCACGTCAATTTAATTCAGCAAACACCATTGTTTGTCCTTCTTTTTGAAGAAGACCAATGAAATGACATCACAGGTGATATCTTGACTTGCACATGATTTGGATTTAAGTGAGGTAGAACTGCACCAAGCTGTCAGTCTCATGCTGTCTTCCACAGTCATAGAAGTCCAGTGGCAAGACAAAAGTCAGGATGACCCAGGATGCAGTGGATGACCTTGGCATCTTTGATACCTGAACAAGATCTAAGTATTCCACAATACCTATTTTTTGTTGCCTTCAGGGCCATTGGAACAAATTGTTTTCATCCACCCATTTCATTGGGTGATGCTTAAGGTAGATGTCCCTTTAACTCACTAACAGGTTGAGGCCCATCAATCTCTTTTAGTCTGTCTTCTGAGACCATTTTCCTGGGAGGTGGCCACTGCTCATGCCACAGCTTCTTGGAGTCATAGGTGAGAGTGGGATAAAGGTGGACACCAAAGGTGGATGAGCAACTCTGAAAAGAGCTTGATGAGCTAATCCTTCCTGAACAAATCCTCCTTCAGCAAACATTAAATGCCTACTATGTATAAGACATTGTGCAAGGCCCTGGGGATGCAAAGACAAAATAGAACACAGTTGTGTTTTCAAGGAATTCAAAATCTAATAGGGGAGACAACATGTTCATTAATAATTAACAAAATGAACTGAAGTATGCAAATGCAAAAGAAAAATTCAAGCTTCTATGAGAAATTTGAGGCCTGAGAGATAATTTCTAGCTTTGTGGTTGAGGCCTGAGATCAGAGAAGTCTTTAGGAAAGGCATGATATGATTCTGGAAGGAAGTATTTCAACAATTTGAGTTGGGGGATGGGAGAGTTCATTTCAGCTACAGATTGTGGGTGGCAGTTTAAGAATGTGGTCAGTGAGTTGGTCTAGCCAGCTGTAAAGAGAGCAGTTTGAGATAAGCCTGGAAAGGTAAGTTGGGATAAGATCATGGAAGACTTTGAATGCCTGACTAGAGAGTTCATATGTGACTTAGTAAAGCAATAGGGAGCTATATTAAAGGTGTTTGAGCAGCAGAATTTTATGATCTGTGTGCTGCATTTATGTTTGCAGCAATGTGAAGGATGAATTGGGGTGGGGGAATAAAGGCAGATGGTCTAGGACATGCAATACTCTGGATGAGATATGATGAAGACTAGAACTCTAGTTGTGGCAGTGGAAATGGACAGGATAAAAAAAGTAAAAGCTATTGGTGAGATACAATTAACAGTATCAGCCATCTCACAGGTGGGATACTGAAAACTGGTCAGCATCTCTGAGGCCTCCTTTAGACACACCCTCTGCCAAACACAGCCCAGATTTAGAGCAGCTTGCAAGGCATTTAACCAAGGGTTCTGATACAAACAACTACTAGTGACAGCTCATTTCCACTATTGTACCTGACTGCTTTGAGCCTGTTAAACTACTACTGCTATGATTTACTTCGTCCTGTTCAGTTTGTGGTTTCTATGACCTTTTGAAGGATATGTATAAAGACTTTTCACTTCTTATAATTTTGTAACTTGAAGTGCCATCTTTCTTCTGGGGGAGTAAAACAACTGATATTAATTGCTAGACTCTATCTGTCATCTATATATGTGTATGTGTATGTACATATATGCATTGTTAAATGTATAGATAGCTATGTTAGGTGTCTAGGTGATACAGTCAATAGAATGCTAGGTCTAGCTGGATGTGAAAATAACAGAAAATATCTTGTTCCCCACTAGCCACCAACCTGGGACACCTTAAAAATGAAGGTACAATTCTAACACATATCCGAGATTGAGTTTTTCTGAAAAAAAAAGAGAAAGCTATCTTTGGGAATTTCCACAATATCATTCTAATTGGGACACAGATTTGGAGGCCATAGTACCTATCTCCCCCCTCTATACCTCCTAAAACTTTGGCCAGCTGCACATCCTTTATTGTATGTATGTTCATCCTTCGTTGCCAAAGAAGACCATGCCATTAAAGAAATAATGAAATGACTTTGATTTGAGTGAAAGAGGGCTGATATCCTTTATTAGATCTCTTTCGAACACTTAAGTCTTTGTGAGTGAGCTTTCTCCTTGTTCCTTCTCCAGTGAGAACATTGAGTTACTGCTTAATCACTTATTTGGAGAGGTATTTGCTGCCAAAAGTAAATGGATGGGAGAAACTGATCAAATTTTATTTGGAAGGTCCTTGAACCTACTAAGAAAGCAAGCTCTCATTCAAATTGATATAGTGAATGAACTTAATTTACTGAAAGAATACAATTTTTAAAAATGTTTTTATTTATCTTTTATTACCTTTGGTATCTTTTATATCATCTGTATTTCCCAACATATCTCTCCTCTCTTTCTCCCAGACAATCATCCTTTATGATGAACAGAAAGAAAAACATAGCTTTAGTAAGACTAACCAACACATGAATTAACTACATTATATGTAGGGTTTGACTCCCATAGTCCCTGGCCTTTGTAAACAAGAGGTGTATATCTAATAAGAATATATAATATTCTTAGGAGGCAAAGTTCAGTTATTATAACTTTACATGATTCAATTATGCTTATTTTGTTGTTATTATTTTATTTCCATTATTTAGATTATTGTATATAATTTTCATAATTCTTATTTTTATTCTGTGCTGGCCTGACCATCCGCCTCCTGGTCTGCATAGGTGTCCCAAGACTTTCTTCAGGGCTCTGGAAACCATCCCTGGAACCAGATAAGCCTGCAAGATTTCTTTTGCCAGCCCATTTCTTACTTCTACCTTGGCCTTGGATCAAACTCCTTATCACCCAAATTATACCCTCCCCTAGCTATATAGAGGTAGGGCAGGTCTTCTAAGATCTTACAGTTTAGAGCATCACCACTTGCCATGAACCTTTCAAGAATGATCTTGAACACTCTAATCACTTGCCCTCCTCATCATAACTCTAACCAGTTATACTCTGTCTAAATGCAATCTTCAATGATTAAGATAATCCCAGCCATTCATTCTCTCCCTATCCTAGTGATTCTGAACTTTCCACTCTGCCAATGTACAAATCTCTGTATTCCATGCTCAAATGCCTGTTACTTTACTTCTATGTCCCTCAACTTTACACCTCTAATGTCCCTCTCCAGGTATATCCACCACTTCCATATTTTCTCTCTTGAATGCCTGTTCTATAATGAACAAGATTTCTTTCACCTTAGATCTTATCCTTTTTCACTTTTTTCATCTTCTAGCATTCCCTGAGACATAGTTCTTTCCTGATGACACTGCAACCCTGGCCACATTCTCCAGGACTGGTTGCACTGTCATTCACCCTCCTTCCCCATACCTAAATTCCCACTCACTGGTTGAGGTAGTGGAGTCAGTATACTCCCTGTTTCCCATTTGCATTTCCAGACTCTTCCTTTACTACCATCACTCAGAAACCTCTATTTCTATGAGGTCCAGGATATTTAAATTTAATCACTCCATCTAGAGTCTGATGGCCTTTATTTATAGATTCTCCAGGACATTCTCCTTCTTTCCATAATGAGTTTAGTGCCTGGTTCACAATCCTTCTCTCCATTCTTGTGTGAACATACATTCTCACTTCAGTGTATACACTTGACAACTAGATGGTGCAGTGGGTATTGATGTTGCTTCAATTACTCTAACTTCTAAGTATTTCAATCTACTTAATTCCAATCACCTACTTTTTCACTCTGTGTACAGAGATGGCAATACCCTTGATTGTGTCACTACCCAAAGATGTCCTACTTCTATGGCTATGAACTCTGAAATTCCTTTATCTGATTGCAGTCTATTGTCAATCTGTTTTCCCCTCTGCCTTAGCACCCCTAACTCTGTTCTTTATCCTCTCTGTGACTTCTATTACCTTCACTTTTAATTTCTTTCCAGGACTGTCACCACTGTGCTGGTTACTGGAATGGATATTCTTTCCTAATTTAACTTCTTGGTGACTCAATTTATTTCTTCAATGTCTTCTATACTTGAATGCCTTGCTTCTTTATCCTATCACTGATCATGCCTTTCCAAGCCCTAAACTTGTATTACTCCCACCATGTACCTCCTTTGCTTCTATTCGTATACTGATGAATGGCTCTGGAAATAGTCATGAGACTGTGCTGATTGGGTCCACTACGTGTTGCTCAGTCATATCCAACTTTTTGTGACCTCATTTGGGATTTTCTTGGCAAAGATTCTCGAGTGGTTTGCCATTTTCTTCTCCAGCTCATTTTGCAGATAAGTAAACTGAGGCAAATAGGGTTAAGTGACTTAGGGCATACAGCTGGTAAATGTCTGAGGCTAGATTTGAACTCATGAAGAAGAATCTTCCTGATTCCAGGCCCAGCACTCTATCCCCTGCATACCTAGCTGCCCACTCAGATTTATATTGCATAATCTCAACTGGGGCAAGGTAATCCTTTTATATCTCCGTAATTTACTATCCCACTCATGCATTGAATATTTAAAACTTTTTCATTCTTCCTCAAGCTTCCCACACTTTCCATGTATTCCCTCCTACCACCCTCTCAGATGAGTATTTCTCCTCACACTTAAAAATATTGACTCTGTTAGACAAGAGATTCCTTTCCATCACACATTGCTCAGACATACTTCCCCACTATCTCCTCCATCACTTCAGTCTCACGTGAAGGGGTGGCCCTTCTTGCCAAACAAACTCTCCACATGTACCTCCCTTGGATCTCATCTTTTCCTGTAATCACCAGAATATTATCCTAATTCTCTACTCTCTATTTGTCAATCTTTCCTCATCTACTGGCTCCTTCTCTGTTGCTCACAAACATACCCATCTCTGCCCCATCCTTAAAAGAACTCTCACTTCATCTGATCCCCACCACCCCTAACAATGTAGTCTTGTATATTTTCTCTCCTTCTCAGCTAAACTCCTTGAGAAATCTACCTGCATTTGATACCTTCATTTCCTCTCCTTTCATTCTGCAGCCTGGCTTTGGATTTTATTATTTAGCTGAAAGTACTCTCTCAAAAGTTATCAATGATCTCTTAATTATCAAGTCTAATGGTCTTTTCTCAATCCTCATCCTTCTTGACATCTCCACAGTCTTTGACACTGTTGATCAACATTTCCTTGTAGATAATTCCTTCCATTGTGACATTGCTCTCCTAGTTCTCCTACACGTCTGACCACTCCGTCTCTGTCTCCTTTGTTGCTACTCATCATAGCTGTCTCTTAAGGCTCTATTCTGCGCTGCTTCTCTTTTCTCCTTCACTTCATGGCCTCATCAAATCCCATGAGTTAAGTTTTCTACATGCAGATGATTCCTAGATCCCTATATACCTAGCCTTCTCTCCTGAGCTCCTCTTGCATTAAAAAAATGCTTTTTAGACATCTCAAATTGGACTAGCATCTCAAATTAAACATATTCAAACAGAATTTATTATCCACAAACTCTCCTTTCTGCAAACTTTCTTATGATTGTTGAGGGTCATCCTTCCACTCAACCAGACTCACAACCTCAGCATCATCTTTAGCTCCTTGTTCTCCTTCATCCCCCATGCCTAATCCACTGACAACTTTTATTCTCTCTACCTTCACAACAACTCTCCCATCTATTTATATAGCCACCATCCTTCTTACCCAAACTATTACAATAGCTTTCTCACTGGGCTTCCTTCCTGTCTAATGCCACTCTCCACTCCAATTCACCCTTCCTTCACTTAGTTGTCAAAATGATTTTCCTAAAGCATAGATTTAACATGTCATCCTCCCTATTCAATAAATTCTAGTGGCTCTCTATCATCTCTAGGATAATATATAAACTTCTTTGTTTGGCATTTAAAACCTTCACTTTCTACTTTTCTAGTTCTTACACTATTCCCCTGCAACTTTCTGTGATGCAGCTGCACCATCCTACCTGCTGTAGGACAAAGGATAATTTATCCCTCAATTTTGTGCTTCTGTTCTAGCTGACTCATGCATGGAATATTTCCCTCCTCATTTTAGCTCCTAGCTTCTCCAGCTTCTTCAAGAATATTACCCTTGATAGGGAACCTTTCTAGGTCCTTCTTTCTTTAATAAACCCCTTCCTTCCTTATGAAATTGCATTTTTTCTATATTGTATGTCTATTTTATATGTACATGGTTATTTGCAAGTTGTGTCCTCCATTAGAATGTGAGCTCCTTGAAGGGATGGATGTTTTTGCCCTTCTTTGTGTAATCAGTGCTTAGCACAGTATCCATCATGTGGTAATAGCCTAATAAATGTTTATTGACTTGATTACATCAGTTTATATGTCTTCCAATGGGAATTGTGGAAAGATGGCACTGTGTTTAACGTAGAGGAGCAGTGAGGTCTTCACAAAAACCCTGGTTAAACTCTAAAAATACACTGAAGGGAATAATTATCAAAAAGACACACAGAGAGAAATGGCCATAAGCTCTTCTATCCACTCCAGAACTGCACAAAAATTGCTAGAATTCTGCAGAGACTGAGCTACACCAAGTGAGGGTAGGCAGAAGGTACAGTATACAAGCAGCCTGGACCCACAGTAGGAGATGGCGTCACATGCTACTCCGAAACTGATGACCAAGAATAATTTACCTAGCAAATTGAGTATCATTCTACAGGTAAAGCAATTGCAGGAACGGTAGCAGCAGCAACAGACCTAGTTAAATAGAGGACCTAGTTAAATAGAGAACCCAGTTAAATAGAGGACCTTTCTGATGAGAAGACTAGAACTGAGTTGAAATTTTGAAATGCAAACACAGGAAATCTGTCTAACTCTGCTCAAAAGCTGGGCATACCCAGTCTGGTTATCCCTTCTCTTTCCCTTCCCCATGTAGGGAGATGCAAAGTGCCTCCAGATGATCTCATTCCAAAACTTATCTCATTTGAAAGCCATTTAGGACTCTCCTATTCAGCTTTAGGTAGTTTATTTTAGATGAAAAGTTCCAAGTTTAGCTATAACCTCTTTGAGCCTCCAATTTTTAATTCTGTTTTTAACCCTAATTCCTAATGCCTAGGAAGAGATTGGACTTTTTTTAGCCTTATATTTATATCCATTTCTAGTTAACTTATGTATTCTATGTAATTGAAGCAAAATTCAGTTGAACAGAGAAGTTTGAGTAACATAACAGCAGATGATATTATAGTGTCTGTGTGGACTAAGGTACTAGGTGGGGAATCCTCTCAGTCTGATTTCTCCACTCCAATGAGTTTCCTTGATATCTCCCATCTCTGCCACATCTATCTGGGCCTTATTTTTTCCAATCAAATCTAAATGCTTAAAATCATATCCAACCCCACTCCCATTCTGATATAACTTATCCCTTTTTTAAAAAATGTATTTAGGACTTGGCCCATTTTCTCAGGTCCTGTTCATATCACACACTTAATTCTGATTACCTGATTAAATTAAAAAGTGTTTCATATCTGGACCAATAGCCAAATAGGAATATTTTGACCACATTCAGATACTCTTCTCACCTCTCCTTTTAACATTTGATGTCTTTAGTAAATCTATTGGATTTCTTCCTCCCTTCCTCTTATGTTTAAAATATTAGTCAATCTATCTGTTAGTTCAGACCAGAACGGTCCAGCCTGGCAGTGGGAACTTTCATTTCTGAAGATGAAGGTTTGAGATCAAGTCAAGCCCTGTGAGGACTTCCGGGAATAGTAGAAGTAGGAGAGAGCTCCTTTCTTTCTTTCCTCCCCTTCTTTCCAATGATGAGCTCATCAGAGAGAAAAGAGCCTTAGGAGACACCAGAGTATCTGAGGACAAATATGGACAAACACAAATACACAAAGTTGCGAACTGCAGCAATTTAGCCACCTAAGAAAGGAAGATGCTTTTAGGTGTGTATCCCTTTGAGCCTGAAAAGAAGCTGCTTCACCATTCAACAGGGGACAGCTAAGTTGCATTGACCCTTTGGCCATACAAAAGCCTCCGTACTATCATATTCTAAGTAGTCCCTTCTCCTGGACTCTTTTGGGGGATGTGCCCTAAGTTTTGGAGAGAATTGTTTTACAATGACACTGTGGTAAATTCCTCTTTCTAAATCTTATAACTCTGACTAAAAATCAATTGGGGAGCTCTTCTTGGAAGGGAGAGCATGAGATGGTTGTGCAGGATCGCTGAAACCTTGCGTAGGTCTCTATTATGGGTCTAGACTTCTATCAAGAGGCAGTACATTTTCAGCCTATGTGATGCTACTTCTGCTCTCCCTGCAACATGGCTGGGAAATGTTAGCACCTGGTATTTTTGCAGGTTGGGAGGTGTGAGGATTAGCCATGTAGAGTTATTTAAGTAATTGGGAATATGAATGGGGAGGGGGCAGTCCTAGGTCCAAGACTTAGAGTTTTCTTGTGCTCCTGCTATTAGCAGGAAAACTGGGGAGGGAGGGATGCTGAGTGAGCACTGTAAGTATTAGAATTCTCCAACATTAATTCCTAAAGGATTTTACTTTGTCAGACATACCATCTTTCTTTTTTCTGTGGATTTAACTATAATTACTCTAGATCTGGCACACAATTCCTTTGGGGCTGGAGGGGGGTGGATTGGAGCAATTGGAAGAACTGACTAATTTGACATTCTGCTAGTCACATGACCCCAAAGTCTGAGAAAATGTAATTTTAAAGTGAGTTGGCAGATAATACCAAGGAAGTACAGGAAAGCAATTGCCTCATCCTATGCAGAAATTGTGATATGTCTGTATTCTCTTTCCCTCTTGTTAGTGTATCAATAAAGGGCTTGATTACTTCTGAGGTACCAAGAAAGAGAATACTCTTATATTCTTCATCAAGTGTGGCATTCAGGGCTGTCCCAAATATATTTATGGTCCTGAGGTCCCACTGATGGGTAGTGGGGAGAAAAGCACACTGGGATTTAGAATCAGAGAACCTAATTTGGAATTCCTTCTCACTTGCTTACTACCTATGTCACTTTAGGTAAGTCACTTACCCTCTCAACCTCAGTTTCCTCATCTATAAAATGGCCTGGATGTCCTCAAAGGTTCCTTCTACCTGCATCTGCCTACTTGGATTTTCCGATTTAGGTTCCATGAAACCATAGACTTACACAGATAGAAACAAGAACGCTTTACTTTAAAGGGAAGATCTATACTTGTGAGAAGTTGAACAAAAGACCCATTTTAAATCATGGGCAAGGTTCCAGGTATATCAGTCCTGACATTTCTTATAGTCCCTGATAGAAAAACTCAGCAACAGTATTTGGAAGCCACTTCCTAAAGGAAACACAGAGCTAGATTTTTTCTTTAGGAGCTCAGATCATACTTGCCAAAGGACAAAGGAGTTCACATATATGAGATAACACAACCATATGATAGCTAGGTGGTACAGAGGATAGAGTGCTGGGTCTAGAGTCAGGAAGACCTGAGTTCAAATCAGATACTAACTAGTTGCGACTTTGGGCAAGTCACTTAACCCTATTTGCCTCAGTTTACTCATTTGTAAAAAGAGCTGGAGAAGGAAATGGCAAACCACTCCAGTATCTTTGCCCAGAAAAACCCAAATAGGGTCACAGAGTCAGACACAACTGAAACAACTAAACAACACAACCTGTTGTACTACATGGTAAAGAGTCATTCCTATTTACTCTCTCTATTTCATGTTGAAGGCTCCTTTAAAACCATTTTCTGCCAGGAAGAATAATGGCCTCTAGTTTGTGGCAGAGCTCTCAGTGAAACATTCACCAAGCTGCCCCTGCTGCATGCCTAACAAGTTTCATGCACTAGTGCCCTCAATGACAGTGACCTGCTTTCTGTGTCCTCTGGCTGTGAAGCTGCTGACAGATGGGACTTGGTAATTGAACGGATGTGGGTTTTGAACCTGGGTGAGTGAGAGAATGGCAGGGTCATAGACAGAAAGGCAAAATTTAGGAGAGTGGAATGTTTCAAGGGGAAGAGGAGGAGGTCAGTTTAGCACATGCTGAGCAAATAATAGCTATACCTTTAGATGATGGGTTTGTAATATTTTCATTTGCTTCATGGTCTCCTTTGGCAGTTTGATGAAGCCTTCTCATAATAATTCTTGTAAATGCACAAAATCAAACCCATGGGATTTCAAAGGAAACCAAGTATGTTGAAATGTAGTGATATACACACACATATATACACTATATATGGGTATATATGTGTAGATAGATCGACAGATAGATAATTTTAAAAACTCAAGTTTCTGGATACCAGTTGAAAAATTCCTTCATTAGTATGAAAATGTATTAGTGTGGGAGCAAGTGTTTATAGCATGGCTACTATATGACAAATACTTTTCAAACATTTTCTTATTTGATTCTCACAACAACCTTGAGAGGTAGATGCTATTATTATATCCTCATTTTACCTTAGAGGAAACTGAGGCAAAACAGAGTTTAAGTGACTTTCCTAAGGTCACACAGGTATTACATGTCTGAGGTTGATTTTTAAGTCAGATATTCCTGACTATCTTTCCATCTACCTGGCAGCCTAACTGCCTTTCAGGATCCTCCCCAATTGCACATACAAATGTGTTTCTCTTCAGTGACAACTAGTCTCCTTTCTCATGCAGATTAATGCACTGATATGGAAGAAAAGGAAAATCCTTTTCTTCCTGCAGAATAAGCATTGTCATATCTGTCCCCCAAATACTAGAAATAGGCTTGTAAAGATAAATGAATTTCCTAAAGTGTTCTCAGTTCTTCAGAAGAAAGTAACTTGTACTCTGAATAGGAGCTTATCAAATTGAGAAGCAGTTAGAAATCCAATAGTTTCTCTTGGCAAAAATACGATTTTTTTTTTTGGTCATTTGTGACACTTCTCAGTTTGAAAAAAAGGGAATTTTTTTTTCAAGTCCATGAACTTGAAGAATAGGGATTATATTTTCTGTATCTTTTGTTTCTCCTGCTAGTAAAAGTCTCTTCAGGAAGACTCAGTGTTTTTAATTAACCAATTGGACAGTTACCCACTTCTAATAGAAGATCGTGACAGTGTTAAACTGGTTTTAGTGCTTGCCTTTGCTGTTGGACAGGTAGGTGGCACAGTAGCTGCAGTGCCTGGAGTCAGGAAGATCTGAGTTCAATTCTGGTCTCAGACATTTACTAGCTGGGTGACCCTGAGCAAGTCACTTAACTGCCTTAATTCACCAGAGAAGGAAATGACAGACCATTCCAGTATCTTTGTCAAAAAAACTCCATGAACACTGTTGGTGGGTTATGGTCCTTGGGGGTCACAAAGAATCGGACGTGACTGAATGATTGAACAACATCACTTGCCTAAGCAGGGTCTGAGCTGAGATCATAGAGGGACTTGAGAATGTGTGTGATAGTATTCAAGGAGCATACCAGAGGAAAGAATTGAGTTTGGTCCTTTGGAGTCTATTCTGTTGTTGCTTTTCCATTCAAATCCAAGTAAATTCGATCTCTTCTAACTAATTCAAGATAAGACCTAACTGGTAAAAATGTTCTCTCCTTTAATCTCCTAGGGGAAATTCTTTACATCAGTAAGTTTAGGTTTGCTGATTGTGTGGGCAGTGAAACATTTAACCAATAACACATGTTTATTTAACACTATGGTTTGCAGAGCACTGTGACAGAACCCAAGGTGCTTTTAGAGCCTATAGTCTAGGATGCAAATAAAAAGTACAAATACAGATAATTGTAACATACTCCATACATGTTAAGTATGTGATAAAGTACATTAGGGAATTGAAAGGCACAGTGTTATATGAAGGCCAGTGGGGGAAATCATTAAAGTCAGTGACAGATGTGAGACTGGGACATAGATTTTTCAGTAGCAGGTGCCAGGAAAGGAATTAAATTCCTAAAATTTTAGTCTTTACGCATATTGTAGAGTAGAAAGCATCCTGAACTTATAGTGGAAAGATAAGAAGCTATACAGCTCCAACACAAAAAAGCACATTAAACAGGTCCATCTTCTTCTGAAACCCTTTTCCAAAATCAAAATGACATTTGGACTTGAAAAGAATAAAAGCCTTAATTTACAACATGGAAAGTTAGAAACTGGATTCTTCAAATTTGAATCCATAGGTTACACTGAACCACTGGATGAAGATAATATGTGCAAACATCTGGTTTTCCTCTGGACAAGACACATCGAGCATAAAGATATCAAAAAGTCTGTGACTGAATAAGTTAAGAGACTTACTGGCATTCTAAAACCAAAGTTGAATAGGAGTAGAATTCTTAAAGCAATTTAATACCTAGACAATACTAGCTTTTATGTATACTTTCAAAAATGTAAAGTATGTCAAAATTGGATTTACATAGCTGGCTTGCACACTTGTAATCCCAGCTACTGAAGAAGGCTGAGGCTGGCAGATCTCTTGAGCTCAGGAATTCTGAACTGTAGTGGGCTATGTTGTTTAGATGGCTGCACTGTTTGACAATAATATGGTAATATCAAGAGATCATAAGGAACAGGTTGCCCAAGGAAGGAGGAACTGGCCCAGGTTGGAAATGGAGTAAGTCAAAGATGATTGGTAAAAGGAAGGAAGGAATTCTTTGCAAAAACCCCATACGATTTCAATGAAACACAGGGCTAATCACCCTAAAGAAGTTTTAGACATTTTAATGTTTCCTCACCAAAAAGAAGAGAATTGATATACATCATCAGAACACATAAATATGTCAAAATCTCCAAGATGGAGGGGTAAAAGCAGGGACTTGCTTGAGCTCTTCAAATCCCTCCAAAAATGTAAAAATGAACCTAAACAAATTCTAGAGCAGCAGAACCCACAAAATGACAGAGTGAAACAAATTTCCAGCCCAAGACAACTTGGAAGGTCAACAAGAAAGGTAAGAAAGGGAGACTGGGAGAGCAGTGTAGACCAATACTGGTGATGCCAGCACAGACTGGGCCCCTGAGAAAACCTGGAGCAGGGCTCAGGGTACTGAACCACTGGCATCTATGGTGGTTTCCAGACTTCTCAACCCACAAATACCAAAGACAACTTAGAAGGTCAGTAGGAAAGGTTGGTCAGGAAAAAGTAAGTGGGAGAGGAACACAGTCTAGTCTGAGAATGAAGGCAGTAGCAATTGCTTCTGGAACTCTTATTCCACAGATGATGGAGGGAAAGGAGCAGCTAATCAAAGGGGTATTGCAGGGATCCCTTTCCTGGCACTGAAGTAGAATTCTCTTGTTTTGCCTTGTTTGGATCTGGGTTGCAGTCCTGGGATGAGGAGTGTTGGCAAGATGGAGCTTGTGACTGCAGTGGAGAGGGAATCTTTCTCACAGAAAAGAGGAAGAAAAGAGTGCTTGTGGTTACTCACAGATAAGAGCATAGGTCAGGAAAGGAGAAAATACATTTCCTTTGATCATACCACCTTGGAGGAAATGGAAATTTACAGGTTCATAGAAATATCTCTGAAAAACATCTGAACAAAACCCCTGAAGCTTGGGACAGTATACCCTTCATATTAGAAGCAGAGTCCTAAACAAAACATTCAAAAGTCAAATAATTGGTTGGGAAAATAAGCAAACAGTGTAAAAAATCCCACACAACTCAGACTATAGAATCTTACTTTAGTGACAAAAAAGATCAAAATATACAACCAGAAGAAAATAAAGTCAAAACCTTCACATCCAAAGACTCCAAAAAAAATGTGAATTGGTCACAGGCCATAGAAGAACTCAAGAAGGAATTTGAAAGGCAAATAAGAGAAGTAGAGGAAAATTGGGAAAAGAAATGAAAGTGATGCAAGAAAAAAATGAAAAATGAGTCAACCATTTATTAAAGGAGATCCCAAAAAAATACTGAAGAAAATAACACCTTAAAAATAGACTAACTCAAATGACAAAAGAAGTCCAAAACCCAATGAAGGGAATGTCTTAAAAAATAAAAAAGAGAATTTGCCAAATGGAAAAGGAGGTACAAAAGCTCACTGAAGAAAATAATTCCTTAAAAATTAGAATGGAACAAATGGAAGTTAACGACTTTATGAAAAATAAAGAAATTATAAAACAGAACCAAAAAAATGAAAAAAAATAGAAGACAATTGTAGCGGACGGCCTGTGTCCCTACACGGCTCAGTGATGTGGTTAAAAGAAAAGAGACACAGGAGGCGGGAAAAGATAGACCAGTTCCATTTATTGATCTGAGGGTTAGGGTTTATATAGACAAGGTACTGCAAGTCTATGTGACATTCGGCTAGTCTGTCCCAGTGATTAAATCAATCAGGATGATTAAATCAGTCTTCTGATAAAATCAGACCATGAGCCTAGGAGCATCTATTTTATATATCCCTTGTTTTCTGTAATTCTCTTGTTTGTCTCACAGAGACAACAACATCTGGGGGGCATGGAGAGCCATTCCGGATGATAATGAGCACAATCTCAAAGATCAGTTCCCCGCCCCCCCCTCCTCCTCAAGGTCTATCTTGATCTCATCAACTGCACTCTACCCTGGCCCTCAACAGACAATGTGAAATACCTCATTGGAAAAGAACTGACTTGGAAAATAGATTCAGGAGACATAATTTAAAAATTATTGGACTAACAGAAAGCTGTGATCAAAAAAAGAGCCTAGACATCATCTTTCAAGAAATGATTGAGGAAAACTGCCCTGATATTCTAGTACTAGGGGGTGAAATAGAAATGAAAAGAATTCACCATTCACCTCCTGAAAGAGATTCAAAAAGGAAAACTCCTAGGAATATTTTAGCCATATCCCAGAGTTCCCAGGTCAAGGAGCAAATATTGCAAGCAGACAGAAAAAAGCAATTCAAGTATTGTGGAACCACAATCAGGATAACACAAGATTTAGCAGTTTCTACATTAAGGAACCAGAGGGCTTGGAATATGATATTTAGAGGTCAAAGGATCTAGGGTTAAAACCAAAAATCACCCTGCCCTGAAGAAATGAGTATAATGCTTCAAGGGAAAAATATTCAGTGAAATAGAGGACTTTCAAACATTCTTGATGAGAAGACCAGAACTGAATAGAAAATTTGACTTGCAAACACAAGACTCAGGAGAAGCATGAAAAGGTAAACAGGAAAGAGAAATCATAAGGGACTTATTAAAGTTGAACTGTTTACATTCCTACATGGAAAGATAATATTTATAACTGATGGGGTCTTTTTCAGTATTAGGGTAAAATGGACATTATTTCTCCCTGGGCCCCTAGGCCGAGAGATATCTGTTAGGTTACTGGACAGAATAGCTTGCCTAGTAACAGTTTCCTTCTGTTGTTAAGCCCCTGTCAAAATGTTATTCCCCTTTGGTTTAATGTCTGATAAATTGTTAACAGTCACTTCTTGTTCAGTCCATTTGCATAGTAACCACCTGTGCCCCCCGCCAATGTTAGACCCCATTTCCAGGAAACTCCCCTCCCCTTCCTGACAACTACTCTATGTTGAATGACAACCAGTCTTTCATTGGGTACTTCTCCTGGCATCTGTTTTCTGTTTGGGGGTTCTTGCCTAGTAGCCAGCCCCACTCTTGCTCTGTCAGAACTCTGTTGTGGAAACCACAAGGCTGTACCTAGTACCGCTGAAATGCTTAAAATGCACTCACTCACCTCAGTTTGGGCCTGTCTCCTCTGGGTCTCTACATGAGGCAGCCTCCAATCTGGCTAATAAATGATGATCTCGAAATTCCTAATTGACATTTGCCTGTGACTTATTAATTCAGTCCATTTCAAGAGCAGTTGAAGGGCATAGCTATATATCTTTATAGATATGGATATGGAGAGAGAGAGAAAGAGAGAGTGAGAGAGAGAGAGAAAGAAAGAGAGAGCACAGAGCAAGTTGAATATGAAGGGATGATATCTAAAAATAAAATAAAGAAGTGAGAGAGGAAGGTACTGGAGGAATGAGACAAGAAGAGGTAGAATGAAGTAAATTATCTCACATAAAAGAGGGAAGAAAAAGCTTTCACATTAGAGGGGAAGGGGGAGTTGAGAGGGAATGAGTGAACCTTACTCTCATCATATTTGGTTTGAGGAAGGAATAACATACACACTCAATTGGGTATAGAAATCTATCTTGCCCTAAGGAAAGTGTGGGAGGAGGGTATAGGAGAGAGGGGAATGATAGATAGGAGGACAGATTGGAGGAAGGGGTAGTTAGAAGCAAACAGTTTTGAGGAGGGACAGGGTCAAAGGAGAGAATAGAATGAATGGGGGCAGGATTGAATGGAAGGAAATATGGTTGCACAACATGACTATTATGGAAGTGTTTTGCACAACTACACAGGTATAACCTGTATTGAATTGCTTGCCTTCTTAATGAGGGTGGGTAGGGAGGGAAGAAGTTTGGGGCTCAAAGTTTTAAAAATGATTGTTAAAAATTGTTTTTACATGCAACTGGGAAACAAGATATTTAGGTAATGGGGTATAGATCCATAACTTGCCCTACAGGAAAATTAGAAGGGAAGGGGATAAAAGAAGGGGGGTAGTATTAGAAAGGAGAGCAGACTGGGGATGGGGTAATCAGAATATATGTAGTCTTGGGGTGAGGGGAGGGGAGAGATGGGGAGAATATCTGGAACTCAAAATCTTGTAAAAGCAAATGTTGAAAACTAAAAACTAATTAAAAAACTTAAACAAAAATATCACTGAAAAATGGTAAAAGGCTAGTAATAGGTACATGGCATTGAATTTGCCAAATATTATTGAAAGTAGTTCTTCAGACAAATTCTGTAAAACCATTAAGATCCAAGCATGCAAATCAAAAACCTTCCAGGAGTGAAATCAGTATGTTGACAAAGAAACATTGAACAAATAATTGATGCTATTTGTGGAGATGGATCAGATTTATCATGGCAATTCATTTCCACTAAAAATTACAGAAGGGTCATCATAAAGAACCCAGATTTAGTGACCAATGAAGATTTTGCAAGGAAATGGCAGAAACTTTCCAAAGCACAGTGATAGGTTGCAAAAATTTATCACTCATTGGATACCTAGTAAGACTCAATCTGAGCTAGGATTATACATCCAACATTCTGTCTTTCATGGACTAAAAAATGACAAATGTTCATGCTACAAATATAGACCTCAAAATATCTTCAGTGATTCAACTGATATGAACTAGAACTGAGCCATTAATAGAGCCCATAACAAAGGCTAGCCCTGATACTGTTCCATAAAATCTGAAATACGAATATCCACAATCTCAATGCTTCCTATCATGAAAGGCTGTCAGAATATAGAATTGAATACTAGGTCTCTACCTAGTAGAAGAAATAAAAATCATGAGGAATAAGATTAGGAATAAGATAAGATAGAAGATATCCCTATCATCCTGCCTATTGCAGGAATTGTACCAATGGTGCTTTTAACAAGCCTATAGAGCTTACATTCTAATATTTTTATTCAACTACAAAAAAGCAGGGGTTTTTTTTTTTTTTACCAACTTTGAAATTCTCTTCAGAACAGTAAATTTAAAAGAATATTATTAGGATTGCAACTTATTCCAGGTCTATTCTGTCTCAGGTGAGAAGAAAAACAGTGAGGATGAAGATGAGGATAACTGCTATTTACAAATTCTCTAAAGTCTGCTATGAGATTCATTCATTTGAACCTCACAGCAGTACTTTGAGATAGTTACCACAAGGATCTATGGGGAGTTCAGGGAAGACTAACACCTCTGCTGTGAGGGCTTGCTGAGCCCTTCTCCATGCTGCTCATCTACTTTTGGCCCCCACCTTCATCCAACTCTCCCTGTTGCTCCAAGAAGCTATAGCGTGGGCAGTGGCCAAACCCCAGTAAACCCATCTTGGCAGGCAGGTTAACAGTTTGAGGGTAACTGACTTGGTGAGTTGGGAGGATGTCTACTCCAAGCATTTGAAGACTTCTCCAGTGGAATGGGTAGATGTTTTATTCCAATTTATTCCAATGACCATGAAGGCAACTGAAACAGGAACTGTGGAGCACTCGGAGCTTGGTCACATATGGAAAACACTGAGATTACACCCTGAGTCATGGCCAGACATCTTGACTTTTGTGACTCTGGGAGAGAGAGAGTGGGAATGATGACTTTGTGCAACTCTACCTTACTGAAATCCAATTCACACATAAGTCAAGACATCACCTGTGAATCATCGGAACTCTGAAAACAAAGGACATACGACAACAGGCATATGCAAAATCCCCTTCAAATGGTGGGAGCTCTGAATGTTCATGATAATTAAGCCTCAAGCTCTAAAGTCAATTTGTGGTAGGACTAGGAATTCATGAAATTTTATATTCAGCCATTAGAGATAGAAAGCAAAGGAAAAATGTGAGGGAAGAATCAACACTTGTATAGTATTGCTTGCTATACTATATATAGTATATATAGCAAGCTATATAGCTATATATAATTATGTGTAACGGGGGAATACTTAATTTGATTTTTTAAAGATACTTTCTTTAGGATCTGAATATTAGGGGCAAATTACCACCTGGAAGTTCTTCTGTTCTCACTCTCCTAAGACTAAAGTTACATACTGTGTTTCCTGCAGGAGACAATGTCTCTACTAGGCCTTAAATGAAACCTTCTCACTTTTTCAGAAATATGGTCCCCAAACTAAAGTGAGGACAATCCAGCTCTAACGTACCTTTGAGCTCTTTTCATCCCTCTTAAAACATAGCAGAGGTCAAACTGAGAAGTTCATTGTGCCATAGATCTCCCCCTAACACTTCGTTCCAAATTCACTCTAATGCACTGAACTATGATACACAATATCAAAGACTATGTGTTTTGTATCTTTTCCTTCTAGACTTTTATTTCCATAAGGTCAAGAATTCTGTTATATAAACATTTTATCTCCTTGAGCTCTCTTAGCACAGTGCTCTGATATAGTTGGTGATAGTTAAAAATGTGTTCAATTTTAATCTGCCTTTTGGCACCTCCTGTAGCTTTTGGTTGTTCTGGTGGTGCTCACCTTATTTGGAATGAGACTATGAAGGCATTCTTGAGCTCCTTGGAAAGAAAAAGCTAAATTAATGGTGAAGCAGTATGATTTTTACTGAACATAAAGAAAGACATGACCCCTTCCTCCCTTTACCCTTCCAGACACAGAGTTACCAGCATTTGCTGATTGTCACTAATCATAGGGATATTCAGATTCTAGGTATGTTGCCTTCTCTGGCAGAGCCCTCTTGACATGTAAGGAGACTGCAGGAGGTTCAGAACCCTTGCAATCAGAGTTTATATCTGGTTAATATTCACATCTCATTAATATTTAAATATGCCTGGGCTTGGTTGTCACAGCTCTTAAAATTTTAATAGCTCTCCATGATGATCAGAACAACATGAGAGAATGTAGTCATTCCATATCACTTGGGCCAAGGGAGTATGACCTGTTCCATTCCGACACCACTACATTAGAGTCGTGTCAGAATTAAATTTCTATGTGCCACAGATGTACCCAGGGGCCACATCTCCCCAGACTAGCCTTAATCAGGAATCTATTAACATCCTTTAAATAGCCTAGGGGAATAATTACAAATAAAGCCTTATGGAGTGAAGAGGCATCCTGTCCCACTAAGGGTTCATTGCCCAAGACTCATGGATTCAAGATTAATGAAGACAGAGTTCGTGAGGACACCTGGCCTTAAAGAAAGGAGTCACGCTTTTCTTACATTCTGGATAATTATGGCCCACCTAAGAGCAGAACTCTGGGGACAGTCCTTTAAGTGGAATTTAGGGCTGGCTTAAGTCCTGTCACCCAACAAAAAACAACTTTCTTTTCAATAGCTATATCTTTGTCTGTTCTCCTCCAAGATGCTTTTTTTTTTTTTTGGAGCTTTGCAATTACTTTTTCACTTCTTTATTTTTAGTTTCCAACATTTGCTTTTATAAGATTTTGAGTTATTCCCCACTCACTCTCCTCCCCTCACCACACAATGGCATACAACCTGATGCACTATACATATAAAAAGATATTAAACATATTTCCACATTAGTCATGTTGCAGAAGAAGAATCAGAACAAAAGGAAGAACCCACAAGGAAGAAAAAAAGAGAAAATAATCTGCTTCAATCTGCATTCAGATTCTATGGTTCTTTTTCTGGATTTGGATAGTATTATCCATCATGAATCTTTTGGAAATATCTTAGATTATTGCATTGCTGAGAAGACCTATCTATCACAGTTGGTCATAGCACAATGTTGCTGTTATTGTAGGGTTCTCCTGGTTCTACTCATTTCATTCAGCATCAATTCCTATAAGTTTTTCCAGGTTTTTCTGAAATCTACCTGCTCATCATTTCTTATATCATAATAGTATTCCATTACATTCATACACCACAACTTGTTCAGCTGTTCCTCAATTGATGGGCATCCCCTCAATTTCCAATTCTTTGCCACCACAAAAAGCATTGCTATAAATAATTATGTACACGTGGGTCCTTTCCCCTTTTATATGATGTCTTTGGGATATAGACCTGAAGAAATCAAGGGAATGTTATAGGACTTCATGTGGAGGATAGCATCTGTGTTAACTTGGAAGCCAGGGAAGAGAGGAGGTAGAGGTGAGGAGTGAAAGAGTGCAGGCAAGGGAGAATGCCAATGAAAAGATCCAGACCCTAAACTTAGCTCAAATAGCAATGACCAAAAGAGAATCATGTTGGTCCTATTGACAGCCACTAGCTGAAATGCAAACTAAGGTTTTAAGTATAAAATCACAAGTTGCTACTTAGTCTACACAAGCTGAGAATTTCCAATCTGGGCTTTCAAGCTCCAGAGTAGGGGCTCTTAACCTGGGATCTATGAACTTGAGTTGTTGTTGTTTCAATAACTGTTGTTGTCCAGTTGTACTTGTCATGCCTGATTCTCTGGAACCCCATTTGGTATTTTCTTGGCAAAGATACTGGGGTGTCATTTCCTTTCCCAGATCATTTTACAGATGATGAAACTGAGACAAACAAGTTTAAGTAACTTGCCCAAGGTCACACAGTTAGTGAGCATCTAAAACCAGATCAGAATTCAGGTCTTCCTGCCTCTGGGCTCAGTGCTCTATCCACTGTGACACCTAGTTTTAATAACTGTATTTAAATATAAACTGTTTTCATTTGTGATCACATCTATTTTATTTTATGCATTTAAAAACTTTTTTTCTAAGCAGGGGAATGCCAAAAAAAATCTTTATGATACATAAAAATGATCCTGGTCCAGAGGATCACTTGGGACTATACTAAAAGTCCCCACATCCTACAGGATGCCTTCCTCAGAGATGCATTCCATTGGTGAAAGTGAGCAATGCCATAGCAAGGTAGCTAAGCCAGCAGAAATGTGACTTTCCAATAAGGGTTTTTCTGGATAAGTAGCAGGAGAACAGAAATTCCACTCAGACTACAGAGAAAGTGACAATCTAAGTCTTGGTAGGCTGTGCGAGTGGGTCTCTTGAGTCCTCTGTCCAGCTTCTTTCTCAGAGACTGTTAACCCCTGATCTCAGCAGCAGCACCCTAATCTACTTTCACTCTTTCTTTTTCTCTGAGTCAAATACTTGCCATACTGCAATCCACTTGGGACTCCTATGTTTCTTTGTAAAAATTTAGAGAACAATTCATTTATTGAAAGGCTTCCATTATTTACATTTTACTTGTCACAGGGTCCAAAGCAGGGCCAGTATCACTTTTAGGAGGAAGATGAAGTAACTATATGGTTTGAAAGGCATCATAAATGCCATGCTTATCCCAAACTCTGTCCTCATACTGCATGAAATTCTACCATTAAAGATCCTTTAAAGGCTTATATATTAAGGTTTTATTAGATCTGTATTGGTTCATCAAATTTATTTTCTAATATGACAAATGAAAGGGAACTGGATGTGAATAAGATTATTTGATTGGATAAGGACATGGATGGATAGAATACCACAATGGAGATATCTCCTGGAGAGCCAGGAGAAGACATGTAGGCACTGGGGCAATAGAGGGGGTCAACCAAGGACAGAAGGCTGAGGGTTTTACAAATAAGCTTTACCTACCTCACAATCTCATTAAGGACTGGAATTGCCTGAAAGCTGGAATCTAGCTACAGGAAGGTATAAAGTACCCAGTCAATATTCCTTTAATCTTGTGCATGTATAACCAAATCAGAGTGCTTGCCATCTTGGAGAGGAGGTAAGAGTAAGAAAAAAATTGAAATTCAAAATCTTATTTAAAAAAAGAATGTTGAAAACTATTTTTACATGTAACTGGAAAAAATAAAATATTGTTTACAAAAAAATTTCCTTTAATCTTGTCTCCCTTGGAAAGGCAATAAAGAATAAATTGCTTGGGACATTGGCACTTCTAGACCCTCTTTAGGACAAACTGAAGACACAGCTAGACAGGCAAGTTATATTTTTAGCCAGAAGTTGTAGAATCACTTCCAGCAGGGCTCCATTTAGAGTTGGATAGGCAGAACAGAGACGGAAAGAGATATCATTGATGGTTGAGGCAAATCACACCAGACACCTCACATTCTTGCAACTGTTACACCTCTCTTCTTGCTACCCTTCCCTTAGGTTTAACTAAATCCCAGTCAAGCACATAAGTACATGGAAACTTAGATTTGCTTCTGTGCATATAGGAAGAAAGAATCCTTCCCCTTATTTCATCTACCTCTTTAGAACATGTGCAGATATCCTCTGAGTGCTTACTGTTGGCCATGATGACTCAAGCACTCATATAGGGTAGTGACACAAGGTCTTTTGTTTGCCTTCTGTGTTGGAGGTAAAAGTCTTTCCTATCAGATCCTCTTCTTCCAGTTTCAGAATATGAGAACTGCATCTGGGTGGTCTATAGAGTAGAGCAAAGGAGGGAAGTCCTATCTAACCACTTACCTCAGTCACAAATCATGAGCTCCTAAGCAAGTCTGGGCCTAGGATGGGACCACTTCCCATTTATGTCTTCTTTACTTACCAAAGTAAATAGTAATAGGGTCTTGTGAAGTCTTGAAATAAGATGTCATATTTTCCTTTCCAGGTACCCAATAAGTAAAGTGTATATGGTGGAGGGGAAGAGAGAGACAGAGACAGAGACAGACAGAGAGAGAGACAGAGAGACAGAAACAGAAAGACCTACAGAGATACACAAACACACTGACAGAGAGACAGAGAAAGACAGTGAGATAGATAGAAAGACAGAGAAAGATAGAGAGAGACCACTGGAAATTGAGAACCCAGATGGTAGTGATCCAATTATGCTCAATAGAGATGGAATATAAAATGACTGAGAACCTTTATGAGGAAACTTTTTGTAAATAGCCTAACAAATCTTAAAGACATCAGCCTTGATTCATTGTATAGTAATAATAAATTATTGTATTCTGTAATGATCATTTTATAATTCTTTTTTTCCTTCATATTCTCTTTACTGTGTTGGAATAATACTACTCATTCCATTTCTTGTACTGCCTCAACAGTGTAAGAACAAAGATGTTGTTATTCAGTTGTGTCTGACTCTTCATGACTCTAGTTGGGGTTTTCTTGGCAAAGATACTGTAGTGTTTACCATTTCCTTCTTTAGCTCATTTTAGAGATGAGGAAACTGAGGCAAACAGAGTCAAATGATTTGCCCAGGGTCACACAACTAGTAAATGTCTAAAGCTGGATTTTAACTTATTTATTCTCAATTCCAGGCACAGCACTCTATCCACTGTGATCCCTAGATGCCCAGACTCAATTGCTACTACTATCAGTATTGGATTTATAATTGCTTTGATGGATCTCCTGGCCTCACCCCTCACATGAGCACTCTCCTTTTGGAAGATCTGTTCACCTAAGATTAGGATAGAATAAACATAAAATAAAGAGAGGCACCATCTATTCTTGGATACACATTGGTCAGGTGGGGAAAAGATAAGCTGCTGCCTTATTGCTACCCTCACTCCACCCCAGTTAGCTCATGGTAGTTCCTACCTCACTAGCTTCAGACAGGAAAAGAATGAAACAGTCAAGAGAGGAGGCATATCTATTGTTTTATGGATGAGTACTGTTCTGGGTCTACTAAGTCATCAGTTCTTCTAGCTCCTAAGTCAATCAGAAGATTCATTATTCCCATACAGAACCAGCCCAAATTCCTTCCTCAGAGTCATATATGACTAGAAAAATGCTGACCAGACCTTTATGTGTTGGTTTGGAACCTAGCAGGTAATGTTATGAATACTATGTCTATGTCACCAAAGCAAAATCTAAGCACGCTTTTAGTACTGTGCCCTCACTGGCATACTCCTCACCTGCACCATTAATGCACCATTAAAGCACAAATATGTTTTCTCAGAGTCTTGTTCTACCTTCTTTTAATATGAATTGACTAGAGTTGATTTTCTTTTGAAAATGTAGCAGGTTGCCCAGTTTATAGATTTTTTTTCAAGCCCTTTATTCTTTCAAGTTATTTCATGGTTCATTTCTCTCTCCCCCCTCCCTCCACCATCTGAGAAACAGTAAGGAAGCAGAATTTCAGTCAGTCAATGGTTTGCTTGAGTAAAAAGCTTTCAACTTTGGGTCACAGTAGGTTTGAGGATTATCTGTGGATCCATATTCACTAGGACTGGATAAACATTTGTGGAATCATTGAGAATTGTCCCTATGTAGGGAGAAGAGGAGGGGAGAAATCAGCATCCCAATGAGAACTTAAATTGATGAAAGGTAAATGAAATGGAATGTTTCTTTCGTTATCATTGATCTTTTCCTGGAGGGCTTCCTGGAGGCTTCATTTACAGACATAAAATCATAGAAGTTAGATACGTTACCCAGTCTACAATGATGGCAGTATCATTTGTCAATTAAAAGAATACAGTCATAGAGATTCTTGAACACTTTTATGCCTGACTTACTTCTGAAGTCTTTTTAATTGGATTTAAGCCTTTATTTTTGTGTCTCACAGGCAGAGTCATTAACTCCTTTAGAACTGGAGGAAGGACTTGACTGCTGCTTAACTCTTAGAGTAATATAGTCAGAATCTGTGCTGTTACTCTGTGGTGTGAACATCTTCTATGCCAAGGGTGGGGAACTTGTGACCTCAAGGCCACATGTGGCCTTCTAGGTCCTTGAGTGTGGCCTTTTGACTGAGTCCAAGTTTTACAGTACAAATCTTCTTATTAAAGGGATTTGGTCTGTGAAGTTTGGATTCAGTCAAAGAGCCACACTTCTGGACCTAGAGGGCTACATATAGCCTTGAGGCTACAGGTTCTCTATACCCCTTCTCTATCCCAGTTACCTGGAGGCTGCCATTTTTTTCCCTCATGTGCCTTGGTGAGAAGAAATAGGTGAAAGAATAGAGTAGAAAACAAGGGAGTTTGCAAGTATTTGTGGATAGGTATCAAGATATCTCAAATTTTCACCATGTGTATGTACTACTCCTACTGGAAAGGTTAAGGCTGGAGGATCCCTTGAGTTCAGCAGTTTTGAGCTGACATAGGGTTAAAACTGATTGAGTATCTGTACTAAATATGGAACAAATATGATAAGTTCCTGGGAGCAGAGGGCCACTAGCCTGCCTAAGAAGGAATGAAGTGACCCAGACTAGAATAATAGAATAGGTCCTGATCTGTACTGGGATTGGACTTGTAAGTGGCCATTGCACTTCCAGCCTGGGAGGGAGAGAGAGGAAAGAAAGAAAGAAAGAAAGAAAGAAAGAAAGAAAGAAAGAAAGAAAGAAAGGAAGGAAGGAAGGAAGAAAGAAAGAAAGAAAAAGAGAGAGAAAGGGAGAGAGAAAAAAGAAAGGAAGGAAGGGAAAAAGGGAGGAAGGAAGGAAGAAAGAAAGAAAGGAAGAAACAGGAAAGAGAGAAAGGAAGGAAGGATAAAGAGAGAAAAAAGTAAGAGAAAGAGAGGGGTAAAGGAAAGAGAGAAAGAGAGAAGAGACAAAGGAAGAAAGGAAGGAAAAGGGGGTAAGGTAAGAAGGAGGGAAGAAAAAGAATTTTTCTGAAAATAAATACAAAATACATTTGCAAAATTTGAATCCAAGGCTAGTCTGTAGGAATCAGTAACTTGCTTATATTTTAGAAGGGATTCCTTTTCACATACACATTAGACTACATGACTCCTAAGGTGCCTTCCAATTTTGAAATTCTACAATATATCTCTATACTCTGGTGGGAGGAGATCATAAGGGAGATGAGTAATCTAGTTCTAATTTCATCATTGACTTGCTCTGTGGGATTTATGGAGAGAAAGCAGCATGATAGGGAGGAGCCCTTAATTTGGAGTCAGAGGGCTTAAATTAAATTGTGGTTATTCTATTTCCTACCTATGCAATTTCGGGCAAATTATCTAAACTCTCTAAGTCAAAGTGGCTTAATTTCCTCATCTTCCAAGTGAGGAATTTGGCCTAAGCACTAGATCATCTCTGAGTTCCCTTGAAGCTCTAAATCCCGTGATCCTAAGTCATGTTACTGGATGCTGTGTTTTTCTCCTTGGCAAAATAAGAACAATAAATCAAGATAGTCTTATTCCTGGGATATGGTTTCCACTGTTTTGCCAAAACTTACCAATAGCATCTAAGTTCCATCTTTTTGCTATCTGTTTTCTTCTGACTGCCCTAGAATCTAGATTCTATCCAAATGATTCCTCTGAATTTGTGCTTTTGAAGGGTGCAGTTCCTAGCTGTTGACATCCCCCAAGTTTTGCTCCCAGGAGTATTCTCTGTGGTTCTTGCCTTCAGAAAACTCACCTACCCTCATGACTCCAGCTATTATTTCTCAAATCTAAGCTGTTAGGTCTAGCTTCTCCTCTTAACCTTCAATTCCACATGTCAATCTGCTACTAGTCATCCTTCCCACAAACTGAAGAAGTCTAAAATTGAACTCACCATACACTTGCTCCACTCTTGAATGGAGAAATGACAACTTCATCATAGAATGTAGATAGAAGAGAGGAAAGGAAAGATAGAATATAGATAGAGGAGAGGGAGTCTAACTATATTCTAATATGTACTTGATCATAGAATGTAGATAGAAGAGAGGAAAGGAAAGATAGAATATAGATAGAGGAGAGGGAGTCTAGCTATATTCTAATATGTACTTGAGATTTTGGGAAAGCAAGTGTCAAAAAGTTCAGAGAAACTTCTGGTAGAATTCCACAGCCTAAAATTTAATAGAAATTAATCCAGGAAGCTCAGAAAGTAAGTTCAAAAGAGTGAAATTCTGAAGGTAACAAAGAACAACATCCCCCACAAGGAGAAAATAAGGTGGTGGTGAAGTTTTCTAAAGAGATTAATGTGAATATGCATAGAATTCCGTCACCAAATTAGATTTTTTAAAAGGCATATACAGAAGATTAAAGCAAAGACAGGTAGCAGAAATGGTGCAAAAGTGAAACAGTCCTATAATAATACTGAAAAGAATATTACTGTTTAGAATGAACTGAGCTAGATAAGGAAAACTGAGGGAAAAGGAGGTTTTATTTCATTATTTTGTCAATCAATCAGCAAGTATTTATTAAGCATTTAACTTGAATCACATCTACAATCCTCTGTCTTCACTTTGACATACAGGTTTACTGAATGAAATTGGAGAAAATCATGAAACCATGCTGAGTCCACTACAAATTAATATTACATTGTCTTACCGGGGACCCCACTGCTACAAGGCAATTCTTTTACACCTAATTAAGTTACTATCCCACTCACCACAGTGGCTCTTCCAAGTATTTTCATTCTTCCTCAAACCTCTCATGGCTACCCCTTTCCCCCATCATCTCGTCTGAGAATCTCATGTTATATTTAATAAAAAAAAAATTGAGGTCATTCAGTGAAAATTCTTTCTTTTCCCCTTCTCCTTCTCTCTAACTTACATCATGCAGATCCTTCTGCCATCAACTTCTTCCTCACTTTGGTTTCTCATGAAGAAGCGATCCTTCTTTTTGCCAAAGAAAACACTTCTACATGAACTAGTGATCAAATTCTATCCCATCTTCTCCATTAGACTGTCCTCTCTATTATTCCAGCTCATTTATCTTCAGTCTCTCCCTGTTTGGGGGATACTTCCTTATTGCCTGCAAAAATGTCTATGTTTCATCTATAAAAACCCTGACTTAATTCATCAATTCATGCTATATATCACCCTACATCTTTCCTCCCCTTTGTGACTAAACTCTTTGAGAAATAGGTGCCTCTACTTCCTTTCTTCTAGCTCTCTTCTTAAGTCTAAATTCTGACTTCTGATCTTATTATTCAACTGAAACTTCTCTCTCCAAAAAATATACCAGCAGTCTTTTGATTGTCAAATTCAATAATAGCCTGTGCTCAATCTCCATCTTTCTTGACCTTTCTTTAGCCAACGAATGACACAGTCAACAATCTTCTTAATACTCTCTTCTCTCTAGGTTTTTGTGACACTACTCTCTCGGACCTTCTCAGTCTTCTTTTGTTGGATCTTTAATCAAGTCATGCTTTCCAACTGTGGGTGTCCCAAGGAATTCTGTTTTGTGCCCTCTTCTCTTTTTCCTCTATATTTTTTCCTTGATTATCTCATCACTCCCCACAGATTCAACTTTTGCCTCTATGATGATGATTCTCAAATCTACTCATCCAGTTCTAACTTCACTGATCACCTCCAGTCTCTCATCTCAAAGTGTTTATTAAATATGTCAAACTGGCTGTCTTATAGCCATTTTTAATTCAACATGTCCAAAACTGCTCATTATCTTTCCCTCAAACTATCCCCCCTTCCAAACTTCCCTATTATTTTCAAGAACAGTGCCACCCTTCCTGCTATCCAGGCTCAAAACCTAGGTTTCATCCTCAGTTTATCATTCCCTCTCTTTCACCATTCCCCCATATTCAATTTTACCCCATTTCCCCCCCAAATAATTAAAAATCCACTCTGAGTGAAAGCAGAAGAACCAGAGAGACTACTGCTGCCAGATTGGGGCTTGGCTTGAAACCTCCAGCAATAAAAAAGGAGACCTTTGTCTCTGTCTGCCCACCTGCATGCTGTGTCTGTCTTCCATATGTCCTTGCTTGGGTACCTTTTGTCTGTTCTTGCCCCTGTAGAGGTCTCTGGAAAGGTCCATTTACACAAAACAAGAACTGTCTGTATATACAAGATATATAAAGAAAAGGTAGAGGGCTCTAGCAATGGGGGTGGTAAAAAAGGCTTTCTAGGTGGTATTTGAAATGAATATTGAAGGATGACAGGGATTCTAAGAGGAGAAGGAGAGAAGGGAAAGCATTAGGCAGGGAGAAAGAAAACAGAGTGATGTGTGTGAGCAAAAGAAAATAGAACAGCATGCTTTGAATGTGTGGGAGAGCATAACATATAAGACTGGAAAGGTAGAAAGAAACTAAGTGGTGAAGAGCTTGAAATGCCAAGCAGAGGAGTTTCTATTTGATCCTAGAATTAATAGAGAGACACTAGAAATTACTGAGAATGATGGAGCTAAAATGGGTCAGAATTATACTTCAGGAAAATATCTTTGGCAGCTGTGTGGAAGTTGGATTTGAGTATGGACAAACTTGTTGGGGCAGAAAGAGCAATTAAAAGGCTATTGAAATAGTCCTGGCAAGAGTTAATGAAAACCTGAACTGCTGTGGTAGCTGAAAGGAAAGAAGGGATAGATACAGTAGATGAAGTGGAGGAAGAAAAGACAAGACTTGACAAGGGCCTGGATACGAGGAGGGGTTGAGGAAGATACTGAGGTTTCAAACTTAGCTGACAGGAAGGATGATGCTGCCCTTGAAAGTAAAAGGGAAATTCATACGAGGATATATTGAATTTGGGATGCTTACAACTCTTCCAGCTTTGAAAAGTCCACTAGGCAGTTGCAAATTGTCACTGGCATTCAAGAGAGAGACTAGACTGGTTATACGAACCTGGGAATCAACTGAAATGATGTTTGAGAGGCTGAGTCAAGATGTCAGAGTAAAGGCAAGGACTCACCTGAGTTCTCCCAAATTCTGTTCCAAACACTGATAAAACAATGCTTCAAGAGAAATTCTGAATCAATAAAATTGTCCAATTCAAGACAATTGTCCAACTCAAGGCAACTTAAAAGATCACAGGAAAGATCTGTCTTACTGGGGTGAGAGTGGAGTGCAGTCCAACATACAACATGTCAGCGCAGGTCAGGCCCCGAAAAGTCAGCAGCAGACCTTGGGAGTTTGGAATTGGTGGTGGTGGCATCTGGAACTCTCAGCCCAGAGATGGTAAGGGGATCAGATGATAGATCAGAAAAAGATTACAGAAGACTCTTTGCTGACCCTGGTAGTAGGACTCTGTTGTATTACCTATATATAGTTCCAAGTCGCAGTCACAGAATGAGAAAAAATACTAACAAGAATGGGGACCCTAGTCACAGTTCCAGAGTAGAAAAGACTGCTTGTGGTCACTCAACAGACCAGAGCACACATCAGGAGAGAAATGAGGTATCTCTCCTTATATCATACTACCTTGAAAGAACTGAAAACTTACAGACCTCCAGACCCATTTCTGAAAGCAGCAGCATGAAAAAATCATCAAATACAAGACTCAACAGAAGCATAAAAAAGTAAACAGGAATGAGAAATCATAAAGAGGCAATAAGGTTAAACAGTTTATATTCCTACATGGAAAGATGATACTTGTAATTCCTAAGAACTTTATCAATACTAAGGCAGTTAGGTGTTACACATAGACAGAAGGCACAGGTGTAAGTTGACTAAGATAGGATGATATCCAAAAAAATAAAATTAAAGGGTAAGAAAGAAGGATGTACTGGGAGAAGAGGAGAGGCAGTAGTAGAAAGGAGTAAACTGCTTCACATAAAAGAGGTGCAAAAGAACTTTTTACACTCCAGAGAAAGATGGATTTTTGGAGAGCAAAGTTTGAGCTTTATTTTAATCAAAAATAGCTCAAAGAGAATAACAGCACACTCAGTTGAGTATAGGAATCTTTGTTATCCTACAAGGAAGTGGGAGTGAAGGGGAATGAGAGAAGAAAGGTGGGCTAACAGATTGTGGGAGGCAGTGGTCAGAAGCAAAACACTTGAGGAGGAACAGGTGAGAGAGGGAGAAGGCTAAACATGGGAAAAAGAAGGGTAGAGGGAAATACACGGTAATCATATTTGAGTGTGTAGATGGAATGAATTTACCCATAAAACAGAAGCAGATAGCAGAGTGGATTAAAAATCAGCATCCTACAATTGATGATTTACAAGAAACACACTTGAAACAGAGAGTAGACACACATGCACAGTAAAGAAAAAGAAGTGGAGCAGAATCTACTATGCTTCAACTAAAGTAGAAAAAAAGAGAGCAAAGGCAGCAACTATGATCTCAGAGAAGGCCAAAGCAAAAATAGATCTAAAAGGTAAGTAAGAAAAATACATCTAAAAAAGTATATCATATACAATGAAGTAATATAAATACTGAACATATATATGCATCGCATGGGATAGCATCCAGATTTTTAAAGGACAATTAAATGAAATACAGGAGGAAATACTAAAATAATTCTAGTGGAGGAACCTTAACTTTCCTGTCTTAGAAGTAGATGAATTTAACCAAAAAAGTAAACAAGAAAGAAGTTAAGGAGATGAATAGAATTTTTTTAAAAGTTAGATATGATAGACCTCTAGAAAAAACTGAATGGGAATAGAAAAAATATATACTTTTTTTTCAGTGGCACATGGCACCTACACAAAAATTGACCACAGACTGGGGCATAAAAACCTCACAATGAAAGGCAAAAAGTAGAAATACTAAATTCATCTTTTTCAGATTATAATGCCATAAAAGTGGGCAGATGATTTAGACATATAAGGAGATACCACAAGCAAATTAGGGGAGCATGGAATAATTACTTCCAAGATCTATGGATAAGGGAAGAACTTATGATCAAAAGAAGAGATAGAGAGTATTGTGAGATATAAAATGGATAATTTTGATTGCATTAAAACAAAAAGTTTTCTCACATACACAACCAATGAAACCTTGATTAGAAGAAAGGCAGGAAACTGGGAAAAATTTTAAAGTAGTTTCTCTGACAAAGGCCTCATTTCTCAGGTATATAATCTCTGAGTTAAAGTCATATAAATGCAATTCATTCCTCAATTGAGAAATAGGTAAGGGATACAAACAGGAAGTTTTCAAACAAAGCAATCAAAGGTATCTATAGTCATATGAAAAAATGCTCAAATGGCTACAAATTAGAGAAATGTAAATTAACAAACTCTGAGGCACTACTTCACATCTTTCAAATACGATATGATAGAAAAGAGAAATTATAAATGTTACCAGGGCTATAGGAAAATTGGGATATTAATGTACTGTTAGTAGAGTTGTGAACTGATCCAACTATTGTGAAGAACAATTTTGAACTATGCCCAAAAATTCTATAAAACTATATTCATACTCTTTGACTCAGCAATACTACTAGGTTGTATCCCAAAGAGATCTTTAAAAAAAGGAAAAGGACCTATTATGTACAAAAATATTTATAGCAGCTTTTTGTGGTGGCAAAGAATTGGAAATCAAGGGAATATTTACCAACTAGGGAATTGCTGAACAAGTTGTGGTATATGATATTAAAGGAATACTATTGTGCTATCAGAAATGATGAGCAGGACACTTTCAGAAAATCCTGGAAAGGCTTACATGAATTGATACAAAGTTAAGCGAGTAGAACCAGGAGACTGTTGTACGCAGTTATAGCAATGCTGTTCGATGATTGGATGTGAATGACTTAACTATTCTTAGAAATAAAATGATTTGACAGTTCTGAAGCTTTTAAAATGAAAAATGCTATCCACTTCCTGAGAAATAACTTATAGAGTCTGAATGCAGATTAAAGCATGCTTTTTTAAACTTTATTTCTCTTATTTTTTGAGGGTGGGGGGTCTCTATTTTCTTTCACAGCATAACTAACAGGGAAATGTTTTGCACAACTGCACATGCACATCAAATTGTTTGCCTTCTCAGTGAGGGGGAAAGGCAGATAGGGAGATAATTCAGAACTCAAATTTTTTTTAAAAAAGGGTTAAAATTATTTTGACATATACTTAGAAAAATATTTTTTTTAAAAAAAGAAATGATCTTTCAGCCCATGAGAGCTGGTGCAATCCCCAAATGAGAGAGTAAAGAGATAAGAGAGGGCTGAGGACAGCATTGGGGGACACCAATACAAATTCTTCTCTTCAATTTGTATTCCTAGGGAATTGCTTAAGGCACCGAAAGATAAAATGATGTGGTGAATAAAGGTCACACAGCTGATATTGGTCAGAAGTATGACTTGAACTTATCTTTCTGATTCGAATTCAGCCCTCTATCCATTATTTTCCATTCTCTGACTCTAGGAGTGGATATAAATGGTAACAGAGAAGGGAAGAGCCACACAAAGTATATGTGCAATACTATCAGGCAGGATGATTCTACTGCAGGGAGGCAAATTGGACCTCCCACAGAAACTTGGTACACTGAGATTCATGATTAGACTACAGCTCTTTCTCTTGTGGCTCAGGTCCAAAACATCTTATGATCTCAAGAATCACAGGAGCTTTTGGCAAGGTGAAAAAAAGTGTGCAGGTGTGGGCATACATTTCTCACAGGTCTTGATTTCTTTTTCCTTTGTGCTTGGATAGTATTCTACTAAGACTTTTTTTCCCCATACTATGATTGAGAAGGATAGAGGAAAAGTGACTCCAAGCTTTCAGGTGTTTTGTACTATGGCAGGGAATGGAAGATGTACTGGCCCCTGCTCCCAAAGCAGGGGAATAAAAACATGTATTGAATGATCCATTCATGGAGGCAGCAGATGGGAGTGGGCTGGATCTGGGGCAAACAGTTGCCATGAGTAAAATTGAGCAGATTTCCACCCTCCAGCCTTCTTTCTTCTCTTGCTTCCTCAAAGCTTGTTTTTGAGAAAGTGCCCATATTGTTTTTTTTTTTTAATGAAACCACTTCATTTTCTTTTTGTTCCCCCCAAACTGGCAGGAGAAAGGGTGAGAGAGAGAAAGGAAAAGTGAACACAATGTGCAACTGAATATAGTGTACTATTTGAAACATAGTTCTCATCAGTCGAGTTTCCTATACTATGTCTGTGTTAATAAATCATATGGCTATTAACAGTGACTTGCCAAATTGTCTAAGTTTAGGGAGATGGTGTTCCAAATTAAGGGGAAGTGAAGGTAGCACATCAGGAGAGAGAGAGAGAGAGAGAGAGAGGGAGAGAGAGAGAGAGAGAGAGACAGAGAGACAGAGAGAGAGAGAGAGAGAGAGAGAGAGAGAGAGAGAGAGAGACAGACAGGCTCAATCCAAGCCAGGTGTGGTCACAGCTGTTACTAAATGCACCTTTTAGCACTGCACTAAGCATTAAATTGCTGACCACACACTCACATAGATTTTTTTTAAAATACTGTGTCTTCCCATATTGCCTGGCTGGAAATTCATGGGCTATTCATGGCCTGTTCCCACTATTGATTTGCAGTGAAACTTTGATCGGCTCCTTTTCCAATTAAGATTGATTAATCCCTTTTCTGGCACCTCCTGCCCTCCCTAACCCTGGGGGTGGGGCTTACTATATCAATGCTAAACTTAGTGTAGACCCCTGATAAGCATGGTCTGCTGCCACTCAGAACTCCCAAGCACAAGAATTCTGTTGACCTCACCCTCCCAGGAGGTTGAGATTGCAGGTGTTCATCACCACACCTAGCCGCATATACTCTCTTTCAAAAGAAACGAGATAGGTAAAAAGGAGAACGTGGTAACATTATATATTAAGAAGACATACTCCTAGACAGAACAAAAATGACTAACGGAATTGAAACCCATGATAAATAGGGAGATAGTAGAGAGTAATTACCTCTGCATTCTCTTTCTCATAAGGTTTAAAGCTTACAATCATCTTTCACTCCTCCTTCTCTTATACTCCTTTGTATAACCAGTTACCTAATCATTCGTAATCTCTTTCCTTCATCTCCCTCTTATCTGCTTCTTCCTCGTAATTCCCACTGGTATTCTCTGGTTTAGGCTTTTATCACTACATACTTAGATTATAACTATAGTTTTTATCTGTTCTCCTGGACTTCTGTTTTCTCTCCCCTCTAAGAGAGATTATCAATAGTAACTGTGGCTGTTTCCCTCCCAGCCAACGTAGTTATTTTTCTTTGCCTCATTAAAGGGGCCATGCCCTGGCTACTGCTTAAACAGTCTATTCGATGAATGGGCGTTACCTCACCCTAAGTGAGTACCTGAATAGGCCTTGGCCTAAAAGGGTCAAGGTCTCCCATTGCATCTTTGGGCATCTCCAGTCATCTTGATGAATGGATCACTGGATCCAGATGACTCTGGAGGAGAAGTAAGACTGGTGGCCGGCACAGTCCTCCCTCCCTCAAAACAAAGTCAAGTACAAGTCGTGTCATCATTTCTCTGACGGTGTGGTCTTCTTCGGCAATGAAGGACGAACACAATGACAACAATATATATTGCCCACAAATGCCAGGTTCATCTTCCTAAAGCATTACTTTATCTCGTTCCCCCCTGTGTCCCCATTTGTTAAATATAGGAAAATGTTCAAGTTATTTAGCCTGGTATTAAAGGTCCTTCACCATCTGGTGTGACCCTATCTTTTCAAATGTTTAACCCTCTCTTTTCTTAAGTTAAACCTTAGACCTGCCCAGACCAATGTATTGACCAACTTTAAGCATATAATACATATTCCTCACCCCATGCCACTGATCACCCTGTCTCAGGCCATGCCTCAGAATCCAGAAACAAGGGCACATTTCTTGCCACATGGCTGCTTAGTGGTGGGTACAAAAATTTCACACCAAGATCCACCATAGTTTCCAATCCATTTCTAAAAAACTACTGAACATGTCTAATAGTATTAGCTAAAGTTTAGGTTCTTATAACCTAGAGACCCATTACATAGGTCTGGAACCTTCTATTCCTACCTACACAGGTTGTTAGCTCTTGATCAGTCTTGACCAGTCTCCTTCCTCTTTCCCAAGGGTGTCAGGTGAAATGAAGTATGGGCTTGCATAGGAGACAATATGCCATGTTCTAAGTAGAGACATAAGGAAAGGAAAGAGCGAAAAGCTGGAGGGGCGAAGTCTGAATATTCACTTAATACGAAAGAACTTCACAGCAGTTCAGTCAACTCTAGAAATAGCCACTTGCCTAGGAAGAGTATTAATGTCTGCAGGGTCAGTGCTGATTTCATTCATTCTACTACCAGTACCTCTAGAGAAGGACAGGTTTGTAATTTGTGTGGTTTGGTCTACTTTGTGTGTGGGGGTTATGTGTGTATGTATGTATGTGTTGCTTTCCAAGGTTGTTATAGATTCATGTGATATAACTTTAAGATGAAGGTTCTTAACCAAATAATATTCCCTCCATCTGGGCTGCTCGTCATTCCCTGGGTTGGTAAGATTCCAAGACTCAAGGGAAGGAAAAAAAAATCTAACTCATTCTCACCCAGAGAAGCAATGTTAGTGGTATTTTATCTTCAGGCAAGACCCAAACAATTATTGATGAAAGTGCACTATTTACACCTTTAAACAAGTCATGTGGAAATAAGACAGCCTTATTCTGAGGGGAGGAAAGCCCTGTTAAGAGGAAAAAATTCCATATTTAAATGTTGAGTTGATTTGTTTGATGCATGTTGGTTTCTTTGAAAAGAAGCTTTATTAATCAATCAGAATAGATTGCAGAAATCTATTGCCTCTAAAAGGCTAGAGCAGGGGTGGGGGGATGTGAAAAATTGTGTTGAGGGTACATTAGTGAAAACAGGTGTGTTAAGTAAAGATTTATAAAAAAGACAGCTGGATGGCACAGTGGATCGAGTTTGGGGCCTGGAGTCAGGAAGACCTGACTGCTCAAATACTGCCTGTTTCATAAAGTATTCCTTTTATTTTTTCCTTCTATAATGACCCTCCTCTTCAAATCTCACATAGCATTTTATTTTGTGGTTCTATAAGGTTCTTATTAAATGTGTTATAGTTATATAAAATAATTACATATGCCTTGAGGCAGCAAGTAGAGAGAACACTAGACCTGGAGTTAGAAAGATGAGAGTTCATATCTAACCTTAGACAATCACTATCTGCATGACCCTGAGAAATTCATTGATCTCTGTTTGCCTCAGTTTCTTCCAACGTAAATGTGATAGTAATAGCAATTATCTCCTGTGAAGATCAAACGGGACCATATTTGTTTAAATATGTTTAGCACAGTGCCTGGCACATCGCAGGTATTAATAATGCTTATTGCTTTCCCCCCTACTTTTGAGTTTTGATGATAGAACAGGAGTCAAATAGAGAAAGATACGGTTGCAAATTTCTCCCAAGTTACTTGGATTCCTTGGATTCTGTTCATTGCTATTAATAGGGTTGCTGGAGGTTTCCCCTTTTGATATATCACTTCAGAGTTTGCTCTTTAAGTGAATTGTCAAAATGGGTTTATTTGGTCTCCCGTTGACTTCAATGGGACAGAGATTGGGAAAACACCCAGGCAAAACGCAAGAGATTCAAACCAATGACTTAGATGAAGAGAATAGAGGTAGATATTTCTCCGTCTTTACTTGCTTTAGCATATTCAATGTATCTGTTGAGTTACATGATGTTGAGCATCATGCTGTGGTTGTTGCTTGGAGGTTGGATTCTGTATCATAAGATCTTGGAGGGCAAGAATATTGTGTTCGTATATTTCTTTGTGTAGCATTACATGCAAAAAAAAGTAGCTTTCTTACGATATCATTGGACTCAAAAGAAGTTAATATTGGTTTCTGTATAACTTAGACAAATAGAATATGAGAGGGATTGCTCTGGACTGCAAGAGAGAATAGAAAATTCTGGACACAGAATAAATGAGTGCAACATTTTTGCAATGGGTCCCACTGGCTTGCCTTGAACATTAATTAAAGCCAAATGGAGCTGCTAATCTCCCATCTACTGTTCTAAATGCAAGATGATGTGTTAGCTTTAGAGCAACCAAAAAAGGTAGTGGTGGTTACTGCTGCTGTTTATTTAGGAGGTCAAAAAAAATAGGATGTAGTCGGGAATAGGAGAGTTCATGAGTGAAGTCAGGGGTTTTTCACCCTAAAGTCCTGAGAGCATCAGACTCTGAAGCTTTGCTAACTCTTCGGTAACAATCTAGCCCTCCAGTTAAGAAAAAAATTACATATTCCAGATCTTTCCTTCTCCTCTTTCCTTACCTTCCACCCCTTTCAGACTTTCCAATTATGGCCCATGGAAGGGAAACAGCTACCCAGAGTCTCTCAACCTAAAAGTAGATGGTCTTCCCAGTTTCATCTAAGTTTTCTGATTCACACTTCCAGGGCTAACTCTATGGATCTTGGGTTTCTGAAAGACATGTGACTTCTCAAGGCTTGTGGAAAGTACACTAGCTCTCTCTCTCTCTGTCTCTCTCATTCACTATGACAATTTTGATGAACAAAAAAAATCTCCCTGTTTTTGCAAGAGAAAATTCCTTCTCTTTCTCTCTAAATCATGCATACAATAACTAAACTGAAACGTATATTACTAGCCATTAAAATTTATATAAACTTTTTCAGATAATATGGGCATCGCAGTGAAATAGAAAAGCTAAACCTCTGCAATTTCCCTCTCCCACTTTCATCGGTCAATGTCATCAGGCAAGGGAAAGGAAATAGGAAGTTAGAAGGTTTTTTTTAAAACTAGTATTAGGAGAAATTTTATTTCCCTAGGTGGATAGAGGAAAGAAGCAGGAAGGAGCTGTTAATTTGTGGTTGAGGTCATTCACTATCTGAGGGGCTGCAAGTTACTGTCTTTGTTGCTTCTGGTTTGCATATAGTTAACAATGAAGGTATACTCTAGATCTTGAATATCTCCACAAATTCTCTACTCCTGGCTATTATTCTATGTTCTTCAGCACATCGGCTTCCTATGGTTTCTCATGTAGCTACGTATGGTAACTTCTACCTTCTTCCTAGAGATCCATTCAAAGATAAGAACATCATAACTAGAGGAATGACAGGTAAATTGCCCATTCAGCAGGTAGATATTTGAGTCCCTGAGGTCACAAGCTTAAAATTGTTTTTCTCTCCAAGGACAGAAATTTTGTGATCTCTTGCAAAATCACTTGAGGTACACTTGAAATTTATAATTATATATCACTAATACTAGAAGAAATATCAACACTTAAACTAGAAAGGATGATTATTCTAGTGTCTCATGATGCCAGTCACAGAAAAATATAACAATTGTACATGAAGTAGATACAGAACAATGCAGAGTTTTGTTTGACAGACTTCTCCAATGTCTTAATTACATGCAGAACATATTAACATATCATGAATGCATATTCATAGTACATAAATAAATGAGCATCAAAGACAAAAATATCCATATTATTAGATCTATAAAAAGAAAACATACGTAAGTACTAGAATATATTCAAATAAACATAAACACAAACACAACTATTTGACAGATGTAGCTATAATGCAGGTGTAGCACTGACATGTAAGCAATAGATATAAATTGCAAAATACTAAATGGAACTGGAACATAGAATGTATAGTAATTATCACAAGAAGTATCAACATCAGTATTGTGTGTAAGGCACACATTACATGGCTTAGATATTAGTATTTTCCTCTAGCTACATACATAATCCCATTTCCAAGTTCCACTGTCATAAGGTAGTTTGGTCACAGATCTGATAGAAGTAGCTCTGCTGACTCTTCTGTTCCTATACCTGAACTGTTGATGGTATGGGTTGATTATTGACATCATCAAATCTATAGATTTGCATTCCTACCACTGAACTAGATGAGGACCTTGGATGAATTTTCCCTTGCAAAGATGAGAGGCATCAATATTTTTAGACTCTAGAGTTTTGATGACTGATGTTCTATCATCTCACTCTTCTTTCATACAACTCTTATAGGCAGTGTGTATGAGCTGCTTGATTCTGTGATAATGCTGTTAACATAAATTATTTGAGATGGTTTTTGACGTCTTCAAGCACAGGTAATAGCATCTTTCCAGATAATTCCTGGAATAGTTTGGAGTCAGTGAGAGAGATTCTATGGGTTGCTCACTACTCATGTAGTAAGAATACACTTATCCTCTTGCTTACCTGAGGAAGGTAGGTGGAACGGAAGATAGAGAATTGGGTCTAGAGTCAGGAACACCTGAGTTTAAATCTAGTCTCAGATACTTATTTGCTATATGACCCTAGTAAAGTCATGTGACCTCTGTTTGACTCAGTTTTCTCATCTGTAAAATGGGGACAATAACGATACTTACCTCCCACGGTAGTTGTGAGAATCAAACGAGATGATAATTGTGAAGTGCTTAGCGCAATTTCTGGAACATGGTAAATATTACATAAATGTTGACTGTTACTATTACCTTGTGTCTTGACTGATCCCTCCATTCTTTTCATACTAGGAAAGTATTAAAGTCAAACTTCTTAAAAATCTACTTTTGAGTTTGAAGAGTCATTGTTTTTGTGATGTTCACTGCCAACACTAGTCTCTATCCTCTTGTAGATCTCTGCACAGGCTTCATGAATAGTCAAAGTATAAAAGTATTGGTTCCCAGCTAATATTTTGAATAGGTTGGAATTGGCTCAAAGTGATGCTGACATTTCAGTGACAATACTTGAGACTAGACATACCAGTGGCCATCTGCCTATTGACATCCACTTTCTCTAGGGAAAGTTCAGTCTTTCTCTGATATATCCAAGGATGAAGGATGGGTAGCCTTTGTCACTCATTCCACCAAGTCCTTGACCTTTCATAGGCTATAAAGATACTTTTCTCAAGCATCTCATAGAACTTTTGGTTACAATGGTCACCTGAGATCCAGAACAGAAATCAAGGCTTGGCAAATAAACAGTAAAGTAGACTGGCAAATCAGTGATTCATTACCTGACATACATAGAACCATAAGAATTCAGGTGTAAAATGACATTAACATACCAACAATTGGCATATAATGAAGCAAAAGCCCTCAATAAATAAAAAATTGCATGTGCACATTACTATAGTCATACATACTTAATAGAATTAATTGTTTAATACAATAATTTGAGAGACTAAACAAAAATACAACACAATAAAAATAGAAAACAATCACCTATTTGGGAAAATACAGCACTGGACAAATTTAGGGAAAAAAAAATTTCCAAAAAATATTCTTATCTTGAAATAAAGGTAAAAGCAGGAAATTTTTCTTTCAAAATGAACATTGAAAAACTCTTTAGTAAAAACCCACTCAAACAAAAAAAGAAAAAAGAAAAATTGTTTAGTGAGTATAGCCAGCCTGCATAAGGAAAAGTAAAAAAGAAACTAAATTCAAAACATTGACATCACTCCCATGTCTAACTACTAGGGGGAGCTCATGAGCTAGACCAGGGTCCCTGTAGCCCCAAGCATTGTTAACTTTAGGCTTTGAAGCCTTGCAGAATCTAGCTGAGAACAGTGGGAAACTTTAAAGTTGTCTCCTTTCCTCCATCTGGGTTAACTTTCAGTCTTTCTGCTAGTGGATTGGCAGACTGTGAAATAAAACCAAACATGCAAAACCTCTCCAACTAAAGGCAAATATCCTCTTTAGCTCATAGAGTTTTGCGTTGTGGTTTCTGTTGTTTTGTAGGAATATCTCTATTAGCCTTGTGTACTTTTACAAGTCTCATGTGTACTCCCACAAGGCTTATGAAAAAGAACACATACAAATACATTCTCTCTCTTTGACTTTGCCCCCAGCCCAGCTTCACTGAATAACAATAATTAAAAAATCTGTCTTTGTGAGGAAAAATTCCCTTTCTCTTGTTTTCAAATTACACATAAAATTACCAAGTTGAAATCAGTATTTGTGGGTATTAAGTTTTACATAAGTATTTTCAGATAACACAGGTGTTAAAATGAAATAGTTATAGAAAACTGAAATCTACCCTCTTCTCCCATACCACCATCTGCCAATGGCTTGTTTAACCGTCATGAAAGGTAAAAATATCAAACAAGAAGCTAGGTTTTTTTCTTTTGTTTGTTTGTCTTTTTTTAAAAATTATTTTGTAAATGGCATAGGAAAAATGAGCGATTAATTAGGCTGCAGACCCTTAGTGATCAAGGGGCTACAGGTTACTACTTCTGAGCCTCCCAGCTTGTGCCTGGTCACCAAAATAGGTTTAGTCTGAATCAGAGTCCACAATCTGATTGCTTCTACATTTCCTTGCTTCTGATTATCATTCAGACCACTCCGTTCTGACTCTCTGTCAGCTCTGCATAGTGTCTTCAGCAGCCACCCGTGATGACTTCTTCCATCTTCTCAGAAAAGCACTTAAGGTTAAGGCAATATTATTAGAATTCAAGGATGCTAGGTAAATCATCCAATTAGCAGGCAAATAGCTGATTTCCCTAAGGCTTTCATTAATCCTCCAATGGGCCCAGATCATGTTATATAAGGTAGAAAAAAATTTCTCTAAAATAATGATGATAACTGTTTACATAGTAGAGCCAATGTGGCATAAATACATAGCTAGCTTTGAGATCAAGAATTGAGTTCAAATAACACTTCAGATGCATGCAAACTATGTGACCTTGAGTGAGTCATTTAACTACTGAGTCTGACTTTGATTGTCAGAGGTGTCCCAGACAGTTCTCTAAGACTAAATTTTGAGAACATATACCAGTCTACATTGGTTGAAGGAGTTTTCTCATCAGGAGTTCCCTAAATAAAGGAAATCACAGATCAAGTGCAAGGTATGAATTTAAAAAGCTAAGAAGACTTCTTGAGTTCAAGTCTGGCCTCAGACACTTACTAGTTGTGTGACCCTAGGCAAGTTACTTAACCCTGTTTGCTTCAGTTTCCTCATCTGTAAAATGAGCTAGAGAAGAAAATGACAAACCACTCCAGTATCTTTGCCAAGAAAACCCAAATAGGGTCCCAAAAATTCATACACAACTGAAAAGACTGAAAAACTATGAAAAGTAATTTTATTTGCTGAAAGGGGCAGAGAAAGGATATTTGTGTGAGAAAATCAATCTGAAGTTCTGAAGACTTGAGAGAAAACAGTTCCTCAAATAAACGTACCCAAAGGACCTGTTTGAAGACAACTCTAGCAAGAGCACTGGAGATGTCTGCAAGGCATTGTCGCCCATCAGCTCATTTACATATGCCTGTTTCCAGGGTTTTAAAAGTTATTGTTGAGAAATTATAAATCAAAGAAGTATTTGGGTACTATGGGAAAATTGAGATTTTTTTGTTTCTGTTTTATCTGGTAAAATTTGGGGGTTTTCAATCTGAATTAAAGATGGACCGCTTTTCATGAGGCAGCTCAGATTTAGTGCATTAGATGCTAGAAGAGCTCAGAGGATGAGATCAGATGAATAAGAAGACATGGCAACCACCTGATGAGAGGAGATGATGACAGGGACAGAAGTAGATTGGTGACTAATCCCTGCTGCTTGAATGGAGTAGAGCAGAGGAGAAGCAGAAGATAAAAGCAACTGCTTTGGGCCAAGTCAGCTCAGGGAGCTAAATGAAGCCAGACAGACTCTGGAGCTGCTCTGGGAGCTATTTTAACAGGAGAAGAACTTGGTAGCTGCTGGGTGCTCGTTGGAGAGAACAGGATCCTACTGTGTAAAGAGCTGGCCATGCTTATCTATGCTTATCTGTGAGTGCATCCTGGGTTTGAGAGCTGACTGGGTTTGAAGACCTATTGCTGATCTAGGAGTTGTTTTTGATTGGAGGGGCATGCTGATGCTGGGGGCTCATTGGAGAAAGTAGAATCCCACTGTGTAGAGATTCAGCTGGGCTTGTCAGTGTTGTACTTTAGCACTATATATTATTGCTCTCTGGCTTGAGAGGAAGAAACTTCTCAGAGGCTGCAGAACAGATCTAAGGACTTTTGAAATTCTCCAGTTTAAAGGTATTGCTTGCCATTGAAACAGCTGAACACAGCTTCAGCTCCCAACCATGGGAGCAGAATAGAAAACTTTATTCCCCAGATTTAGGGCTTCTGTCTGTTTCACTGAAAGAGCATAAGCTGTTGTTGAGTCGTTTCTGTTGTGTCTGATTCTTCATGACCCCATTTGGGGTTTTCTTGGCAAAGATACTGGAGTGGTTTGACATTTGCTTCTTCAACTCATTTTATAGATGGTGAAACTGAGGCAAACAGAGTTAAAAGTATCTTTCCTAGAGTCACACAGCTGGTAAGCATCTGAGGCCAGATTTGAACTGAGGAAGATGAGCCTTCCTATCTACTACCCATAGTATAATGTGGCATCATGAATTAACAATGTGTGCATTAGTTTCTCTATTCATATTTCCCAGTGATAGTTTTCTATATTATGTGTCCAAAGTTTGAATTGGTGGGAGAATGTGGCACAAGTTTTAGGGTAGACTTTAATATTTTGATTATTCCTAATTTTGTTTTTTGTTGAATAAATGTTATATTAGGGTTATTATTGCTTTGCTCTCCAATGTTTCATGTTCAAGCATATGTATGGGAAGCATACATATTGGGGCTTAGGAGTTTATACTGAGCAGTAGTCAGAGTATATTCCCCATTCCATACGTATATCACGGTTACATCTGGAACCTTTCAAGTGAGTTGTAGTTTCAAGGTTGCACATATTTACCATCTTACTCCCTGGGAATCCCCTAGATCTGTCAGTATGGGAGAAGACTGGGGTGAATGAAATCTAGAGAAAGAAGAGGGGTAGTGGAAGTATTATTTTGAACATCATGCCCATGGGCTACACTGCCAGGGTGAGTGGATTCATGCTCAACATATATGTATATTCATATGTATGAATATATGTGTATAAACACATACACTTATGTGTAAACAATATTTGCACATATACTATATACTATACTATATACTATATTTTATGTAAACTATGAAATATATACATTTTACACTTTACAATTTAGAAAATTCTTTCTTCACCATAGTCCTATTAACCTGGTGATATAAGTGCTATTATTTCCTTTCTGTGGATAAAAAAAAAACCTAACTGAGATTTAGAGAAGTTGAGGAACTTGCCTATGCTCACCTTTATTAGTCAGAGTCAGAGCTAACTCAAACTTTGGTTTTTTTATTCTAATTTTCTAACTTTCTAAAATTCCAACTTTCTGTTGCATTTTACATGGATCTTCCCAAATGGGAGACATTTATCACCTGCTACTCAGGGACCTCAAAATGGAGATAAAACAAGGTCAGATGACACTAAATAGAACCTGACAGCCAGTGACATGAAGAAAGAGATGGGCAAGGGAGGTTAATCCTTGGTTAATGGGCAAGAAGAGGAAAAGGCTGAAACATTTGGGGATGGCAGAAAAAAATTTTAAATACAGCAGCAGAGTTTGGAAGAATTGTTATTCCTTTCAGTTGAGCATAAGATGAAGATTGCTTGGGGCAGAGAGGGGGAGTAAAGGCATCACAAATGCTGAGCACAAATTCTCTCAGAGTATAAAGAACATTAGTGAAGTGCCCTTCTGGGCAAGGTTAATGATGCAAAGACACCATAGCTATTCAAGAAGAAATGACACACAGTTTTACAAGGAGCTATTGCTTGCAAACACTCCTAATGGTTTTATGGTACTTGTTCTCCTTTAAGAAATGGCATTGAGGAGGTTCTGGGGCTGTGACCCCAAGGACCTGGACCTAAATGGAACAGATGGAGATGAATCTGTTCTAGTAGAAAATTGTAGAGTATGGCAGTGAGCACGACACCATAAATACCAGTGGGGCAGACACACAGCATTCATCCTGGACTCCTATTGCTCCCAGAGATAAGGCAATTATATCCCTCATGTCTCAAGTTTTGCTCTTTTTAAATTTGTGTTTCCCAGGAATTGCCTTCTCTCAGCCCCTTCCTGGAAATGAGAATATTTAGAAGTTTCCTTTAGCCCTGCCTCCATCTGAGGATCTTGTGAAAGCCTATCTCCAGAGATAAGCTATAGAGACAACTCTAGTATTTTCTATGTTGTCCTCCCTTGAGGTCAAGACAAAAATAAACAAAACAAAAATGTAAGGGAAGAGTATGTGACCTAGCTTGGCATTAGAGCAATAGCCTGCCTATTGCCATGTACCTTCAACATGAGAAGGACCTATAGAACACCTCAGAGTTCAGAAAGCTAAGGCTTGGGGCTAAGTATACTAAACACGGTTCCCATCTCAGAGCAAGCAGAAATGGATCCTGTTGCTGCATACATCTTTCCAAAATGTCTCTGTTCTTGTAATATGCTTGTGGAAGTCACTTCTAGCAGGTTATAATGCTAAACCAAGTACTGATCATCTGGTCCAATAGGCTACCATGCAAAAAGGCTTTTATCTTGTAACTGAGAGGTAGCATAGCTTAATGGAGGAGGCAGATGGGGGCATGGTGGGTAGAATGCCAGGTCTGGAGACAAGAGGACTCATCTTCCTGAGTTCATATCTGGTCTCAGACACTTATCACTTGTGTGACCCTGGGCAAGTCTCTTAACCCTGTTTGCTTCAGTTTTCTCATCTAGAAAATGAACTGGAGAAGAAAATGGCAAACCACACTAGTATCTTTGCCACAAAGAGTCAGACGTGACTGAAATGATTGGACAGTGATAAGAATAGGCTAATGGGTGAGCTGGGTTTGAAGTCAGGAAAATGTGTATTCAAGTCCATACTCATATTAGACATATGTTGTCTGTGTGACATTGGGCAAGTCACTTAGCTGCTTGTTGCAGAGTAGGTACTAACCTGAATTGGCAGAATGAATTCCCTCTTTGGAAGTTTCAATGAAATTCAGTTCAGATTTGATTCAGATCACATCTAAACAAATGCTTTAATGGAGCCAAGATGATTGCATCTTCTGTGGAAAGGAATTTTTTTTTCTTTTGATTAAGAGACCTTTAGGCAGACACATAAGATGGTATAAGAATATTGACTAAAACTCCACAACTCCCTAAAAGTCCTCAAATTGAATTGCTGATTGAAAACCTATATAAAATAGTGTTAGAATATTGTAGATGGATAGATAATCGAATATATCACCAGGTCTTCTAGCAGGGTGACTAGATTGTACATAAGAGAATATCTCACTTGCAACTTTAAGCAATCACCCTCCCAGGTGAGAAATTTATCTTAATGATGCCTGGGTCACTTCCTTTTAAACGTCTGGTCCTTAAGTTTAGGAACTTGCTTTCATTTGCTTACGCTTCACCAATAGGGGGAAAAAAATCAGGGTATTTTCCCCTCCAGATCTGTCATTTCAGGAACCCACAGTGGTATGGAAACTCCAATTTAATTTTCTTTTTTGAGAATTCTGGGGCTTGAGGAGGAGAAATTTTGCAGTTGGCATATGTTTGCAATCACCACATGGTGTGTGTTCACTAAGGAACTCTGTGGAAACTAAGGGGATGCTGAGTCCTGCTGCTGGAAGCACTCAATTTCTTTGTGACTAAGGCACTTTCATAGATAGGAGAAAGGAAAGCAAGCTGGTGGTCATTATAAAATCTAAATGTTTTAATCTAAAATTTCCCCCTAAAGGGTATCTTCGAAGATTCCCATGATTCTCTCTCTATTATCCTATGTTTTCCTCCCATGAAGAGTCAAGAGTTTGACTCTTCATGACCCAACATGAGATTTTCTTGGCGAAGATACTGGAGTGGTTTGCCATTTCCTACTCCAGCTCATTTTACAGATGAGGAAACTGAAGAAAACAGGGTTAAGTGACTTGCCCGGGGTCACACAGCTAGTAAGTGTCTGAGGTCAGATTTGAGCTCAGGAGGATGAGTCTTCCTGACTCTACCCATTGTGTCACCTAGTTGCCCCCTTTCTCAAATTCTTAGAAAAATCTGACTACTTCCTCTCACTCACTTTTCAACTGGTTTCAATCTGGATTTTAACACTATCACACAACTGAAATTTCTTTCTACAATGTCCAGTGACCTCTTAATTGTCAAATCTGAAGGTATTTTATTAGTTCTCTTCCCTGGTTTCTCTGAAACTTTTGTCACTGCTTATCCCTCTCTCTCCTTGATGCATACTCCTCCTGGAATTGTGTTACCCTTACTCTTTTTTGATCTGCTCCTGACTATTGCTTTTTTTTGTCCCTGACTCATTGCACATTATCATGTCTCTCAATTTTAGATCAGTCCAAAGCTCAATCCGGGACCCCTTTCTCTTCTTTTTCTACATACTCTCATTTAGTGCCCTTTATCCATCAGTTCCATCAATTTAATTACCATCTCTATGCATATGGCTATGAAATCTACATATCCAATTCTATTCTCTCTCCTACTGTGTCTTAGCACCATACTACTTGGAAAATAGTAGACATTTAGCAGATGCTTTTTGACTGATTGACTATTCACACATCTCCAATGCCTATTAAATATGTCCTATAAACATCTCAAATTCAGCATTGACAAGCTGAACTCATTATCTTTTCCCCAGAACTTACCTCACTCCTGAACTTCCCTATTTCTGTTCAGGGAATTTCTAACCCTTCATTCACCAGCATTTGCAATGTCAGTATTATTCTTAATCTCACAGATCCAATCAGTTGCCATATCTAGCTTTTCCTAAAATGCCAGTTTGACAAGGTCACTTCTTTTCTCAATATGCGTTTAACTTTAGTAAAACCCTTCACAACTTGTTCCAACCTAAATTTTCAGTCTTATTAAATATTATTCTCCTTCATCACCTCTATAATATGGTCAGATTGGGCTTGTTACTGTTCCTCATATACATAGTCCCTCCTGTCACATCTCAGAATTTCTTCATTCCCTTCAATATTCTGTTCAAAACATTTTCTATGTGAGAACTTTTTTGCTTCCTCCTTCCTAGGTTATAGTGTCCTCCCTTCCAAAATTTCCTTATATCTACTTTTTACATATTGGGTGTATATACCTATGTATATTTTCTGATGTACACACATGTTACTTCCTTTAATAGTATATAAAAAGGTCAAGGCCAGGTGTTGTTTAATTTTTGTTTTCATATCCTAAAGAACTTAGTACAGTGCCCGACACATAGTAGATGCTTAATACATGCTTATTTGTCAGATGGCTTTATGAGTAATTGATTGATTGAATAAAGGATAAATAAAAGTGAAATTCCAATGAAAGTTAGATGACAGGAATTTGTAACAGAAGCACAGATAATGGTGCTGTCAAAAGAAATCAGGAAATTCAGAAGTGGGGTGTTTGTAGGGAAAAGATAATGAGTTCAACTTTGTACAAAGGAAAGATGGGATATCTGAAGGGCATCTGGTTGGAAATATTCAAAAGGTAGTTGGAGATGTGTGAAAGGAAAGAGACTGAAAATCATTTCTACATAGAGACAATGATTTAAACTCATGGGAATTGATGAGGGCACTGAGAGAGTGTAAACAGAAAAGAGAAGAGGTAGCAAGAGAGGATGCTGAGGTCCCCAGATGTGCTGGCAAATACTTAACAGCTGGCTTTTGACTCAGATCAGGTTTTGCAGAATAAATCCTTTTATTAAGGGGATTTGTTCTGTGAAGGTTGGATTTAGTCAAAGGTCCACACTTGAAGACGTAGAGGGCCACATGTGACCTTGAGGCCAAAGGTTCCCCACCCTTGGCTCACACACTTTGAAGTTTAGTCTGCATCATTAATATTTTCTCTATCACTTTCTTAAGTTTAGGCAATGAACAAAGAAATAAATCAATACTACCACTACTTGATCTATTTCCAAAGATGATTAGGGGAAAAGGAAAATAATTTATATATTCTAAAACTTGTACAGTAGCTCTCCTCATCATGGCAAAGAACTGGAAATTATAGGGATGCCCATCAATTGGAAAATGGTTGAACAAGTTGATATGATTGTGGTGGAATAATGCTGTACTTTAAGAAATGATGAGCTCAATGATTCTAGAAAAACATGGGAATATTTGCACGAAATAATGGAGAGTGAATTGATCAGGACTAAGAGAACATTGTATACAGTAATAGCAATATTGTTTTAAGAATGATGCTGAGGGAATAAGTTATTTTGCCTGTTATAAATACCCCAATGAACTATAAAGGACATAAGAAAAATGATGCTATCTGCACCCAGAGAAAGAACTGATAAATAAATGTATAGAAAGAATAATTTTGCAGTTATATATATGTAAATATACATACATATATGTATGTATATGTATATATGCCTCTGTGTGTGTGTGTATATATATATATATATATATATATATATGTATGTATATATGCCTGTATACATACCTGTTTGTGTCCAATGGTAGCCATCTCTTTGGTGGGGGAAGAAAAGAAGGAAACAAAGAAATTTATATGATAATTTTGTTGTATGTTTGAAAGGAAAGGAATGTGCATGTACAACTACCTTTTTACTGTACTGTTTTTTTTTTTATTGTACTGGAACTGCTTGTTTTATTCCATAAATTAAAAATAAATTAAAAAATAAGTCAAGCCCAATTTGTAGCATTTGCCAGTTGTTGGGAAAGATTGAAGGCAAAAGGAAAAGGGGACAGCAGAGGATGATAGAATCATGAGAAGAATGAATATGAACTTGGACAGACTTTGAGAAATAGTGGAGGATTAGAAGGGCCTAGCATGCTATGTTCCATGGGGTCATGAAGATTCAGACAGGATTGAATGACTGAACAGCAATAATAACAAAAGGCATGTAACTCAATGTTCACACAGAAAATTTAATAATTGGCTCTAGCACTTTCATTCAAGCTGCCTCCAGCTTGAATCCCCAGGTGAGATGTGGACGATGACATATCAAAAGAAATTGCCGAGCAGTGGAAAGTACTGTGGATTTGGAGTCAGAGGACCTAGGTTTGAACCCAGGTCAGGCGTTTCCTAACTGAATGACCTTGGGCAAAATCACTGGGCTTCAGTGTCTTCATCTGTCAAATGAGGATGTTTAACTTCAGGGTTCCTCCAGGTCTTAATCTGTGATCCTGAGAAGTTGTAGGGAGGAGGAGAACCAAGAGAGATGTAGAACAGTTTCACAAAAGCCCAGATGGTAGAACTAACCAGGGGTAGACAGTGAACCACAGTGTCAAATGTTGTGGAGGGGGAGAGAATAATGAAGATTGAGAAAGGATTGCAGATCTGGCAATTATCTTGATCACTGGTAACTTTGGGGATATCAGTGATGAAGATGGAAACTATACTGTGAAAGACTGAGAACTGAATGAGAAGAAAAGTGGAGACAATAGATTTAGACTTTCACTATTAATGGGAGGAGAGATATGATGGTTTCTTGGGGTGGGGAATGATAGAGCTTAGAGGGTTTTTTTTAGTTAAATTTATTTATTTAACATTTTACATTCATTTTCATAAAATTTTGGGTTCCAAATTTTCTCCCCATTTGTGCCCTCCGCCCTCGCCAATACACTGGACATTCTAATTACCCATATCACCAATCTGCCCTCTCTTCTATCATCCCTCCCTTCCCTTGTCCCCATCTTCTCTTATGTCCTGTAGGGCCAGATAACTTTCTATTCCCCATTATTTGTATTTCTTATTTCCTAGTAGCAAGAACAATACTCAACAGTTGTTCCTAAAGCTTTGAGTTCCAACTTCTCCCCATCCCTCCCTTCCCACCCATTCCCTTTGGGAAGGCAGGCAAATCAATATAGGCCATATATGTGTAGTTTTGCAAGTGACTTCCATAATAGTCATGTTGTGTAAGACTAACTATATTTCCCTCCATCCTATCTTGCCCCCAATTGCTGCTATTCTCTATTTTGATCCTGTCCCTCCCCAAGAATGTTGATTTCAACTTGCTCCCTCCTCCCATTGCCCTCCCTTCTATCATCACCCCCCAGCCTGCTTATCCCCTTCTCCCCCACTTTCCTGTATTGTAAGATAGGTTTTCATACCAAAATGAGTGTGCATTTTTTTCCTTCCTTTAGTTGAATGTGATGAGACTAAACTTCATGTTTTTCTCTCAGCTCCTTTCCTTTTCCCTCCACTAAAAAGTCTCCTGCCTGCCTCTTCTATGAGAGATAATTTGCCCCATTCCATGTCTCCCTTTCTCCTCCAAGTACATTTCTCTCTCACCACTTAACTTCATTTTTTTAAAGATATGATCCCATCCTATTCAATTCACTCTGAGTTGTGTGTGTGTGCGTGTGTGTGTGTGTGTGTGTGTGTGTGTGTGTGTGTAATCCCACCAACTACCCAGATACGGAAAAGTTTCAAGAGTTACAAATATTGTCTTTACATGTAGGAATGTAAACAGTTCAATTTTAGCAAGTCCCCTATGACTTCTCTTTGCTGTTTACCTTTTCATGCTTCTTCTCATTCTTGTGTGTGAAAGTCAAATTTTCTTTTCGGCTCTGGTCTTTTCATCAAGAATGCTTGAAAGTCCTCTATTTCATTGAAATACCATTTTTCCCCCTGAAATATTATACTCAACTTTTCTGGGTAGGTGATTCTTGATTTTAGTCCTAGTTCCTTTGACTTATGGAATATCCTATTCCATGCCCTTCAATCCCTTAATGTAGAAGCTGCTAGATCTTGTGTTATCCTGATTGTATTTCCACAGTACTGGAATTGTTTCTTTCTAGCTGCTTGCAATATTTTCTCCTTGACCTGGGAACTCTGGAATTTGGCCACAATGTTCCTAGGAGTTTCTCTTTTTGGATCTCTTTCAGGCGGTGATTGGTGGATTC
>CM053769.1:437628667-437714593 GCA_028658325.1 Potorous gilbertii | reverse complement strand
CCTGACTGCTCTTCAATGGGGGCTTATCTGCTGGTTCTCAGGTGGGGGCAGGGCCGCCTCTCAGGCTCAGTTCCCTCAGGGGGTTTATACAGAGATCCTTTGTAGTGGAGCTGTGGTGGAGCTCCTGCCTGCTCTGGGAGTCTCTGGCTGAGCTGCCTCTGCCTCTGGCCGAGCTGCCTCAGCCTCTGCCACAGCGGCCGCTTCCCAGGGTGTCCGAGTCCCGGAGATCCCCCACTCCCCTCTCAGCCCGTCTCTCTCACTGACCTGTGCGTCTGTGGGTGGAGGGACCTTCGCAGCCACTGGAGATTCAGGTCTCTGAAGCCTGCTGGGCTCTGCTCGCTCCTCTCAGTGCGGTGCGGCCGGGGCGGGGCAGGGGAGCTCTCTGCAGGGCAGGGCTCCGCTCCCGTCCAGAGTACCTTTGCGGTGGGTTTTTCAGGGCTCTCTGCAACGGAAATCTCCTTCACTGTGTTGCTGCGTGGCTTCCACTGTTCCAGAATTTGTCAGGAGTTCTTTTTACAGGAAATCTATGGGCTGTGGGTTCGGAGCTAGCAAATGTGAGTTTTTCTACTCCGCCATCTTGGCTCCGCCCCTGTGTTTTTTAATTTTAAAAATTCTCTCCAGCTATAAAATTCTTTCATTTTTCCTCCTTTACCACCAAGTACCAGCTTTTTGTGTTCCTTTTCCGCTAAGGTGCTGAAAAATAATTCAGATATCAGCACATAAAACTTAAAATTATTCTCTTTCCAACATGTATTGGTATTTATTGGAATGCTTAAATATAGGATTGTACTGGTAGATTGTACCTTCTTGAGAAAATAATATAAATATGTAATATATATTCACACAAATTTATATATATATATATATATATTACTTTTAAGTTTCATCTGCATTATTAACATTTTCTTCATCACTCTCTTAAATCTAGACAATAAAAAAAAATAATTCAAGGTCTGATTTGTAGCTTTTGCATGTCATCTTGTATGAGCTGGCTCCAGAATACCACTGCTTAGAGAACACTACTTTTCAAGCTTCAAGGAAGTTAAATTCTCATAACAAAATGACAGACAGTACTACTAACTGGCAGCCAGTTATCATGAAGGCCTTTGTGGTTTAGTTCTTCAGCAGTGTGTGACTCTTTGTGACCCTGTGGGCCGCAGCACACTAATACTGCCCATGGGGTTTTCTTGGCAAAGATACTGGAATGGTTTGCCATTTCCTTCCCACATTTAAGGCCAGCCCTAATTGAATTATTGAATTAAGTGATCAGTATTGCTTTATCCATGCCTACCCCCAGTGCACACATAAAACTTTTATAATTAACTATATTAGGATTTCTTAGTCATTTTGCAAAGAGGGGATGTACTTTTCGTTTTTCCAAAATTTTGAGATAACTTGTAATCTTAAATTATTGGTTCAAAGGAGGACATTGAGTCCTCTAGTCTAACTTCTTTCAGTTTGCAGAGGCAGAATATTAGTCTCCACAGACATCCACATTGAAAGTAAGATGACTGCCTGAAAGGGAAAAGAGGCACACAGCTACCCATAAGGTTTAATTATTCTCTATGCTGTAAGGAGGCATTATAATATTGGTAATCATTGTTTGGCATGGCAGGGTGAGATCTGGTCCCTGGGTATTTTTAATAGCATGGATAAAAAATAGAATATAGAGCACGTGGAGTGCAAAGACAGAATTGAATGATTTTCTGAGTAGGTATAGATCCCTGGAGATTTGGATTTGCCCCTAGGGTGAGCCTTGATTTGTGGAAGTTCAGAAAGGGTATCTGGAACTGCATAGAAGTTGGCATGCTCTTTTGGTGCCATGAACTCTGTCTTTTGTTGCTGTTAATCTCTGTACCCTCCCACGTAACGATGTCAGCATTGGGGAAGCAGTGAAGTAAACTTAACAATGCAAAGATCTAAGACAACTCCAAAAGACTAACCACATCCACATCCAGAGAAAGAACTTTGAAGTCTGAACGCAGATGGAAGTGTTTAATATGAATGCATAAGTGTAGCCTACCTCAAATTGCACACTATCTTGGGAAAGCGGGGAGAGGGAGAAAAGTTGAAACTCAAAATCTTATAGAAGTGAATGTTGAAAACTAAAAATAAATAAGTAAATTAAAAAATAAAATAAATAGTATCACCAGCCACAGAAGGCATTCTTCTTTTCAAGATCAGTTTTCCAAATTATTACTTACCCTGAGAGATGGGTGGGTAGATGGTACAAGATCCTCTCAAAGAAAAAGGCTAAAGCAACAACTAAAATTACTGTACATTTTCAAGTACAAATCCTATACAAACACAGTCACTTTTTTGATGAAAACAAAGTTCAAATCAAAGTCAACAGAGCAATACTAACATGGTGAATTTGCTCTGTGAATTTGCATCACAGAAATTGTTTGAACTTATAAGTTTGAATTTGAGTCAGTGTGGCAATCTTGACATAGGCATGATCTAAGATCTAAGACCATCCACAGTCAGGATAGGCTCATGACACAGAGAAGTTGCATTGTCATGCTGCTTACTACATTTGAACATGAACTGTGTAAATACAAGGTTAACTGATTTCTGTCTTGAAGTTAAAAGCATCTGCTATATTTCTCAATGTCATTCATTGTGATAAGTACAATAAAATGAACAGCAACTTTAAAAATTGAAATCATTCAAGAATTCTTATAGCTAATTACTTGAAACTTTCAACAAATTTAATTGTCGTCATTTTTGTCTCAGATTTTTAAAAAGTGAAATAATCTTCCTTTTTGATAGCTAAGTAGGTAACTTAATTTGAAGAGAAAATTCACCAGATCAGCTGAAACTAGTACAAGCAAAGAAAATTGAGAAAGATTAACTAGCAGTTGTATAAAATAAAAAGCCCAAACCTTAAAAATATGACACACTATATTTATTATTGTGATTTACTAGTGTTGCAATTGTTAAAAAAGAAAGAATGCCATACATGCATTGGACAAATGTATTAGCAACAGATACATTGAAGCCTTAAAGCTGAAAGTTTATATGGTGAATATTTTGGCAAGATAATTTTTTCCAGAGAAAATTAGAAAATGTAGTAAAAACAAATGTACAGTTTTTGACATCAAAATTATTTTTGATGTTATATGAAGCTGTATACAGAACTGTAATGTATAAAGAGTCATATTCACTAGGAGAAATATCGCTGCTACCTACCACTGTTAATATGGCTTTTAAAAATGCTTAGGTGAATCATATGTAGAGCAGGTTTGAATGGACCAACTTCAGGTAATACAATAGAAAAGAAAATAGTTCATATGTCCAAAGACCTATGTGATCATTCTAACTTGCTGCTATACCCTAAAGGCCACTAGGTTTTCCAATCACATTCCTATATGTCTTGTTTTCCACAATAAGAATATGAGCTCTTGAGAGCAGACTCTTACTTTTCTCTTTGTATTTCCAGCATTTAGAGTAGTATTTAGCACATACGTTCTTAATAAATGCTTTTTCATGTATTTATTCATCTGTTTAATCCTTTGAGTTACTAACATCTTCATATTTTGCAATACAAGTAAATGAAGCAACGGTCATATTTAAAGATTTGATTGCACTTCTATATGTTCTTAAAATTTATATTAGGGAAGATCTATTACTTTGCAAGTCAATAAACAGAAATGAAACATTAAGAAATATTTTCAATAAATAATGGATTGTTTTTTAAATCACATAATGTATGAGAACTAAATTGGGCTTTGTACTGACAGGTCTTAGTCGAAGTCAGGACAAAACACAGGGCTAATTTAAATAGTATCTGCTCGTGCAATAAGGACACGTGGCATCCTTCACAATTATGTATGTGAAGACATACAGTTGTATCAAGAGCTACATTCAGTTTTTCTAGTTAGTACACCTTGTTACAATAATACAAATACAAAGACCATTTTCAGCTTAGGGACAATATAATGACCCCTAAGATTCATGCAGTTCTCTGCTCTTTAGTTTTAGGGAGTTTATTTTAGACAATTGTAAGTTCAGTCACAATTGCTCCAATCTCCCATTTAGGAATATTACTAACAGTTAGGCATAGATCTGCCTCACTTTAGTTTTATATCTTTCTTTAGTTTAGCCCTGACTTCCTGTGGCTGAGGCAAAATTAAGTTTACTGGCAACATTTCGGTAACGAAAAGGGGGATTATATTTTAGTATTTTTGCATAGACAGGCATTGGGAAGGTGGGTTAGGGAAAGAACTGACATTTTTTTCTTGCTATTTCCCTCAACCCAAGTCTTCTGTTTTGAGGTGGCAGTGGAGCCAATCATAGTCCTTGATGTATCCCTTTTCTACTAAAATTCTGTCTTTCTTTTACTCCTAATGAGTGTGCTACTATATTATACTTGCTCTATGCTCATTAATTCAGACTCAGAATCTCCCGTTCTGCTTCTGAGATAGTTTTCTCCTTCTTAAACAAGTTCTTTGGGGCATGAGTTAATTCAGCCAATGGCTTTGATTGATTCAAGGCAGTATACAGGTCCCATTCACATTCCATTCTTGTTTGTTTGGTTTTCAAGGGTCAATAAACTACGGCCCAACAGCCAGATTCAGCCTACTACTTGTTTTTGTATAGCCTTTAAGCTGAGAATGATTTTTACATTGTTTCCTGTATTTAAAAATAGAAAAACCATTCAGTAAGGCTTTTTATAAAATAGTGTTAACAGTATGATGACAGAGTATAGGGCATTCCAATATTATTAAGAAATACATTGGCTTTCTTGTGGTAAAGTACTTTGAAGGGTATTTGAAGAAAAAGAAAAACAGTGCTGTTTTTCTTAGTCATGATGAAAATTAATCAAATTTGTTTTGTGAATTAATATTTTTCCTGAAACTTGAATGTTAATTGATATTTTTGAAAAACTTATAATTCTACATAAATCTGATCCAGAGTGATAAAGTAACTGTACTTATCAAAAAGGTTAGAGGTATGGATTATAAATTTACAAAATGATATTCACAATTTAATACATACCTGCCTTGAAAATGAAATAGAAGAAAATAACGACTTGCTTATTGATCATTCGTCTGGTATTCAAAAGAAACATTCATTGTATTTTAAACACCTAGATATTTGTAAATGTGAGTGGATAAGGAATCTATACAATATTTTTTATTCTACCTGAACAAGAACAAGTCTTAATAGACCTGTTATACGATAGAACATAGAAAAAAGTATTTTAACCAGGAAATCTTATTATGTTTTAGCTATGAGTAAATAAAAAGTTCTTTGGTTTATCAAATTTTACTATTGTTTGTAACATCTTATTTGTGTGAAATAAGGTTTTCTTCTGTAGCTATTACAAAAACAATACAACATCAATTGAATTAACAGTTGAAAAAGAAATAGAGGATACAGACTAGAATTGTGATTTCATTGGTATAGAGACCTTCCAGGCGAAGGAAACTCCTTCAATGCAAGTTGGCACTTTCTCTGTAACCTAATTTTATAGGTTTATCTCAAATACTTACAGGTGACTTGTGCAGAGTCACATACCCAGTATATATCAGAGGTAGATTGAGGTTTTCCTGGCTTTAAGGTCACCTCTACTTCCTATTTTCCACATTGCCTCTGAGTAGCAATAGTAACGACAATATCACATTTTGGGGAAAAAAAAACTATGTCAAAAACCAAACCCATCATATCTAATAATATTATTTTCTGTTGTGGTTGAGCTAGACTCAGAGTCATGAAGATCCCTGTTCAAGTCTTGCCTCTGATAAATACTGATTGGGTCTTGACAAAGGTCCTTTAACTTCTCAATATACCCAGGCAACTCTTTAGGAGTACAAATTCTAGACCATTTGCCGATCTCTATTGGTATAAGAATTCTCTTCAATGAGAGTTTCCTGTACTAGTACTAGTGAAATCACAGGTCATCCTTATTGTCATTAGTAATTATTCTATGTTACAAATAAGAAAAATTTTGAAGGATTTTATCAATAGACATTGACATATTTTGTTAATTTTCATTTACCTTTAAAATCAACTTTATGTCATAAACTTGTAATAAATTTTTAATTTTAGTTGAATTTTCTTCAGCTTGTATTTTATATAAGCTAAGAAAATTGTTTTTATAGATGATAGATTTAGTACAAGGGATCTTATATATAGTCCACACCACATCTTATAGTCCACACCTCCCATTTTATAGATAAGGAAAATGAGGCCCAGACAAGTGATTTATTCAGGGCTACACAGGTAGCATGGCTGGGGTTTGAACTAAGATCTCACTCCCAATCAGCACTTTTCCTAGTGTATTGGCAAGTTCCATCTTGGAGATGAAACTGGGGGATAGAGATGGACCATGACAAATATTTTCATTAAAAACGTTATCTTGGAAATAGTTATATAAAATTTGGAAATCACTACCTTGGGTTGTTGTGAGAAGCAATTAATGAAGTTAATTTAGCTGACATAAAATTATGGAGCAGCAAAATCTCCTGCTGCAGGTTACATTGTCTATTTTTCTAGTACCTACAGTTCCATAGGAGTTCATCATTATCTCTCCATAGTTTCAAGGAATATGGCCAGGAATGCTGGGATTTCTCTGAGAGTGAAGGTCAGCGTAGAGAACTAAGCCTGCATGTTTGCAGTGTGTTAGGCTCAAACAGCTTATATCATAGGCAAACTCAGAGCTCTTTTACTGGAGAGTAGACAGCTTCCTGAAACTTTGCAGCAGTTTGGAAGGGAAATTAACTCCCTAGAGAGAAAACATGGCAGGCAGAGAAGGAGACTTACGGATGATGTGGCTGGAAGGGTTAAGGCATTTGAAAGCTGTTTTGGAATTGGAGAAGATAAAACAGGAAGAACTCTAGGCTGAAAAGAACAACTTTGGGTTGACAAAGAAGAACTACAGAAGGAAAATGGGGTTGAATGAAAGGTTAGAGAAACAGAACCTGGCCAAAGAGCCAACACTGAGAAGAAAAAAGACCGAGGCTTACTCACTAGAAACAGTATGAGGAGAAAGAGGGCACAGTGAGAAAACAGCTGTGAGAGGACACATATAAAGGCGAAGCATCACTGTGTTGAATGTAGAAAGAATTTCACCCTGGAGAAGGCTGTGTTTGGAAAGTATAAAACTCACTGTTTGAAGTCAAAAGTCAGAGCAGGTTCCCTTCTGGTAGATTTACCCCCAAACTCCCAGGGAGAAGGGGAGGAACAAGGAGAAGATGCTGTTAAACTGTGGGGACCCTTGGTTTGAAAGGCAGACAGCTGTGTACAGGAGGTAAAAGGGATTTAGATCTATCTATATTTTGTTAACTACTTCTTGGGCTATGAAAGGGCTTCTAGACAGTCTGCTAATGCTTCTGCTAATGCTTCAGGATGGTGCAAGATCTGATCCTTGCTGTTTGTGCCAGATTGTAACCTCTCCTGGCTATTCTCCTCAGAGGGAATATTGACAAACTGCAGAGAGGGGGCCTAGTGGAGGGAACTTGCTTGGAGATTTATCAAGTAAGATACAAACATTTATTTATAATTATTGATCTACTGATTGAAAACCCCCCTCAAAGCTTCCAAATCTTTCATTTTAAAGTGATATATATATATATATATGTACACACACACACACACACACACAATACTTAGTGTCTGGCACATTTTAAAATTAACACACACACACACACACACACACACACACACAAAATACTTAACACAGTGGTGTCTGGCATATAATAATAAATGTGTCTTCCCTCTCCTTCTCTCCCCTCCAACCTTTTCATTTGATATTCATCTTTAGTTCTGTTTCTAGGCCTCTTCCCTTTAAAATCTCAGAGAAAATTTTTATACTTCAGCTGAGTAAGCAGGTACTGTGTTTTCATCAGATTTTGACCTTTCCTGAAGCTTTATTAAACATCTTACTATGAAACAGGTAGGTAGTAAAGCTCTTTGCCCTATAGTGAAAAAAGAAGAGACTGGGCCATTAAGAGATGTAAGGTTACAAAGCGTGATGGAAAGAGTAATGGATGAAAAGTCAGAAAACTTCAGTTCTGATCTTCAGTCTGTCGGATGAGGTCAAAGATGCCTTCTGCCCTAGTTGCCCTTGAAAAATTCTCATCTTTGGCCCAGAATGAATGATATGATACAGTACTGAAAGAACTGGCAAATGTGATTGCCCAACCATCGTCAATGATCCATGAAAGATCATGGAGATGACAAGAGGTATTGCAGGATTAGAGAAGGGCAAATATTTTTCCAATTTTCACAAAAAGGAAGAATAATCAGGAAATTATAGGTCAATAACTTTGGTTTCATATCCTGGCAAAATTCAAGTGTATATGAAGAAAATAATTATAAAGAGCTAGAAAGAGTACCCCAGGTATCTGTGCCTCATCCATGTTTATTAATGACTTAGGAAAAGGTATAAATGAATCAATCAACTAATCAACGAATATGTATATATTACCTAATATGTGGCCATTGCTATGCTAGGTACTAGGATAAGAAGACAAAAATGAAATAGTTCCTTCTCTCCAGGAGCTTACATTCTGTTGGGAGAAACAATATAAACATGTATAAGTATATTAAAATGTATGAAATAAATACATGGTCATTAAAGGTGAATGGAGAAGTACTAGCAGCTAAGGGGATCAGGAAAGGCCTTGAGAAAGAGGTGGATGAGCTAGGTTTTGAAGGAAATGAAGAATTCTAAGAGATGGTGGTAAAGAGCTCATTCTAGGAAAGGATAACCTGTTCAAAGAAAGGAAATGGCCTCCTATAGGCAAAGAACAGAAAGAAGGGGTGTTCAAATCTCAGAGAACACAAATCTTGGAGGATTACCTAATATACTGGATGATGGAAATAGGATCCAAAAAGATCTCATCAGGCTAGCACATCAAAGTGACATGAAGATATGCTAGAACTAGCTCATACCTATGCTCTCTGGAAGCTGATTACTAAAGTCATCTTATACCTCAGAAACTGGCAAATGCTACAGATCAGAACCTGATTAATCATTTTGTTGATTGTCTAACCTTAAGAAAGCAAAGGAAAAAATGTTAAAAATACAAATTAAACTCAGAAATGTGTCTTGTATACAATTTTTTTTCAAAGAGTACATTGTTAAACATTTACTTACTAACATAGCCTTGAATTGGAGCTAACTAGATGAAATATGACTACAGATAAGTCTAAAGCATTGTCTATGATGGAGGAAGCATGGCTGGAGAGCAGTTTTTCTGAAAAAGTCTGGGGATTTGAGTGTACTGCAAAATCAATATTAGTCAATAGTGTGTGATTGCCACCAAGAAAGCTAATGTCATTTTAGGCAGTATTAAAGAAAGGGAGAGAGAGAGAGAGAGAGAGAGAGAGAGAGAGAGAGAGAGAGAGAGAGAGAGAGACTGTGTCCAGGAACAGGATGGTGATTGTCCAGCTGCATTCTGCCCTGGTCCAACTATTTCTGGAGTATTTTATTAACTGATGATACATTTTAGGAAGGGTGTTAATAAGCTGAAGGGTGAATATTAGACAAGGGATCACACATTAATGTCAATGGAGGGAATCAAGATGTTTTAACTTAAAGGGGGTGTGATAACTGTCTTTAAGTATGTTATCCAGGATTGTCAAAGGATTATGTATTTGTCCTTTGTTTTTGAAGAGGACTGTAACATCAGGGAAATGATGACATGACTTGCTGTTGCCTTTGATTTGATTGAGGGAGGGCTGTGCAAGGTCACCAGCTTCATTTTTCTTCTCCTGAGCCATCTGAATCCAGTGATCAGATATTCATCAGAATTACTGGAGATAATCTTGGATGAGAATTCCTGACCCTTTTGGGCTAAGGCCTTTTCAAGTACTCACTTAGAGTGAGGTAACACACTTTCAGTGAATCAGCCTCTTTAAGAAGGGAGTCAAGGTATGGCCTCTTTAATTAGAAAAAAATAAAAAAATCAAGCTGGGAGGGGAAGACCCTCAGGGTTGCTGTTCCAGAGAGAAACAGTTACCTCTAAGCCAGGAGCACCCAAAATATAGCCACTAAGTGGAGCTTGGGCAAGGACCTATTGTGGTCCAATCTACCCTACCCTCAAAGGATTCTAGACTGAAAATGGATCAGATTCAGTGCTCAAGGCCTGACTACTAATAGGTCATTTTCTCTTTCTCTCTTGTCTCCATGCCAGAAGTTTAACTCTATGAACATCTTCTCAATGAAGTGTAGGGAACTAATCAAGCAATTGAACAAGTAGACAGTAAGTATTTATTATGCCCTTAATATGTGCCAAGCTTTGTAGTAAGCATTGGAAATATAAAGACAAAAAATTTAACAGTCTCTTTCCATGTTACAGGTAACAACATGACATTTATATGCATATACAAATATAGACAAAATTAATATAATTAATATAATATATAATATAATATGAATTAATGAGAAAAGGTCAAGGCACTAGCATTTGAAGATCAAAAAAGACCCTATGTAGAAGGTGACATTTGAAGGAAATTAGGGATTTTAAGAGAAAGAGGTGAGAACACATAGTAGTGGTGGTGAACCCATGAGGCCACATGTGGACCTCTAGGTCCTCAAGTGTGACCCTTCAATTGAATCTAAACTTAATAAAAGGATTTGCTTTGTAAAACTTGGAATCAGTCAAAAGGTGGCATCCAAGGACGTAGAAGGTCACATGTGACCTCAAGACCTTAGGTTCCCCATCCCTGATATGTACCAAACATAGGCAACAGCCTGTGCAAAGGTAGGGAAATGAGAGATGGAGCACGATTGATGAGGAACATCAAGAAGTCTAGTTGGACTCCAATGAGGAGTAGACAGACTAGACAGGTACGGCTCATGTCTTAGGTTCCCCAAGGACAGGTATAACAACTTTATAACTTCCTCACTACCTAAAGGCCAGGTATGCCACGTTTCACCCTACTCCCAGGGTTCTTCAGTACTCTTAAGGGAGTATGGCTATATCTAGCCTCTCTACCATTGGCTCAAATCCCCACCAGTCTTATTCCCTCAATTCTAGGGGTCCTCTGTAACTCTGTCCCATTTAAGTACTCAACTTTTACAAATGAATACTTCAAAACAAACAAACATTACCACCCCCCAACACCAGGGAAAGAGCATCATCTCCTCTGTATACCACTTCAGTTTTTTAGACAGGGAAGGGAATGAAATGAGGTTCAATGCTTAACTCAGTTCCTATATTACACGGTCCCATGAATTGCCAAGTCCGAAGCCACTCTGGCTTTGTGTCCAAGAACCCTAACTTCTCAGAGCTTCTCTGCTCAGTGGGCAGCAACGTCCGGCTTGGACATAGTCTGCCCATTGAGGGGTTTCCTGAAGGCCTCCAGTAGTGAGAAAATGCAAACCTAAGATGGGTTTCTGGAATTTTGGGGATTACCTAACAACTGAAGCAATACTTTGACGTTATCATCTTCATTACTATTAATATTTTTTATATTTCAAAGAGAGAACTAGAGTTTTGCCAAGTGGATTTTGTTGTGAATCTTTCATACTGTTCAATTGGGGAGGTACTTGAAAGAACAAAGCTAAATTCTTCCCAGGAGCCCAGAGACCTTTCTGATATTGGGGATATGGACATGTATACCAATTGTACCTCTCCTAATTAATTTGCCAAGAATATAGGCAGGGATTTTACATCACTTTAAAAAGTTTCCAGTGTCACTACTGCACTGGACTTTCTCTCTTTCTCTGTCTCTGTCCCTCTCTGGCTCTCTCTTTCTTTGTGTCTCTATCTCTCTGCATCTCTATCTTTTTTCAGCTTCCAGTGAGGGACCCATGTGCAGCTCAGACCAAAGCACCCTCTCCCACCCAAGCAAAAATGGCTTCTGCATGTACATGGCAGATGGAGCACATGTACTTTTCTGGAGAAGTCACTGCCTTTGTGAGATTTTTGTTTGTTTGTTTTGCTTTATATCATTTGCCAGATACATGTGGATGATTCTGAACTGGTGGTTCCTAGTCTTAGCGGCAGATTTGTGAGTCTGAGAACTCTAGGTCTCTCAACGGGGTGGCATCTGGGAGTAGAAGGAATTTCTTGCATTGGAGAGAAAGATCATGGATAGGAAGAAGAACCCAGGTGCTGGTGTGACTTGATGAAATACTTTGGAGTTGTCTGATCTCTCTCATCTGTGGCAGTGCCTGATCTCGTCATGCAGGGAAGAAATGCTCCTTCTTGTAGCACGGGCTCCAGCATAGGAGGGAGGAGTTAGCTAGGCTCCATCAGAAGCAGCTTCTATCACCTTCCTACTGAGCCTAAGAGGGAAGAGGTGGAAAAGTCCCATAGCCACACTCTGTATGGGGGGACAGAATCAGCATGGGCAATGGGGGACACCAACACCAGCATGGGAAGGGCAGTACTAACCCCCAGTCATATGGGGTCATAATCAGATATGCTATGGGGAAGTAGAATCAGGCTGTAGTAGGGGTGGCCCAATAGTGCTCTGGTCTGTGGCAACACTGTCTGCTAACACAGGAACACAGAGTTCAGGACCCAGTCATCCTGATCTGGTACAACGTAGCAGCAGTTTACCCTGACAGACTGGATAGCAGGCAAGGATAAGTGCCCCAGTGGCAGTGGCTGGGACAGAGACATGGTTCCCAGGAGAGGTGGCCAGGTCCAGGGGGTAATAGATACAAGGTCCAGCATTACTGGCTGGGCCCCACCAGAAGAATAGATATTAGTAGACAAAAGAGCCTCTAATAATGGTGTTGTCAATTTGGTGGCAGAAAGAGCACAGTGCCTGCCTTCAAAAGCAAGTCCACTGTAGGCCATGGAATGGATCAACCTCTCCACATTGCTACTAGTACAGCATTCAGTGGTTGGACTTTGGAGGACCAAGGTGTAATATTGTTTTTTTGTTTATTTGTTTTTTGGGTAGGCAATCAGGGTTAATTAAGTCACTTGCCCAGGGTCACACAGCTAGTAAGTGTCTGAGGTTAGATTTGAACTCAGATCCTTTTGACTCCAGGGCCAGTGAAGGGGTAACATTGTTGAGAGAAGTACCTTGCTATTTGGGCAAACTGGGATAGAAGTGAATCCTGGGATTTCTGGTCTTTTTTTCCTCAATATTCATCCACTCCTTTGGGAGGGTTACATTTTTTTGTTTCATTTCTGCTGTTTCTCTTTTTCTTTTCCATTTTTGTCGCTGCATATATTTTTCTTCTTTAATATCAGAAATGACCTCTAAAATCCCTAAAGTCATTTAAGTGGTCCTTTGGTGAGAACCTTACAGCCAAGGCATCAGAAGTGATAGAAGTGGGGTGGCCAAGGCCCTGAGACAGCAGGTTCCCCACCTCTGGGGCCCCTGCCCTTGTGTAAGCGAGTTTAATTTTTCTTTAAAAGGCATTGAGGCTCTCCTTGAGACTTAGTTGATTAAAGGTACTTAGAGGCCTAATGCTTGACAGGTACTTCCTGGTTGGTCATCTGAAAGCAAACCATGTAGGAGGATTTCGAAGTTCTCTCTAATGCTTGGCTGATGGAAAATAATGGGTAACTCAGGCAAAGGATGTTGACTTAGCTGGATCAACTGGTCTTGTACTCAGTGGTTATCTTTGTTGCATATCTTTCTGTTACAAGTAAATAAATCTTTTGTTACCTGCTGAATGACCTATGAATTTCTCATTCTATTCCAATATTGAACATAAACTATCAGGAAACTGCTTTGAGTTAGTTCCGGCCCAGGACACCTGGCAAGTGCCAGATCTCTTGCCCCACAATGACATGGCTTTAGTCGTTCAGCTAAAGGCTATTTATTATCTAAGAATCCTTTCCCCCTCAAGAAGGGGCATGATTTTTGAATAAATTTCCCTTTGCTGATCTGGTGCTCAAAAGCTAAAACTCAAGGACTCTCAAATCTGGGATGAAACGTCCAAATCTAATGCTGCTTAGGAAATCTCCCTTCTCTTATTTGAAATCTAGTTTCTGGAACTATGCTGCCAACAGAATTAAAAATCTCTGCATAGGAGATTCGGTTTCAGGAACAGTAGCATTTAATTTCTTTCTTAGGTTGCTGCAAACATGTGCCTACTGCTGCCATGTTTGTGATATAAGCTGCCAATACTGATTCTGAGCAGAAGGACAAGAAATTCCTCCACAATGCCATACACACACCCTGCTACACTCTAGAAAAAGATGCAAAGGAATATATAAAGAGAAACTCTTGAGGAGTGAGAGTACCTGGTCATGCTGACTTTAATAGACCAGAGATTTTTTACTGCTGAGTCCATCTCCTGGAGTCTCAACCAAGGGAAATCAATCAGAGGGGTTCCATGTATTCACTCAACAAGGAGCCAGTACATATGCCTTATTATCATGAGATATGTCCCTAAACAAAGGTCTATACCCTGTAATCTCTTGACATTCATTGGGGAATCCATTACATTTATCAAGGACTCCCCTAAGCAATTCGTCCCTTACAGGTATTTAAAGGACTGTCATATGAAGAAGGAGTAAGCTTGTTCTACTTTAACCCTAACTACAGAGCTAGGAGCAGTAGGTAGAAGTTACAAAGACACAAATTTAGTCAGTTGACCAGTATTTATTAAACACCTCCTATGTGCCAGATGCTGTGTTAAGAATTCAAAGAAAGGCAGAAAATAAATTCTATGTGGTGAAAAAATTCCTATTAATTATATCTAAAAATGAAATAGACTTGCCTGGCAGGTAAAGGATTCACCTTTAAGAGGGGTCTTTAAGCAAATACTAGGTTACTAGATGACTATTTTAAGCATTTGCTTAAAGACACCTCTCCCCCCTCCCAAAGAATCTATTACCTTCCAGGCAGCCCATTTCATTTTTAGATAGTCATAATTATTAGGAGGGGGCAGGTAGATGGCTCAGCGGATAGAGCACTGGACCTGGAGTCAGGAAGACCTGAGCTAAATGTAACCTCAAACACTAGCTGTGTGACCCTGGATGAGTTTTTATCCTCTGTTTTCCTTAATCCGCTGGAAAAGAAAATGGCAAATCATGTTTGCCAAGAAAACCCCATAGACCGTATAACACAAAGGAATAATTGAACAACAACTAGATGGCCACTTGTCTTCTATCATATAATATATATCATATGTATTTAATATAGAGATATATCATTCTGTGGTACATGTTGTATGATACATTGTGTAATATGTTGTATGTTGTATGAGTACATTGTAAAGTAAATTCCCATTCCGATACAGGCTGGACTAGATGACTTGGGAGAACCTTCCCTGCCTTGTGATTCTGAGATTTTGAGTAGCTTGGTGGTCATTATATTCTGAGATAAACAGTGTTACAGATAAAAGAAACTGGGATTCACTTCAGGTCAATATCAACATTGTCCACATTTTACAAACTGACTCTATCACTATTATGTTAGATTGTACTTTTTTAGAAGTTCACAAGAAAGGACCAATTTTAGGAACCAAAAGCTCAAGTCATTTGAAAAGTGAGGAAAATCAAGAACATTATATCATTTCCTTGAGCAAAAAATGAGCTTAGTGAAGGAGAAATGAAATAATGCTTTGTGACAAGCTTCACAGCATGGGAGGCATAGGACTTGTCTCAGATAGTCATAGTTCATTAGAACTGGAAAAGATCTCAGAGTCCTTTGCCCTCAACTTACAAATGAAGAAACCAAAACTCAAAGAGGTGGCTTGAACGGCTCCAAATCAGAGAGCTAATGGGTAGTAAAGTCTTAACTAGTAGTCGGGTCAGCTACTTTCCATTGTAGAACTTATGTTGGCTCTCCTATACCATTTAATTTTCTAATTCTCTGACCTGTTCATTGCATCATCAGCTCAATTAAAGAATTTCTCCAGGAGGTGAAACAAAATCCACAGGCAAGCACACTTATGTGGGCGGGCACATACACACATGCATGTGTGCGTGCGCACGCACACACACACACACACACACACACACACACATATGCCACCTTCCCTTTAAAAAAAAGCCAATGGTAGTTCCTCTCCTCCTTATCTTCCCTTGCTCTAATTCCACATTGTTGGGCTTCAATAGATAATTATTTTTGTCCAGTGGATCTGGCATAAAATTATGATCCCTATTCACACTGTTATACCAGAATTTTAAGGTGGGGTGGGGAGGGATGGTTATATCGATTCTATCTTGATTACTCAAGGCACTAGTCCTCTGCCCTAACTCATGATTACTATTCATCACTGTCCACAGTTCCATAAGGAAGACTTATCCTTTGACTGAATGTTCCACTCTGAACAACCCATTTCCCCACAGGAAGAGAGTTTTAGGATTCATTTAATGGCAGCTGCCATGGTGCTATTGGGTCTCCTCAAGGTTACTCTCATTTAAATGCTGTCTCCCTCTTGGCATGTTATTTCATGCTTTTTGCTTCTCTTTTTCAGTAGAAAGGAATGAAATGAGCTGAATCTTCCACTGGGATTGAGGGGTTTTTCCTGCCTCAGCCCCAGCACCTGTTCTCTGCAACCAGCTGGCATGACCTCATTGGGTAAGGTGGGGGTGGGAGGAAAGAGATGTTGTAAAGTAAATTTAGAGGAGGGAACCTATAGGACTGTGAGGAAAACAAGGATTTTGAAAGGAAAGAATCGTATGGAGAAGAGGGAGGGATGAGGGAGGGGGGAAGGAACATATCAAAAAGATTAAGACCTTCCAATTATTCCTCTTTCCTGTAGAATCCCTTTCAGCCCTAATTAGCTATGGCTGGCTATCTGCCCCTCAGTTACCAATCCAGGTCCTTGATAATATAATCCAATCTACCTTTCCAAACCTCATTTTCCAGTAGTCTATACTCCAGTCAAATTGGGCTACTTTCTCAAATATTTCTTATACTTTTACCACCTATGTACTCTTTGTGTCATTTTCCTTATCCGGAATGCCTTTCCACACCCTGACATCTCTACCCCTCCAAAATCAATCCATCCTCCAAAACTCAGCTCAAACATCACTGGCTCCATGAAATTATTAGAGATTCTCTTAGCAATAAGTGATCATTTGTCTCAGAAGATTCAGGCACATGGTTCACATTTTTCTTAATTATTCCATTATAATTTATATTATAGTTATTTTCTTACTAGATTTTCAGCTCCTTGAGGGCTAGGACTATATCTTATATATATTTTTGTATTCTCACATAGCCTAGTATTGGGACCTACAAGCAATTCAATAAGTACTGTCAAGTGAAAGAAAATCAGAATAAACTGTCCAAAAGCTTCAAGGAATGGAGACAGGAGTGTGAATTATCAGCTCTCTCCCAAAGAACTTCATTGCATTTTTGAAAAACCTGTTGGAGGGGGCTTGTTGTACAAAAATACAATGTGACAACAGTGGAGCAGCTAGGTGGTGCTGTGGATAGAACACCAATGCAGGAATCAGGAGGACCTGAGTTCAAATCTCATCTCAGACCTTTGACAGTCACTAGCTGTGTGACCTTGGGCAAGTCACTTAACCCCAATTGCCTCATCCTGGGTCATCTCTAGTCATCCTGATGAATATCTGGTCACTGGATTCAGATGGTTCTGGAGGAGAAGTAAAGCTACATAGCCCTCTCTCCCAAAACAAAGTCAAGTGCAAGTTGTGTCATTTCTCTGATGGAATGGTCTTCTTCCGCAATGAAGGATGAACACACATGACAACAGTGACCTAGATCTTATCTCCAAAAGAATAAAGGGAACTAAATACAAATACTCAGTATTCATCCTCTGTGGTTGAAGAAGACCATGCCATCAGAGAAATGATGACATGACTTGCACTTGACTTTGTTTTGAGTGAGGATGAGTTGTGCAAGGTCCCCAGCCTCACTTCTCCTCCAGAGCCATCTGAATCCAGTGACTAGATATTCATCAGGATAACTGGAGATGACCCAGGGTGCACTGGGAGACCTTGGGTTCAAGGTCTATTTAGATACTCACTTAGGGTGAGGTAATGTCCATTCAGTGAAAAGGCCAGGGCTTGGGCCCTTTCATGAGACCAAGAAAAAAGAAAGACATCAGGCTAGAAGGGAAACAGCAACAGTTCCTATTGATAATCACTCTGAAGCCAGAAGAGTCCAGAAGAGAGAGCCTTAGGCAGGGGCCTGGTGTAGATACTCAGATACTCAGTAATCACAAAGAAAAAAATGCACTTAGTAAAGGGTGATTGTAAGGTGACTTTGGATGGCTAACTCAGCCATGTTGAATGGCTGGAGAGTATTAACTACTTGCAAAAGATCCAGTGATAAACAAGAATGGGCTTGGAATTTATTTATATTTTTTAATGGAGGGAGTAACTAAGATATTCAGGGCCATATCCCTTTTACTTTGAAGAGGTGGGAGGAGGGGCAGCATTCAAGCATGGTAGTGGGAAGTAGGATACTGAGAGAGGTTAGGCATCAGCCCACTTTGGGGGTGGTGAACAAGATACTGGTCCAACAGAGAACTTGAGATGCAGGACTAGCAGACAACAGAACTGCCATGGAGAGGAAGTAAACTCCCTTAAAAGTTAGTACAAAAAGTCTTGTCTTGTGATATTGGTCTTTTAGTAGGAGAGAAGACACAAATGGCTCCCAGGTCTACATATCCACCCTTAATCTTCCTCCTGAGCTGTACTCCTACACATCAATTAACTAATTGGATATTTCCAACTAATTGGATATTTCCAATAGGATTTCCCCTAGAAATCTCAATCTCAACATGTTCAAAACAAAATATGTTCTTTTCTTCCTAAAACTTCCCACCTTCTTTACATCTATGAGGGATACCATCATACTTCTAGTCATCTAAGTTCACAATTGCTGAGTCATCTTCTTCTCTTTCTTTTTTCTACATCCTTCACATCCATTTGGTAAGTCTTATCAATTCTAGCTGAGAGGCAGCTAGTTAGTGTTGTGTATACAGTGCTGGGCCTGAATTCAGGAAGACCTGAGTTAAAATGTGGCCTGATAAGCTTACTATGTATACAACACTAGGCAAGTCATTAAACGCTATCTGTCTTAGTTTTCTCAACTGTAAAATAGAGATAAAAATAGCACCCACTTCCCAGGGTTGTTGGGAAGCTTAAATGAGATGATGTTTGTAAACTGCTTAACACAGTGCCTGGTACATAGTAGGTACTTAACAATTGCTTATTTCCTTCTTTCTTTCCTTCCTTCTTTTCAACCTTTCTTTATTCTACCTCCACGGTAAATCTTGCCGTCCACTGAATGTTTCACCATCCTAGTTCAGGTCCCTTTCAGATCTTGCCTGGACTATCCCTTCAGTTAGCCTCTCAGATCTCCAATTCATGCTCCATGTTAGTTCTAAAGCACAGGTCTACCCATGCTGCTTTTCTCATTATAATGTATGAGTGGCTCCCAAACTACTCCAGGTCTAGGATAACATATGCACTTCTCTAATGCTTCAAGCTTTTCACATTTTAGATCCAGCTTACCTTTCCAGGTATGTTGAATATTGCTTCCCTTCACACATCTGAGCTAATCTGGAATCTGGACTAATTACCTTGTTTCTTTACACCCAATAGTCTATCTCCTCTCTTTGCCTTTGCCAGATTGCTTCCCATGCCTAGGATTCTACCCTCCACCACTGCTGTTTCTAGGCATTCTTAGCTTTCTTCAAAGTGTTCAAGTACCCCCTTTATGAAACCTTTCCTGAGCCTTTCCTCAGCTGTTAATGACTCTGTCCCCCAAAACCTCCTCCCACTACACACCTCCCCTCTATTGTCCTTTATTTGCTTTGTGTATGTAACCACAGGGTGAGGGGTGGGGAAGGGGGCAGAGGTATATGAGTGAGTTTAGGGGTTTTGAGCCTCAAGAGATTCACTTAAAGGCTCCTGGCCATGACAGCATCACTATTGGTAACCACTACATGTGCAGTTTAAGCCATCTAGCTAGACCCCAGCGCAGGCACAAAGCCCTCATGTTCCTCTCCTCTAGGGCTAGGTTTTTGAAGTATAGTATGTGGAAAAGCCTCTCAAAATGAAGCAGTAGCTTTTCCTCAAAGTACTGATTTCAGATTCAAGTGTATGCAGGAAGGGAATAAATCTAGAGGTGTCTGTGAAAGGCTTGTGGGGGGAGGGGAGACCAAAAAGAAAGCCACCTAGCCCTTTGTCTTTCTGTCTTAAGCTTTTCCTCTACCAGTGTTGCTGAATAAAATTGTCTCCCATCTCCCGAAGAATAAATTCTTCTTTATGCAATAATACAAATAATCATCAAGTGGAGGTACATATAAATTTATATATAGTATTTATATAAGTATAGGATGCGTGTGTGGGTGTGTTTGTGTGGATGTGGATGTGTTGCTCAAGTAGATTTTATGCATGTGTCCACATGGGTTTGCCTAAATGTAGTTCATAGGAAGGCATGGATAAATATTCTGGAATTTTGCCCACCCTTCTCCAAGGGAGACTTGATTCCTTCCTGGAGGAGAGCAAGATATTGGCGATACATGACGATACGTGGCTGGCCACTCTGATTTCCTCAGAGAATGGGTACTGAATTAGAATTATATCTCTTTGCCTTCCTCCTCCAAAACAAAACATTGCTAGTCTAAGGGAAGTTATTTTTTAGGTTCAATCTGCTTTCCTGAGTATTATCACTAAAGAGGAAAAAGTACTCCCAACTTATGTCTGTAAGTTTAACTCTCTTCCCATCAAATGCTAGCTACACAAAAGACCATCACAAACATGAACATAAACACGTTGATGTAAACAAATCAAAGAAGTTATACAGATTAAAATATACCAGACTTTGAAGGGAGGGAATGAGCTCTTTCACTGGATACCTTTCCCTAAGATATTTTAGCTCAACTGAGAATTCCTGATGTCATCCAAGAAGAAATTCTCTAAAGTCTTTAGGGAAGCAGGCTAAAAATCAGGAATGTATTGAGCCACCAGTTTGTCTGCCACTACACAAAATCTTTTCTCTCTCCTGGGTCTGCTTTCTGAAGAATTTATAACAATACGTGTCTCCTCTTAAAGGTGGAAGGAAAAGGAAATATCTCCTCTTTTGAACTCTCACCAACTCCGTTCCTCATATAGGTAAATACTGTTGAGTAACCATTCTATTCCACTGATGACAAGAGTTTTATGTAAATATACCAGACTTGAACTTAAGTAACATAAATGCTTAAGATAATACAGATAAATGAAACCAAAAACCATTAGAGAAATAAAAACCCTTCTTTTGACTGCCTGTGACTTGTCCAAATCTTCAGATGAAAAGAGGCAAAATCAGAAGTTAAGTTTTCTTTCCTGACAGAGGGAGAATTTGCTTTTCACTGGGTAGATAGAGAAGGAGCAGAAGGGAATTGTTTGCTGGATTGAGACTGCTCAGCATTCGTAGGTGGAATGCTAACCATCTCATCATCTAGGCTCATGTTTGGTCAGATTCAGTCCAGCTCATAGCTCATGAGTTTATCAGGGGGCTGGTAAGCATGTGCAGTATGCTTGACTGCTATGGTGGATGTTGGAGCATGCACATACGTTTTGTAACTGGTTCTTATCCATTCAGTCAATTAATAAACATCTATTAAACACCTAGTAGGTTGCAGGTTTTGTGCTAAGTGCTGGAGGTACAAAGGAAGGCTTAAAGACAGTACCTGCCTTCAAGGATCTTACAATCTAATAGAGCAGAAAAGCAAATAAATATGTACAATTGAACTATGTACTAGATAAATAGGAAAAAATTAAGAGAGAAAAAGAATTAAGATGGCTTGAGAAAGACTTCCTGTAGAAAATGAGATTTTAGGTGGGACTTGAAGAAAGTCGGAGAGACAAGGAGAAGGGAGGAAAGCATTCCAAGTAAGAGACAGCCAGAAAAGATTTCCAGAGCTGAGAGACAGTCTTTTGTTTATGGAATCAAGGAAGTCAATGTCACTAGAAGGAGTATATGTGAGGGAAGGAGGATGCAAAATATAAAAAGACTGTAAAGGTGTGGAGAGAAACTAGTTTATTAAGGGTTTTGAATACCAAACAGGATTTTTTATTTGAACCTGGGGTGATAGGGATCCATAGGAGTTTATTGAATATGAAGATGACATAGGCAGACTGACACTTTAGAAAAATCATTTTGGAGGTTGAATGGTGGATAGACTGCAGTAGAGAGAGACTCACTTCAGGCAGACCAACCAACAGATGATTGCAGTACTCCAGGTGTGAGGTGATGAGATCACCATGTGAAGTAACAGAGAGGGAAAAGAGAAGAAGATCCAAGATAGAGTTCTGTGGGAAACCCAAGATTAGAGGGCATTATCTGGAGGAGGATCTAGCAAGAGACTGAGAAGGTGCTGTCAGATAAGTAGGGGGTGGAACCAGGAGAGAGTGATGTCCTGAAAACCAAGAGAGAAGACAGTATCAAGAAGGATAGAGTGATCAGCAGTGTCAGATACTGAAGAAAAGCCAAGGAGAATGGGAATGGAAGAATTCATAGGGTGAAGGAAGGTTAAGGATAAGGAATCCTTAGATTTGTGATGAAGAGGAGCCTTTTTAATTGGCTAGTGTGTCACGATCAGAGTACACCCAAAAGGTACTAAGCAGTCAAAGTGAAGCTCCAGTATGATTATTTTCCAGCCTGGCTGTCATTCTAGAAAGAGAACAAGGTGCTGAAACCCTCCGGATGAGGGAGTGGCCTCCTACCTTCTTTTCTTTGGAGCCAGACTGAAGTCATTCTTACCACAGCTTCTGTATCTGTGGCATCTATTAGTTTCTGCTTTCAGATGAAGGATATTAGAGATGGCTACCACTTTGTGAACTTCCAAAGTCATACAAACAAACCACCAGAAGTCTGGAAGATGGAGTTGATACCACATTTTGCCAGACAAGTAGGTGTGATGTACTAAATGACTTTGGTTTGAGAATACTAAGATCTGGACTCACCCAATGGCTATGCTAAATTAGAAGCAAGCAATGATCCCACTCTCTCAATAGACCAAAGTGGCATAGGATAGAGATCGCTCCTATGTTGGATGTGGGGAAGATATTTACATCTCTGTAACATTTCTATCTTCCCATAAATATCCCTTTGTCAAAGCTAATTGATATTAATTGGTTAAGTGGAATTTGAGTGCTAAATACTGGTGGAGAAACATACCAGAAAGGGGCCTTGAATTCATACCATTTGAGAAAGACTTCCCTAACTTTTCAGGGGTACCACTAGAACTCTGAGTGGGAGATGTTACCTATATTTGCTCTGGAAACTCAAATTGCTGGTATAAGTGTGAGTTGGAAGAGTAAGACCAGAGTATCACATTTCTATCATCCTCTGCTGCTGGTCTGCTATTGAAGAGCCTCCCATGTACTCCATGAGACTAAGCTCCTTGAAGGGAGGAAAGTCTTTTGCCTCTTTTTATCTCTAGTGCTTAGCATAGTGCCTAGCACAAAGTAAGTGCTAAATAAATGTTTATTGATTGATAGTTTCTCCTCAGCTACCTGAAATGGCTTTACCATAGCCATACCTCTGTAGGTCTCCTGATTATCCCTTCCAGAACTATATTCCAGTTTAAGGGCAGGATCACATTACTGGAAAAGGGGTAGTGATGGGTAAGCCCTGACCAGCTGATGAGTCCCCTTCCCTGAGGTTTATGTAACCATGTCTCTATGAGCAAAGCCAAAAGGCTAGTGACATTTATACTTTATATGTACTTAAATGTGTATGTACTGTTTCTTCCCCCAAAAAATTCATTTCCTTGAAGGCAGAGATTGGTTTTTGACTTTGTATTCAGTCAGTTAATCAATAAACATTTATTAAGTACCTACTACATGTCAGGCACTGTGATAAGCCCTGGGGACACACAGAAAGGCTGAAGACAATCCTTGCTCTTGAGGGACTCACTATCAAATTCTGCTCCCAGAACATAGTACAATAGGTGATTAATAAATGCTGCCTTGCTTGTCTTACTGATTGAAGAGGGTTTATCTATTTCTAGTCCTGAAGGAGTGTAAACTTTAAGGGGTTTGTCTATCATCAATTCACATGTTGCCTATTCATTTATAAGCTGCCACAACTACTACTATCTCTTATCCTTAATACAATCTGTTTTTCACTTTCAGATGATGCCTTCATTTCTTTGTTCATATTTTCATACTGGAAAAGATTAAGGAATGCAGGATATATCTCTGATACCTGAAGGGATGAACTCTAGCAAGATAAAATTTTTCTATCTGAAAAGTCTGTATTACTAAGCTGCACATATCTGTCTGTATGTGTGTGTGTGTGTTTAAACTGTTAAATAGTTGGATTCCTTTTACCTACTCATCTGGCATCAGGCAAGTCACTTCAATTTTCTGAGCCTCAGTTTCCTTATTTGTAAAATCAGAAGACCAGACCAAGATTACTTTGGGGACCTCTCTGTGGTTCATGTGCCCCACCCAGGGGAACCTTGCACACTTCAGTAAATGGCACTTTTCCAAAAGTGGCCATCATCTCCCAATTTTGTTAGACTACTCCCACCAAATTAGCAATACATAGTACTTCCCCTACCAAAGAGTGCTTTCAATATCTATAGAAGTGCTCAGATAAATATCATACAAAACTTTTTCTTTAAACACAGTAATGGGCACAGAAAGGACTTGTGTTTAAGTCACAGACAGCAAAAAAAACCCAATAATCAAAAACTCCTCCCCTTTCCAGTGGAGCTCTACTTTCTTACAGGTACAATCCTCTACAGACTTGGGGCAGTTAGATACGGCAGTGGATAGAGCACCAAGCCTGAAGTTGAGAAGACTAGAATGCAGCTTTAGACATAAAGTAGCTGTGTGACCCTGGACAAGTCACCTAACCTGTTTGCCTCAGTTTCCTCATCTGTAAAATGACATGGAGAAGGAAATGACAAACAACTTCAATATCTTTGCTAGGAAAACAAATGGGATCATGAAGAGTTGAACACAACTGAAATGGTTGAACAACAACAGCAACTACAGACTTATCTTGATGGAGTTAATTTCTTCCTCTCTCTCTCCCCATGGAGAAAAACCTAGAGTCTACTATTAATCAATCAACAAGCATTTATTAAGTACCTACTATGTGTCAGGCACTGTTAGGTCCTGAGGACAAAAAGACAAAAATGAAATAGCCCCTCCTTCAAGAAACTTATGTAACATAAGAGGAGACAACATGTTTGTGTCTATACATACATATACATACATATGTATACACACAAATACACAAAATATATAAATGACAAATATAAGGTAATGCAATGTGACAAACTATCCCCAGACCTGCCACTCCCAAGGTTCATTTTCCCTACTGATTCCTGCTGGGGAAAGCGTCAGATTTGCAGGATATTAGCTTTCCCCTTTCCTGGTATGACTATACCTGTGATCAGACTGTACTCATCACAGTGTGCGTGTGTTCATCCTTCATTATGGAAGACCATGCCGTCAGAGAAATGATGGCATGACTTGCACTTGACTTTGTTTTTTTGAGTGAGGGAGGGCTGTGCAGGTCCTCAGCCTCACTTCTCCTCCAGAGCCATCTGAATCCAGTGCCCAGATATTCATCAGGATGACTGGAGATGACCCAGGATGAGGCAATTGGGGTTAAGTAACTTGCCCAAGGTCACACAGCTAGTGAGTGAGTGCTCAGTAAATGCTTCTTGACTTGATTTGCCTCCACTGTCACTCCTTGCTTTTGCACTGTATTTGACACAGGTGAAAACATTTCTAATTGTGACTCTGAGAGCAGTAGAGTGGGAGCTATGTGGAGGATGGGTTGAAAATGGAAGGGACTTTAGGCAGGGAAACAATTAGGAAATTATTGCAATAGTTCAGATGGGAGGTGAAGAGGTCCTGAACTACTAACAGCAAACTCCCTTCCCAGACCTGCATAACTCTGACTTACAGCACTGCATTGAATGAAGGTACTGAGCAAGGGGTGTGAAAGCAAGACCCTGGGTAGGAGTGGGGATCCTGTAGCCTTGAAGCCACAGTGGCTCTCTAGGTCCTCAAGGGCAGCTCTTTCACATTGTGGAGTTTAGATTCAGTTAAAGGGCCATCCTTGAGGACCTAGAGGGCCACATGTGGCCTGGAGGCCTCAGGTTCCCCACCCCTGACCCTGGGCTTCTATTAGTTGTGTTTTTAGAGACAGTGACATCACTGCAAAGGTTTTCAGGTACACTAGGTATTGTTAACAGGAAGAAAACATGAAAAAAGGTGTTCCTATATCATCCCCAGAGAAAACAATAGAAAAACACCTGATTTACTTGCAATGCTTCTTCCTAGCAGTGAACAATCACATGTAGGTCACTGTGTACTGCTAACACATATCTATGTCAATCTCCTACCTTTGTACTTCTCTTTCCCAGCGCTGTACTACTATCTCCCATCCCCCATTCATCTTTCAACTCTGCACCATTCCCAATTCCCAATTATCTTCTCAATGCCTTTGCAATACTATCAATTGACCAACCAGGGAAGCATGGTTGTGAGACCTGCTTGTGTGTCCATGATTTCATTCTCCCTTTGTATGTACACATAATAACAATTTTTAAAAAATTGTTGGCTAAAATCTTGGCTAAGTCAGGAATATGTAAAACAGTAAATTATTCAATAGGAGCAAGGTGCAGGCTTACTTCTTCATGTTGAGGCTATGTCTCTTAGTGTTCCTTAACCTGCTCTTTTTCTGGTCCTTGTTCATGTAGTTTCTTTCTCTCTGTCTCTCTCTGTCTCCATCCATCCATCCATCTCTCTCTCTCTCTGATTCTCTGTCTGTCTCTATCTCTCTCTATCATCTATCTATCTATCTATCTATCTATCATCTATCTTTGTCTCTATCTCTCCAATGTAAAGTGGCTACATTACTGCTACGGATCAATTTGATCCCACTATTCTGGTTTCCTACCATGTTGTTTTCTCTCTCCCTTCAGCATTCCATTGTCCTTGTGCCACAGCCTCTGTCCTTGCCATACACTCCAGGAAAGCATCACCACCCTTCTAAATGTAAAACAGCTCTACAGATGACCATCTGCTCCATAGATGGTCATCACCATGATACCATTCTTTCTGTGTGGTGCCTCTTTGCATAACTATTGTTGGATTGCCTGCTATCTTCTCTCTTCTTCAGGAAAGTATCATAACTCTTTAAAGATAAAGGTCAACATCCCTCTACGGTATCTGATACATTTTTAGTTCTTTCAAACAAGTCCCGAGTCAAAATATCACCAAACCAGAGATTTTTCACTTTTTTGTGTATCATGGCAGTCTGGTGAAGTGTCCTGTCCCCTTTAGTACAGGCAACTTAATGGACAGAGCTCCAGGTCTGGAGTCAGGAAGATTTAAGTTCAAATTTTGCTTCAGACACTTACTAGCTGTGTCATCCTAAGCAAGTCACTTAACTTCTGTTTGCCTTAGAGGTTAAAATGGAGGCAATAATAGCAGATACCTTCCAAGGTTGTTGTGAGGATCAAATGGGTATATATATACATACATATATATATATACACACACACACACACACATGTATATATATAGTTAATATATATTACATATAATAATAATAATATATATGTAAAGCACTTGATACAGTACCCAGCACATAGTAAGAGCTTAATAAATGTTTCTTTCCTTCTCATAATATTTTTAAACGAATAAAATAAAATACATGCATTTATGAAAACTAATTATATTGGGATACAGTTACAAAAATTAAAAATAAATTTACAGACCCTCCCCAGTTAAAGAATGCCTCCATTAAACTATTGACCCATTCTTTCTGTTCCTTCACCTCTGTTCTCAATACAAAGATCTCATGCTTCATTAACTCGACATCAACCAAAAATATTTGGTTCTCACTTCCAGATGAGACAAAGCAATTTGGTTCCTGTCTTCACTTCCCTAACGCCCAGATACCATACCCTTCCACTAATTCTGTACCTCCTATTCAATCTATTTGCACTTGGGAAAAATACTTGTCTTCTTTTCTATTTACCTTTCCATTACCTGTCATCTTCCATGTTAGTTGGGGATAGGATATACAAATTACCTCGAGGCACAGAGAAATATCCAGAAAGCTCAGTGGGGAAAGGGGCAAACCTGATATCTATTGTTTGAGCAAGCATTTGTGATGCTTGCAAAGATTCAAGGCAACAGCTGCTGTGGCTGCTTCACCCTCCCAGCTAACATAGAATATAGCACGGGTGTTAGCAAGACCTGGGATTGAAATGAACTACTTTACTGTTCACCATTTTGTGGTGCCTTCCCTGGCTGCCACTTCCTATGCATCTTGTTTCTCCCTTTCAAATGTAAGCTCCTATGGGCAGAGATTGTCTCATTCCTGTTTTTGTATCCCCCACATGGTGCTGGGCACATATTAGACATTTGCAGACTATTTTCATTCATTTCTTGTCTCAAAAGTGTTGACAATATTCTTGTATTCCTTCTAACTTAGGGATGCCAGAGGGCTGTATCAGTTAAAAAGAAATGATAAGAAGCTCTCCTCCTCACCATACCCCTAGTGGGAAAGTACCTTCTGTAGTTTCTTTCCCTGTTTCTACCAAAGTGCCCAGGATCTGAATACCCACCTGAGATAAACCCTTCTTCTCCAAGGGCTTTACAGACATTTAATCATCTTAATCCCTACCATTGTACCATGATGAGGAAGCAGCTGACAAGTATTTTCAACTGTTTTAACAAATAGAAAACATTCCCTCTTGTCTCAGTGGGGATGCACAAAGCCACATTTGGTGGTTATTAATTTGGCAGTAAGCCAGGGATAAAACCCAGGAGTCCTTGCTCCCCAGGTGTTCTTTAACCACTAGATTTTCACTGCTCCCCAGCTTGAATGTGCCTTCTATGATAGCCCCTCCTGGTGTTTTCAAGTCATGTTTTCCATCCCTGCAAAGAAAAATTTAAATGCTTTCAAATCTGTCTTGAAACCTATGTTCATTAAAACCGTTACATTTCAGTCCTTTTTTATATTACTGTGTTTCTTGATTTAGCATGCCGCTTCCCAAATGGGAGTCTAGTGACTTTCAATTATCTTTCTCTAAGTTGTGATGTGTTTATGTTTACGACAAGGGACTTTGATACAGTTATTATTCGCACCGTGTTTTTCATACTCTCAGAATTTCTTTGCCTACATAGCACAACTTAAAATCTACCACACAATCTTTACACTTTGGGTCTCATTTGCTTTCACACTATAGGGTCTTAATATCCATGTGTCACCTGGCTGATGAATGTATGATTCATAGATGCACCTGTTCCCAAGGAAGAAAACCAAATAGAGATTAATTCGTTTTTTAAAAATGGAAAATCTACAGTTCTCATTTGTAAGCCTGCTGCCCCTTCCACTCTTAGCTCTATCTGCAGCCTCAATCAAAAGCTAATTGAATTGGATTGCATCGTTTTTCTGAATTGATTTGACAGCAGTGTTACTTTGTTCTCAGGCACTTATGTCACAGAGAACTGACTCTTCCTTTAAGTTACTGCACTGATGACCTCTTCCTGGGTGACCTCCTCCTGATGACACAGCTGATGGGCTGTACTTTTGAATTACTGTGGGCTGGTCATTTTACTTTTGTGTGATGGGCAAGGTACACAGGTAGGGGAATGCTGGGGTTGTTGAATGTGCTTAAGGTTGATGTAAGTAATTTCTGGAGTTTGGAAACAACAAAATGTTTCCTGTGGGCATCTTGGCAATGCCCTTAGTATTGACAATGTTTGGCCTTAAAAGCAATTGGTTTTGTACCTGAAATCCATCTCCTTCACTTGGGTCATCTTCACAAGGCCTTTTAGCTCAAGATTAATCTTAAACTTAGCTATTGCTTAAGCTTGAACTCACCTTGGAGTATATCAACTGTGTCTAGGATTGAATACTAGGTCAGCAGGCAGGAGAATTTTTTTTCAAATAGTATATCTTGGCAGCTTTCCCAGAATGAATGGACTGCCATTTTTAGTAGACCTCCAAATTCTGTAGACTAAGAACAGTCAGGACTATAATTTGTGTAAAGAAAATGGGGCTTTGCACCAGGCATTAACATCCAAGGAGGCTCACTGTTTCCCCTACTGAACTTTTCAGTCTTCTGCTTACCTGCACTCCAATGTGACAAAACTACCCCTGGCCCTGCCATTCCCACGGACCTACACTCTGGAGACTCATTTTCTTTCCTAGTCTCTGTCAAAGGACAGACCAGTCTCCCTGGGGGAAGAGTTGACATGCTTCTTGGTATGACTATACCGAGGATCAGACCATGCCTGGCACATAGGAAGTGTAAGTAAAAGCTCGATGATTTAACTTACCTGCACTATTACTTCCTGCCTTTCCCATCAAATTTGACCCAAGTGAAAATATGCTGTTAGTATAGGAAAATGGCAGCATTAATTAAAAAGCAATTATCAAATTATATACTATATAGTTATATACAAGTAATATACATACTATATATAACGTAATATAACTATATATAATGTAAATATAACTATATATAAAAATAACTGTGTGGATATATAATATAACAAATATATAAATATTATATAATGTAATTTAAATACTACAAATATTTTAAATAATATACACACTTCTTTGCATAGCAAAGAAAACTTTGAAAGAAAAGTTTTCCATGTACATTCGATCTCCCCCCAACACAATAAAAATTTGTTTACATCAAAAATAACAAGGGAAAGAAGACCTTTTGGACCTTCCTGATTAGATTCCCAGGATTTAAAAATTATCCACTGGGTGACATATTCTTGGACATCAGTCAGAGCTACACTAGAAGTATAAAATGGGATTTCCTGAAGGCGCAGATAAGGCTATTTGCCAGTGAAATGGACATTGTACATTTCTAGAAGATAGATTTTTTACTAAATGGCTAAAGGCACCATTTTGTTTTGAATACAGAGCATATAGGGATACTGAATCTATTCTTTTGGGGGAAGAGAGGGTTTCTAAAGCAGAAGTGAAAATAAAACAAAAATGTGGTTTCACAGTTTCTGTACTATATTACGTAATTATAAAGGTTGTGGCAGCCTCCAGAGAAAAACCTCTTTTAGCTCTATGCAGGCAAATTCACTTCAAAGAAAACATTTGATCAGACCCAATAGTATCTACCAAGGGTTTGCTCCAGCAGGGGCCAATGGTATATTCTGATCCTTATGGGTCATGAAGAGATGTTCTAAAAATAATAAGGACTGGGGTGAGGGTAAAGGTGACTGTTTTGGTGAGACAACCAGGAACCAAAACACATGATCTGTTTCCTTAATAAGCCAAAGAGTAGAAAAGGAAGCATCAAGGGGAAAAAGTTGTGTTGGACTTGTGGATGAGCTAGGATTTAATGCTAGGAGGAAAAAGATCAAAGTTTGCTGGGATCACAGAGGATTTCCTTTTAGGAAAGATACCATCAGTCCTTGTGTAAGTCTGAGGTTAGTAGCTGGCTCAGCACAATTGAGATGAAAGCTTAAGGTTTTTTTTTTTCCTGAGGAAATGTTGCTTACTGGACAGAGAGATGTATGATTTCAAATTTTTCCTTTTCGTTTCATCAATAATTAAGACTTTGCTTTTGAAAAGGAAAAAAATCTGGGGCTGATGGTTGCTTGCAGCCACAGTGGAGGCATAGCTGACTTTGGATGAAAAATGAAGGGAAAAAAACAAACATAAAATCCTAAAATGTCAGAGTTTTCAAAATGAAAAAACAAAAACTTGAGATAATGCATTCCAGTGATCTCCAAGTAGAAATAATCTACCCCTAGAAGGTCACTATATGATGCAAAGGGGTCATGTTATGACCCAAAGGATGTCTCATAAAAAAATTGGCATGTAGGAATATGATACATCCTTTTAAAATCTCTATTTTAGTGCATTGTATAATGTACTTAATGATTAGCATAGTAGAAAAGTATATAATTTATAAATAAGTAAATATATAAACACTGGCAATAGGTACTGAAAAAGCTTTTCCTTGGGGGTGCATAATCAAAAAAGTTTTGTTGATGACTGGATGGAGAAAATTATTGACCACACATATTTGAATCTCTCATTTATTGAAACCATTTTTACTATGGAAATATACAGTTACAATCTGGAGTCATGGTCTGCAGAGCATAGGAGATTTTCTATAAATGCAATCTATACATCTTTGTTAACTTTCTACATCTATTACTTACTGAAAGGAGCCCATTTTTGCTCCAAAGAGGTGACTAGAATTTTGCCCCAGAATACTCACATTTGGGGGAACATACTTCCTTTCCATAGCAACAATTATCCTTATATCTCACTTTGTAATCCTCCACCAACCTGTACCACCAAGGGATTCAGTCACCTCCAATGTCTGTTTCATCACCATGTTACCCTTCCTTGGAGTCTACAAGAGGGGTTGGGCCAGATCACCTGAAGGACAAGTCACTCACTTTCATGGAGTAACTGCATCATTTCTGTGGTGTTCCATTATTTCTACCCTCATTCCACATTTGACCTAGGAATAATAATTCCTAATTATAGCTCTACCTCTGTGCCTAATAATGTAATAGGAATGAGGGGTGAGATAGGCAGAGTAAGGAATGATGGGTTTAGAGTCAGAAGGGATGTTATTTAGTCCAACTCCCTATTTTATAGATGGGGAAACCAAGGCCCAGCAATATTAAGTGACTATATACCTAAGGTCATATAGATAGTAAGTAAAAAAGGATTCAAATCTGTCTTCTGACTGTAAATCCAAACTCATTTCCACTTAATACCTCTGTGTCTATTTCCTCATCAGTCAGGGAGTTGAACTAGATCAGTGGTCTCCAGAGTTTTTTGATCTCCTATACTTGGCAGTAAAAAACTTTTGAGTACTCCCCTCAATGTGCTTATATTACTTATAAAATATATTCAAGTTTATTTATAATATTATAGTTATGTTCCACTACACTAATAATTCTTTATGTTAAAAACACCAAAAATAGGAATTTTAAAAGGGTGATATGAAGATGAAATGATTTTTCATCATAAAATAGGAAGGCATTAAGGGTTTATTAAGTAGGGAAATAATATGGTCAAATCCATACTTTAAGAAAATCACCTTGGCAGCTGTGTGGAGGAGATATTGGAGAAGGGAAAGACTTGGGAGAGAGAGTCCAATAAGGAGGCTATTTCAATAATCCAAATGATTAGATCCTAGACTAGAACATTAGCTTGGTGAAAGAAGGGACAGGTGTGAGAGATGTTGCCAAAGCAGGAAAGACAAGATTTGGCAGCTCATTGGAACACAATTCAAGTGTGGGGTGAGAGAGAAATCAAGGATAACACCTACATCATGAACCCTAGTGACAGAAAGTTTCATGATGTCCTTGACATGACTTACAAGGAAGTTCAGAATCAAAGTAGATTTGGGGGTAAATAAAAGAGCTATGAAGCAGATTGCAACCTATGTATGCAGACTGATCTCCCACATTTTACTCTAACCCACCTAAAATAACAAATGGGAGAAACACCAAAACAAAACCAAACATAGCAAAATAGAAACTAGTCTGCTTCATTCTGAGTTCCTGATTCTATACAGTTCTTTCTTTGAATGTAGGTGGCATTTTGGAAATGTTTTAGGTCCTTGCATTGTTTTTTTTTTCTGAAAATACTAGGTTTTATTCACACTTCGGTGGTAAACAATAGCCTTAATAGGATGACTAAGTTTCTTTGTAGATCACTATGTCACATTAAAATACAAAAATCCATAAACAAGCAGATAGTTAACGAACATTAGATGTGATCTTACTGAAAATTCTTAACCATATACTAGTCTCTTTTCAAATCAAATTTCAAAATACTTTGTCTCCTAGTTAGTACAAGTCACTGCATTTCTTTACCAAAGTAATGAAGGCACAGCTAGTGCAAGCAGACTTAAACCCATTCAACTCCTGGGGTGAAAAATACTTTGGTTGGTTCTTCAGAAGAATTTCTTTTTTCTAAACCAATATTGGTCTCAAATAATAGTTTGGATAATTTTTACAGCTGCAATGTAATAGCTGCATGATGAAAGAACCAAACTATGTAGCAAAGGACATATGTTAGGGGATTTACTACATTCTACATATCAGGCAGAAATTAAGCTATTAAAATGCTAGGTAGAATGAACCTATAGTTTGAACTGGTTCTTAAACGTTCATTTTTTTTCTTTTTTGACAAAAATTGTTTACTTGATTCTACCAAGAAAATTCAAAACATAAGGCTATAAGTAACTACTACTTGTGTTTAAGCTGGGACAGTGCAGTAATCAAGGCAACAGCACATACTGCTTGCTGCTGCTTGCACTTGGCTGAGTTTGGATCTTTCTTTGGATCATATTTTGGATCATTTCCCTCATCAGTTTTTTCTTCACCTTCTTCATCATAATCATCATCATCATCATCTTCACTAGCTTTTCCTGTGAAGTATAATACTGATCTCAGGACTATACGCTCGAAAAAAGTAACCAATTTCGAAGTATGATGCAAGGATAGCTTCTACTTCATCCAGGTCTCCACTCTCAGGAACTTCAGGAGGAGAAAAGACATTGAAGAAAGAATCATTGGAAACTGTTGTTGTCTCATTCAAACAATCCCATGTCCCTTGTGTTTCTGTTTCTTCTTAATAGTTTTCAAAGTGACATTTTTTCCTTTTTTCTAATCTGCCTGACACCTGTGCAGCTCATAATTTCTGGTCCATCAAAGGACAACGGATCAGAATCTTCTGACTGACTGCATCTAATATGTCTTTGTAAACACCTCATTTGTGAAATATGCATTGGCTTCAAAGTGAAATTCTAATGTAAAACTCATAGGTTGGCCAGTGTCTGAGAATTTCACTTTAACATCTTTCAAAAACTTCAGAATAGGTTCATAATGCTCCTGAACCATATCACTGAGCAAGTCAACATTTTTAAAAACAGTCAGCCAAAATTCAGGAATTCCTTTAGGGTCTTCTTTCTCTTCATCTTTTTTCTCCTCTTCAAGCTTAGCCTTATTTTTCATTGCTGAAATCTATTTATCATCATCTGGTTTCCATTCACATTTGTCCTTTCTAGGTTCATAAATTTCATTGATGATTTCACTTCTCCTATCAAAAAGTGACTGGTAGAGAAGAGCATACTTTCTTTCAAGAGCATGAACTTTCTTATAGAACTTGGCTTCTATTTGTGCACATTTCACCTGGAGGTTTTTGAGGGCATTCACATGTTGCTTAACTACTTTTGGCAAGCTTTCAATGTATCCAGTTGATGTTCCCACTAAACCATCCAACCTTTCTTGAAGAACTGCAAGAATCTGAGGATTCTGCATCATCTGAACAGTCAACTGCCAAGCTTTACTGTTGGCATTTTTGCCAATTTCTTCTACTTCCGCTTCTTCTACATCTTCCATATTTTGTTGATCAACTTCTTTGTTGTCAATGTCTGCCATGTTGTAAGAACTCTGAATACTTGAGAACTGTGGTTGCTGCAGGGACCAAGCAGCCAGAACTGCACAGGTTGTGACTTAAGGCAGTGGTGGCAGAAGGAGACAAAGTGGGCAGAGGAGGAGGAGAAGGGTCCTTTCATTATTGTGAAGGGCTAAATCTATTATTAACAGCCATCACACACTGTGGTTCTTATGGTATACAATATTCTCCTGGTTTTGCTCACTTTACTCAGCATCAGTTCATATAAGTCTTTCCAGGTTTCTCTGAAGTCCACTTGCCCATCATTTCTTATGGTAAAATAGTTTTCCATTACATTCATATACCATGATTTGTTCAGCCATTCCCCAATTGATTAGCATCCCCTCAATTTCTAGTTCTTGGCTATCACACAAAGAGCTGCTATAAACATTTTTGTACATGTGAGTCCTTTTCTCAAAATGAGGAACTCTTAAACCATTGAACTATTAACTAACAAATAGACATTCACTTTGCCCTAACATAGCAAAGATATCAACAACAGTACAGTGAAACACATTCCCTTCATCTCTACATGGAAATATATCTTATAAGTAAGACAGATTACGATGACTTGAGTGTTCTTCAGAAATCCATGTCAGAGAAGTCTGGTCTCCATGTGCGTAGAACTTAGGATGACCTCCCAGTGACCTGGAAGCTTCAAGAGAGGCAGAGACTATTCAGGTTTTAGAGACAACTTCATTGCCTTTTGAGCAGTTAGGTGGCACAATGGATAGAATGCTGGACCTGGAGTCAAGAAGACCTGAGTTCAAATCCAACCTCAGGCACTTAGCTGTGTGATCCTAGGCAAATTACTTAATCTCTGTTTGTCTTAATCCACTAGAGAAAGAAATGGCAAATCATTCCAATATCCTTTCCAAGAAAACTACATATGAAGAGTCAGATATGACTGAACAACAGCAAAAATATGTGTGTATGTAAGTATGTGTATATATGTATATTTATATTTGTAAACTTTAAGGTATAGATAGATGTTTGTTATTTTTTGTTATCATTGTCTGATGGTAACTTGTTTTTACTCCTCCTCACTGAAGATGAACCAGGTTGAAAGGAGAGAAATATTGTGGTATGGCCTGAGGCAGGAAACTAGACCATAAGACCTTTTGAAGGTTGGTTCTTCCATTTCAATGGTTCTTTTACTGAAAGAATAACTATATTTCCTTTTCTTTCTGACTATATAAATAATATTTCTTCACATTGTCCTCCTTATTGTGTCTGTCTATATGAAAACATATGAACATACATGTACACCCTTATGCACATACTGGTCCACATACTGGCCTCTGTGCATCCATTTTTCCCTATAAACTGTTTTACCAACTATAATCAAGTACTTAAAAGACAATTGGTCTCCTGGAACTTCATTCCTCCTACTAATTATTGGCAATGCAAATTCAGGATTAAATTACAAGCAAGAGAGACTTTGTTTAGAAGCTTAATTTAAAAAAAAAATCCCTAGGGTAATAAAACCAATAGGGGAGGCAGAACACAGTTCCTTCAGTGTAAAGTTCCAAATGCTAAGATTTTCAGTATGAGTGCTGACAGAAGTGATAAAAGGGAAGCTGATACTTGACGTTGTTGTAATTGTCAAGGGCTTTAAAAATAGTTTCTTGTAGCCTTGAGAAATTTATTTTTAAAAGATGAAATCTGGAATATGTAGTATGGCATCTAATAAAGGAGAAGTAGTGTGGGGAAGGATGAGTGCTAGATTTGGAGTCAAGAAGCCCTGAGTTCAAATCCTACCTTTTATATTTGCTTTAGTTGTTCAGTTGTTGTCACGTATGACTCTTTATGACCCTATTTGGAGTCTTCTTGGCAAAGATATCGAAGTGATTTGCCACTTCCTTCTCCAACTCATTTTACAGTTGAGGAAACTGAGGCAAGCAGGGTTATGAGACTTGCTTAGAGTCACACAGGTAGTAAGTGTATGAGGCCAGATTTGAATTCAGGAAGGTGAGTCCTCCTGACTTGAGACACTGTATTCTATACACTGTGCCACCTTGCTGTCCTCTTACACTAGCTAGCTATATCATAATGGACATGTCACTTTATCTTGCTGACCCTCAGGCTCCTTATCTTAGAAACGGAGGTAGTAATACCTGTAGTGCCAATTTTACATTATTATTTAAGAGGTTCAAATGGGATAATGTGTGCAAAACACTTTGACAAGTTTAAATACTATAAAAATATCACTCATTATTCATGTGATATAGTGGTCTAGGGGTAGGACAATGATTTCATGAGAATTTTTTAAAAATTTATTTTTATTATTCAGGACACAGGGTCATTCTTCCCACAAATTTTGGTTAACTAAAATCTGTCTTCTGTTAATATTAAACTCACTTGTCCAAAACCTGTCTCATGAGATGTGGACATTTACTTAAAGGCTTAAGTATTCCTGGGATTATTTAGCCAGAAGAAAAATCTCAACTATTCCTTGCTTTGTGGTAACATATCAGACTTCTCTCTCAGTATCTATTTGTGAACCTTCTCAACATAGCTTAATTTGTAACCTGACTTAATTTGCCTATAGAATTCATTTGATGAGGCTTATTTCTTTAGCATGTATGAGATTATGATTCTAAATTTGTTTGAACTCATATTTTGAAGTAAGTATGAGATTATGAATCTATCTTCTCTTTAATTTTATGGCCTTAGAGGAATGTACAAGATTGCAATATGTAAAATAATTATTTTTCTGTCTCTCTGATGTGATTTTACCTGCAAGAGGGCTTGTGAGAATCCAAATAGGGGTTCAGGTTTTCTCTGAGGCTCAGATGTATGCTTGAGAATAGTAGTAAAACCTAAGTTTTTACCTCTACATTTTCTGCATTATTGTAAATATACTTTGGCAGCAGTTACCCACCACATGAATTCAGAAAGGAAAAATGTCTCCCATAACAATGAGGATCATTTTGATTTCTTTCATCTGTATGTTTTGTTGTAAGTCATTCCTGTCTCTTAGCTCTTATTTCTATACTGAAAGTAAAATTTTCTTTCTGTCTCCCTCAGATTTGTGGGCAATAGTGGGAAAGAAATTATTAGAATCTATAGTTTAATTCAAGGCTCAGCTAATCTGCCATGTTTTAAATGGAACCTTTTCTGATACCCTCAGTTATTAATCAGCATCCCTTCCACATCAAATTATCATGTCTATGCTCACCTATTTACATGTTGTATTTTCCATCCTGCCTTCTCATGATATAAGCTCCCTATGACTGAGACTATATTTTCTTTTCTCTTTGTCTTTGTGTTCTCAGGGACTATCAAAACACCTTGTACATAGCAGATGCTTTATTGAGGGAGAAAAAGAATATTTGCACTCTATAAAAACAATCATTTCAAGTGATCAATCATTAATCCAGCATTTATTAAGTACCTATAATGTGCCAGGCACTATGTTAAGCACTAGAAATACCAAAAGAATCCAAAAAGATAGTCCCTGACCTCAAGGCATTTACAATCTAATGGAAAGACAACATGCAGACAAATTATATATGAAACAAGTTATATAAGAGATAAATAGAAAATGATTAACGGAAGGTACCAGAATTAAAAGGGGTTGGAAAAAGTTCCAGTAAAAATGAAAATGTAGTTGGGACTTGATGGAACCAGGCAGCTCTGTAGGTAAGGTGGAGGAGGGAGAACATTCTAGACATAGGAGACAGCTAGAGAAAATACCTAGACTAGAAAGGTGAAAGGCCCTATTCCTGGAGCAGCAGGAGGTCAGTATTCTGGATCAAAGAATACAAGTTGAGGGCTAAGATGTAAGAAGGCTGGAATAGTAGGAGGGGAGTAGATTGAGCATGATTCTTATTGGCTGTTTTGAAAGGAAACCTAATGGTAGTCAAACATTTTCCCCTTGGAAGTCCTTTACAAGACAGATAAATTGTGAAGCCATTCCAGTTTCACTTGATATGTACTCTGGTGCTTGATGACTTCAATACAAAGGTGATAAGAGTTGAGAATGACAAGAAATATCTTAGAAAAAATGGATAAGGAATAAAGAATGAGAGAAGTCAAAGGCTTATTGATTACACAGAAGTCCCAACCCTATATGGCATGAATACATTCTTTGAGGAAGGAATCAATAGGTGCTAGACATGGTGAGCACAGACATCACACACACACACACACCCTCACATACACACACACATAAATTGTATTTTAACAGATAATAAATGACTTTCCATTGATGTTAGAATGATTCCCAAATCAGCTGTCTGTATAAAGACAAAATGGTGACTTCTTACAAAGCTAGAAGAAGGAGAAAAATAAGAAAAATATGTCATACATTTGAAAGCAGATGCTATTTAGGGTTAGGGTTAGACTGAAGAAGGACAGCCAAGAAAGCCTCAGCTACCAACCTATATGTCTACTTTCCCATATATAAAATTTTTGTGAGGAACATCACATGTCTTGGACATTCTTTTTTTTTTTAATGGTCATTAGATATTCTTTATTGTGCCCTCATATACCAGGCCTTGCAGGAAAAGGTAAGATTCTGTGATTTCTTTTTTTTTTATTATTATTTTAATTTTTCATTTTTAACACAGTTTATAACAAATAAAACAATTCAAACTTTTGGTCAGGTGATGATTCTTTTTAAAGCACTTACAATATGGACCACAAAAGAATTTTTTTTAAACATTAACCAACTGAGACACAAATAATATTTATGTTGCTAACTTCACAAGCTCTTGAACTAATTGTCTCCACAGTATTACTAAGAATTAAAGGACCCTAACTTATTGTTGTTGGTCTAAAGTCCTATGCCTAATAGCTTAATTTGAGATTTAACCTCGGATGTTCCCCTACCCATAATCTATAATTGAATAGATCTGGTATTAAGCTTGCAAACCTTTTGAGTATGGGAAATTGCCACCAAGGGTAGGGACATTGCAGGGATACAATATCTCCCCAACTTCATGTCAATTCCAGGCAGAATTAGATTATCCACTTGCATTCAGTCAGGTCTGCCAGGTGTCAGTAGGGAAATTGAGTCAGGAGAATCCTACATCAGCCCAGGCTGAACAACCACTCTCCCACCCTTCCCATGAGATCACCTTTTACAGTTCATACCAGCATCTCACCAGCTTACTGACATCATAGGTTGAAGGCTCAGATCTTCTTTCTTGCTACCCATACCTGGAGTTAGACTCAGAAGAACAGTCACTTAATAGTGCTATAGCATCTAAAAAATGGCAAGTTCCAATAACCAGGTTTCAAATATGATTATGATTTCAGTTTGGATAAGGAACATCTTTTGAGGAAAGTCTTAAGTGACTTACATATTCTATGTCTGGTGTGTGACTGACCTTTCCTGTGGGTCTTTCAGGTCTGTCTGGGACAGAAATCTCCTCCACTGCATTGTTCTGTGACTTCTGCTGCTCTAGAATTTGTTGAGAGTTCTTCTCTACAGGTATTTTATGGGCTGTGGGGTAAGAGCTAAGTGTATGTGCTTCTTTCTACTCCACCATCTTGGCTCCTCCTCCTGTCTTGGACATTCTTAATGAGAGCATTGTTTCAGAAGTGAAATTCCAAATCAACCCATATTTTTACCATTACATAATTCATTTAAAAAGTATAGAATACAAAATCCCACCGTGCTTTCTTTGTTGATTATGTTTAAAAGTTTGGGAATTGGTAGAGCAAAACACTGCCTAAAAGGTTCTCTTTTAGTCAAAATATTTACCATCAAAAATATTCAAATTTCTAAAAAAAATATAAAAACAAAGGAAAACTTTTTTTGGTGGCTGTGTGGTCATAAATATTATTCAGACCATAAAACAAAATTACTAGAGACATTCCCCTTTATCATGGGTGTTCTCTGCTGCAGACTCCAAGTTGGAAAGGGATTCCCTATGGAGGTGAGGTCATGCAATTGTTTCTGGTTGGGGATGATAGTATGCTGGTTACATCAAATCTCAGAACATTGCCAGACCTCCTAGAAGAAAACTATAAGGACTGGAAAGAGCTTGCCTTAAACATCTATACAAGGGAAAACAAAACCAAATGGATACAGAATATTTGTTGTCCAGATTGTGACAAGCTGTAGAGTTCATCCTTTAGCATATATGTGAATGTATATATCCTTCATTTTCAAAAGACTTGTCTCTTTTTGTCCTTGGACACTTGTGGGTGCACATGCAATGGTCATTCGGCTCTCTAAACCTCAGTTTCAGGCAGAATCCATGGAGGGGCTTCTAGTATAAATGCCCTTAAGGTCTTCTTTGATGTAGGTCTGGGAACCTGCAGGTGATCACCTATAGGTCCCTTGAATTCCTTTGTTCTCATCTCCCTCCCCACCTTTCCCCTCACAGTTCCACGGGTAATCTGGCTCTAAAGCCATTGAATGCCTTCATAATTTCATTCTAGGAGCTTGGCAGTGATCTTACACTTACTCTGCATCTGATCTAGCTGTGTAGGACTCACTTTCCTTTAGAGGCACATGAAGTGCTCGGATTCTATGGCCTCTGAAGGACTAGTCATGTTTATTCCCTGGACCCTTCTGGCTGATCATTTGATCAAATGGTCATTTGGCCAACTGGGCCTCAGTTTCAGGAAGATACCTGGGAGGGCGGATTGCAGTCAAAATGATCTTAAGGTCTTCTTAGCTCTAGGTCTAGGATATTGTCTTTGATCTTTGATTACATACAGATCCCTGAAGCTCCCAAGGCCTCTGTTTCTCCTATGGTCACAGTAGGGGGACTGGCTCAAAAACTCTTGAAATTCTTGACATTTTAATCCTCAGAGCTTATTGGTGATCTTATACTGAGCTATCCAATTTTCTAGGACTCACTTTCCTTTAGAATCACATAAAGGGTTTGGACTCTAAGAACTCTGAAGGACTTTGTTGTTTTTTGTCCTTGGTCACTTGTGGTGCAGATAATGAACATTGGCTCATTAGAAACTCTAGGCCTCAGTTTTAGACAGAATCCATGGAGGGGCCTTTAGTGAAATGTTTTTCATTTACAATGCCCAAGTTCCACTTAATGGCTGGTTTAGAGTGATTATCAACAGTAACAGTTTCTCTTTCCATCCCAGCTTCATTTAGTTATTTTTTTTTCTTTTGCTCATTAAAAGGGCAATTCCTTGACTGCTTTTTAAAGAATCCAATTCATTCAGTGGGTGTTACCTCCCTCTAAGTGAATACCTGAAAAGGCCAAAGTCCCCCACTGCATCCTGGGCCATCTTCACTCATCCTGATGAATATCTGGTCACTGGATTCAGATGGCTCTGGAGGAGAATTGAGGTTGGTGACCTGCACAGCCCCCCTTCCCCCACTCAAAACAAAGTTAAGTGCAAGTCATGTCATCACTTCTCTGATGTCATGGCCTTCTTTGAAAATGAAGGACGAACATAAGCATGTATATATTGTGTGTGTACATATATGTTTGTGTATGTACATATACACACATATATGTATTATACATACAAAGAGAGAGAAAAAGGGAGAAAGGGTGTGAGAGAGAAAGGGAGGAAGAGAGAGAAAGGGAAAGAGAGAAAGGGAGAGGGAACAGGGAAAAGAAAGAGAGGGGCACTGGATCATCTTTGGGAAATTGCAAAGTTTTTTTAACGACCCAAAACATTCCTGAGTAAAGGAAGCCCATAAATGCTAATATTCTGTTAGTTTTGTATGGCCCCGTATCATGGAACACTACAGTCATTGAAGAAATGAAAATGAGATGGAGGGAAATATAATTAGTCTTATACAACATGACTATTATTGAAGTCATTTGCAAAACTTCACAGATATGGCCTATATTGAACTGCCTGCCTTCCCAAAGGAAATGGGTGGGAAGGGAGGGATGGGGAGAAGTTGGAACTCAAAGTTTTAGGAACAACCATCGAATATTGTTCTTGCTACTGGGAAATAAGAAATACAGGTAATGGGGAATAGAAAGTTATCTGGCCCTACAAGACATAATAGAAGATGCCGACAAGGGAAGGGAAGGATGATAAAAGAGAGGGCAGATTGGTGATAGGGAAAATTAGAATGCTCAGTGTATTGGGGTTGGGGGAGGGGACAAATGGGGAGAAAATTTGGAACCCAAAATTTTGTGAAAATGAATGTAAAAAGTTAAATAAATAAATTTAATTAAAAAAAGAAATAAAAAAATAAAAATAAAAAATGAAATGAAAATGAATTTCTCAGAGAGCAGTGGAGAAGGACTTGGTGAATGTGAGCAGGCTATGACTTAGAAAAAACAAGGAACTTTAAATACATGTCAGTGAAATATATGATAGGAAAAGACTGACCAAACAGCAAAAGCAAGAGATGACATGCAGACAGCTAGTGGATTCTGCTGATAGCCTCAAGATGTCAGAAAAAATCAAGGAAAATTCAACACGTTGGGCAAACTCTCTGTGACAAAACTTAGGAGAGCAAAAGTCACCCAGAATGGAAAGGTTGTGATTAGCTTTTGTTAAAAGAAATGCTTAGTTAAGAGCCCCTAAGGCAAGACTTGAACTTTACTCTCTTTAGCAGCCTTCGACCTAAATCTCCAAAGACCCTGAGAGAGGAAGACAACAGGATTTCAAGTTTGCACACAAAGTTTTCCTGTATGGTGGAAATTTTAAGGGGAGGCCTGAATACCCAAGGAGGAAGCAAAGTTTTTTCCCTTGACACATGAATCTTTCAATGCATCACCTTTCCTTTTGGGCCCCTTATTTTGGTTGGGTGCAGCTGGGACTTGCTCCTGATTGTGTCCATTTATTTTGTTTTACTATGCATATGATCTAATCTTATTTCTCATAGATATCTGTAGTTGACTCCTTTCATTTTCTGAAAGTCACACAGGATCCCAGTGCAGGACTGGGATCCAACCCACAACTCTTCAACCCACTCTTAGAATTTTTGAAGTATAAATGTGGGCATTATGAGTATTTAATGTTTCACAACTACAATTCCAATGTCAGACTCACTGTGCATTTGGGGCTTTTAAGTGTGCTCCATTAGATAGTTGGTGAACCTAGTTTTGATCACTAGTGATTCTCCTTACACGGATGAAATTACTACCCATTTGGATACCCAAGTAAGTCTCTCCCTTCTCCCCTCTCTCCCTCTTGCCCCCCCCCAATAGTGTTACATAGTTGATGTTTTAGGTATATTTTTTGGTAAATATTAAAGAACTATTTTCTTCAGGGAGCTTTTGAACCTTCTTTTCCATTTGGCTAATTCTGCTTTTTAAAGCATTCTTCTCATTGGCTTTTTGGACCTCTTTTGCCATTTGAGTTAGCCTATTTTTAAAGGTTTTATTTTCTTTGGCATTTTTTGGGTCTCCTTTAGCAAACTGTTGGTTCGCTTTTCAGGATTTACTTGCATCACTTTCATTTCTCTTCCCAATTTTTCCTCCACCTCTCTTACTTGATTTTCAAAGTCCTTTTTGAGTTCTTCTATAGCCTGGGACTATTGCATATTTATTTTGGAGGTTTTGGATGCAGAAATATTGACTTTTATGTCTTTTTCTGATGGTAAACATTCTTCCTCACTGAAAGGATGGGAGAAAATACCTGCTCACCAAGAAAGTAACCTTTTTTAGTCTTATTTTTTCTCCCTTTTTTTGGGCATTTTCCTAACCAGTTATCTGACTTTTGCATCCTTTGTCAAGAGTAGGGTATACTACTCAGTAAGTAAGTTCTCAGTAGCTCCAAGGTGGCACAATCCAGGGAAAGGAGTTTACTCCCTGGCTTGGCTCATGGCTGAGATTCAGGTCAACTGCTTAATTCCCCCATGGGCTTTAAGTGGGGGTGAGGCTGCCACTGAGGGCTGAGGTTCAGATCAGCTGCTCAATTCCTTTAGGGACTTTAAGTTGAATGCTCCAACAATGAAACAATGGACACTGGTTGCTGCCTGCCATTGCTGCTACCACTGCCACCTGGGGCCAGGGCTAAGGGAGGGCCCTTCTCCCTTGTCACAGAGGTGAAAAAGACCTCTCACTGACGTGTGAAGGTACCTCTGGCATTTGTAGGTTGGGGGGTCTGGGACTGTGAATACATATATGTGTGTATACCTACACACACACACACACACACACACACACACACACACACGCAATATATATATATATGTATATATATATATATATATATATATATATATATATATATATATACATGCTTGTGTTCATCCCTCATTTTCAAATGCTGTTGAGGATTCTGTCCCTGGCTCCTGTTCCAGTCTTGCTCCTGGTGCCACACAGCCAAGGCTGGGCTGTGCTCCATTCCAGGTCCAGTGTGACAGACCTTTCTTGTCAGCCTTCCAGATTACCTTGGGCTGGAAATCTCCTCCACTCCATCGTTCTGTGCTTTCTGCTGCTCTAGAATTTGTTGAGAGTCTTTTAAAATACCGGTATTTTATGGGCTATAAGGGAAGAGCTAGAGTATGTGCATCTTTCTACTTTGCCATCTTGGTTCCACACCTATTTTTTGGTAAATCAAAGAGCCTTTTCAGAGGTCTTCAGGTCTAAGGTCATTTGTCAACATTTTAGCAGATATGAAGGGCTGGAAGTAGACTTGCTCATATCAATTAGGCCTTTTCATCTATGGAGCTATTGTGATGGGATCCATGGTTTCCTGATGTAACTTCCATTACCCTGACATATTTTCCTCCCCATTATGCAACCTGACTTGTCCTAGCTTTCCAGATGCATCATCTTACTCTGGGGATATAAAAAGTCTCAATCCATTGTGGTCTCAGCATCTGACTTTCCAAACCTTAATGACTAACTTACTAGATGAATTTTGCCACTGTATCCTTCTTTCATATTCTTGATATGTTAGGGTAAAGTAAATATCTTCTTTTGTTCAATGTTCAGTGATTTATAAGTATCTCATTTCTTCCTAGCACTGAACCTGAACTAACAGGGTGCTAGCTTTGGAGTAGACCCTACAAGTAGCCACCACCATCAAAAACTTCTTCATGGCTCTGGAAATCCTGTTGTTGAATTTGCTGAACATTCCTTCTCATCCTGTCTAATCCTGCCAGCTTCTGGTTTAAGAAATAATGTTTAGGGAACTCAGTACTGGCTGCTCTATTCTTGGCTTCCTCCATAGAGTCCAACTGTGCGGTTTCAATCTTTTGCCTGCACTTTTTTTCAGTGTGACATTTTCTGTCTCCTTTTGTGGAGACACATGACATTTATCAAGCTCTTTGTGCCTGTCAGCCTTCCAAGTCACCTGAGTTGCTCTCCCTTGGGGTAGAAAACCAGGGCTTTCTTACAATGGTAGTTTGTCTTCCTGATCTCTCTGGTGCCTACATGAACTAAGCTGTATTTAGAAGTTAAAAAGATCACAAGCCTGAGCCAGGCAGGAGCCGGTGACAACAGACCAGACTAAATTCCATCCCTATGCAGTGGATAGGGGCAATTTCTATGAATAAAAGATCCTTTACTTCTTATGTGGAAAGAAAATAACTGTAAGAAAAAAAGAAAACATCCTATGCTTCCTGGCCTCTCCTACATCTTCTCTCCTTTTCTTCAACTCTCTTTCTCACTGTCCTCTGGAGAGAAGGCCTTCCCCTCACACTGCTTTCATATATCAAGAATTGAAGAAATTTGGAGATTTTTTAAAAAATTGAACTTGTACATTTTATTTTAATGTGCAAGCATTTAGACTACCAATGGTCCCAAAGTGTATCTATTTTCTAGTGCTTGCTCTAGATTCACCTTAAGTCTATCAAATGAATCCAGCTCTCTCTCTCTCTCTCTCTCTCTCTCTCTCTCTCTCTCCCTCTCTCTCTCTCTCTTTCTCTCTCTCTCTCTCTCTCTCTCTCTCTCTGTCTCTACTGGGTAGCCCTAGGACTAAGTCAATCTTACCCAAACCTTCCCATCAATCTTTAGATAAGGTTGAGGGGATGAGCAGGGGAATATTTTTCCATCTTGGGATCTAAGATCAATAACCTCATTGCCCTCTCTCCAAATCAGAAATGGAAAGTGCATTTCTAGCACCAATTGAAAAAGGATGAAAAGTCTCTAGTGATTCCTAAATAGCTCTTCAGCTTCTGACTGTATATACCATTCCCATCTGAAAGCTACAGGACCCTTAGACACTACTTTTAAACCCATATTCCTTGTGGCTGCATCTTAGAATGCCTCACCCATGATGCAAAACACTGACTTTCCTGGGCTTTGTATCTTGACTGCATTTATACCATTGCTTTCTTTTATTTAGAATAGCTAACAATAATGCTAATAGTTTACCATCTGTGTAGCGCTTTAAGGTTTGCCAAGTGCTTTTTATACATTATCTCATTTGATTCCCATAACAACCTAGTGAGGTTGGCATTATCATCCTCTTTTTACAGATGCTAAAACTAAAGATCAAGGAGGTTAAATTAATTTCCCAACATCATTCTAACAAGAGTTTAAGGTAAGATTCAAACCTAGATGTTCCTGATTCTAAGACAAATATTCTTAATCAGTAGACAACAAACTCAAGAAATCAAGTGTTAGAATATATGTACATACTGTAGAAAAATTTGCTTTTTCCGACCTATGCAGAATTAATGAATTCCCAACTCTCACATACATTTCATTTAAATATATTTTTAGCAGATGTGGCAGTGTTGAGCGTCTTCTCTGACTCCTTTTGGTGAGCCACATACCCAGGCCATTTGCTCAAGGATATCCAAGAACCAACCAGAAGCTTCTGGTCACATATTTCCTCTAATAAGTGACCTGATTATGTGACCTACTAAAAGGAGCCAAGGTGGGTGCTCAGTCCCAATACCTCATTACACTTTTTAAAAATAATTCTTTCTGTGGTTTTCTGCTGATTGCTATACAGTACCAACCCTCCATAGCTTCATCCCTATCTCTATTTTCAGTCATATCTCCTTCTATTCCCCTTCACAATCTTTACACTGTCCCCTTGTGCATGTTAAACCTTAATCACTATATTCCTTGCACCAAAATGATGCTCCCCTCAATGTCTGCCTATATGAATCCTATCTAGATTTCAAGTCCAAGCATAAATTCTATATCCTTTTTGGGGTCTTCTCCACCGTCTCAGTTGTTAAAGTTTCTTCCATTTTAGGATGCCTGGGGAATTTATAGTTTTGATTATTTTTGTCATTGACTAAAGGAAGCAAAGATGACAGATCAGCTAGACCAGACCTGGACCACTTTCTTTAACCATACTCTTGGCAGAAGTCTATCTCAGAGGGGACCACATTATGAAGTTATTGAAGAATCATCTCTCAAGATACGTGAAAGAAGAGAGTATACCAAATACTTGGAAAAATCATGGACCCTAATATTGTTTCCCAAAAGGAGATAAAAAGAATAATTATCTACATATATTTCTGTTTTCTCAATTTTTCAAATATTTATAAGAATAATTTACACATGTATTAAGATTGTCCTTGAGGAAAGGTATGAGAAAGGAGCAAGCAGTTGTTAGAAAATGATATTAAACAGATTACATCTTTACAAACAAAAGTTGTGCCTTAAAGGCTCTCTTTCAACAAGGTATCTCCCATACATAATTCAAAATCTTATGAGATTCCTTTAAAAATATAATAACAGAGATAAATTTTCTTAGCAAATTTTTGGTTGTCAATATCCAGTGAGTGACACATAAAACAAGTGTTTTCTAATGTCATGGAAGTACTGTCATGTACTGTCTAGTACAGAGGTCAAATTTAAGAGTGATTCTTTATCAGTTAGGGATTCCTTATCTGAGTAGATTTTAAGAGGGTCCATAAACTTGGATTAGAAAACATTGCATCTTTATTTTTACTAACCTCTAATGAAAGGTTATCATTTTCTTCAATTATGAAAAAAAATATTCTTAGAAGGCATCCATAGGCTTCAACAAAGGGGTCCATCACATAAAAAAGGTTAAAAACCCTTAAGATGGTAAAGTCCTCCAAATACCTGCGTTTTTATATAGTATTATGCTGACTACGTCATTCCCAGAGGTGACAGTCATCAAAATAAAATTCATTGCTTTATTGTTTTTACTAATTTCATAGCAAAAACCAGGTAGATGAATAATGCCTATTTTCTAGACTAGGGTTTACAAATTACTTCTGGAGGACCAAATCCAGTTACCTGTTTTTGTATAGGCCATGAGCTAAGAATGATTTTTATTATATTAAAATACAAAAACCATTCATAGCTGGAGGAAGTAGAAATGAGGAAGGGACATATAAAAACAGTCCAGCTTAGTTTACCAACTCCCAGTTTGGACTATTAGTCTATAATATTCAATGGGGTGGAAAACCCACAAAGCTGGTTCAACGACACTTCAAAAAAACAGTGAAGGGATCCAGAATTGAACAGAAGGAGGTAAGTGATCTGGGGTTGCCTTTGAGAAGTTGTATAATGATTTTGATGTCCCCAAGCTTCTCCCCAAAACAAAAACCTGTCTTTCTACTATCAGTAATCTTTTGTAGAAATGAGTGATGCAATAGTGTAGTATCCAAAGACATTGAAGAATGGGACCATGAAGGACCATGGCAAGGTATACAATGTCTATATGTAAGCTGCAATATATTACCAAAGAAGAAATTACACAGGAGAAGCAGCATCAAAGACATTACCAAGGAGATATATGATGGGAAACTTAGGTAGGCCAATCATGTAGTGAAAGTGATGGATAAATCATGTGTCCTATTAGTATCCAGAAAATTTCAAGAGGTCTAGAAGAAGATCCCTTGAAAACTGTGTGAACCCCTATGGAGGATTTATGGAAAGATATAGACAATAACCTTACAGAATGAAAAGGTATGGATAGATTGTGAGCTGTATTCTAATCAATGAAATCACAGATCCATCCATGTGTCAATACACATATGTATATTAAATATTATATGTTACTTTGAATTGTTAGCTACCCTAAAACAGTTATCTTGCTTATTTAACTGGACAAAAATATCCTTAATGGCAGAGGATATGCCCAGCACAGAATATATTCATAGTATATATATTCAATAAAAAGTTGTTGCTTGATTGGATAGACAGAATGTGCCTTCTTAATATTTGTAAATAAAAGGAAACTACATGGAGGGATGGTGATTGTTGAGAGTATCTATCTCAGGTCATGATTAGATCACAAGAGTAGCTCATGACTTTAAATGTCTACACATAAATGCCCAAAGTTTAGAAAACAAACGAAAGGAACCAGATGTCCTAATGCAATGAGGTAAATGTAACCTAATGGATATCATCCAACAGACAGAATTGGCCTTAAACTGTGGGTGGCCATAGTCAAACAGAGCAGGCTTGAGACATGAGAATCTGGAATCAAATAGAAGTTTAATTTCAAAGAGAGGGAAGCAACTTACAAACAAGGACATATGATGTGCCAGAGTGCCACCCCTATGGGGTGGGGGGGCACTTTAGCATGGAGAGAACTCAATACTTATAGCAATGGCTGTGCAGTGAGCTGTAGTGAGCCTTGATAGTGAGTGGTAATAGCAACACAGTGACAAGTTTGATTCATAGCAAGGCTTCTTAACCAGAAACAATTCTGGGCTTTTCTTGTGACTGAAGTCATCCAGGTGAGTGCAAAGGATTGTTGTTCAGGGCACAGCTTTCTTACTGAAACTTAGCTCTGGAAAACAAGATGTCTCCTAATATCTTGACATTTCCCCCTTTTGGCTGAAGAGGTGGGGGCTTTGGAGGTGAAAGAACCCCTACCCTTCTGGCCAATAAAGGGGAGGCAGGTATAAACCAAGATGCCATGAGAGACCACTTGGGCCAAGAGGAGATGTTGCTTAGAAGGTCAGTTCCTTTAGAGGACCTACTAGGGAAGTGTGTCCTAGGCATCCTTGCTAGCCATTGTTTGCTTGCAAGCAAAAAAGAGAGAAAGGCCAAGAATGTAGAGGGAGAAAATTCCAGCACTCGCTTGAATCATGGTATTGGTGGCAAAAGGGAAGAAGACAGTATATTCAGACCTTGTCCACAATCTTGAGATAGCTGACTCATCTAGATGTTGGATGCTTCTGAGTCCTTGCTAGAAGAACCCTGAGGTCTTTGCTAAACCCTCAAGTTTGGAAGCTGTGGGAATAGTCAAAAGGACCTGGTAGGGGCCTTTAAAAGACATAGAAATTGACAATTTAGAGAAAACTCCTTGTATCAGTCTATGGAGCTTAGTTTCTGGTCAACATGACATAGGCCTTTGATTAAGAATCTCTAAACAGCACATAGAGATCTAGTTTTTTAGTTATGCAAGGCTAAGTTCAAGCAATGCAATAAGGTTTTTCTTACAATTCCCATAATTGCATAATTACATTAAGTCAGGAACAGATCAAACTACTTAGTGGTCTCACAATGGACTAGCTCTGAGAAGGGATGTTTATATGTCACCAAGGTCACTAAGAAAATGAATATAAATATCTTGAAATAAAAGACCAAAACAATACAATAGTAATCACCAATATTAACTAACATCAAGTCTTCTTGTATCCTAGTAACCCATTCTCAATGCCCATTTAATCAACACATTTTGAGTCTAGATGCCTCATGTAGTTATCTGTCTCCTAGATATCTTTTCTTGGACAACATGGTTATGCTCAAGACAGCTCTAAAGGGGGTTCTGCTTCTCTGATTCCAAATCTAGAGGTTCCCAGATAATTCTGACTTGATAAAATTTAGTACAATCACCTCAATCTCGAAATTTCAGAGAATTGCAGTTTATATACCATTTGTTATTTCTATCCTTACCTAAATCCTGTCCTGATATAAGAATCTTACAAAAATTTATGAGAGTTCACCTAAAATGAACTCTTCTGCCTTTTTAAAATGATCAGACAGCTATTTTAAAATAATTTCATTTTCTTTACTATTATCAATGCAATTTATGTGTAAAATCCTTAATCCAATTTTGAGAACTTATTACTAAAACATATTCAATGTCTGTATTTCCATGATAGATAAATTTGGAAGTCAATTATATATATATCTGTATATAGTTCTTAGAGAAAAACTTTAATCCTGTTGCTTTCTCAAAAATTTTAATTCCATTTATTTAGAAAACTTTCTACATTGCATATTTGCATTGTTACTTTGTCTAATCATTTTCCTTTTAGGAATATTATAAAATAATATCAAATTATAATTTGACCATAAATGTAGGTTAAAATTGTAAGATGTTCATACTTGCATCTTATTATAGTATTTGGAGAGGTGTTCCAGTATCAATCTATTATTTAATAGATTTAATATTATACTTACAAAACTTCTTGATTATAGACATTTGCTATACAAGGAAAAAAGATGGATACAGTTATGACAATGCTATGTATCATACATATACAGGGGGTGAAATCCCTTGACTCTGTTTGATTTCAGGCACAAGTCTTATCTGACAGCCCATCATGTAGTCACAGAATAGCAAGGCTCAGCATAAACCAGGTGGGAATTTTCCTTCTCAGAAAGTAAATAGCATGGTGGGGAAATACAGTCAAGAGGCTCTTCTCTAGGCTGTGCCATGGTCATCCCAAAAACTTTTCCCAGGTACAGACATCCACCTGTAGTAGTTCCTAGACTGCAACACATGCCATTTCTACTTTTGACTTCATGACGATTCAGATTAACTATACCTGTAATCAAAGCTCAAAACAATAGTATATTGTAGGCACCAGAATTTTTACTTTAAATAACACAACTATTTCACTAAGCACAACTTGGGACTTGAATATCTTTCCTGATGTTTCCCTAATAGTCAACATTTCATTTATCCTTTACTTGTAAATTAAAACTACTCATATTCTGGGGCTTCAGACATACAGTGAATACCTGAGAGTTGACTCATCATTAATATGTCGAAGCTATATCTTTAAATTGCCCTGCACACTTTCACAATAGCCAAAAATTTCACATGAAAACTTGGTATTATATATTATTATGTTTTATAAGAAACAGACTTCGTTAAATAATTAACAGTTATCAAACATCTTTTTTTATCTCATCTTTTTAAAAGCCCAATTCATGCGTAGTAGCTTCCAGATGAAGAAGTTATTTTATCCAACAGCATTTCTGTTAAAGAGGGCTCTCAAATTTCACCAGATAAGACAATAAAAACAAAAATAATATCATGTATTTAAAACATGAAATCAAACTTCAGATGATATCAATTGCATTTTCAAATTATCCTATGTAAATATTATTAATCTTAGTACCTTTGACATTTTAAAGCCATTTTAGAGGCATGGAGCAATTACATTTAACTAAAGAAATAATATAATGCTTAACATATACCAGTCACTGTGTTAAGCACCTTACAATTATTATATTATTTTGATCTTCACAACAACCCTGGGAGGTATTATTATTTTTCCTTTTACAGATCAGGAAACAGACAGAGATATGATAACTTTCCTAAGATTACACAGCTAATAAATTTCTGCAAGTGGAACAGAGAAGGGTGGGCTTACCAAGAGGAGACACTGGCTGCTTTCCCCAAACTAATGTTAGACCCTGCCATGTTAGACACTGCCGGGGGTACCAGGACCTTCCCAGGAGGCAGCTTGGCAGAGTCTGCTGAAGTTTGAATCTTCACTGGAGACACTGATTGGGTTTTGAGTGTGGCAGAGGGTACTGCCTACAGAATGGAAATTCTAAGGGATAGGGTGGTTGATACCAGGACCATCCCATTGTTGGTAGTTCCTGATGACAGGGTAAAGTGGATGCTGGCTGTAGTGACTGATCCCCCATGCAACATAGGTCCTTTGGGGCCAGATGCCCCTGGGGTTGAAGCTACTTGTTGCTGCTGGTGAAGGATAGGTAAGATGTACTGCATCTAGGGGATGTCCTCTAGCTTGTCTAGAAGGGAAGACTGCAGGATGCCCAGGGGCACAGGGCCATTGGGATTACTGTGGGTGGGGGGCCCTGCTGCATCTGCTGATTCCCTCCATCAGGTGGACCCTGGACAATGAACACTCAAGTGTTTTAAAAACAAATGTAAAAAAATGTTTTTACATGTAAACTGTGGAAAAAATAAAATACTAAATAAAAGCTAAAAAAAAGAACAAAATGAGGGAGAACTATGCCTCTCACTTACCTTCCTCAAAGTATGTGGGGAATCCTGTACTTTGATCTCAAAATCCTGTGAAGTTGTCCTAAGGCTATTGTTCTTAGGACTGCTGCGATTATCCTCCACTTTCCCATAGCTATAAAAAGAGCAGGATTCTCCTTTCTCCTGAATTAATTCTTCATGATCACATAGATGAAGTTCTCAAATGCATGGTCAATGGTTTTTTTGGCAAGGTTATTCACTGAATGGAAATTACAGCTGAGGCAATGTTTCCCTTAGAATTTGAGGATGAGCAAGACTTTTACTTCTAGGACTATAGTATGGACAAGAGCAGCCTAGGAAAAGAAATTGTAATTTCAGCACCACTTTATCCAAGTTTTAGGTTTCTCTGGGTGGATGAAGAAATAGCTTAGCATCCTGCCAGCCAACTCTTAATATGTCTCATTTATTGTTAATGTTATTTCCATTGGTTTAATTTGCAAAAAAGTCTAAATAAAACATTAGGGTTTAGAGGGTAGGGAAAGGAAGCTTTTCCTTTCTCCCCCACCCCCCATTTATAGCTCTGATGCTACCTCTCCTTTTTCCTACTTCTTCATTTGCTTTTCCCTCCATTACTCTGATTAACAATCTTAATCTAATTATATTGTCGGGAAACAGACAAAATAGGGCTCCTGGGCTCTTGTTGGATGTGTGAAGATGATAGCTCAAACACATCAATGATTTCTTCTAGAAAAATAATTTCTTTCTACAACTTTAGCTGTGATATTTTTGGATGAATTGACTGACATTCAGACCCCAGGGTTCCTTCACAGCTTATAGGAGGGACAAGTTAAGGTTTAAGATGGAAATACACAAGTCATTTGGCCCAGTGAATGAGCTTGCCAAAAACATTCATACTAGCGAGGAGGACTTCAACCATGTAGTCTGAAACTCAATTCAGAAGTAAGAGATAGAATCTTGCCTTCTGTACAAGCCATTAAAAATTTAGATATTACTGCAACAAGGCTAAGAGTACTAGCCCCAGGTGGGCTACATAGGATTTTGAAACAGGATATGAAGTTCCATACTGTTGGAAGAGAAGGGGTAAGTTGGTAAAACCTAAGAGTCCTTGCTTCTGTTAGCTATGGCTGACAACTGAAGCTCTGGGTTTATATGGACTGGGTTCAATTTAGGTAAACTTTTCAATATTCATACTCTCTTTAGCTTATGCTTCTACCTGGAGTTTTCCTGGGAAGCGATTTTGGCTTATATCTTGGTATGCACACAAAAGAAAAATGGCCCTTGGCTCCTCTTCATGTACCCAGGTAAAATAAGAAATTGAATTTTAGGTTTATGTCTGTGTATAGGCCAAGCCTACACAACATACAGCCCCACAAATTTCTGGTGTCCCACAAAAAATGTAGGGTTGCCACTTAGCACTCTTGTCTATTTGTCATGTGATTTATGGTAACCACTCAATGTCAGTCTGTCTGTGTTCTAACTTATCTTCAGCCCAACAAAACTTAGCCTATTTTAATTTTGGCCCCTACCTACTGCCAAGTTGTGCAGAACTGCTATAAGCACCCAATTCTAATTCTAATTCTCCTTCCCTCTCTGATGGTCTTCCACTTTCCAGGACCCTATATAATCCTTTAGTCTAGTGGTTTCCAAAGTTGGAACTGTTGTCACTTGGGAGGGAGGGGTCAGAGACTAATTCATGTTCATCTTTATTCAATTCTTTTAAAATGAGTTTGTGTAACTTTTATAATGTATATAGTTCTCAGTTCAATAATTTTTCTTGTTGGTGTTCCATCATGCCTGACTCTGTGCCCCTATTTGAGGTTTTCTTGGCAAAGATAGTAGGGTAGTTTGTCATTTCTTTCTCCAGCTCATTTTATAGATCAGGAAACTGAGGCAAGCAGGGTTAACTGACTTGCCCAGGGTCACACAGTTAGCAAGTATCTGAGGCCAGATTAGAACTCAGAAAGATGAGTCTTCCTGACTCCAAGCCTGGCACTCTATCCACTATACCCCCTAACTGCCCACAGTAATACAGAGGCATAATTTATTTTTAAAAAAGTAAATATACATGAATTGGGACTGTGTGTTATATTTCTTTTACTGATGGGAGCATGATAAAACAAAAGCCCAGAAACTCTTCTTTATACTCTTACTTTGGAGTTGAAGAACCCTTATAAAGAAGCTAAAGAATCAACCCTCTTCCTCTGGACCTGCAAAATCTATTTGACTGCGAAGTGTATAAAATCCAATTCTAATCATTTGCTCTACTACTTCCATATATTATACTAAAGCTCAGTATTTTTCATTGTTCCACTCCTCTGAAAGGATCAATTGTACTTTTCCTAACTGTAAACAGATTTTTTTAAAGAGATAATGTACAAATTCATCTGAGACTTGCCATCCTCAATTAAACCAGAGGTCAGAAAATTCCTCGGTAGGAAAGAATTAACCTCTCTTATCATCCATCTAGAATACTAATTAATTCTTTGTTACTTATCTTGAGAAGTCAAAGAAAGGGTTTCATTTTTTATCCTGGAGGGAGTAGGGAGCCACCGGAATTGATTGAATAGGGAGGGTGACAAGTCAGATTCGAACTTTAAGAAGATCAATTTGACAGCTGAATAGATGATAGACTTGGGTGGGGAGAGACTTGAGGCAGGGAGAGCAACTAGAAGGCTCTTATAAGAATCCAAGTATGAGGTGATCTAGGCCTTGATAAGGATGGTGGCAGTGTTAGAGAAAAGAAGAGAGATATAGAGGTGTTATAAAGGTAGACACAGTCCATTGTCAGATGAGTAAGAGTTTAGTTTGGTGGTATTCATAATTTTAGGTTCTGATCTGACTAATTACTACCTGTGTGAGCTTGGGTGAGTGTTTCAGCTCTCTGGGCTATAGATTAAATTAGATATTCTCAAGATTCTTTTCAGGTATAGGGGGCGGAGCCAAGATGCAGAGTGAAAGCAGGGACTCATCTGAGCTCTCCCCCAGACTCCTTCAAAAACCTCTAAAAAGTGAATATGAACAAATTTCAGAGTGGCAGAATCCACAAAGAGACAGAGTGTGGCAAATTTGTAGCCCAAGACAACCTGGAAGATCAACAGAAAAGATCTGTTACTCTAGGATGGGAGAGGAAGGCAGTTTAGCATGCAGACTGCACCAGCACAGACTCAACCATAGCAAAGCCTGAACAGATCCCAGCAGATTGAATCACCTGTGACAGTGGCAATTCCCAGACTCCTCAGCACAGGAGAGAGGTCTGTCAGAACTGGATGAGAGAGATGTACAGTCTTGCATAGGGCCTGCAGCAGTGCCAGCAGCAACTCCTGGGGTTATGGGTCCACAGGTTGAATATTTGAAAGTCAGCTATTTAAACTCCCAGGAGCCAAGATGGTGGAGTAAACAGTAAGTCACTCTCACCCTTCCTGTTGACCTTGAAAAACACAGAGAATATTTCCCCGAGAAAAATCCTGGAAATAGTGGAGCCAGCAGAAAGGGTACAGCAATCTTTTAGCTCAGGAGGGTAGAGGGATCAATGGTAAAGCTTTCTCTTGCTGGACTGAAGAAGACTAGCACAGGACAGGAGGTATCCCAACAAGCCAGCAGCAAGCCCCACCTCAGTGGACCAGTAGGAGATCCTGAGCCCCAGGATGGTGGAGCTGGCAGACGCCAACACCAGGACACCTAGTGTGCCTTCATACAGCTAGGGGAATTGGCAAATACCAGTGTGGACTGGCAAACACCAGTGCTGACCACCAGTGGCTGAGCAAATCTACACTCTGGAGAAGTCCTAGGGGTGGAGGAGAAGACCTCCAGCAGCCAGACAACCCTATCCTATACCTCACAGTCCAAGTTTCAGTGTAAGCCTGGTGAAACACAGAAAGACCTCACCTGGTCTTGTCACATACCATCCAGCTCCAGCTTATCACCACGTAAGCTATAGCACTATATAGTTTCCACCTGCCAGAACCAGAAACCACAGCACACAAAGCCAATAACCAGGCCTTTAGCCCCCAGAACAAGAGGTATGGGACAGAACCCCCTGTGTCCCAGAAGCAGAGATCCACTTTAAAAGTCAGGAAAAAGGCAATCACAATGAAAGAAAATTAGAAAAGCAAAGACCATGGATTTTTAGTATGGGGACAGGGAAGATCAAAATACAAAATCATAAGAGGAAAGTATTAACAATATACCCATCTCTGAAACCTCCAAAGAGAAAATGAACTGGTGTCAAGCCAAAAAAGTATTCTTGGAAGAGTTCAAGAAGGATTTTAAAAGTTAAATTAGAGAGAAAGAAGAAAAATTGATCAATTCTTTTAAAAATAAAATTGACAAAATGGAAAAAATTCACTGAAAAAAAATAAAAAGTAAAATTGGCCAAATGGAAAAGGAGGTACAAATCTAACTGAAGAGAACAATTCATTTAAAACTAGTATGGAGCAAGTAGAAGCTAATGACTCCATTAGGTTTCAAGAATCAGTCAAACAAAATCAAAAGAATGAAAAAAATAGAAGAAAACATAAAATATCTCATTGAAAAAAAAACTGACCTGGAAAATAGATCTAGGACAGATAAATTAAGAATTATTGGTTTACTATAAAGCCATGATGAAAAAAGAGCCTGCATAGCATCATCCAAGAAATCATCAAGGAAAACTGCCTTGAGATCCTAGAACCAGAGGGTAAAATAGCCATCAAAAGAATCCACCAACACCTCCTGAAATAGATCCCAAATAGAAAATGCCAAGGAATATCCTAGCCAAATTCCAGAATTATCAGATCAAGGAGAAAATACTGTAATCATCCAGAAAGAAACAATTCAAATACAGTCAGTATCACACAGGACCTTACAGCTTCTACATTAAAAAAGCAGAGGATATGGAATATGATATTCCATAAGGCAAAGGAACTTGGACTACAACCAAAGATCAACTATCCAGTGAAACTGAGCATAATCTTTCAAGGAGGGAGATGGATTTTCAATTAAATAGGGGACTTCCAAAACTTCCTGATGCAAAATCCAGGACTTAACAGAAAATTTGATCTTCAAATAGAAGACTCAAAAGAGGCATCAAAAGGTAGACAGAAAATTAAAAAAAAAAAACTCATGCTATTCAATAATGGCAAACTGCTTATAGCCCTAAACAGGAGGATGATACTTGTGAATCTTGAGAATATCTTTATTATGATATTTAAAAGATATATACAAAAAAAGAGGGCACAGGTATAAATTAACTGATGTGATGATAAAAAACCTAATTATGGTATGCAACGGAATTGTAATTGGAGAAGAGGAAAAGAGGAGGCAGAAAAGGGTATATTACATGACATGAAGAGGCTCAAAAACATATTATAGTAGAGAAAAAGAAGAGAAAGAGATGAGCACTGTTTGAACTTTACTTTCATCAGGTTTGGTTCAAGGAGGGAATAACATAATCAAGTATAGAAATCTAAAGTCAAGGGAGGGAGTAATTAGAAGGGAGGGAAGAAGCAGGAAGGGAAAAGGGAAACAAAAAGGAAGGGGGCTGACAGAAGGGAGGGAAGATTGAAGGAGTTGGTGGTCAAAAGGAAATTCTTTTGAGGAGGGGAAGGGAGAAATAAAAGCATAAACTGGGAGGGGGCGTAGGATGGAGAGAATGGCACAGATAATAATTATAACTATGAATGTGAATGGGGTGAACACTCCCATAAAATGGAAGCAGGTAGCAGAACGGATTAAAAACTATAATCCAACAATATGTTGTTTACAAAAAACATATTTGAAACAGAGGAATACACACAGGGTAAAGGTAAAAGACTGGAGTAGAATATATTATGCTTCATCTGAAGTAAAAAAAAAAAAGAGGAGTAGCAATCCAAAGCAAAAGCAGAAATAGATCTAATCAAAAGAGATAAGGAAGGCAACAATATCCCCATTAAAAGGCACCATACACAATGAAGTAGTATAATTACTAAATATACATGCACCAAGTGGTATAGTGTTCAAATTCTTAGAGGACAAGTTAAGGGAATTACAGGAAGAAAAAGATAGTAAAACTATACTAGTGGAGGACCCCAACTTTCCCTCCTCTCTGAACTTGATAAATCTAACCTCAAAATAAACAAGAAAGAAGTTAAGGAGGTGAACAGAATTTTAGAAAAAGATAGATATGGTAGACCTCTGGAGAAAGTTAAATGGAGATAGAAAAGAATATATCTTTTTCTCAGTGATACATGGCACATATACAAAAATTGACCATATACTGGGGCATAAAAACCTCACAATAAAGTGTGAAAAGGCAGAAATATGAAATTCATCCTTTTCTAATCATGTTGCAATAAAAATTATATGTAATAAAAGACTATGGAAAGATAAACTAAAAATTAATTGGAAACTAAATAATCTAATCCTACAGAATGAGTGGGTCAAACAACAAATCATAGAAACAATCAATAACTTCATTCAAGAGAAGGAAAATAGTGAGACAACATACCAAAATTTATGGGATGCTACAAAAACAGCTCATAGGGGAAGTTTTGTATCTCTGAATGCTTATATGAATTAAATAGAGAAAGAGATCAGTGAACGGGGCATGCATCTGTAAAAGCAAGGAAAAGAACAAATTAAAAATCTTCAATTAAATGCCAAATTATAAATACCGAAAAGCAAAAGAGAGATTAATAAAATTGACATTAAGAAAAGTATTGAATTAATAAATAAAACTGAAAAACCAATAAAATTGATAAACCTTTTGTTAATTTGTTGCAAAAGAAGAAAGAAGAAAAACAAAATGCCAGTATCAAAAATGAAAAGTGTGAATTCACCACCAGTGAAGAGGAAATTAAAATAATAGTTAGGAATTATTTTGCCTAATTGTATGCCCATAAATTTGACAATTTTAGTGAAATGAGTAAATATTTACAAAAATATAAATTGCCAGTATTAACAGAAGAGGAAGTAAAAGGCTTAAATAACCCCATCTCAGAAAAAGAAATTGAACAAGCCATGAATGAATTCCCTAGGAAAAATTCTCCAGGGCCAGATTGATTTACATGTGAATTCTATCAATAATTTAAAGAACAATTAATTCCAATACTATATAGACTATTTGGGGAAATTAGTAAAGAAGGAGTACAATCAAATTCTTTTTCTTATACAAATATAGTACTGATGCCTAAACCAGAAAGAGCCAAAAAATGAAAGAAAATTATAGACCATTTTCCTTAATGGAGATGCAAAAATTTTAAACAAAATATTAGCAAAAAGATTGCAGCAACTTATCACAAGAATAGTACACTTTGATCAGGTAGGATTTATACTAAGAATGCAGGGATGGTTCAATATTAGGAAAACTGTCAGCATAATTGGTCATATGAACCACAAAACTAACAGAAGCTATATGATTACCTCAATAATTGCAGAAAAAGGTTTTAACCCATTCATAGGAATAAATGGGGCCTTCCTTAAAATGATAAATATCATCCACCTAAAACCATCTGCAAGCATAATAAGTAATGGGGATAAGCTAGATGGATTCCCAGTATATTTGGGGGTAAAATAAGGATGTCCATTATCACCACTGTTATTCAATATGGTACCAGAAAATTTTAGCAATAAGAGAAGAAAAAGAAATTGAAGAAATTAGAATAGGCAAAGAAGAAACAAAATTATCACTCTCTGCAGATGACGTGATGATATTCTTATAGAATTGTGGAGAATCAAGTAAAAACTACTTGAAATAAAAAAAACAACTTTAACAAAGTTGCAGGATATAAAAAACACACATAAATCATTCACATTTCTATATATAACTAACAAAGCCCAACAAAGCAATGTATAGGAAGAGAAATTCCATTTAATGTTTCTGGAGACATTGTAAAATATTTGGGAGCCTACCTGCCAAAACAAGCCCAGGAACTATATGAACACAATTGCAAAACATTTTTCACACAAATAAAATCAGATCTAAATAATTGGAAAAATATCAATTGTTTGTGGGAGCCAACATAATAAAAATGACAATTCCACCCAAATTAATTTACTTATTCAGTGACATGCCAACCAAACTATCAAAAATTATTCATAAAATTGGAAAAAAACAATATCAAAATTCATCTGGAAGAACAAAAGGTCAAGAATATCAAAGAATTTAATGAAAAGAAATGCTAGGTAAAGTGGCATAACCATACTAGATCTTAAATTGTATTATAAATCAGCAATCCTCAAAACCACTGGATACTGACTAGGAAATAAAGGGGTAGATCGGTAGAATAGGTTAGGTACACAAGACATAGTAGTTAATTATTACAGTAACCTAGTGTTTGATAAACCCAAGGACCCCAGCTTTGGGGATAAGAATTCACTATTTGACAAAAACTGCTGGGAAAACTGAAAAATACTATGGCAGAAACTGAGCATAGACCAACATCTGACACCGTATAACAAAATAAAGTTCAAATAGGTACACAATTTAAATATAAATGTTGATATTATAAGCAAATTAGGGGAGCAAGGAATAGTTTATCTGTCAGACTTATGGACAATGGAGGAATTTATGACCAAATAAGAGATAGAGAACATTATGAAATGCAAAATGGTTAATTTTGAAATTGAAAAGTTTTTGCACAAACAAAACCAATGTAGCCAAGATTAGGAGAAAGCAGAAAACTGGAAAGGAATTTTTACAACTAGAGTCTCTGATAAATGCCTCATTTTAAAAATATATAGAGAACTGAGTCAAATTTACAAGACTACAAGTCATTCCCCAATTGATAAATAGTCAAAGGATATAAACAGACAGTTTTCAGAGTATGAAATTAACGCTACCTATAATCATATAAAAATGCTCTAAATCGCTATTGATTAGAGATGCAAATCAAAACACATCTGAGATACCACATCACACCTATCAAAACACATCTGAGATGCCACATCACACCTATCAGATTAGCTGACATGATAAAAGAGGAAAATGATAAACATTGGAGATGTGGGAGAGTTGGAACACTAATTCATTATTAGTGGAGCTATGAGATGATCCAACCATTCTGGAGAGCGATTTGGAACCATACTCAAAGGGCTATAAAAGAGATCATGAAAATGGGAAAATGACCCACATGTGCAAAAATATCTATAGCAGCTCTTTTTGTGGTGGCCAAGAACTGGAAATCGAGGGGATGACCATTAATTAGGGAATGGCTGAACATGTTTGTGGTATATAAATGTAATGGAATACTATTGTGCTATAAAAAAATGATGAACAAGGGGACTTTAGAGAAACATGGAAAGATTTAACTGATGCTGAGTGAAGTGAACAGAACCAGGAGAATACTGTACACAGTAACAGTCACAGTGTGTGATGACTGATTTTGGTAGACTTAGCCTTTCTCAGCAATGAAAGAACCTAAAACAATTCCAAAGGACTCCTGATGGAAAATGCTATCCCCATCCAGAGAAAGAACTATGAAGTTGGAATGCAGAGCAAAACAGACTATTTTCTTCTCGGCTTTGTTTTGTTTTTCTTTCACCTATTTGTTATAATTGTTTTATGCAACATGATTAATGCAAAAATGTGTTTAATAGGAATGTATATGTGTAGAGCCTATATCATATTGCATGCTGTCTTGGGGAGGAAGGATGGAGAGAGAGGGAGAAAATTAAAAACTTTTGAAAGTGTATGTTGAAAACTAAAAACAAATTAACTAATAACAAAAGAAATAAAAATAATTCTTTTCAGGTCTAAATCTTACATTATGAAACTTGGACCTCTTTTTAAAAAGTTGTTACTGATTTATTTTTGTTTTTCCATCCTAGTAATTTCTGGGTATATTCCTTCCAAACACTTTCCAACACCCCTTTTTCTTGTGTTATAGGTGATAAGGAGAATGCTTGATTAATTCGATGAATATTCTAATCAATTTGGCAGCATTGCAGGATGTGAGACTTTTCCAAAAGGGGGCTCCTCCCAGGAAATGAGATATGCCTATTTGACCTTACTGGGATGATATAAGAAATTCCTTATTAATCTCTAGGAATTGGGGCTGACTCAAAAATAATGTGTAATTGGAGGAGATAGAAGGAATTGTCTCCCTCTGACAAAGGTTCACACTTAAAAATGCCATTACAGTGACTGGGTGATCAAACTGAACATCATGGTACACTAGTAAAAAAAAATAAGCATAATCAAACAATATAGTCCTAGAGAAAACAGATAGAAACATAGGCAACAATCCCCAGCTCCTATGACCTTTTTGCTATAGTAAAAATATAGCCAATTAAAACAAGATTGGTATGAAAGTAGAAACAGTGAATTATTCTCCTAAGGAAATCTTATTTTTTTCTATGAATTTAATAATAATATCTAGCATTTATATTAATATTATATTTAATTAATATATTAAATGTATAAATGAGCTGGAGAAGAAAATGTCAAACCACTCCAGTACCTTTGCTAATAAAACTCAAAATGAGTTCATGAAGAATTGGACACAACTTAAAAGACTGAACAATAAGTGTTTATGTAGCACTTTGCATATAACTTTACAAATGTTATCTCATTTGATTCTCACAACAACCCTGGGAGATAAGTGCTATTATTTTCCTTGAATTTACTGCTGAAGAAACTGAGGTGGTAGAGGTTGTTGTTGTTGTGTTCATCCTTCATTTTCAAAGAAGACCATGCCATCAGAGAAATGATGACAAGACTTGCACTTGACTTTGTCTTCAGTGAGGAAAGGCTGTGCAGGTCACCAACCTCACTTTCTCCTCCTGAGCCATCTGAATCCAGTGACCATATATTCATCAGGATGACTGGTGATGACCCAGGATGCCATGGGAGACCTTGGCCTTTTTCAGCTAGGCCTTTTAATGTACTCACTTCAAGGGAGATAACTCCCAATGAGTGAATAGGTCTCTTTAAGAAGTAGTCAGGGAATGGTCCTTTTAAGGAACAAAAGAAAAAAATAATTAAATTAAACTGGGAGGGGAAAAGAAATTGTTATTGTTGATAATCACTCTAAGCCAGCCATTAAGTGGAGCTTGGACAGGGACCTATTGTTGTCCAACCTGTGGGGCTTCAGAGTGCACTGGGTTTAAGGTTTTGGGAATGAGAAGAAAGGAAGTTAAGAGAGGAAGGAAGGAAGGAAGGAAGGAAGGAAGGAAGGAAGGAAGGGAGGGAGGGAGGGAGGAAGGAAGATGGACATATAGCCAGTAAACCAAAGGTCATATATCTTTCTAGTTAAGTGTTTGGAGATGGATTTGTACTGATATCTTCCTGACTCCAGATCTAGTGCTTTGTCCACTATGCCACCTAGCTGCATACTTTATTCCAACTACTGGTCCTTTAACATTTTGCTCTCCATCACTTCCGGTAGTAAATGGGCACCAGAAAGAACTAGTCAGAGACAGGGAGACTTTTTGAGTATTCCTCTATTCCAAAGCAAACAGACCTGATTAGGAGCCCCGAGAAGGAATAGGTAATATGTAAGTGATAACCAGGAGAATCTTCTCCTCCTACCACTATCCTCTAATCAAGAATGATTTCAGGGGAATTGGTATGTTTGGTAATAATTATGCATCAGAGAGAGAACATGATGGTCTGCCTAAGTAACAATTCAGTCCTTTGTATGTAAAGCTATTATGACCTACTTTCAGCAATGATAACTGAAATTTACTTAGCAATTTAAAGTGTGCAAACCATTTCACAAGCTTTATTTCATCTAAGTCTCACTGAAACCTTGTGAGATAAGTGCCAGAGATGCTATTATCCTAATTTTATAGATGAAGAAGCAGAATCAGAGAAGTGATGTGATCTGTTTATGGTAACAAAACTAAGTAATGTCAGAATTACGACTTGAATACATGCCTTCTGCACTTCAAGGCCAGCATTTTATCAACTATACCATATTGTGTTTTACAAAGTTGTGTTTGTATGTTTGATTTTTAAGTAATGATGATGAGCTAGTATAATGACTTCAATGTTTGCCTGATTTTGCCAATGGTCAAAAACAGTATGTGTTCATAAAACATGAGACTGGAGTCAGGGACGTGATCTGTGGGAGCAGAACAGAGTGAAATGGTCTATCAAGGAACCCAGACCATGTCTTTGCCATCACACTGGTTCTCTCACAGAGCTAACCAGTCACAATATTGCAGAAAAATGCAGCAGATTATCCAAAGATGAAGTGTGACAATCAGTCTCAGAAGTTGATTCTCCATATATAGGGCATTACTCCACAGAGCCAGGAATATGGTGAACTGATTCCCTTCTGACCAAAACTGATAGCTTATAAATTCTTTTTCCAGTCCTCCTAGGAAAACAAAAACAATAGAAATTCATATGTCAATAAACTGAGTGTATAGACCCCAACTTGCAAATAAGCTCAGAACACAAAATTCTAAAGCATCAGCCTAGAGATTCATCCAAGATTTAATAGACTTTTTATTTCAAACCTGTTTATTAAAGGCATAGAGAGAATCAGATAGTAAAACTACTTTAGCATCACAGATCTAGCCTTCAGGAAGATACAGAGATACTAAAACAGGGCAGTCAGCTCATATGTGCTGGCAGTGAATCTTTTAAAACATGCAGTCTCTTAATCTTTCCTTTCAATACTGAACTTCACTACTGATTCTAGGGACAGGGGCTGAATGTTCAATGTACATAGAAGGAAGCCATAGAGAGTTGCACCCAAAAAGATTTTAGAAGCCCTCTGTTTTGGTCTCCTCATTTTGTAGAGAAGGAAATGGAGAGGTGAAGTATCTTAACCTAGGTCATAAAGCTAATCATTGGCACAGATAGGATGAGAACTGAGATCTCCAGTACTCATTTCCCTGTTTACTTTTATATGCCACTTGTATTAAAAAGGGGTTTTTACAGCTAAGACAAATAAAGGCCAAAAGAAGTGAGGACAAAAGATAAAACTGAGTCTTGTGCTATGTGCCCTATTTTAACAAGAAAACCACAGTGTTTCTTTTTAAGAAGAACCACATGGTTACATGGGTTTTGTATGAATACTGTCTTCAAAAGGTATTATGCTATAAATACAAAGAGACAGTAAGTAAATAGGGCATTTTAACCATTGAGCATAAATAATAAAAAAAAGATATTCTATGCCAAGAATGCTACCACAAATACTATAAGTAAAGTCAATACATTGCTTAGTGCATGCATTAATTAGTATTTAAATAACTAGAAATTACTGTCAATTATCAAGCATTACCACCAATTACTTGCTGTGTGGACAGTTTCCTTTGCTGTTATGAATAATTCCAGCTACTGATTTTCTGTAATTGCAAACTGTGATTTTCCTTTGAATAAATGGCCTAGCAGGACCACAATACAAAACAGAGTTCGTATTCACACCAATAAAAGTTGTTTGACTTCCTCTTTCCCCTCCTGCTGATTCTTCAGAACTGATACTGATTTCTGTCTATGTCTCTTTTCCTTTCTCTGTCTCTCTCCTTTTGTCTCTGATTCTTTCTCTCTCTGTCTCCCTCTCTCTCTCTTCTTCTATCTCTCTTTTCCTCTCTTTCATTTCTGTCTCTTTCAGTTTCTAGCCCTCTCTTCCTTTCTTTCTCCCTCTCTTTCTCCTTGTCTCTGTCTCTCTTTATTTGATATTTAGCATTCAGAGAAAGTCAGGAAAACCTTTTGCATGACATTTTCCCAATATGGTAAGACTTCAACCTTAATATTAAAAATAAACACACTGAAAAATTGCTAAGAGTGAAACTGTCAGCTCCTGGGCCAGTGGCTGCATAGATCAAATTATAGAAGGGGAAAGGACATGCTTAGGAGAAAAAAGGAAGAAATGTGGTTTATTAGGGAACTTGGGACCAGGAATAAGGTCAGAGTTCATACCTCCCACTTACTACCTATTGGACCTTAGGGACATCATTTTACCCCTCTCAGCCTAAGTTTTTTTTAAATGAAAAAAATCAGAAAATTGGGCTAAATTGTTCCCTCAAGCTCTAAATCTATGATTCTATGACCTTCCTACCCTGCTAAAAACTCGTGGCATGACTTAAGAAAAGCGATTTTATTTTCCCCACCTGCATTATGGCTTAATACTCATTTCATAGGTAAAGGGATGAAAATTAATGTGTTAAAGCTTATGAAACATTTTGGAAAACTCAGAAGTATAACTCATGGAAAATAATGATGATGCACATTTGTATGTAGTATCCCAAAAGCTTGGTGTAGTTTGAAGTTATTAGAGCTTAAAGCTTTGCTAATATTTTTGGGACAGCCTGTAGAGTACTTTACATTTTACAAAGAACTTTCCTCACAACAACTCTTTGAAACAGATCATACCAGTGAGAGAAGAAGCACATGTATATAACTGATTGGTATAATAGAGGCATCTACTCCAAACCATCTTCATTTACCCATCCACCCATTTTAAAGATGTGTAAACGTATATGTGTGTGTGTATAGGTGTATGTTATAGTGTATATGTGCATATGTGTGTGTGTATATCCCTTAATAAATCAGCCTTTTCCTACATTTCCAGTCTTTTTTTTACATTTTATTTCCTTCCACATAATCTGTGATCCAGAAGTACTGACCTTGTTACCTCTTGAACAGGATACTCCATCTCCTGACTCAATGTATTTTCACTGACTGCCCCCCATCCCTGGAACTTTCTCCCTCCTTATTTCCATCTCAAACAACTTTGGCATCTTTGCTAAGAAAACATGGTTGGTATTGATGTGATGTGGTCTACTGAGGAAGAAAGAGTTGGACATGAATCTTCCTTCAAGGCCCAGCTATATTCCCACCTTTTGGGGCAGCTAGGTGGTGCAGTGGATAGAGCCCCCAGTGCAGGAGTCAGGAGGACCTGAGTTCAGATCTCACCTCAAACACTTGACACTCACAGCCTGTGTGACCTTGGGCAAGTCACTTAACCCCAATTGCCTCATTCTGGGTCATCTCTAGTCATTCTGATGAATATCTGGTTACTGGATTCAGATGGCTCCAGAGGAGAAGTGAGGCTGGTGACCTGCACAGCCCTCCCTCACTCTAAAACAAAGTCAAGTGCAAGTCATGTCATTATTTCTCTGACGGCATGGTCTTCTTCGGCAATGAAGGATGAATACACTTACACTTACCTATATTCCCGCCTTCTATAAGAAACTTTTCCTCATTTCTCTTAATATTGATGCCATCTCTCTGTTGATTATCTCCAATTTATCCTATATATATGTTGTTGGTACATAGTTGTTTGCATATTGTCTCCCTCATTAGACTGTGAGAGCAGGGAACTGAGAGCAGGGACTGTTTTTTTGTTTTTTGGGGGTTTTTTTGTAGGTCCAGTGCTTAGTATAGTATCTGATACATAGTGGACACTTAACATACATTGCTGTTTATTAATGACTTCTCTACCAATTACCATTTTCTTCCCACGGGAAGCATTATCACATGGCAGAACACATACTATCCTTGCCTGAACAGTCATTTTAATAAATGCTACTAGACACACAAAAAATGAATTTATGAATTATCAGAGCAGCAATTTCTTAATTTCCAGGTAATCCAATCATGGGAACTTATCAGTTCAAATTGGAGAGAAATACAGATCCATTCCTGGCATTTCAAAACCTGAACAAGATCTGAGGCAATAAATGTAGAAATTGTTTTAAGGTTTGAACAATCCCTTTAGTGGTCTTTTTGGTGTTAGCTTTGTGTCTTTCAACCCTGAACTATCTCAGGTTTTCATTACGTCTTCTTCAATTACTCCTCTTAGCCCTCTGTGGGTGGGTATTGATGTTTCAGCCAGCAGCCAAGCCTGCTGAATTCAGACTCTAAAGTTTGACTGAAAGGAACATGCTGTGTTCTGAGTGCCAGGTACTTCTGCTGATCCAGACAGAATCAGCAAGACTGGATCTATCAGACACTTTTCAAGCTTTCAGAAAGTTCACCTAGATCAATAAGAAAATGAGTCACAGTCCAAGGTGACCAGACCAGATAACTTGAAAGTCATTTATTAAGCACTATGTGCTAGGCACTGTGCTAAGTGTTAGGGATATAAAGACAAATATACATTTCCTGACCTTAAGGAGCTCACAGTCTTATGGAGGAGATAATATACGAACAGTTATGTATATATAAGATTGATATGGTATAGAGGGAGAGAAATCTCAGAGAGAAGGCGCTAGCAGTGAGGGAGACTGGAACAGGTCTCTTGTAGAAGCTGAGAACTGAGCTGAATTTTAAAGGAAGCCAAGGAATCAAGGAGGCAGAGATGAAGAGGGAGAAAATTCTTGGATATGGCAGGAGAGTTAGTGTAAAAAAGAAAATGTTTTGTGAGTAAAAAAACAAAAAAACAAGAAATCTAGAGTCATTTGGATTGCAAAGTACCTGGAGGGGAGTAAAGTATAAAGACTAATACAGCAGGAAGAGGTCAGGATGTGAAGGGCTCTAAAAGTCAAATAGATGATTTGGAAACTGACTGTTTTATATGGACTGGATCTAGATTGCTAGGGTCTCTGCCCATCCAGCCTTCCTAAAATAAATAGATCTTACAGTAGGGAAATGAAACAGAATCCAGCATCCAAATAGCTTCTTTCTTGTAGGTCCAGTATAAAATATCTCAATATCTTTAGGGAATACTTTCACTCAACTCTTATACATCTAAATATACTACAAGGTATGACAATTGACTTACTAATTGATTTCTAGTCACTTGGTTAGGTGTCTGGAGATTGACAATTTCTTCCTGGGTCTAAATTTGACTTTGGAAATGACTCTTTATGTCTCATTTTCCACGGGTAAGTAAGAAAGTTTGATGACTGAACCTCAAAGTAAAAGAGACATAATAGTATTACTCTATGGAACCGCAAGAACATCTTTAGTGTACTAACAATAGTTTAAAAAATGGAAATATGAATTAATATACCTGTGTAACTGTGGGAAAATCTCTCCACCTATAATGTTCCTCATTTTCTAAAACTTTATTGTTTAATATTTAATTTTTTCCAATTACACACAAAAACAATTTTTACATTCATTTAAAAAAATTGAGTTCCAAATTCTCTCTCCCCCTCCTCCCCCTGCCACTTCATTGAGAAGGCAAGAAATTTTATATAGGTTATACATGTGCAGTCATGCAAAACATACTTCCATATTAATCATGGTGTGAAAGAAAACAGACAAAAGTTTAAAAAAGATTCTATAATCTTTATTCAGATTCCATCAGTTCTTTCTCTTTAAGTGGAGAACATTTTTAATTATAAGTCTCTTAGAATTGTCTTAGATGATTGTTTTGCTGAGAAGAGCTAAGTCATTCACAGTTGATCATCATATAATATTTTTGTTACTGTGTACAATGTTCTCCTGGTTTGCTCATGTCACTTTGTATGAATTCTTATCTTTCCAGTGTTTATATGCTTGGTTTTTATTCAGAAAACATCCTGGTCATCATTCCTTATAGTACAATAATATTCCATCAATATCATATACAACAACTTGTTTAGCCATGCCCCAATTGACGGACATTCCCTTAATTTCTAATTCTTTGACACCATAAAAGAGTTGCTATAAATAGTTTTGTAAATTAGGGTTCTTTTCCTTTATAAATAAAGTTCTCTTTGAGATACAGACCTGGCAGTGGTATTGCTGGGTCATGGGTTTGCGTAATTTGGTTGCCCTTTGAATGTAGTTCAAGATTGTTCTCCAGAATGGAGTTCAAAACTCCAGTTCAAAACTCTACCAACAGTGCTTTAGTGTCCCAATTTTCCCACATCCTCTCCAGCCTTCATCATTTTCCTTCTTTCTCATATTAGTCAATATGACAGGTGTGAGGTAGTATCTAAGAGTTATTTTAATTTGCATTTCTCTAAGCAATCATGATTTAGAGCATTCTTTCACATAACTATAGATAACTGATTTCTTTCTTTGAAAACTCCCTGCTCCTTTGAAGATGATATGGTGATATACTTAGAGAATCCTAAAGAATCAAGTAAAAAATTAATTGAAATAAAATAAGACTGCCACTCATATGCCTTGATCATTTATCAATTGGGAAATGACTTGTATTCTTATGAATTTTACTCAGTTCTCTACATATTTGAGAAATGCAGCCTTTATTAGAGAAACTTGCTGTAGTTTTTTATGCATTTACAATTACTGTGTATCTCTCTCCATCTTGTTTTCCTTTAGTTTATCCCTTTCTTTCTCTCATTTCACCCTCCTCTTCTTTAAGTGTTTTGCTTCTGACTATTGACTTCCCGAATTTTACCTCTCCTATTAGCCCTCCTTTCTCTTATCCCTTTTACTCCTTACTTCCTTATAAGGTGTGATAGATTTCTATACCCTACTGAGTATGTATGTTATTACCTCTTTGATCCAATTTTCATGTTTGTACTCCTTCTGTCTTCACCTCCTCTGCATCTTGTTTTTGTACCGCATTTTATACCTCTCTTTCTTTTTCTCCTGATGCATCCCTTTTTCTCATATCTTAATTTTATTTTTTTAGTTATCATCCTATCATAATCAATTCACACTCATTCCCTCTGTCTATGCATACTCTTTCTAACTGCCTTAATATTGATAAAGTTCTTAGAAGTAACAATATCATCTTCCCATAAAGGAATGTAGGCAATTTAACCTTATTGAATCCTTTATGATTTATCTTTCCTTTTAATCTTTTTATGCTTTTCTTAAGACATATTTGAGAGTTAGATTTTGTGTTCATCTCTGGTCTTTTCATCTGGAATGCTTAAATGTCCTCTATTTCATTAAATGTACATATTGTTTTCTCTGAAAGATTATACGCAGTATTTCTGGGTAGGTGATTCTTGTTTGTAATTCTAACTCCTTTGTCACCCAGAATATCATATTTCTATCCCTTCAATTCTTTAATGTGGAAGTTGCTAGATTTTATGTGACCCTGACTGTGGCTCCACAATATTTGATTTATTCTTTCTGGCTGCTTGCAATAGTTTCTCCTTGACCTGGGAGCTCTGGAATTTGGCTGTACTATTCTTGGGAGTTTTCATTTTAGGATCTCCTTTAAGAGGTGATAGGTGTATTCTTTCAATTTCTATTTTACCCAATGGTTCTAGAGTATCAGGACAGTTTTTCTTGATAATTTTTTGACAGGTGATTCTAGGTTCTTTTTTATCACAGCTTCTAGGTAGTTCAATAATTTTTAAATTATCTCTTCTTGATCTATTTTGCAGGTCAGATTATTCCAATGTTATATTTCACATTTTTACACTCTTTTGATTTTATTTTATTGTTTCTTAATGCCTCATGAAATTATTACCTTACACTTGCCTAATTCTAATTTTTAAGGCATTATTTTCTTCAGTCAGATTTTACATGTCTTCTTTTCCATTTACCCAATTCTGCTTTTTAAGGAATTATTCTCTTCAGTAAGTTTTTGTGCCTCTTTTTATTAACCATTTGACCAATTCTGTTTTTAAGGTATTTTTTCAATGTTGTGTGTGTGTGTGTGTGTGTGTGTGTGTGTGTGTGTGCTTCCTTTACCAAGTTATTGACTTTTCTTGCATCATTCTCCTTTGTTTTACCACTTTATGCTCTCTCCCTCCCCCCTCCCGCCCTTCTCTCTCTCTCTGATTTTTAAGTATTTTTCAACTCTTCTAGGAATTCTTTTGGGAGAGAGGGGATGATACCAATTCACATTTGTCTCTGAGGTTTTACATATGGCTGTTTTGACATTATTCTCTTCTTCTGAGTTTGTATTTTGATTTTCTTGTCACCATATTAATGTTCTATAGTCAGATTGATTTTTATGCTGTTTGCTCATTTTACTAGCCTACTTTTTGACTTTTAACTTTATATTAAAGTTGAACTCTACTCCCAGGGTGGAGGAGGCATTGTCCCAAGCTTCATGTTCTTCATGCTACTGTTTTCAGAGCTAGTTCTGGTGTTGGTAAGTTTTTAGTTCTTTCAAGGTAGTATTATCTAAGGAGAGAGGCAGTCACTATTTTCCTGACCTGACTCTAATCTGTAAATGACTACAAGTGCTCTTTTCTACTCTGGAATTGTGACCAGAATCCCCAATCCTGCTTGTGTTTTTCCTCATCCTGGGACTACAACCCAAAACTGTGTGGGCAATGCAACAGAGTCCCATTCTCAAAACCAACAAAGGTCCTGTAATCTCCTTCTGACTTGCTATCCAATCCCCTTACTCTTTCTAGGCTGAGGGCTCTGCAAACTGCCACCACTAATGCAGATTCAGTCACCTCAAGGCCTGCTTTTGACTTGGCCAGGATGTGGTCTGCACTCCACTCTCAGTCCAGTGAGAAAGACCTTTCCTGCTGACCTTCTTGAACTGAAAAATTATTTCACTCCATCTTTTTATTGGTTCTACTGCTTCAGATTTGAATTTGAGATGTTATTTTTAACCTTATTTGGAGGGGAATTTGGGAGAACTCAGGTGAGTCCCTAATTATACTGCATCATCATGGCTCTGCCCCTCATTCCTCATTTTTAAATAAGGAAATTGGGGTAGAAGCATAGGATTTTAAAGTTAGGGTGAGACTTCCAGGATTATCTTGTTTAGCAATTCTCAAAATGTGGTTGTCAGACCTCTGTGACCCTTCTAGGGGGTTTGGGAAGTTAAAACAATTTTCATAATAGTACTAAAATGTTGCTTGCCTATTAAAATACTGCTCTTTTTTACAACTATAAATCTATAAGAATATGAATTTTCTTTTTACACTTCATCCAAAACACATATCGCAACAGATTGAATGCAAAAGCAGATAGGAGCATCAAGCTGCCTTCTATTAAGCCAGACATTAAAGAAATTTCCAAAAATATGTGAAACAATGCACTCTACTCACTGTTTTGTTTTTTGGAGATTTTTGGAAAATAGAGTTATTTTCATAAAAGTATGTTATGTTAACATGCAATAGGTTATTATTTTAAAAAGTGAATTTATAAACAAATACAGTATTTTAAAATTTGATAAGTTTTAATTTCTAGTATGATAAATGTCACTGATATAACCCACATAAACAAAAGCTATTTGGGGGTCCTCAATAATTTTTAAGAGTTTAAAGGGACTCTTTACCAAGACCAGAGTGTTTGGTTCAGTTCTCAATAATCCAATTAATTATGATCAATGACTGAAAAAATAGATTATGGAGAACTGACACTGGGCTCTGCTGGAGCAGGGGAAAGAAACAGAGAGGTAATACGACTTGTCCAAGATCATCAGGTATTAAGTTGCAGAATTACAATTGTGCTCTGATTTTAGTGTTCTAAAACTCTTCCAGATAAAAAAAATTCTATGATCCTCCATAGGGTAATCAATTTACTATGTGTGCTTTCAATTCAATTGTTGGGAAAGTATAGCTATTATATACATTAAATTTGTTATTGAAATTTTTCTAAGTAAAGGAGACTTCAGGACATGTCCCTTCTTGTGATGGTGGAAAACAGACTATCAGTGATATATGACCCAAAGAGATATGATCTCTAAAATGAGAAAATCAGTCCAGTTTCTATTAGCTTTCAAGGGTATATACTGTCTTAATTTAGCTCTAATAGTGATCTGGAAGTGGGCCAAGTTCAAAGCTATATAGGGAGTTATTCTGGAGGAATGAACCAGGATTAGAGATATGGAAGTTCAAGTTTGGAAAGACTTGCTATGGGTAACTTTTACCATAAAATTCTTTGTGTTAGAGAGGTGGCTAAGAGATAGAGATGTGAGAGAAGTGGAGAGAATGAGTAGTTTCTGAAGGGACCAGACTGTGGAACCCCTCCCCTCAACACACACATGCATGAACTTATATATACACACATCCCCTACAGATGAAGAGCGAGGTGAAATCAACTGGAAGGATCTGTATAGCTCTCTGGGACAGTAATTATGGGTGAAGGATGGACAGGGGTTTTATAAAAGAGATGCTTTTCTAGGGCCTAGAATCATACCCTGGAAGGTAACTTTGGGAACTAGGAAGGGCAGGATACTCCTCACTGAATATTTGGGTGAGTAAGAGGCCCTTTTATCCAGTGCTCAGGGTGAAGTATTATGAAAATGACCAAATTGAAGAGAGATAGGGACAGATTTCTGTGGGTAGAAAGAACTTGCCAAGCACCAGACTCTCATGTCCTATAATCAATGACTAAAAAAATCAGATTGTGGAAAATTGAAATATATCGCTAGGCCCTGGTATCAGAGAGCAGAGCTAAGTTCCCATTATTTGCAAGGTCAACAAAGCTCTTGCCTTAACACAGATTGGCAGTGAGGTGGGGGGTGGGAACAATGACAATACCCTAGATGTACTCAGGCCTTAACATTGAAGGTACAGGGCAAGAGGAATGAGCATTTAGGTCCCAGAATAAGATATAATCATTAAACACTGGCATGGAAAGGGAAGGTGGGGACAAAATCAGACTTCAGTAGCATTTTTGCACTAGTAAAGAGGGGCAGTGGCCATGTTCAGGTCATGGTACAAGGGGGTGTTGGGTGCACTGATACAGGGAGGAAACAGTTGATTCCTTTAGTATCAAACTGCCCTTCAGTATGCCCTTCAGAAATAGTGATAGTGGGCAGTAGCAGCAGGCAATAGCATAGACCTCTGCAGCTGTGTCAGAGAGCAGCAAAATGGGTCTCAGCTGTGCATGAGTACAGTTCCAGTAGCAGAATAGGTAGTAGCACAGGTTTGGGGGTAATGGTAGTAGGTAGCAGTGCAGGCTCCAGCAGCAGCAGAGTAAGCAGACACAGGCCCTCAACGAGAGAGCCCTGACAGAGCCAGTATAACCCTGTGCCTACTGGAATTGATCGGCTCTTCAGTATTGCTGCCAGTACAACATCCAGTGGTCAGTGGACAGCTCCTTCCCAGGGATGGCTTAGAGGACCAAAGAGCGGCTCTCAAGGGATGACCTGCTTTCTGATGACAAGTGAGAGGTAAAACTGCCTATTCAGTTCACTCAGAATCATTCCCCAGTGGCAAGAGAGAAGGGAGAGACACAGGCCAAGCAGAGTGATAGCTGGCATGGATAGTGGCAAAGACAGGTTGCTTTTTAATTGTATTCTGGAACTTGTGAAGCTACTCCACATATCTACTAGTGACAGTACCTAATGGTCACAGAATAATTCTTCCTCAGGAAGAGCTTGGAGGACCAAAGAGCATTGCTATTGGCAGATGCCATAATTTCCGGAAACTGGAGAAGGAGAGGAAGAGAAGTTACTCTATCTAGTCTTCATGGAAAGATTAGAATAGTTTCTAAGAAAGTATTTAAAGATTTGACATCCCCACCACTACATTTGTTTTCCAGCCATGGGGTCCCTAGGGAGCAGAGATCCTGGCTGGTGGTCGAGGGAACACTAAGGAGGTAGTAGTACAAGATCATTCTTAGAAGATGACCCCAGTACTGAGAGAGGCTACATACAAAAGGGTAATGAGTCATCCTTCTACAAATGGTCTTGATTCATCATGAGGCTTGGTGACTGTATAAGAAGTTTCATCATTTAAGTTACATCACTGGGGTTCCTGGTGCTGCTCTTGCTCAGGATCACCCCTTTGCCTTGAGAAAACTACTGTGAATTGCAAAGATCTGATACCATCTGTACCTCACTGTTAAGATGTAGGACTTGGTCTTTTAGAAGTGAGTAGGAAAAGCCTGGTACTACTGGTCTTTTTGTTATTTCACATTCAGTAACTCCTTCAGGGGACTATTATGGTATTTGTTGTCTTTGGTTTTGCTTTATTTTTTTTGCTGTTTTTCTGTTTTGGATTTTTTTTCCTTCAATGCAGAGGCTTCTAGCCTCCCCAAGGTCATGTTTGGTCAATAGTAGCTCTAAAGCCATTTAAGTGATGGAAGGTTCTCTGAAAGACCTGTGGGATCTTGTCACCAAAGTGTGTGGTGTGGTGAGAGCAAAATCCTAAGATTTTCTCTCAGGTTAGTTTTTCATTATTGGTATTGAAGTTGTCTTCAAGATGTAATTGGTTAAAGGGATTAAAACCCCAGATACTGATGTGGCTTCTTAGTTGCATGAGGACAAAAGCATACAATACACAAGATACAGGAGTTCTTCCCTCAGCTTTGGACCAAAGATCAGCAGTGTGACAAAGGGTAGTGCAGGAAAGCTGTGCTCACTTTAATCAATTATATCTTCAGTAAATATCCCTTCCTTTCTTTGAATGTCCTTCCCCAGCTATATCTAAGTAAACCTCTTTTCATTAACTGTGAAATGGGATACAAGTTCAATTCAATTAAATAGACATTTATCAAACATCTACAACATGCCAGAGATTGCATTAAGTGCTGGGGGTCCAAAAATAAAAAGAAAGTCTCTAGCCACAATGAGCTTACAATCTAATGAGGGGAGACAACACAGAAGCTGGAAAGTTGGGAGGGGGTAAAAGCAGATGACATCTTGTTCCATGGTATTCAAACCAAGCAGGATTACTTCTGCTTGGTAACTAGAATGTTTTTTTCCCTATGAGTAAGCCCTTTCAGCTTACTCTTTGCAAGAGACTACATGTGCCCTTGGGGGTTGGGGATGTTCAGTGCATTTCCTTAGTCAGTTTTCTTATCTGTGTCTTTCTTTTTAAGTCCTTGGAATTATTTGCTTTTGGCTATTCACTGCAGCAAAACATAGTATAACTGGATCCCCCAAAGCAGTGTTGGGAGGTGGAAAAAACTGATATCAAATAACCCCTGATCCAGATGGAAAGCATCTCATTTTGCTCCAATTCTGAACCTGAAGAACTTTACCAGACTGATCAGACCTGGACTGAATTGGTCAGTACTGACCTAAAACGTAAGAATTTATAATATAATCAACATGGGTAGACTCTCTGTTGGTGACAATCACCACCCATCCACACCTTTTCAACCCATACAACTCTTCTATGACCTCCTATTTATTCCCATAAGGGATCCTCTCAACATACTAGGCATCTTCCCCTTGGTCTTTAAATTGCATGAGTCCCAGTGGAGTCCCATCCATCCCATATTCTTACTATTTGACTAGACCACTTTTCTGATAACATGATACTATATTTTATGCCACATCTTATGGGTTGTTGTTCATTGCTAACATGCCTCTTCCTACTCACACCCACTCTTCATTTCTGCATAGTCTTCTGCATAACCTACCATTTTAATTTTTTGGAGTCTGATAAGTAAAAATTTAAAAGATGGCCTTTGTTTTAGGGAAAAGCTCAGGGTCATTTGCCAAAGGTAATACAGACAGCACTCCTCTGCTGGTTGGATTCTCAGCACAATTCACTGTCAGCTAGAATCTGTCCAAATATATACTATTCAAAATATATGAGGAGTCTAGAAGACAATGATAGTTAGAATTGGTTTATTCTTGTCAGTAGTGAAGTATTTGCTCTTCCAGGGACTTCAGCAAGTTGGTGCTGTCCATGGTTCTTCATTAAGTTAGCGAAACCGCATCTTCTTGAAATAGTCACATGCCTCTTTCCTTCAGTTACTTGAGTAACTAACCACAGTCACCATCACACCTTTCCAATAAGTCCCACAGAGCTGTTTATGAAGATTACAAAGAGAATGGGTGCACTGATATTTATTTGTATTCACCACTCTTCCAAAATTTCTAGGAGAATTTTCTTAGAGTGCAAAAATGGCAACATTCTTTTTCCCTAAAGAATTGCATGTCTAGGAAAACTTAACTCCACTCTTGTTGGTAACTAGAATGTTTCTTTCCTTACAAGTAAGTCCTTTCAACCTACTCTTTGCAAGGAACTACATGTGCCCTTGGGGGTTGGGGATGTTTAGTGCATTCCTTAGTCAATTTTCTTGTCTATATCTTTGTTTTTAAGCCCTTGGAATTATTTGCTTTTGGCTATTCACCACAGCAAAAAATAATGTAACTCTGGATCCCTCAAAGCAGTGTTGGGTGGTGGAAAGAACTGAATATCAAATATAGCCCATGATCCAATTCTAGTTATGTGACCTTTGGCAAATCATATAACCTCCCAAGGTCTCAGTTTTCACCTCTGTAAAATGGGAAGCCCAGAACAGGTAATCTTAAAGATTCCTACCAGATCTTAAATTCTACAATTCTTATTTAACAAGTTCTCAAGGCAAATGTAGGTAAGCAAATCACTTAGAGCTGAAAGTGATCTTGGAGATTCTGTACTTCTGCCTTATCTTGAAGACCAGGAAACTGAACTCCAGATAGGAAAATGACTTCCCCAAAGCCCCAAAGACACTAAATAGCAGAGTCAGTATTCAAGTCCAGGTCTTCTCAATCCAGATTTACTGTTTTACTCTACATTTCAACACTCTTCTGTACTGTTTGTAGTGTAAAACTACATTAGTTTTGAGGCAAAGGGAGATAAATAGGGGTGGGGTGAGGACTGGGAAGATGGATCAGTTTATTTTTCTTTAAGATTCCTAAAGTCAGCTTTGTTCATTTCCTCTTTGTAGTCCTAGTCTCTCAACTATAACTTCCTAACTCTTACAAAATTAGATATAATTAGTAATTTGGGGAAAAAGCACTTCAAAGCTAATGAAAATGTATACCCAAGCTAACAAAGGTCAATGACCAGGTCATTTTGTTGAAAAAAGGAAGATAAGATTCAGTACAGTATTAGAGCAGGATTAGAGCAAAATTAAAAATATCTATTATGTCTCCATCTGTAATGGAGAAAAAATTCTACTGTCAAGATTACTAGTATATAAAGGCAAGCATGCAGGCATATATGTATTTCTATACATATGGACACACATACAGATGTAATATACACACAAAAATAATGTATACACATGTACATTGCATATATGTGAAATACATACTTGTGCACATGTGTGTATACCAGTAGTTTGGGGCTAAACCTTGCCTTTACACTCCTCTAACCCTTCTCTGTGCTCAGTAATTAATATATACATACATATGTGTATATACAGATATATATATGTGTATGAGTATGTATATAGATGTGGGTATATAGGTATATATGTAGATATAAATATGTGTGTATGTGAAGAGAGGGAGATATGTTTAAAAAGAGGTATGCATGTGTATCTCTTTATTTATGTAAATATATAGTAAAGGGTAAGGTTGGAAAATAAAAAGAATATTTCAATATCATAAATAAAAAGACAAAAAATTTTGCCTTCTTATCTTGATGAGGAGATAGGAGCTGGGTGATGCAGTGACTACATTAGACTGGGAGTCAGTAAGACCTGAGTTCAAATATGACCCCAGACACTAAATATCTGTTTGACCCTGGGCAAGTCATTTAATTTCTATTTGCCTCCATTTCCTCAACTGTTACATAGGAATAATAATAACATCCAACGCCCTGGGTTGTTTTTGTTGTGAGGATCAAATGAGATAATATTTGTAAAGTGTTTTGCAAATCTTAAAGTATCATATATTTGTTAGCCATTCTTTTTTCCAAATTTATTAATGTATTTGTTTTCAGTTTTCAATACTCACTTCCATAAGTTCCAAATTTTTTCCTCCTCCCTTCCCCTCCCTTTAAAAGATGTCATGCAATCTTATATGAGTTCTACATATGCATTCCTATTAAACACATTTTCACAATAGTCACGTTGCATGAAAGAATTATAATGAATGGGAGACACCATGAGAAAAACAAAACATAACATAAGAGAAAATAATCTGCTTCATTCTGTGTTCTGACTCCATAGTTCTTTCTCTGGATATGAATGGCATTTTGCAGCATGAGTCCTTTGGAAATGCTTTAGGTCCTTGCATTGCTGTGAAGGGCTAAGTCTTTCAAAAAGAGTCCTGGAACATTGTGGCTGTTATTGTATATAATGTTCTCCTGGCTCTGCTCTCCACTTAGCATCAGTTCATATAAGTCTTCCTAGGTTTTTCAAAAGTCTGCCAGCTCGTCATTTTTAATAGCACAATGATATTCTATTATATTTATATACCTCAATTTGTTCAGCCATTCCTCAAGTGATGGTCATCTCCTCAATTTCCAGTTCTTGGCCACCACAAAAAGAGCCACTATCGGTATTTTTGTCCATGTGAGTCCTTTTCTCATTTTTATGATCTCTTTGGGCTACAATTCTAGAAGTGATATTGCTGGGTCAAATGGTATGCACATTTTTATAGCCTTTTGGTCCTAGTTCCAAATTACTCTCCAGAATGGTTGGATCACTCCATATCTCCAGCAACAATGAATTAGTGTTTCAGTCTTCCCACATCTCCAACATTTATTACTTTCCTGTTTTGTCATGTTAGTCAATCTGACAGGTATGATGTGGTACCTCAGAGTTACTTTGATTTGTATCTATCTAATCAATAGTGATTGAAATCATGTTTCGTATGACTATAGATAACTTTAATTTCCTCCTCTGAAAACTGCCTGTTCATATCCTTTGACAATTTATTAATTGAGGAATGTCTTCTATTCTTGCAAATTTGACTCAGTTCTCTCTATATTTTAGAAATGAAACCTTTATCAGAGACATTAGTTGTAAAAATTCTTTCCCAGTTTTCTGCTTCCCTCCTAATCTTGATTGCACTGGTTTTGCTTGTGCAAAAACTTTTCAGTTTGATATAATCAAAGTGATACATTTTGATATAATCAAAGTGATACATTTTGCATTTTGTAATGTTCTTTGCTTGGTCATAAAATGGTCATAAATTCTTCCATTCTCTGAAAATCTGACAAATAAACTATTCCCTGCTGCCCTAGTTTGTTTATAGTACCAGCCTTCATATCTAGATCATGTACCCATTTGAACTTTATTCTGGTGTTAGCTATTCTTAAGAGGAGAAACCTTCTCCCAGTACCCAGAAACTATGAGTTGCCACTTTGTCACATTTACTCTCTATATGTGTACCTCACTGCCATCTTAATATATATCTGAGCCTAGTATCTTCAGGAATCTTGTGAGTGAAAGAGGAGAGTGCACTCCTTATATTTTTGAATGTTGTTTTTATAAATTGTCTTTGCTGTATGGTCTTTCTGAAAATATAACAGGACTTAAGATTTAATTAAGTTCGACTGAAAATCAAGAGGGAGAGAATGGCATGGGATCATTCTCATCATATATATATATGTATATACATATATGAATATTTGAATATATATACACACAAAAGAAATACGATGTAATTTCAGCAAAGGGTAGCAAGATGATGAAATCAGGATAGGAAGTGATCCTTGATGTAGGCTTTGAAGGAAGGCAGGGGAAGAGAAGGGAATAAGCATGCTGAACACTTTATAATATTATCTTATTTTATCCTCACAGCAAACGTGGGAGGTAGATGCTGTTATTACTTCCATTTTATAGCTGAGAAAACTGAGGCAGCCAGTCATTGAATGAGTTTCCAAAGGTTACTTAGCTAGTAAGTGTTAAAAATCTGAACTCAATTCTTCCTTACCCAGGGTCTAATTGCCCCATTAGGGTCTACCTAACTGTCAAGGATTAATCAATAAAACTCAGCAAGATAGACATTTCATGATAAGGATGAGATATAGCTGCTTTGGTCCCATAGTATATGCTGATTCAGTTTTACAAGATTATCTCCTGAGCTTGTGTGGAGAGCTGTTCCCCAACTAGCACCATCTTGATGCTGACAGATGGTAGCACCAAATCTTGTTTAGTTTCTGAGGTTTTATACCTAAGTGGTCTCTGTTTCTGAAATATTATCTTTAACAACTATTCCAAGGTCTCTGCTTCAGGGTCTTTGGGCATCACAGTTGGTTGAAAGGGAAAAAATACAGTTTTCTTGGCCTTCAGAGTTTATCATATACAGCCCACATAAAAAGAGAACTCACTACTAATGACATTCACTATTCTAGATTATAATTTATATCTTGCCCTCAAATATACTAGGAATTATTATATTAAATTATTGACTTCACACAATTATCACTAATTGGATGATATTTCCCTAGTTAACTGGGCCACTGTAATTGGTGTTCTGCCTTCTTCAATCCAAATGTGTAAATGCGTCATGCTGTAGTATCACATAATTTTGATTCCCTAACACATAGAAATCCATTTCAGTCTATTAGGTAATTTCAAGAAAATCTTTTTTCTTTAGTAAGAACAATGCTTGACTTGAAGCCTCTGACAAATAGGATTCAAAGGTTAAAGGAATCTTAAAGGTTTTGTAGTTGTTGAAGGAGGCTGTAATATCAGCATCCTCGATTCAGGCTCGATATTGGGATGAAGGTAGTCACTCTTGAGTCTGGCATTACTGCCTGCCTTGCATACCAACTTGTCACAACGTGGAGATGCATCTGGTCATCAAGGCAGGACAAGTGAAAGACACAATAACTCTCATCTTCTTTAGGAATCTGCCAAGTCTGAGGGGACTAAATTACAAATCCTTTTATGCTTTAAATGAACAGGTAATTACATCAAGTAAACGAGCTAACAAAGTCAGGAGGCAGCTTTGTCTTCTTTTAGTTAATGCCTCCCTATACTGTGGTTTTGAGGAAAGAAATTGCCTCAGTCAAATGCTTATCCTAGCAGATAGTCTAGTCTCCTTATTTTATAGATAGAGAAACTGAGGGCATAGAGAAATAGAGAATCCTGCCCAATATTACACCGACCAGTAGAAACAGAATTGAGGTTCAAATGCAGCTTCTCTGACTCTAAGCTCCAAGGCTCTTTCCACTCTACCATTCCTCTGTATGAGTAAGTCAATGGGTCCCTGGGCTTCCCCAATTATAATGGTAGCTTTTGTTGTTTAATTTTCATGCTGATTTAGCCCTCAGTTTTATTGTCGATAAGTTAATAGGCCTTATTTTTTATCTCCTTTTTATCTTGGAACATAATTCTGTGTGTTTGGGAATCAGTAGAAAGGGGGAATTTTGCCAAGTAATAATCTACAATGCTATAACAAAGGGTGGGGGAGACTCCCTGGCCTCCAAACAAATTATGGAAAATGGTAAGAGGAAAATGGTAAGTGGCTGTGTGGTATCTATTACTTATCACCCAATGTGTTAACTATTTTTAGACTTTTCATGGACAAATGTGACCCCTGCTAACAAGTGTAAGAGGATGCATTATAGCTTATTATCTTATAAAGCAATAAAATGTAGCTATTCTTTTCACATTATGGGTATTAGGGCTGTGATGCTCCCACAATCTGGAAAATACATGTAGAATTTTTTGACCCTCCTTTCATACCAGAGAAAAAGTCTGAATATTTTCTTTTACTTTTCTGGGGTGTTTACTGTACCTTATTGTAAAATTGGGGTTGATATTATACAATATTATATATATATTTTATACATTTCTAAACTTTTTCTGTGTCATCTTCTGATCTTTGTGTGTCTTCAATTTCTGCAAAACTCTCCCCCAAATTCCCATCTTATTTCTTTTTTTTAAATAAATTTATTAATTTAACTTTTTACATTCATTTTCACAAGATTTCGGGTTCCAAAATTTTCTCCCCATTTGTCCCCTCTCCCCTCCCCAATACACTGGACATTCTAATTACCCATATCACCAATCTGCCCTCTCTTCTTTCATCCCTCCCTTCCCTTACCTCATCTTCTCTTTTGTCCTGTAGAGCCAGATAACTTTCTATTCCCATTACCTGTATTTTTTATTTCCTAGTAGCAAGAACAATACTCAACAGTTGTTCCTAAAACTCTGAGTTCCAACTTCTCCCCATCCCTCCCTCCCCAACCATTCCCTTTGGGAAGGCAGGCAATTCAATATAGGACATATCTGTGTAGTTTTGCAAATGACTT
>CM053769.1:437613516-437628167 GCA_028658325.1 Potorous gilbertii | reverse complement strand
TTACTCTAGAACAGAGCCCAAGATGAATATAAAGTTCCAAATCAAGAAATAAGGTGGAAAAATGAGCAAACAAAAAAGAATCTGACCATAAAAGCTATTATGTTGATAGGGAAGATTAAGACACACACTTAGAAGACAATGAAGTCAAAATAGCTACAAGCAAAAGCCTCAAAGGAAAAAAAGGGAATTGGACCCAAGCCCCACAAGAATTCCTGGAGGAGTTAAAAAAATGATTTTCAAACTCAAATAAGAACGGTAGAGGAAAAATCACTTAAAGAAATCAACACAAAAGAAGAAAGTACGAAAAGACAATTAACAGCTTGATAAAAAGAGGCTCAAAAATAATGTAGAGAATAATATGTTTACAAACAAAATTGGTCAAATGGAAAAAGAGGTATAAAAATTCACTGAGAAAATATCTCCTTAAAAAGCAGAATTGGCTAAATAGAAAATGAAGTCCAAACGCTCACTGGAGAAAATGATTCCTTAAAATTTAGAATTGGGTAAGTAGAAGCTAATGACTCCATGAGATATCTAAAAACATTTTTTAAAAAATCAAAAGAATGAAAATTAAAAGAAAATGTGAAATATTTCATTGGAAAAGCAACTGAGCTAGAAAAAATAGTTCCAGTAGAGATCATTTTTAAAATTATTGTACTATCTGAAAGTCATGATTTTAAAAAGAGCCTGCACATTATCTTTTAAGAAAATATCAAGGAAAATTGCTCTGATATTCTGGAACCAGAGGGTGAAATAAAAATTGAAGGAATCCACTAATCCCCTCCTGAAAGAGAGATCCCCGAATGAAAATTCCTAGGAATATTATCTCCAAATTCCAGAGCTCGCAAGTCAAAGAGAAAATACTTCAAGTAGTGAGAAAGAATCCATTCAAATACCATGGAACCACAGTGAGGATCATACAAGATTTAACAGCTACTAAATTAAAGAAGCAATGGGCTTGGAATAGGATATTCTGGAAGGTAAAAAGGGCTAATAGAACAACTAAGAAGAAACTACCAGCAAAACCGGGTATAATCCTTCAGGGAGAAAATAGATATTTAATGAAATAGAAAACTTTAAAGCATTCCTGATGAAACGATTAGAGCTGTGCAGCAAATCTGACATTCAAATACAAAAGTCAAGAGAAGCATAGAAAGGTAAACATGGAAGAGAAATCATAAGGGACTCCATAAAGTTAAACTTTTTTTACTTTCTATCTGGGAAGATGATACATCTATCTCCTAAGAACTTTATCATTATTAGGACAGTTAGAAAAAGTCTGAAACAGAGAGGGGGTTAGGGAGTTAGTCAATTACGTTGTGATGCTGCAAAAAAAATGATATGTGAGAAAGAGGAATGCACTGGGAGAAGGAAGAGGAAGAATGAGGAAAATTATCTCACATAAAAGTGATGCACAAGGAAGAACTTTTATAGAGGAGTGGAAAATTGTGGGGTGGCAATATTTGAACCTCCTGAACAACTAAATTGATTAAAAAATGGAAAATATATATACACACTCAATTGGTAACAGGAATCTATATTACTCAAGAGGGAAATAGGAGGAGAAGGAAATAAGACAAAGGTGGAAGATAGTAAAAAGGCAGATAAAAGAAAGAGGAGGTCAGAAGTCAAACAGACTTTAATGAAGGGACAGGATAAAAAGAGAGAGAAAGATAAACAGAAGAAAATAGGATGGAAGAAAATGTATAGTTAGTACTCATAACTGTGAATGTGAATGGAATGCACTTACCCATAAAACAGAAATGGATAGCACAGTAGGTGAGAAGACAGAATCCAGCAATATGTTGTTTACAAGGAATACACAGAAAGGCACACATGTAGTTAAAATAAGAGTCTAGAGCAGAAATTTTACTTCAGCTGAAATAAAAAAGGTATGTGTAGCAACCATGATCTCAGACAAAGCAAAAGAAAAATAGGTCTAAAGAAAAGAGATTTTAAAAAGAGAAAAGGCCATATTTGTACAAAAATATTTATAGCACTTCTTTTTATGGTGGCAAAGAATTGGAAAAGAGGGGAAGCCTATAAATTGGGGAATAGCTGAACGAGTTGTGGTATATGACTGTGACAGAATGCTACAGTGCTATGAGAAATGATGAGCAGTACGGTTTCAGAAAATCCTGGGAAGTCTTATATGAACTTACTCAAAGTGAAATAGGCAAAACCAGGAGAACACTGTATGCAGAAACAACACTAATGTAAGGATGATCAACTGTGAAAGATGTTTTTACTCTGATTAAGACAATGATCTAAGACAGTTCCAAAGGACCCTTGATGAAATATGTTTCCACCTCCAGAGAGAGAACTGATGAACTCTAAATCCAGATTGAGAAATACTTTTTTAAAAAAATCATTTTTAAAGTTTTTTTTGGTCTGTGTTTTCTTTTGTAACATGGTTAATATAATAAAATGTTTTGCATCATTTCACATATGCAACCAATAAAACAATAAACCTATGAATATGTATAACCAAACAATAAATCAATATAAACAATAAACCCTTCTCAGAGCAGGGAAAAGTGGGAGGGATGGAGAGAATTTGGTACTCAAAATTAAAAAGACTGTTAAATTTTTTACATGTAATTGGGAAATATTTAGTGAAACGAATCATTTTTTAAAATTACAGTGTACCAACAATAAGAATGGAGCTTAATGCAGAGCTAGACATATTTGGACAAATCACTTCAGCACCACATACGGTGTATGAGGCACTCTGCTAAGTGCTGGGGATACAAATACAGGTTTGACTTAGATCTTGTTTTCAACGAGTTTTCAATCTAAATAGAGGGGGATGTATACAAATAACTATGGTCCAAAGGAAATTGTGAAAAATAGATACAAATCTCACAAGTATCCTTTATTCTTCCCTCTACCTCAAGCCCCATATTAATAAGGTGTCAAGTCTTGTCGAGTCTAAATTCATAACATTTCCATCATTTGTCCCTTTTGCTCTGTTAGTAAACCTCTACCCTACTCTAGGTACTGATTTTCCCTTGTCTAGACTATTTCAGTAACCTCATAATTGGTCTTCCTGCCTCAAGTCTTTTCCTTCTCTAATTTAATCTCTGCAGAGTTGATGAATCAATTCCTAAAACATAAATATGACTAGGTTGCAACCTTTCTCAAAAAATTTAAATGACTCCCTATTGCCAATAGGATAAAAAAGCCTAGCATTACAAAGAAAATCAATTATATTGAAATAAGCATCAAATATTTTTAAATGAATGATACATAGTAATATGTGCTTTTTTACAAACTCATTAAGTAACAAAACAATATATTTTAAAATATCTTCACATTTATGTCAGTGCCTCAACCTGCATTTAAAGCCTTCCACAATCTGGTCCCAGCTATTTCTTAGTCTAATTTTGCATTATCCCACTTTAGTCACTGTACAGCAGTCAAACGTGCCTTCAAATGTTTTCCAATATATGATATTTTGTTTTCCACTTGATCCCTTTGCATAAGTGGCTCCCTATTTCTTGAAAGGATTCCTGGTTCATTTCCACTTCAAAAAAATCCTTAACTTCCTTCCAAGCGACCTCATGAGTCAATTCCTACATAAGGCTTTTCCCGATGCCTCCAGTTACTAATACTCTCCTCCTCTTGATGTTACTTTTTTTTACTTTGTATTTGCTACTTGTAAATATGGTGCATCTCCCCCACCTCTCTACACACACACCACCACCACACTTCAATAGAGTGTAAGCTTCTTGAGGGCATGAATAATTTTGTTTTTATCTTTGTATTCTTCATGGAGTACCTTGTACATAACAGGTACTTTAAAGGTTTTGTCAATTTTAATTTAATATAAAGTAACGGTTCAGACAAAGTACTATAAAGTTTGCCTCCAGAAGACCAGGGATGATGTATATTTTCTTCTTCACGAAGAAGTGGTGGATAATGGGCATTGAGCTTTTCACACATCATCATGTGCAGTTCATTGAACAGTTTAGTTGGTTTAATGATTTTTTTCATTTTGTTACAAGAGAAAATTCCATGCCAGGAAGGGTGGAGGTAAAGGAAGAAAGGAGGGAATTGGGAAGAGACAGTGGCATATAAAACACAACGATAATCAACATTTGCGGGTGAGGGAGGATACAACTAGCCTTTACTTCTAGGAGATTTACAGCCAGCACTCTTAGCATAGCCAAACACAAGCACTGCTAGACTGAAAGACAGGGAGGATGAATAGATATCACCACTAAGATAGGTTTGTACCGAAGTATGCTGTTGTACCCCTATTTTAGAAGCAGTATTAGAAAGGACTACTATAATAACATCATGTTATCACTCATGAAACAATATTTTTTGTTGACGTTGAATAAAACCTACACAGAAATATTTGTGAGGCATCTTTTCATTATCTGCCATGTTCTTCTTTCTTTTAGATTCATTAAATGCAGAACTGTTAATGTTGATAAAATTTAATTCCCACAGTGATTTGTCTAAGTCATTGGACAAGAATCTCACATTTAGAGTACCAATAGTCAAATTAAAGTTTATGGTTGCTCTTAAAAGCTAGGTAGTTCTTAACATTTTCTGCCCCCAAGACTAGGGAAATTGCTTTGTTGGGTTACTAATGGTAAATATTTGCAAAAAGACCACATGAAAATAATTGCAGTTTATGCACCAACATCTGTTAATGAGGATGATGTGGTTGGAAATGCTATTAAGAATTAAATGAGAAAGACCTTCCAAATTAAGTCAACATACACACTGCAGTGATTTCAGTACAAAGGTAAAAAATTATGAGGGTATAGAGAAATACATGAGAAACATAACTCAGGAATAGGAATAAAAGAAGTCAAAACCTTGAGACCTCACACCTATACATCATGAACCTTCTTTGAGGAAAGTATTAATAAGTGTTAGACACAGAGAACACCAAATAACACCATGTAAAGTGAAATATATTTTAACTGGCAGGAAAGTACTTGTTATTGATGTGGGAGCTATCTCTAAGTCAGCCATCTAAATACTGTGAGACTATCAACTTATCTAAATGAAAATCAAAATTAGTCTAAAAAGAAGAAAGTAATCATGAGAAAAACATATGACATAACATTGCAACAACTTTACTTCGAATTATTTAAATAAGGAACTGAAAATTAAAAGTAGATTGGACAACAAAAACGTTATCAACACCAGCTTTAATTTCATTCAGAAATTTAATCACTATAATTTCTAGAACAATGAAACTTAAAGAGCTCAGGAAGCACCTTAGTCAGCAAACATCTGATTTCAGTTGAAAATAGAGATAACTGCCAAAGGCAACACTAGGATAAAACATAAACTCATTTGTAAAATTTTATGAAAAAGGATGATGGATAATTATGAAGTGTCATCCATAAAGAATAGAGAAGCAGTGGAGGAGAAAAGCAGTTTAAATAAAGCTCATCAAATTATCCAACTGAGCAAAGTCATCCTGAGGAAATTCAAGGGCAAAAATGGAAAGAGAACTACAAATAGAAAAAAAATGGAAAAGATTTGTAAAAATGATTACAACAAACCAGGAATTCTTAATGTGTGTGTATGTGTGTGTGTGTGTGTGTGTGTGTGTGTGTGTGTGTGTGAGATGGATCTGTTCAGTAGTCTGGTGATGCCAATGGAAACATTCTGTTTTCAAATAAACAAAATAAAATACACAGGATTCTATAGGAAATCAATCATATCAAGGTATTTTTAAAAAGTGAGCTCACGGACTCCAGATTCCTGTAATGAACTCTTTTCTATATTGAGGATAATTGAGCCATTGACTTGACCTCTAAATTTACAATTCAAGGTGGCTTTACAGAGAAGGCAGAAATGTCCCTAATGAGAACGAGATATATAGACAGATTGGAACAAATGTATATATGGGAGATTCATGGTGGAAGTAATAGAAATGTGAGGATTCTGAGGGATTGATATACAGGTATCTGAAAAAAGAGAAGACACCAAAGACGTGTAAGTATAACAGTAGCAACAACAAAAATAACTATCATTTTTATAGTTACTTAAAGTTTGCTAAACACTTTGCAAATATTTTATCTTCACAACAACCCTGGGAAATAGGTTCTATTATCATTCCCATTTTATAGGTGAGGAAACTGAGGGAGAGAGATGTTGTACTTGCTCAGGGTCACAGAACTAGCAAATGTCTGAGAACATATTTGAATTCAGATATTCCTAATTTCAGGTGAAGTATTCTATCAACTGTGTCACTCAACTGTTAAAGAAAATATTGGACCTTATTAATTCTTGGAAAAGGTAATAAAAAGAACACTATCAACATATATATCCACCGTCCTACTTATATAAAAATCCTTATGAGTCATCCACATGACATGAGAGTTTCCTTGATAAGGATATTACTAAGGAACAACTGGACTTTTCTATGGATATTCAACAATTGAACACCTTTATCATTTCCAATTTAACTGAAAGATGTACAAATTATATAATAGTATTTGTGGATTTAAAAAAAAACCATTTGATTTAATTTTTTTTTTAAAAAAATCCACTACTCTACAGGCTCTTTTACAAAGCATCTCATACCCATATATATCAAGATTCCTTTTAATGACAAGGTCCTCCAGATGTTCATATTGTGGATCACATTGTGGAGAAGCTCATGGTAGATGTCAGTAGGCTGTAACATAAAGCCAAAGAACATGGGAATCCCAAAGATGAAGAGGAGTAAAATGTAATTGAGGAATTGTATGACAGAAAGAGAAAATAGAATGCTCCCTTGGCAAGAGCAAGGAATGACTAGGACACAAACAGTTTGAGTGCTCTTCTAGCACCTTTGCAATGTCAAAAAAGCAAGTAAGGCCAACACCATATTGGATGGACTCTCAGTGGTAAATTTATAAGAGGACGTAGACAAGAGTCACACAGGTATGGGTGGTGTGTGTTGCTGGATTATCACTCTTGATTCAATGAGATAACAGCTGTATTTTAGTATGTATTCATAATATATTAGAGTGACCTATCATTCTACAGTTAAGGAAACTGAGACTCCAATGATAAAATTATTTGTTAGGGACACAAAGCTAGTGAGCATAGCAGAGCCGTGCTCTTCCCACTGTAACATGCTTTGGGAAGCTAAAGGCTTCATTATGGTCATTGACATCATGATCTCAAGAGTTAAAACTGATATAATCCCTTTCCCATCCTTCTCATAGTGTTCTTTGCCCCTGCTACTATTTAAATGTCACCTTCCTAAGGTTCCCAACACTCAGCTACACTCTAAGTGTTACCTAAACCCAAGAACCCTCATCTAGTGAATTGGTCAATATTTCATTTCACTACAAAATAGCTATTTAAATATTCCCAAAGTACGTAATTCTGAATCATTAAGGTGCTGGAGGTGAATCAAATTACATTAATTTGGAAAACACAATCAAATTTATGTAGGGCTAGATTTTTTTTATTCCAGAAAAGACATTTTAGTATATTGATGGGGAATAAGAGTCCAAAGTTTATGGATTTCCAGCAATATCCTGTCATGGCAAGAATCCATTGGTTTCCTTTGAGATGAGAAAAAACACTATTATACCCAGAATTAACGAAGATCAATTTCAGTAAAGGACAAGGACATTCAACACAAGAGAATTGAGCTGAGCTTGAAATAAATGATGTAATGTTTGAAGGGATGAGGCATAAGTTATCCTGGGTACTCCAAGTTCTTATTTAAATGATGATTAAATGAAATTTTCATCCCTGTCTTTTATTAGAGGTGATTTTCCCTTACTGCAAAGTATAATGTATCTATTTTGGCACTGTCAGCAAAGTGTGTCATTAACAATTGGTCTCCTTAAATATTTCAAGCCTATTTGGTTAATGTGGAAGGAGTGCCTTATTTTTAACACACAGTTACCAGCTCTTTGGATGGAAACTACCAGCTTCATAAGAATTTGCCATTGGATGCCCCCTTACCAGAAAACTGAATCTTGAACTTTAATTCAGGAAACAGAGCAGCAAGAACCTGGGTTAATGATAATGGGTGATTTTTAAGGTAGACTATGCATAAGCTCTGTGCTGAGATGTGAGAAACAATGGAGAAATGGGGAGAACTGAATAAGATCAGTTCTAGTTCAGCAGGCTAATTATTCAATTTTTTTATTTAGAAGTATTTTTTTCTTCATTGTTTGCTCTGTGGCTCTCTGGTATGGGGCTAATTGGTAGAGCTGCTTAAGTACATTCATTGTCTTTGCTTTTAATGACCTTCTGGCAACTAATTGAGATACTCTGATCATTGTTATGAAAAAAGATGCATTGGTTATTGAAAAGACATAAAAAAAAACCTTATATAATGAGCTCATGAGTGTAAAGCATAAATGCTACTTTGGAGGTTAATTTGACATTAAACATATTTGCAAAGGTGATGTTTTTGAGGTCATGGGAAGAAACAACCAGGTTAAAAACAAAAGTGCCCAAATGCATCCTGGGTGCACCATGGTATAATCCACAGTGTAACCTTATCCTTCCCTGAATTTTACTCTGACCTAAATAGACAGCTAGAACATTTATGACTTCAGAGTAAGTTAAGTTTTGGGATACAAGGAAACAACCAACCATATATGCCAAGCACTGTGCTATATACTTTAAAAATACTATTTCATTTGATCCTCATAATAACTCTGGGAGGTAGGTGCTATAATTATCTCTATTTTATAATTGAGGAAAGTGAGGCAGTCAGAGATTATAGTACTTGTCCAGCATCACACAAATTCTCTATTCTGTACTATACTATAATAGTACTATACAGTAGTATATTATACTTACTATACTATATTGTACCATACTGTGCTATACTGTACTATGATATACTATATTGTACCATAGTATACTGTGCTGTAATATGGTATTTGTAATATGTACTGTAATATAGTATATTGTACTGTACTATATATAATAGATACATATACATATATAATATGTACTGTAATATAGTATATTGTACTATACTATACTGCATGTAATTATACTGTACTGTATTGTATTATACTATAGTGTTAAGGTAATGTATTAAACTCTACTCTGCTATACTATACTATGCTATGCTATATTACACTATTTGTAACTCCTGTCTCAAAGTCTATTGGTATGGGATTCTCTCCTTTTTACTGGAGATGTATTCCGTGTCCTGCCCTACATAAGGAGTGGGGTGAGATAGAGGCAAGAGACCTCCAGCCTTAGTCAATCTCCAAGTAAGAATCCCTTTTGAATCTATATGGGATGATTCAGGACCAATCTTCTTTGGGACTGGTCAAGCTTCAAGTCTTTTTTGAATGTTAAGACACTTCAGATCCTCCCAAATACTTCCAGTTGCTTCCAGCTTTGAGAGAAGAGGTCAACTTCATTTTAGGCTGCTGAAGGACAAGACTCTAAGAAGACATGAGAACAGGCAGTTTCTGTCATTTCCCTATTCCCAGCTTGTCACACAGCAGACTTTAGGAAGATTCCCCTTGGGTGAGATCAAGGACCCATTCTCTTGGTTGAGCTGAGTTATCTCACTCCCAATGGGAAAGCTCCTTTACTCTGTATTGTCTTGAATCTACTCTCCTATGTATACCTTCTCTGATTTCTGTTCTGCTGTGATTTGGATAAATGAGTTTCTCTGTTATTTTTTATATGTGTTCTTTGTGGAAACAGTATTTAGGGGGGAAGGAGTGAAACCTTGGATATAGAGCTTGAGATCTTGCTTCCCCCCCCCAAAATGTCAGTGATCAGAAGTTGGATGGGATCTGCTCATATACCCTAACAATATTTAAGGTAGAAGATAGGTGTAATGTTAGCCCAGTGATTTCTCTCTCTGAAAAGATCAAAATGGTAACATTTGGCCCCAACCTCCTCATTCCCACAAGTATGAAATTTTCACCTGGAGAAGAATAGGAGGAGAGGTAAGAGATATCAATTTTAACTTTCTTTGAGTCACTCTACATTCATCCTCTCCTTACATGTGGGCCTCTTTACACAGACTTACTCTCCTACTTTTTTACATTATTGCTGAGGAACATTAAACTTGATTAAGAAGTTGTAGGAGGAAGCATTATATAGTGTCCAGGGAATGCATTTTAGAATCAAGAAGACCTAAGTTCTCTCCTAGCTCTGACACATTCTGGTTGTATGACCCTGGGACAGTCACTTAATTTCTCAGTGACCCCAGACAATCTTCTAAGACAGTTATAGAAGAAATGTCAATTTGCACTTGTAGAGGGACACTGCTCAGTGAGAATTCCAAATACAATGAAATAACAGGTCTGATCCAAAAGAAAAGAAGCTATAGTTGAAAAGGAATACAAAGTCTTAAAATATTTTTGTAAATTAAATTACTGTATAACATGGATTATTTCTTTTTGTGGATGTTTTCTGTAGTTCTTAGTAGATAATGTCTATTTGGCCTGCCGAGTGTTTTGAGTTTCTAATACATGCCCACCACTTATCGTTTGTCTTTCATTCTCAAAGAGGACCATGACATCAGGGAGGTGATTCCACGGCATGCAAGTGATTTGGATTTAAGTGAGGGAGGGCTGTGCAAAGTCAACAGCCTCACTTTCTCTTCCAATAGAAAGAGACAGAATAAGATGACTGGAGATAGCCCTGGATATAGTGGGAAACCCTGGCCTTTTTAAGCTAAGGTTTTCTAAGAGGTTTCAGTTTGACTGAGGTAGCACCCATTCAATGATTAAGGCTGGGAAAGAAATGAGGCAGATAATGATCTCTCTTACCAAGTCAAAAAAAATCAGTCTGTGCAAGAAAAGTTCCCCAGGATTTCTGACCAAAACAGAAAAAAATGCTATTTACATTCACTCTGAGCCAATCAAGGCCCAACAATGACCAAGTGGGGTTTGGCCTGGGACCTATTGTTGGACAATCGATGAGAGCCAGAATGATTTGGGTTTAAGACATAGTCCTCAAGAAAAAAATCTAGTCAATAAACCCCAAGATATCTTTTGAGGTTTCAGTGATCAAAATTTACATTCCTTTGGGCAGAGCACCTGCAGGTAAAGGTATGATACCTTATGTGGACAGAGGGAAGGGAAAGGGAAAGGAGGGGAGGAATGGGAAGGGAAGGGAGAGATACAAATAAGTAGAAGGGGTTAGGGAGAGACTGATACAGGGGAAAGGATTTGAGAGAAGATAGGGTGTCCATGGTAACAAAAACAAATGTAGTAAAAGTCTCTCTTCTGGCTTGGTCAAAGTACATCATGTATTTGGGGGTGCTACCCTTTAGTGAGAACACTGATAAACTAACATGTCATCTGGATGTTGACCAGAAGGAGAGAGGGCTGGCGATCTCCTTATCGTTACTGCTATAGAAAGAACTGAGATTGTTAGTTTAGAAAAGACTCATGGCTATCATGGTAGAAAGTAGCATTTGTTCCACATAAGCAGAACTGATTTCCCTTTAAAGGGGCAAGAAGGCTGTCCTTGGAATTTGACTGTTCTGAAGAAATTAAAAAATCAACCTTGTGAACACAAATGCTGAGGGGCCCATTGATATCAGACCACTGTTCAGAGTCAACTCTATGTCAGGGTTAAGTGAGCTTTGCATACTGCTTATGATAAAAATGGCCTCCCCTAGGCTTGACCCAGAAGAGTTTTTTCAAGGACTGTCATGTGGAACATGTTTTGTTTTACTTGGCCACAGAGGAAGGTGCTTCCTATAGTAATAGCTAGGAGTTATGATGACCAGAGATAGGAAAAATGCTTCCTAACAATTTGAGATCTCCAAGATACCTCAGGAGAGAATGGGTTCTCTCTCACTAGAGGTCTTCAAATGGAAGTTGGATAAACATTTTGGTGGCATGTTACAGGGGAACATCCTATTCAGGCAGAGGCTGTCAAAGATTATCTCTGATACTCCTTACGAGATAGAGATTTTGTGGTTCTCTAAATAATGTAATATAATTCAAAGCCAAAATAAGAAAGATGGGCAATAACTTGTATAGTAGGTGAAAGGTCAGTGTGAGCCACAAATCACAGAGTCAGAGTTACAATACGCTTTGGAAGCTATTTTGTTCAACCCCCTCCTACTACAGAGGTTCGGGGTGATTAAGCAACTTACTCTAAGTCATAAAGGCCATAAAGACAGGCATATTTTTAACCCAGGTCTTCTGACTCCAGATCCAATGTTCTTTCCATCATATTGTTCTGTCATGTCACAATCCTTGATAAAGGCTTTTTGGAGGGCTTGACAGAGGCATTGAATTTTGGATGAGATTCAGAGATGGAGAGAGAAGGGATGAGGATTTTCTGGGCAAGATTAAAGCATGACCAAGGACATAGAAGTAGGATGAGTATAGGACCATCAGATAGAAATTCCATTGAAATAAAAAAATAGGTGAAAAATTCAAAGAACAAGATACCATAAGCCAGGCTTCCCTGCAGCCACCTATCAGACTTGACAGTATCCCAACATTATATCTCTATTAGCTAGGAAAAGCCTCACTAATTCAGACTCACTGAGAGAGAAGACCAGGATAAAGGAAGGAAAAGCCTGAATTAAATACAGTTTTATTTCTCTCAAGTACAGAGAGCATATTTAACCAGGCTAACACTGTGTGGCTCAAGAGAGGAAACAGATAAGAATGATTTATGATTGACACATCAATGTTAATAATATGTGAATGTCAGAGCAGGAACAAGGCAATTCTGTGCCCTTGGCAAGGTGAGAAAATGATACTCTCCTCCATTGAAAGTAAGAACAGTCTTGCCTCTTAAAGGTATGGTTTTTGGGGAGTTTAGAACTACTAGTCTAGTTTTAAATCTCCTCATAGAAGTTCCTAAAATATGATTTATCTTAGCCAAAGATCAAAGAAATCTTCCTAAACAAAAGCTTTGAATATGACCCAAGTATGGACTGTTTGCTGCTTGAGAAACAGCTGAACTAAATCTAGAGGGAGTCATCACCAAAAGGCTGGTCATGGGAACTTAGGATGACAATCTCTTAAGGTGTCAAGGATTCACCATCTACATCAGAGGAGAGGATAATCACAAATTCCTAAGTTGCAAGTGTCTCTTTATTAAAAATATTACCTATTATTTTGTTAATTTTTAAATGACTACGCTTCTTATCTTTTTCAAGCTGGAAATGCAAGGGCTACTTGCCCCACCACTGATCATCACAGAAGCTTTGAGTTACTTAGTTCTGATCCAGACCGGTTCACTCTTCCTTAAGCAAACTTATCTTCTCCTCCCGCAATGGTGATTATGAAATTAATGCTGAACTTAGTATAGATATCCAATAAGTTTAGTTGAGAACTCTTGAGCTCACCTCAAGAAATACACCAGCCTCAAGACTCCCTAGTAACAGATTTCAGACATTATCTCTTTATTAAACCAAGACATCTTGGAACCTAAAATAGTATTACTAAACTCTAAAAGTGTTACTATTGATGCTGCTATTGCTATCTGTATGTATATGTGTAAGTATTATATAACTATACTTACCATTTGGTAGAGTGACTAGAAACCTATATAGCACTCTGTGCTTGCAGGTATGTTTAGGCATATTATAGACAAGAAATTATGAAGAATAACCAGAATAAAAAATCTTGTCATCAGTGACAGAAAATGAGCAGAAATGACATAGACTTTTACCTGGTAAAAGAATTCAAATAACCAATGAACAGCTTGCATGACTCAGTGGCATCCTCAATGTCAAGAGAAAGCAGAGAAGCCCCCACTACTTTAAACAGATCCTCAGTAGAGGACTTATAAGACAGGGCAAGAGCTCCACAAAATGGATAGTCATTGATTGCTTATAATCTACATGAATGAAAGGAACCCCCATATTGAGGAAATCAGATACATTTGAATTATAATTTTCCTATGTGGATAATTGCAGGTATTGTTAAGAATAATAGCAACTTTTCCTTCCGTAACACTTTAAGGTATAAAATACAACAACACACAACAATTCTCTAAGATGCATAGTGCAGTTATAATGGTCACTATTTGTGGTTGGGAAATGTTGGATTTGAAAGGGAAGGTTGTATTTTTAAATTTTTTTCTATTAAATAGTAATTATAATCTGTCCCTACCACTGCCTGATATAAATTGAGAAAAATTTTTTTTTTAAAGGTTAAGTGATTTATTTACCCAGAGTCATACAATCCAGCATATATCAGAGAGAGGATTTAAAACTAGTTCACACTGGTTCCTGATTCCCAAGCAAGCTCCTATTCACTAAGCAACACTACTTCTTTAAAATAGTGATTTATAATATGTAAATTTATAAATATGCAACTTCTATTTATTCAGGAACTGATTGTTGTTGTGAAGATTATCCTTTTGTCCTTCCTAGTTGTTTATTTATGTTTATCTTTTTTTAATTTTATTTTAAATAAATTTATTTCACTTTTTACATTCATTTTCACAAGATTTTGGGTTCCAAAATTTTCTCCTCATTTGTGCCCTCCCCCCTCCCCAATACACTGGACATTCTAATTGCCCATATCACCAATCTGCCCTCTCTTCTATCATCCCTTCCTTCCCTTACCCCATCTTCTCTTTTGTGCTGCAGGGCCAGATAACTTTCTATTCCCCATTACCTGTATTTCTTATTTCCTAGTAGCAAGAACAATACTCAACAGTTGGTCCTAAAACTTTAAGTTCCAGCTTCTCCCCATCCCTCCCTC
>CM053769.1:437596816-437613016 GCA_028658325.1 Potorous gilbertii | reverse complement strand
TGACTCCTATGTCTTTACCTGTTGGTAAGCATATCTCTTCGTCCTCAGAGAGGAATGGCGAAATCCTCTGGTCACCAAGAAAATAACCTTCTATGGTCTTAGTTTTTTTCCCTTTTCTGGGCATTTTCCCAGCCAGTTACTTGACTTCTGAGAGTCCTCTCCACCCCAGCCTAGGTCTGCCTGAACTAGTGCTTGGGGTCTGAGATTCAAATGCTGCTCCCCAGCCTCAGGGCTTTTGGCGGCAGGCCTGACTGCTCTTCAATTGGGGCTTATCTGCTGGTTCTCAGGTGGGGGCTGGGCCGCCTCTCAGGCTCAGTTCCCTCAGGGGGTTTATGCAGACATCTCTTGCAATGGAGACGCCACAGAGCCCCTGGCCGCCCCGGGAGTCTCGGGAGGAGCTGTCTCCACCTTGCCTCTGCCACGGCCGCCACCTCCCAGGGGGTCCGAGTCCCGGAGATACCCCGCTCCCCTTTCAGCCCATCTCTCTCACTGACCTGTGCGTCTGTGGGTGGAGGGACCTTCGCAGCTGCCGGAGATTCAGGTCCCTGACACCTGCTTGGGTCTGCTGGCTCCTCTCAGTGCTGCATGGCCGGGGCAGGGAAGGTGAGGACTCCGCTCCCGTCCTGGGTACCTTTGCGGTGGGTTTTTCAGGGCTCTCTGCAAGGGAAATCTCCTTCACTGTGTTTCTGCGCAGCTTCCACTGTTCCAGAACTTGTCAGGGGCTCCCTTTAGAGGGAATCCATGGGCTGTGGGTTCGGAGCTAGCAAATGTGAGTCTTTCTACTCCGCCATCTTGGCTCCGCCCCCGAGAAAATTTTTTAAAATGAAAACTATAACTCACATTACAAACATGCATAATCCAGCAAAACAAATTCTCATATTGCCCATGTCTGAAAAATGTATGTCTCTTTCCTGATTTCAGGTCCAATACTTTATCCGTTGTACCATCTATCTGCCTTGGAATGCCCGAAAGAAATTTCTTAGATCATTAAGGCAACAGACATCTTGGTTCCCCTATGTCAATGGAGTGTCAGCTCTAACTGGAACCAATTTCAGTCTATTAAAAATATTAAGAATAATTCAAATACTAGCTAGGAATGTACTGCATTTTGACCATGTATGTAGCCTTTGAAGAGGCAAAAAGGATAAGAAAACCAAGTGCTAATAGTTTAAATATCAGAAAGGCCCTCATTTTTCAATGAATCCAGAGAATCTGAAATGGATCCAGAGAACTTCGACCCTGAGGATCCTATAGTACCAAAGGAACAGAAAAAGCTTACTGAGGAAGAAACTCAGCGAAGGGGCAAGCTTGTCCTCAGTGCATGAATGGGATGTGGGGATGTGACCAAAGAGCAATTCACAAGATCCAGTTCATTGACTGTCAACCATTCTGGGTATGATCTGGAAAAACTTCTTAGACCCAAAAGAACCAAAGTGGACAAGTTCACCATGCCAAGAGCTAAAGATATATCAGGTAATTTCATCTGTCCTCCAACTTTTTTTTACCAGTCTTATCTGATGCTCCAGAGCATCTCAGGGGCATCTACCACTTATTAAAGACTGATTAATAAGTAGTTCAAGACATGAACTACTACTGGTGGGAGTTGGCATACCTTGATGACAGCATTGTCTTTGGGAAGATTCTGGAAGAATGTGAATAAAGTCTAAAGGACAATGGCCCAATATTTTCACTTAAGTGCCAAAAGCATAGATGGTCTCTCATTTGAGATCACATAATATCTCAACAAAGTGTGAGTATTGACCCAGAGAAGATAGATATACTCCTGACTTGACCAATTACAAAGATCTTTCAAAATCAAAAGACTTTCCTAAGATTCCACAATTATTATAAAAAATTTCTTAGAAACTGTACTGTTATTACTAAGCTGCTGAATGACCTCACTTGAGTATATATATCATTGAAGAGAAACAGAAGCAAAAGGGGGAAGAATTCAAAGTTGTCTTAATACCACCAAGAGCTTTCAATGTCAGTGGATAGATAGACTTGAACAAGTTTTCAAAGATTTGGTCAATTTCTTTATACACACACCAGTATTGGCCTATGCAGGCCCAAACAAGCCTTTCATGCTGAATACAGATTCCTGCTTGCAAATCTTGGGCAGACTCCTGTAGCAAGAAAGGGATGGTCAACAGAAACCAGCTTCATTTTCTAGGGGAGGTCTGAATGAAAGTGAGACTCAAAATCCCATACGCAAGCTGAAATTTTTGGCTTTAATGTAGGGTGTAACTGAGAAATTCAGACTCTACGTTGGGAAGGAATTGCAAGTGTGAATTGACAGCACCATACTGAGGTACATTCTGATGAGTGCCAAGTGCCAAGTTAGCTACTGTTTGACAGAGGTGGGTAGAAGTACTTTCCAACTATGAATTCAACAGATTCACTAATGTGGATACAAATATTCTATGCAGAAGGTCAGGTGACAGTGAAGCTACATAATACCTAAAGAAGAATTGAAAGCTCTATGTAACACCTAAAGACCTGAATCACATGCAGCCCTGCCACTGCCACTACAGATGAAAGTTTGGAGCTTCTACTAGATATACCCCTAGTGTGTATGTAGCACCCCCTTTTTTCCCTATCTGTGTACTCACTCACAGGTTGGAATCTTTAGACAGCGACTATTATTTATTCTCTTTAGGGTTCTACAGTAAACCTAAGCTGTGGCTTCTAATATCATAGCTCCTGATTCCTTCATCAGTATTGTACCTATTATTAATCAATATTTTTAGCTTTTAGAAAAGGGATTTATTTGGAAAATACAGAAAGAACAATTGATACAAAACACACACTTTCTCCTTGAACACCCATGCTTCTTGGGGAGAGTGGACTTAGACTTAAAATACAAAGATGGTGAGGTACCTGTATAGGGTGCACATGTGGCAAAGGGCTGCCTCAGAGGTTCTGGCACTGGGAGTCCTTTTCTCCTTTTGCAGAATCTTCATTGATCTCTCTTTAGGTACAACTCCCCTGGTGGTCTGTGAGGAGCAGTGCTTTCCAGAGTCCACAGCTGGTGCTTCTCTCCATTATGATTCCTACAATAACGGCATCCCCAGGTGACTTCCTTTCTATAGCTGTCTGCAGGCACTTCCTCTCTCATCAGACTGCTTGGGTGGCCAATGTTTCTATCTCCAGTGGGCTCTGATATTGAACCCAAAAGCTAGCTGGATACTCATGCGGCTTGTGAAGCTTCCAAATGCAAATGCTGATGCAACAGTCAGGAGCAGGACTACATGCTCATGCTGCCACCACCACTCCCTAACCCAAAAACTCGTAGTATTTCTAGCCTCACCACAAAGAAAGAAAAGAATGAGTGATCTGTGGGCTATCTCTTTTCTATGCATACTCATTTCTAGCATATGACCTCCACAATCATCACTTCTTCTAGCTCTGTAGCCATTTAGAAGACTTTTCATCATCATACAGTACCAGGTTCTCAGTTACACATGGTTGGAAACAGGCTTCCAAAGTTCTACATGTTGGGACTGGAACCAGAGGAATATATGTATATACTCTATGTAATACAAAAGGAAGTTCAATTCCAAGCATGCTGTAATCCCTCACTGTCCAGTCCTTTCATTACACATGTAAACCTTGATTGGTTGGATCAAACTTCAGTCCTTTGAAGGAATATTAGTGTTGAGATAATGGCAGAAGCTGGAAGTGTACAATGGAATGCAGTCAGACTGTCACAGAACACATACATGATACCATAAAACAGATGATGTTAGGCAGCACTATGGCTATGAAAACTTCAAGTAACGATTTTGGACACGTGTCAAAATAGAAGCCTATCTCTAGTAAGCAATGTTGTATTGGCCTCATCTAAATACAGATATCTCCAAAATGTGAGCCTTAAGCTCAAGTGTGCCCAGGAAAGTACTACCAACTCATGCTACATATCTGGAAAACACATGTGCTAATAACTTTGGAGCTTGTCTGTGCTGACTTTCCATCTCTGAAAGGAAATAGTGGGAATATGTGTCATATATTAGCAGTGGCTGACTACTTCACAAAGTATGCTCAGTTACCATCTGTCCAAGAATGAAAAGTCTTTCACAATTACTAAAATATTATGGGAGAAATATTTCTCAAGACTTTCTACCAGAATCCATTCTGAGTAAGACAGAGACTTGGAAAGTACACTACTCAAAGAGGTGTTTGTTTTGGCTAGCATCATGAAGCCTATTTACTCTTTATATGAAACACTTTACTACACAGTCTGAACACTTCAGCTACACAATGCTGAACATGTTGGGTTCTCTGGGGCCAGAATGAAATTCTCAGTGGAACCCAGCATGTAGCTCTTTGTGTACAAACATACACTTCCACAAGTAAAGATGCCATTGGCTTTACCTACTAATTTTTGAGTGTGAATTACGGCTTGTATTTTAGAATCTCTGTGGATGGAGAAGCATCAGACACTCAGAACCAATAACCCGAGAGAGAAACTAAAGGAAGCTTACCATCTAGGTACAACTTGGTTCCAGAAGAAAACAAAAATAAATAAATGATAATATGATCATTCATTGTCAAGGTCTTCAATAATGTGACAGAATCTTGCTGAGAAATCTTGGTCTTCATTGAACATACAAGTTACTGGAATGGAAACCTTGTCCAGTTCAAGTCATTGAGGGTTTATGAAACCTGTCTGTTAACAAAATAGCTCTAAGACTGGCAGGTCCCTGAAAAGAAAATCCACTGCAACCATTTACTTCCAACCAATTACATTCCCTGATGAGTAAGTAGAAACTGATAGATATCTCAGAGATTCTAAACAAATGAGACCATCTGCCAGTCATGAAGAGACTACTCAATTCATACAATAGCTCAGAAATGTACATTTCAAGTGAAGAATACTGTGGATTATATACCACCACCACCACCCCAGCAAAAAAAAATGTTTGTTTAAATAATTGAGGGAAACTGAATTTGGGCAAAACATTTTCTACTTGATATCTCAGACTATTACAGTAAAAATACCCTACAGAACAAAGCTGCACTATGATTGTGGACATATGTGCTCCAAACTTCTCAACATCCTGGTCTCTGGACTTGGGGTGGAGTGGGGTGGGGTGGTCCATAGGTGACTTCCTTTTGGTTTATGGCAAACATTTCCTAAACCTCCTGATTTTAATTTCTGAAGCTTAGACTATTCTTGGTCATTGTCCATGTAAGTGGTACTCACCTTCCTACCAACAACTCTGGGGTTTAGGGTTCCCCTGTCAATCAACTCCAAACCTCTTCCTTATCCCATATAAATAAATGGATGGGGAAAAGCCATGTAACAAAGCTAAGCCCAGTGGACAAAATTTCTTTCTATCTCTCTAGAATTTCATATACAGATACCATCAGCAATACCTGAAAATCTTTCACTAATGTGAGCTCACTCTTCCACTAGTATTTACCTTTTTTCTCTGAAAAAATCTTAGAACAAATTTAGAATAAACTAAACAAAGCTGAATTGCCTTATGTTGAGGTAAATAAAGGAAGGTAGTTCATCGTTTGCATTTTTATTAAGAATAGCCTAAAGCTCATTTATTTCTTCTCTTGTTTTTATTTGCTGATTTCCTGAGAGGTTTTATATTTTTAGCTTAGAATAGATAATTTTAACCAAGTGTTCCAGTGCATAGGATACTTGGGTTGCAGAGATGTTGTCAGATCAATAATCCAGGGCAAAAGGCACCATCTTTCTTCCTCTTGCACTCTTCCATCCACCCTAGTTTTCTTTGCTAATTTTTTGATGGCTGGCAGAACATCCTGAAGGAAAAAAGATCATGAGAGAAAGCTATGTGGTACAGTGGCTAGGGTGCTAGACCTAGAATTAGAAAGATCTGAGTTTAAATCCTGCCTCAGATACTGACTAGCTGGGTGATCCTGAGCAAGTAATTTAATTTAATGTCTGCCTCTCAGTATCCTCATTTATAAAACAATGATGATGATGATGATCTCCCTGAAGAAAAATGAGATAATATTTGTAAAGTGCTAAATTTTAGAGCCCAAAGTCAAACAGGGATTGGATGGCAAAGCCAGAATGTGAACCCAGTTCTTCTGACTCCAACTCCAATGCTCTTTCCAAGACCCCCAAAGTAAATGATAACTCCTTGTTTTCCTTCTCATGGTCATGAGATTTCCACGTAATCTGATTCTCTCCTGAGGAAAGATTCAATCAATACCAACTTATTTCCTAGGTTATTGTACTTCAGAATCAATTCCCTCTTATGGGAGAATCCAATAGCTTTCTGGTTAAATACTTATTTATCTAGGAGCCCACTGAGCTGGCCAAAGCGAATGGGCTTTGTCACACATAAAAAGTCTTGGAAAAAATATAATTGTTGCCTTTCTGTGTGTGTGTGTGTGTATGAGAGAGATAGAGACAGAAAGAAAGAGACAGAGTCAAAGACAGAGAGAGGGAGACAGGGGAAGTATGAGAGAAAAGGTGAAAGAGGGAGGGGGAATAACAGAGAGAGAGAGAAATAGTGAGAGTATATGTATATACACACATGCACGCACACACATACATACATACATATATATATACATATATATATATATATATATATATATATATGTATATATATATGTATAGCCAGTCTTTTTATACTAATTCTTTACCTTAGGTACTCAATGAAAATTGACTGACCACATGAAGAAACTATTTAAATAATAATAACGGATGACATTTATATAAATTTACAAAGTTCTCACAACCCTGGGAGACAGGTGCTATTGTTATGACCCCTTTACGGATGAGGAAACTGAAACAGACAGAGGTTAAATGACTTGTTTAAGGTCATGCAGCTATTTAGTGTCTAAAGTCAAATTTGAATGAATACCTTCCTATTTCCAAGTCTCGTTCTCTATTCACTGTGCCACCTAGTTTTAGACTGTGAGCCTTAGGTAAGATGAAATCTCTGATCTTCAAAAAACACTAGATTCCTCTATAATCAGATAATTCCCTGAAAACTAGCTGATTCCATTGACAAACTGAATTCTCTCTCTTTAGATCACGTTGTCTGTGCCTCTTAAATCATATCTGGGTTTAAATTTCCTCTCTTAGAGATATTGTCTGGGTGACCAGAAGAAAGTCACTTAGCCTCTGAGTGGCCCCAAGAAACTCTAATATTGTTATTTGCAGAAAAAATGTTAATCTGCATTGGTACAGAGAGTTTGCTTTTTAGGAGTTTGTATGCCAGTGAAATCACAGGTTCAGTCCAACAAAGAAAAAGCATTGTATAGTTATTGCTGTTTCAGTCAAATAAAATTAGCCAGAATTGAATTATATCTCTAAAGCAATTAATTCTTCCTAGAGGGAAATAGTTCTTTTTCTCTCTATGCCTCAGTTTTCCTGTCCTTAAAATGGAAGAGATTGTAGACATAGAACTTGAAGGGACCTTAGAGACCATCTAGTCTCGCTCCCTTATTTAACAAATGAGGATAGAGAGGCCCATGGAGACTAAGCAATTTGTTCCAAGTCACATAGGTAGTAAGCCTCTGAGCCCTGACTAGGGTTTCTTGGGATAACACTGCATATACCCTTTCATGTGGTTGCCACAGTAGCCAGGTGTTTGCACTGAATCTCAAGTAGTCATTCTATTTTCCCAAGCACAGTGAGAGTTTCTGGACACATTAGAAAATTTTGTTGCAATTCTTGGAATATACTGGGAATTTCAGCATCAAAATTAAAAAGCATTGAAGTTGGGTAAGGCTTCTGAGGCAGGAAGACAGGCAGAGGGGAAAGCCTTGCTCCAAAAGGCACTTTCCCACTCATGACCACCGATAGAGTTTGCAGTGGGCTTAGAATTTCTTAACCGGGTTCACCATTGGTCACTCTGCAATAGACAGAAGAAGATCCATGCATTCAACGAGAACAAACAAAACAGTCGTTCCAGATAAGGTAATATAAAGTAAAACAAAAACAAGCAAAAGCTAGATGAGGTGTTTGTGTGGTTGCATCAACCAAACTAAGAAAAATGTCAGATCCTCTTAAATACGCTAAACAAAGATTCCCTCCTGACTTCTCCCCTTCCTTTTCTTTCTCCCTCTCTCCTTTCTTTCTTTCCTTCCTTCCTTCCTTCCTTCCTTCCTTCCTTCCTTCCTTCCTCCTTCCCTTCCCTCCCTTTCCCTTCTCTTCTCTTCCCTATTCCCCCCGTTTCCCTTTGCTTTTCAATCCTCTTTTTCCCCCCACGATTGAATCTCCCCATCTTGTCCAGGCTTGAAATACAGAGGTTATCCGCAAGCCTGATCCTACCACTCCTTAGACCATTTAACCTGCTCTGTTTCTAACCTGGGTCAATTCACTCCTCCTTAGGAAACCCTAGGGTCCCTCTGCTTTGGGGGATTCACTATACTAAGGGTAAACCCCCTTAGCTTCATTTTAGTTCAGAATTCCAATCTTGATCACCCTCCCAGCCTTAATCTCTCTGGGAGCTAGGATTATAAATATCCAGTGATAAAGCTCTACTTCTGTACATTTACAAATGTCCCCTTATTTGCTGGCAGTTACACACTCCCAACACCAACCCAGAAGATGGGTAGTCAAGGAACAACTGCAATGTAATCCCTTGGGTCCTCCAAATAGGATCCAGTCCATATCACTGAAATACAGCAGCTGTGCTGGTTGTTTTACAGCTTTTTGTTTTCAGTATTTGGAAATCCCAGTTCCAATGTATCTGTACACTGTGATAGGTCACCTTCCTGAACTAAGGCTTAACAGCTTAGCTGATTAGGACAGGAGAAGCCAAGCAAAGCTACACATTCAAGTCCAAAACAGACTTGTCCTCTGTTCCTTTTGATCTATGACTACAAATTCTGACTGACCACAGTCAGATGTTCCGTAGGCAGCTTGGTGGCACATTAGAGTCAGGAAAATTCATCTTTCTGAGTTCAAATCTGGCCTCAGACACTCACTAGCTGTGTGACTCTGGACAAGTCACTTAACCCTGTTTGCCTCAGTTCCTCATCTGTAAAATGATCTGGAGAATGAAATAGCAAACTGTTCCAGTATCTTTGCCAAGGGGTCACAAAGAATCAGACATCACCGAAAAACATCTCAACAACAACAAGTTATCTTGTAATTGTAAACCCTTGAACAAGGGGCCTGAATGAGATTATGGATGGACTTGACAAAAAAATCCTTCTCCACTACTGAAAACCATCCCAATATGTGTGTGTTACTCATTGTAGGCAGATAGTCTCCTTATAAAGGACTTATTAACATGATATTTTAGAAACAACTTTGAAGTAGGAATTAAATGACATAGGTCTTAGTTCTTTCACTTACTATCCATGTGACACCGGGTAAATTCGGGGACATGCTGTTAAAACTTTAGTAACCAGTTTTCTGAAAATACAAGACACACTTTTAAGTTTAATTTGCATTATTAGCATGTTCTTCATTGCTTTCATTGAGCTCTGATTTGTAATGTTTGCTGATTTCTGAGGTGTAAATACTTCCATGGAAAAACTTAACAACAGGGCTCTGGGATTGGAGCTGGCTCCAACACACCCCTGGAAATAGCTTCATTTTTTTTTTTGAGTCTTAGTTTCCTTATCTATAAATGAAAATTTAAAAATGTGTTATACTTACTTTCTAATTTTTCCTACCATGAATAATTAAGGTAATAAATGCAAAAGTGCTTCCTGCACTTGTAACTACTATAGAAACATTTTCGTCATTGTTGTTGAGTTTTTTTAATCACGTCTGACTTTTAGTGACAACACTCGAGGTTTTCTAGGCAAAGATATTAGAGTAGTTTGCCATTTTTCTTCTTCATCCCATTTTATAGATGAGGAAAATGAGGCAAACAGTGTTAAGGAAGTTACACAGAGTCACACATCCAGTAAGTGCCTGAAGCCAGATTTGAATCCAGGTCTTACTGACTCTAGACTCAGTGTTCTATCCACCACACCTCTTAGCTGCCCTGTAAAAATATAAGGTGTTGTAATTCTTATTGAGATGTTTTGTGATTATTTGGGACCTCAGATTTCAATATTTTATTACCTTCCAAACATTTTCTCTGCTCTACTCTCTAGTATATTGCTCTGCACAGAATAGGTATTTATTCAATTAATAGCATTGTTAAGCACTTAGTATGTATCAGGCATTTTGCTAGGATCCAAGGAGATAAAGACAACAAATGAAATAGATTCTGACTTCAAAGAACTTAACATTCCATTAAATAAACGTTTAAATAAAAATCTATGGGTTTGCTAGAGCCATCCCATATGGCTCAAAACATCTATTTAATTTTCAGTGTGAGCACTTATACCTCAGAAATCAGTAAATGCTATAAATCAAGGCTTGCTTTAATGCTTTGTTGATTTCCTAGACTTAAAGAAATAGAGAAATGTTAATAATACAAATTATACTCAAGTGTCTCATGAATTTTTTTGAAATCTGGTTGTTAAACATTTACCAGTACGCCCCTGCCAGTCAGTCAATAAACATTTATTAAGTGCCTATTAGGTGCCAGCTATTCTACTAAGTGCTGTGGATGCAAAAATCTGCAAAATATCATCTTTGACCTTGCAATCCAATGGGGGAGGCAAGAAATAAAAAGGTATGTACAAACAAGCGACATAGAAGATAAAAAGAAAATATTTAACATAAGAAAGTTTCTAGAATTAAGAGGGGTTGGGAAAGATTTCCTGTAGAGGATGGGATTTTAGCTGGAACTTGAAATAAATAAAAAAGACAGAGATGAGGATGGAAAGCATTTCAGGTGGGGAGCAGCCAGAGAAGATACTCAGAGCCTAGAAATGGAGTGTCTTGTTTGTGAAAAAACCAGTGTCATTAGATCACAAAGTATATGGAGGAAAGTAAAATATGTGAAGACTGGAAGGAGGTGGTGAGGAGAGAATAGTTATTAAGGACTTTGAATGTGAAGAAGAGGATTTTGTATTTGATCCTACAGGTGATAGAAAACCACTAAAACTTATTGAGTATGGGATCAACATGGTAGGACCTGTGCTTTAGCAAAATCACTTTGGCAGCTGATTGGAGGATGGCTTGGAATGGAGAGTCTTGAAGCAGGAAGACCCTTCAGAGATCTGAGTGTGAAAGCCTGCACCAGAGTGATGGTACACTGTCAGACAGAGGGGGCATTGTCTAGAGATGTTGGAAAGATTACATTAACAGGTCTTAGTAATAGATTGGATCTGAGGAGTGAGAGACAATAAGGAGTAGAGGATGATATGTAGTTTGCAAACCTGAGAGTTTATAGTATCAATAGTAATGGAGAAATTTGGAGAGGGGAAAAGTTTAGGAGCCAAGAAAATGAGGTTCAGTTTTGGACATGTTTAGTTTAAGAACTCTACTGGACTGAGATGTCAGAAAAGTAGCTGAAGATATAAAATTCAAGGTCAGCAGAGTGTTTAAGGACAGGAAAGGTAGACTTGAGAATCATCAGCATAGAGAGAATAATTAAATTTATGGGAGCTGAGGAGGTCACCAAGTGAAGCAGTGTAAAGGGAGAAAAGGAGAGCCCAGGAAAGAGCCCTATGGAACACTTACTGTTAGTGGGCATGACCTGTAAGGGGATTCAGCAGAGGAGACATCTTATAGGTAGGAGGAGAATGAGGGGACAAGGGTGTCCAGAAAAACCAGAAAGAAGATGAGTATCAAGAAACAGGAAGTAATCAACAATGTCAAAGGCAGAAGAAAAGTCAAGAAGAATGAGGATGAGTAGAGGCCATTGGATGTGACAATTAAGAGGTCACTGGTAACATTGGAGAATAGCAGCTTTGATTAATGATGAAGTGAGAAACTGTATTGTTGGTGGTTAATAAGAGAGTAAGAGGAGAAAAAGTAGAAGCACCTACTGTAGATGGCTTTTGCAAGGATTTTAGTAATGAAAGGCAGAGGAGACATAGGATGGTAATAGGATTTAATAATAACAACTAATATTTATGTGATACTATGTGCCAGGCATTGAACTTTGAATGCAGGCATGGCACTCTAATCACTGTGAATTTTTTGAGGATGGGGAGACAAGGACATGCTTATAGGCAGAAGAAAGGACCCAGTAGACAAAGAGACATTGGAAATAATTGAGACTGAGAATCACACAAGGAGCAATCTGATGAAGGAAATGGGATGGAAAGGGATCATTTTGCAGATAGATGGGTTAACCTTGGTAAGCAGTAAGTCCAACTCTTCATGCAAGACAGGAGTGAAGAAGGAGATCGTGGCAGGAAGTATCAAGAGATAGGAAATGTGGAAGAGGGGAGAAGAGGTATCTCACAGAAAATGGCTTCAATTTTCTTTCTGTAAAATATAACACAGATCTCAACTGAGAGAATGGGGGAGGGGGAACCATGAGAGGCTTAAGGAGGGATGAAAACTTATTGAAGAGCCACTGTGGAGAATGGGATTATGAGTTGATAAGGGAGATACAATTGGATTGCCTAGAAGCCATGAGGGCCTAGTTGAGATTGCATACCATGAATTTGAAATAGACTAAGTCATAACAGCGAAGTGATTTTTTTCTACCTTTATTCAGCAACATATGCTTGGGAATAAAGGTGGTGGATGATGGGAATGATCCAAGCCTGAGCCTTGGCAGGGTATGGTTGACAATCTGATAATGGGGCCAGAGACTCTAAAGTGGAAGATAGTGGAGAATTGAACTGGTTCACCAAAAGGTTAAGATGGGGGAAAGGAAGAATTAGTTAGTATAGGGTTGATGGCCTGAGAGAAAATGGAGGTTTCAAGGGATTGGAGGTCCTGGGATGGATGAAGAACAGGGTTTGGTAAGGGAAGACAGAGGAAAGGTGGAAAGCCAATAGATTATGATCAGATAAAGAGATTTTTGAATTCTTGAATATGGAGGTGGTTCATTTAGGAATGATGAAAAGATTTCACTTTGTGTGTGGCTCAGGCAGTGTAGAGGAGAACATTATGTATCACTGCCTCTCCCTTTTTCAATCTAATATTTTGTCTTTAGGGTGCTTTTTAATGTTGTTATTGAGTCATTTCATTTGAGTCTAACTCTCCATGACCCTATTTGAGGTTTTCTTGGCAAAGGCACTGGAGTGGTTTGAGAGTGTGCTGAGTCCTAAAAAACCATCCAGTTGTCTAAAGCTTTCAGATTACTCTGAAGTATATCATCATCTGAAAAATGAGGAGCATTGAACTAAATTATTTCTAAAATCTCTTCCAATTCTAAATCATAAGAGTCCATGTTTTAGGGAAGCAAATCATTCCTGCATTGCCCTTGCTCTAGGGAGGTACATTTGACAAACACTAAAGAGCCATTTAATCAGTGTGAGATGTAGCAGCATCTGTTAGGATAGATCAGAAGTCTTTTCATGAAGGACCTGAACAAGACCCGAGTCAGCAGGCAGTCCAGTAGTGGGGGAAAGGTAAGAACTATGTCAATGGGCACAGTGGCAAGAGCTGTGTCAATGGGCACAGCAGCAAGGACAGAAAATCTTGCTTCAAATGGCCTCCCTTCACAGACTCAGCCAGCTCCTTTCCAGTTGGCAGGTCTGCTTAATGAACTGCATTCAGAACCTCCGATGAAAAGTGCTTTTGATGGGCCAAGTTATTAGCACTTCATTTTAATTATGCCTCCTGGCATTTTCCCCATTGCTTTTCTTCTGCTTTACCTGACAGTACTATTAGTGTCATCCAAATACCAAATGCTAATGAGGAAATTAAACTACTGTAGATGGAGATGAATATTAGGTCTTTGATAGTAAACATGTGACATAGGACTCTTCCTTCCTTGTGTCCTTTGGGAGTATGGTCAGCCTTGTCTCTCCATAGGTACGAGGAAATCTCATGAGGTATCTGATGGCTTAAGGCCATATGAATATCATTCATTATTTGATTGTATTTCTACCTTCATTTTGGTAATATATTGCCAGAAAAGGTGAAAATCATAACATTGAATAGGTCTATTTAAGCTCTGATTTGTCAGATCAAACATTATTTCATATTTTCCTATCCTTCCTTACCTTCCATTCACAGCTACCAAGAGCATACTAATATTCATACAAGACGTTTTACATTTTATAGTGATTGAGGAGAGACAATTACAACAGTGTGCCAAATGTGTCATAAATTTACTGCACTCTACTACCATAGCGTGAGAGGGAAGTTTTTCTTTCAACCTTTTAACCAATGTGATTGGTGGGTATCACCTTTTCTATTTTCATAATATAATATTTGAAGCATAGAAATGAGAATTTATAATTCTAGGTGCATGTCACAAGCCCTCTTTTGTAAAGACAGCAAAAATTCAAAGAGTACCACCTACATTTAAGGTGGTTTCTTCAGAATAGATATACTGATATTACCTGTCTCACTGAGGTCCCTTTAGGGGGAACATTCTGGATCTGACAATGGGAACATTCTGGGAACTAAAGTCAGAAAGAAATGAATTCAAATGCTGCCTCAGACAACTTATTAGCTGTGTAACCCTGCCCAAGTCAATTAACCCTGTTTGCCTCAGTTCTATAAAAATGGGCACATACTGGAGAAGGAAATGGCAAACCACTCCTGTCAGTATCTTTGTCAAGAAAAGCCCATGGACAAGTCCATGCAATATCGAAGAATGGGTGATGACAGAGGGCCAACAGTAGTGGAAGAATGTTCAGGGTCAATGTTGGGATGAAATAAACTACTCGTAAGTCATTCAACAGTTAATAAAAAGTGACTAACTTAAACTTAACACAGCAAAGGTATTCAAACAAAGTTATACGGTACCACTAGCTTTTATTGATTTTGCTCTCCTTAAACAGAGTCTGGTCATAAGGAAAGAGTGTAGTGATTAGTGTGAGCGTCAGACATTCATGAAGTCTGAAAGGCCCTATCTCATGTGGGTGGGACCTTTTGTGCTGGTAGATAGCAGCTTCATCAACAAAATCAGAGCCCACAATGAAGCTACATCAAGGTTGGGCTCAGCTTGAGTAGTGCCCCAACCCCAAGTCAACCAAATCCTGACTGTTCCCTTTTTCTATGCTTTTCTTAGGAAGAAAGAACCCTGATGGATACTGATTCTAGAACATAAAGAATGTGGACACATATATGTATTGTAAAATATACAGGGTTTCCCAGAAATCTTAGTGCAGTTTTATGCTTTAATAATTTCAGGATTGGGGGCAGAGCCAAGATGGCGGAGTAGAAAGACTCACCTATGCTAGCTCTGAACCCACAGCCCATGGATTTCCCCTAAAAAGAACTCCCAACAAATTCTGGAACAGTGGAAGCTGCACAGCAACACAGTGAAGGAGATTTCCATTCCAGAGAGCCCTGAAAAACTGACTCCAAAGGTCCATTGTGCTCCGGACGGGAGTGGAGCCCTGCCCTGCCCTGGCTACGCGGTACTGAGAGGAGCGAGCAGATCCGAGCAAGCTTCAGGGACGGAATCTCCAACGGCCACAAAGGTCCCTCCACCCACAGACTCACAGGTCAGTGAAAGAGACGTCTGGACAGGCTGAGAGGGGAGCGGGGTGTCTCCATGACTCGGGTCCCCTCGGGAAGCAGCGGCAGAGGCAGCAGGCAGCCAGAGGTTCCCAGAGCAAGCAGGAGCTCAGCAGCAGCTCCATTACAGAAAGTTTCTGCATAAACCCCCAAGGGAACTGAGCCTGGGAGGTGGCCCTGCCCCCACCTGAGAACCTGATTTAATCTTAACCTGAATAGCAGCCAGGCCTGCCGCCAAAAGCCCTGAGGCTGGGGAGCAGCATTTGAATCTCAGACCCCAAGCACTAGCTGGGAGGATCTGGGCAGGGGTGGAGAGGAATCTCAGAAGTCAAGTATGTGGCTGGGAAAATGCCCAGAAAAGGGAAAAAAAATAAGACCATAAAAGATTACTTTCTTGGTGACCAGATGTTTCCTTCCTTCCTTTCTGATGAGGAAGAACAATGCTCACCATCAGGGAAAGACATAGGAGTCAAGGCCTCTGTATCCCAAACATCTGAAATAGATATCCAATGGGTTCAGGCCATGGAAAAGTTCAAAAAGGATTTTGAAAATCAAGTTAGACAGGTGGAGGAAAAACTGGAAAAAGAAATGAGAGAGATGCAAGAAAAGCATGAAAAACGGGTCAATACCTTAATAAAGGAGACCCAAAAAAATGCTGAAGAAAATAACACCTTGAAAAATAGGTTAACTCAATTGGCAAAAGAGGTTCAAAAAGCCAATGAGGAGAAGAATGCTTTCAAAAGCAGAATTAG
>CM053769.1:437563450-437596316 GCA_028658325.1 Potorous gilbertii | reverse complement strand
GAGGGAGGGAAATATAGTTAGTCTTACACAACACGACTATTATGGAAGTCACTTGCAAAACTACACAGATATGTCCTATATTGAATTGCCTGCCTTCCCAAAGAGAATGGGTAGGGAGGGAGGGATGGGGAGAAGTTGGAACTTAAAGTTTTAGGAACAACTATTGAGTATTGTTCCTGCTACTAGGAAATAAGAAATACAGATAATGGAGAATAGAAAGTTATCTGGTCCTACAGGACAAAAGAGAAGATGGGGACAAGAGAAGGGAGGGTTGATACAAGAGAGTGCAGATTGGTGATAGGGGAAATTAGAATGCTCAGTGTACTGGGGTCGGGGGAGGTAACAAATGGGGAGAAAATTTTGGAACCCAAAATCTTGTGAAAATGAATATAAAAAGTTAAATAAATCAATTTCTATTAAATAATTTCAGGAGTATAAATGCTACAAACTTATAAAAAATTGGAAAGATTATCCAAATTTTGCAAATATTGATATACACCAACACAGTTATTTCATATTGTACATTTCTGTAGGTGATTTTCAAATTTTGTTTAAACTTTTTTGTTTAAAAACCTTTTTAATAGCTTTGTCAAAATGTTTATTAGCTGCTGCTCAGTGACTGAAAGTATGTTTTTAATCCTAGCCTTAAGATCATGCAAAAAATTAGGCCATGATACATATGCGACAGTTTTGAGGTGACTCCATCTGGAAAAGTCTAATACAGATAGAGGGGGTACATGAGGTGGTCGAACAAAAGACACTTCTCTAATAATCCATTGATCTGAAAATGTTATTCAGAAACGGTCACACAGGCATGTTAAATGACAGGGTACCCTGTCTTGTTAAAATTGCAATTAAGAATTTACTATTGAAAATTTAGAAAATTAAACGAGTGTGAAAGAAATTAAAATAACTAAACTTTCAAATATTTTTGTAAGATTTTAGCATTTATACTATTGAAGTTATTAAATATCCATAAGATTTTTGGGAAACTCTATCCAAAGCATAAAATATATATCCTTGTTGATCTTTGGCTCATATCCTAATAGAATTTGAGGTCCTTCAGGACAAGAAGGACTGTTTTTAATTTTTTTGTTTATGTTCCCACTAAAGAGCACAGTGTTGTATACATGGTGCTAAGTATGTATAGATATATATGTATGCATGTATGTATATATTGTCATTCTGTTATTTTTCAGTCATGTTGGACTCTTTGTGACCCCTTATGGGATTTTCTTGGCAAAGATCCTGGAGTGGTTTGCCATTTCCTTCTACAACTCATTTTACAGATGAGGAAATTGAGGCAAACAGGCTAAGTGATTTGCCCAGGGTAACATAACTAGCAAGTGTCTTAAGTTGGATTTGAACTCAGGTGTTCTTGACTCCAGGCCTAGCATTATATCCACTGTACCATCGAGCTGCCCCTCTATGCTATGTATATTATATTATATATTATATATGTGTATATGTGTGCATATACAACATATATACACATAAGTACCAGTAAATATATCTCTATGTATGCACACATGCATATATACATATAGTTAGTGGGCATATGTCCATACAGCTAGAAGGAATCTATAGAGAACTCTGGTAGTTATCTAAAGATAGGAATGATATGGATATACAATAAGGTTGCTAATTATTATAGCACAACGTATCGCATATTCTGTAAGAAAATTATGCTGTTTAGTAATGTAGGGGACTTTGCTTCTTCAATAACCCCTTTCTCTGGGCTTTAATGTCTGTTTTTTGCAATAGATTACAATTACTCATGTAACAGAAATGCAAATTGCACAATATGATTTATCATCCTCTAATTTCTGAGAGCAATATACCGTAGGATAGTATTAGCATATACGTTTAAAGAAAAAAAAAAGCAAAGTTCAGGGTAAGAAACGTATTTAAGACTTCAAAGAGAAATCAATGCCTCAGATCCCCCAAAGAGTCAATTCAAAGCATGCTTCATTGCCTCTCAAGGCTCCATTCTATTGGTCACATTTGATATTTTTCTACAAGCCCACCACTGCAGAGACCCCCTGGGAAACAACCTCAGTACCTTCCCAACTGCCCTGCTTTTCTGTCAGTCTTGTCTCATCATCAGCAGTGTGTTTTCTGCAGTCTGACAGTGTATTTCCTCCTAGTAGTGTACATACTGATTGGGGTCTAGATGAGCTTCCTGACATACTGATTTGCAGTCCAAGAAGTCAACAAACATTTCAAAAAGATAAAGCTTTCCTCTCAATTATTAATCTACTAGATTCTCACCTTAAATTCATCAAAGGTTCATTCCTATGAGTCTCTAAAATCTAAATATAACCAAAAAGGGGAGTGTCGGAAAATGGATCTAAGAAATAAAACTTCTATATAGCTGGAAGTGACTAATTCAACTAGTTCTATTGCACAGATAGGCAACCTTTTAAAGTCACAAGGACCCAAGATTAATTTCTTAAGCTATTATATTTATCTTTTTTTAATAATAACATTAGTCTAGATATTCTGAAGATGATTATATTGGTTTGATTTATTGAAATTGACAGGCTATAATTTTGTTTTATATATTATATTGTTTGTAATGTGACATTAACAAAATGTGTTATAGTGTGAGGTTATATAGTGAAATGGGTAGAGCATGGACATTGGAGTCAAGACTAGTTCAAATCCTGCCTCTTAGTTATTTACAATGTGATCACACTAAACTATGTCCTTCTATGGCTGGGTCACTTATTCAAATTAGTCACAAATGAAACATTTTTCTTTTCTTTACAACATCGTTAGGAGACACAGAGACCATTCATATAGGACAGATACACGTTTGGACTTCATGTTAACATTAGGCATTCTTATCTCCTATTCAGTCAAGTGAAGCTGGGCCTGCCCATCTGCTTCTTCATTCTTTCTGTAAGCTAACAGTCTTAAGGTTTGTCTTTTGTTTTTATTAAGGAAGACATATTTTAAGAACCTTTTTTAGTAGTTTCAATTTTAGAGGACTCACTAAAAATCATAGATATATTGGATGTAGGTCACTTTGTTTTTAACTACAACTCCATCTTATTGTATCAGCATGTGCTTGACATCCCTGGCCTTCCATCTTTAAAGATTATTGGGGTCAGTGGCTAGGACTTTTAATCAGATACTGTCAGACAAGCCTGTTAATGCTGAATACAGCAAGCCCTTTTATTTGACACAATTAAGGTCATATCATATAGTTTAACCAATAGGATTCAAAGGAGAATGAAGAGGTAAGCAGAAGGGATAAGGAAACGGTACTAGGGTAGTGTGCCAACCTTCTCTCTTCCCCTCACTCTAAGTTTAAAACTGGTGCTTCCAATATAGGATGAAGAACAGTAAAGAAACATAACTATAAATGTCACCAGGGAGGTCATTCATGGTGTTCTTCAGGTCATGGAAAGGGGAGGGGAAAAGTCCACCATAGTCTTGTAGGGAGGATCTTTATATCAAACTCTGATGAGTTCGATAGTGAGATTCTGGGATCCAGCTTCATTTTGTGCACCAAAGTTGCTCCAGGGATCAAGGCAATTCTGGAATCTAAAAAAACGGGATGGGCAGTATTTTATAGGGAGGGGTGGAGTTCCCCTAAACAACACCTGATCGGTGTTTCCTTCTCTGATATCAATGGAAGCGTGGTGCCACTGCACTGGGGAGCTGGAAATTTCTGAGATGGGAAATTGCAGCAGAGAGAATTTGAGATTAAGGGGACTGGAGTCCAGAAAAGGAAAAGGAAAGAAAGGTACTGGGTAGAAAGAAAAAGCATGTCTAAAGCAATGATGGTCTGTCACATGGAAAAAGAACAATGCCTCAAAAAGACAGAGGTCTATAAAAAAGACAAGCCTTTAGAATGGCTAAGTAAAAAGAATTCAAGGCATATTTTCATGGTAACACTAAAAAATGAATTCAGCTTGTATATGACCTGAGAAAAGAAGATATCGTTTAGAAGATAGAAAGCCTTAGCTCTGTGGTTTAGAAGTTAAAAGATTTGGCATGTAAGAAGGGGCCCTTTGGTTTTCAGAGCTTTGCCAGGACCCCTTCAAAAACTACAAAACTTGTCAATGTACAAGGATACAGATTGTTTCAAAGTATGATCACGCAGGGCAGAACGCGCAGTAAGTGAGATGTTGTTTTGCAATTTCTAAAGCTCTAATAGATTCCCTATTTTTTTCCATAACACTATTTAAGGAGGAAATAATTGAAATACAGTTTTGACATTTTGTCAGGCACAGGAAGAAAAGACAGTTTAGAAGCAGCCGGGGGGGAAGCGAGACAAATTAAAGGCCTGGACATTCCCTCCTCTCCTTTGCCATTCAAGGTGCTTCCTCTATTATTTATGACTTGAAAGGTTAATAGGCGTCTGTGGTTAATGAATAAGACAGTCTATATGAGGACATTTCATGGTAGGGTCAACATCGCCTTATAAAACTTAATGACGGCAAAATCAGACTATACTGATTTTGTAGAGAGGGAAATAAACCCACCACCACTTAAATAGAATAGGTGTAACAGCTCCTAAGAGAAAGCCCCATCCTCCAAAGCAGGTTTATGAGAAAAGCGTATTGAACTGTGAAAGAGTTTCATTTAAAGAGCATGGGGGTGTGCCTGAGAATGAGAGGGTAGGACAGCTCTGGGGCATTGCCTTGCTACATTCAGTAGGCTTATGAGAAAGAGTACCTAAATTAATGAAGCCTGGTTTTCTCTAGCTAAGATCACAGGAAAGCAAATGAATAAGAAGTTTACTTTGAATGTCTGTGCTCAGGGAACACAAAGTTCATCTTGTAAATGTGTGCATGTAATATGACTGTAAAGACCCAAGGGCTGCAGGGAATGACTACTAGGCTCTGGTTTGAGCAGTGGTTAAAGACCTTTTGGTAGCACATATTCTAGCAATTAATTTTTACTGAGGTTGAAAGAGCAATATGGAATCTTGCCCCTTTCTCTGTCTTAATTCTCTTTATAGAAAACTCACCTATTCATGTGGATTTAGCTGTTCCTGAATAGTCCTATTCACACCTCTATGTAAAACAGTATGCTTATTACAGATATCAGGCTACATATTGCCTACCTTTCTTGTGCCCATACCTAGAAAAGTTTATGAATTTTGCACTGCCCCTTAAAAAGAGTATTTGTGTTGACTTTGGAGGTGGAAGGTGAGGAAAGCTAATTTTTCCAATCATCTCTATTTTTAAAAAAATTGTTATCTTTTGTTTTCACATCACCTTTGTATCTAAATTAGAGAAAGGTAGGTATGAATGTCTTGTGGATAGAGTCTAATACTAGCCTTGAAGCTAAAAAGATCTGGGTTCAAGTTCACCTCTGACACATATGGCTGAGTGACCTTGGACAGCTCCCTTAACCTCTTAATGTTCTAACCCACTCTCTGAAATTATAAATTACAGGAAATTTACCCACCTGCTTTGGTGTAAAAAGTTTTTGCAACAAAAAGTTCCCTTGACCAATGAAGTCATAGGTCCAGACTCTATCTGTTTTAGAATATATTCCTCCACCCTCTTCTTCTAGGTAGTTATTCCTTTAAAAAAATCAAAAGAAAGGAAAGGTAAAGAAAAAAATTCACTAAAACTAAATATCATGTCAACCTAGTCAGAGAATATGTGCAATGTTCCACAATCATATTCCTGATCATCTACCAAAAAAGGGAGGAAGATGTAATTTTTTCCTTCTAGACCAAGCCTGGTCATTATCGTCACCCACTATTCCATTTCCTTTTTCTTGTTCTGCTTTCTATTTAAATTGTTGTAGTCATTGTGTATATGCTTTTTCTGGTTCTACTAACTTTGATCTACATCCATACACATAAGACTTCTTGGTTCTCTGAATTCTTCATATTCATTCTTTCTTATAACAGAAATATTTCATCATATTAAGGTGCCACACTTGTTTAGCCATTCACAAATTAATGGGTAGCTACTTCGTTCTAATTCCCAAAGCATCTATGTGAATATTGGACTACGAAAGAGGTTATTAAACCTTTCAGTCATTCTCATTGCCTTGTCTATTATTTGATGAAAACATCATGGGGAGGTACCTCAGAGCACAACCAGAATTATTTTTAAGAAACACTTTGTCTATTGCTTTGAATATTTTGAAGACTATTGGTTTTTAAACCAACCAACAAACAACCTTTGTCCCCAGCACAGAATTAAAATGGACTGTTATTAAAAATAATAACCTTAAAATGCCCATGACTTTTCTTGTAGGGGTCATAAGAACAGAAGCTTAGAGCTGGAAAGGACCTTAAAGATCATCATGTGTTCCAACTTTTCCATTTTAAACCATGGAAAATGTGGCCCAAGCAAGTTCCTGAAACTTAAGCTAAACAACTTCCTGAAGGTAAAAATTGAACTTAAATCCTAGTATGCTCTGTAACTTCAAAGCCAACATTCTTTCTACCTATCCAAATGAGCAAATTGTAAGCATACAAAAAGGTGTTTCTGGGCTTCCAAAAGCAAAGTTAATTGACATTATCTATTCCTATGCTGGATGCTTGCTATCATTAAGACATAATATTGGGTTTAGTGCCTGCCCTAATAGACCTTCCAACCCATGACTTAAAAACACGGGAATTACTAATAATCATAATTTTAGTTCCTATTTCCCTAAAGTTTTGAAGTACAATAAGCACTTTCCTTTAACAATCCTAGGAGACAGGTAGCACAAATAGTAGTTTCCCCACTACAAACAATTCAGCAAACTAAGTCCCCGAGACTTAAGTGACTTATCCATGGTCATATAATAAATATCAGAGACAGATGATACAGTGGATAGAATACTGGGCTGGGAGGTCAGAAAGACTCATGTTGGTGAGTTTAAATCTGGACTCAGACACTAGTTGTGTGACCCTAGGCAAGTCATTTAGCTCTGTTTGCCTCATTTTCCTCATCTGTAAAGTGAGCTGGAGAAAGAAATGGCAAACCCCTCCAATATCTTTGCCAAGAAAACCCAAATGGAATCATGAAGAGTGGGACATGACCGAAAAACAAGTGACTAACAACTCCCTCAATTCATGATATTATTGGCATAGAATGAGAATTGCGAGTATGAGAGGAAGAAAAGACTATCTCTCAATTTGGAAGGTTCTGCTCACAGAATCATACCAAACTTTACTCTTGGAAGGGATCTCAAAAGCCATTTTATCCCTCCCAAAAAGATTTACCATTATAACATACTCAACAAGTTGTCATCCCACTTCTGCCTAAAGACTTCTAGTGGGAAGGAACATATTACTAAGGAAGACATTTAGATTTTGAGATAGCTCTAATGGTTGGGAAATTGAGGGGGGGGGAATTTTTTTTTCTGACATCAAGCCTAAATTATATACTTTGCAACTTTTACACATTACTTTAAGATTTGCCTTCTGCAGCCAAGAAGAAAAAGTAAAATCTCCCTTCAATACAATGGCCCTTCAAATACCTGAAGTCAAACATCAGGTGTTCCCTGAAAGTCTTGTTTTCTCTAGGCTGAGTCTTGCCAGTTTCTCAAGCAATCCTCATAGAACGTAAACACAGGTAAGTCTTCTTGCCTCTGTCTTGATATTGGCTCATTATCAAGCCAACCAAGATTTATTAAATGCCTACTATGTGCCAGTATTGTTCAGCTGTGTGCTGGTAAAATGTTTAATTAGCTTTCTCTGTCCCTCAAAAAATAGTCTTGACACACTTTTAAATTTACCACAGCATTTTCTCTAAGCACTTTCTTAAATCTAGAGAATCAAGAGAACACTAAATCAAGCTCATTTGTAAATCCTCAAGTTAAAATTTTAATCATTAGCTCTCCTAAGATGGTATGAATCATTCCAACACACTCCTGGTTGTTATTCTTCCTTATGGTACTTAAAATTCAATGCAAAATTCCAGATGGGGATTGACCGAAGTAGAGTACAGAGGGACTATAAATACCTTATTTCTAGAAATAATAACTCTCTCAATGTTGCTTAAAAATATATTAGGGCTTATTTTTTGGTTACTCCATCTATTGACTCCTACTGAGCCTTCAATTCACCATTCTCCTCTCCTCCAGCTCTTCAGAGAAATTTTTATTTAATCATATTTCCCTTATATTGTATTGTTAAGTCAATTTTTTGAACATGAGTTTATATCTTTTGAACACAGGACTTTGCATTTATGAATATTGAAGTTTACCTCCTTAGATTCAGCTCAATTTAAGCTTTTCTACATCATTCTGGATTCTGACTTATTGTGCTAGCCATTTCTCCCAGTGTCAGCTGACAAAACATAACCTTGCCATCCATGCCTGTATCCAAATAATTGATAAAAATTCTAAATAGTATAGGATTAAGTAAAGATCTGAGAGCATTAAAGACCTTCTTCCTAGGTGACAGAAAACCATTGGAGACTCTTTGAGTCTGGCGTTCAACCAATTCTGAATCTATTATCTAGACCACAATAATCCTTTCTCCAAGAATGGTATAACAGATATTAAATGCTTTGCTAAAATCCAGATGATTTCTGAGATGCCTTCCAGCTCTGAATTTATGTTCCTAAAGTTCAAAATCCTATGCTAAGCGGGCTAGCTTGATTACCATGATTTTGTTGTTGTTTAGTCATTTTTGTCACATCTGACTCTGTTACCCCATTTGGGGTTTCCTTAGCAGAGACACAGAATGGTTTGCCATTTTCTTCTCTAGTTCATTTTACAGATGAGGAAACTGAAATAAAGAGGGTTAAATGACTTGCCCAGGGTGACACAGCTAGTATCTGAGACCAGATTTAAATTTAGATAATCCTGACTCCAGGGCTGACGTTCTATCCATTGTACCCTTTAGCTGCCCTGAATATTTAATAACTCTGTGTGTGTGTGTGTGTGTGTGTGTCTGTGCGTGTGTATGTGTGTGTGTGTGTGTGTGTGTGTGTATGTGTATGTGTGTTTTAAGGAGTTAAAGTAACTCTGGAATAACTAGTTCTTGATGAAGCAATGGCAATTCTCCTTTCTTTTCCCCTAGATATTCATTACCTATCCCTTTTGTTTGAGCCTGAGCAAGATACAGAACAGTCCACTAGGGGAGATTTGATATTAGTGCAAAATGAGATACTCATAAATTAGATATTCAACAGCTAACAAAACGAGATTTACTTGATTGTAGCAGAAGGACATTCAACAAGGATAGGTATTAAGATACTTCATGTTGATTTGGGAGGACAAAGCTCCCTTGCTCCTGTTATCAATGGAAATCTACTAGGCAAACCTCCAAGAGTATACCTCCCCTGTAAACCAGGTTCTCATATCTGCTTTGTACTGAGACCACTTTTCTAAGGAAAAATAAACAGTCTGATCTGAATGTGTAGAAGGGGTAAGATATTTCTTCCATCACACTCTACCCTAGTAGTTTTTAAAATATGGTACAAGGACCCCTGGCTAGCTCCTGAGTCTTTTTTAGGTAATGTATGAGGTCAAAACTATTTTCATAATAATATTAAGATATTCAACCTTTAATATGATAAATATTGATAGATTATAGATTTAACCATTAATATGTAAATATTGATAGATTACAATCCATATAAACAAAAACTCTTTGGAAGAGGAAGATTTTTAAATTTTTAAATAAATTTTTTCAAGATTTTTCAATTTTTAAATAAATATTTTCCAATTACATGTTAAAATAACTTTTTACATTTTTTAAAGTTTCAAGTTCCAAATTCTATCCCTCTTTGCTAATCCTCCCCCCCTCTTTCCCTCTTCCTGAGATGACAAGCAATTTAGTCTAGGTTATATATGTGCAATCACGTATAACATTTCCATATTACTCATTTTGTACAAGAAGATGAAAGAAAAAAAGAAAGGAAGGAAGAAAGAAGGAAAATGTAAAGAAACAAAGAAAATGAAAAATGTTATGCTTCAGTCTATATTCATACAATATCAGTTCTTTCTCTGGAGGTGGATAACATGTTTCATCATGAATCCTTTGGGGTTGTCTTGGATCACTGTATTGCTGAGAATAGCTAAATCATTCACAGTTTCTCATTCTACAATACTGCTGTTACTGTGTAAAACCTTCTCCTGGTTCTTCTCATCTCACTTTGTCTCAGTTCATGTAAATCTTTCCAGGTTTTTCTGAAATAATCCTGCTTGTCATTTCTTATAGCACAATAATATTCCATCACAATCATATACCACAGTTTGCTCAGTCATTCCCTCAATGGGCATCCCTTCAAAGTCCATTTCTTAGCTGCCACAAAAAAAGAGCTGTTCTAAACATTTTGTATAAATAGGTCTTTTTTTTCCTTTTTAAAAATCTCTTTGGTATACAGACCTCAATAAATTTTGAGGGTATAAACAGGTCCAGAGACCAAAATGTTTGAAAACTGCTTCTCTGACGCTTACGGTCTACTATCATGTCCGCTATTGGTCTGCTTTGGCTTCTGGTATTCAAGAATTTCTACATAGGCATCACTAAAGGAGGAAGAGACCAACTAAAATAGAAACCTAACAAAAACAAATAAAGCAAATAGTAAAATAGCTCCCCAAAGGGAATGACTAAATAAATATAAGATATTCCTAAGAAAGCAGTCCCAGGTCTAAACAACCTGGTCCAAGTGGTGGATGTTGGCAAATCTTTGCAGTTTACTGTATAACTTCATATTTCGTAGTTCCAAATGTGAGAAGTGGCAGCACCAGGAATATCAGGGCTACAAGAGATGATGACACTTCTTGCACAGTGGGGGATCCTCATCATAGATCAAGTTGCCCTGTGGCTGTATTCAGAGGAAGAAATTAAAGCTATCTCTAGACATACAAACACAATGCTCTAAGTCATTACTGGTTAGAGAGAGGCAAATTGAAGCAACTCTGAGGCATCACATCGCATCTATCAGATGGGCTAACATGACAAAACAGGCGAATGATAACTGTTGGGGAATTGGAACCCTAATTCATTGTTGGTGGAGCTGTGAGCTAATCTAACCATTGTGGAGAGCAGTTTGGAACTACGTCCAAAGGGCTATCAAAATGTGCATGCACTCTTGACCCAGGATTGTGGCTTCTAGGGCTGTATTCCAAAGAGATCAGAAAAATGGGAAAAGGACCCACATGTACAAAAATATTTGTCATAGCTATTTTTAGGGTGGCCAAGCACTGGAAATTGAGAGGATGTCCATCAATTGGGGAATGTCTGAACAAGTTGTGGTATATTAATGTAATGGAATACTATTGTGCTATAAGAAATGACAAACAGTCAGACTTCAGAAAAACTTGGAAAGATTTATATGAACTGATGCTGAGTGAAATGAGCAGAACCAGGTGAGCAATATACACAGTAACAGTCACAGTGTATGATGATTGTATCTGATAAAGTTAGCCCTTCACAGCAATTCAAAGACCTAAAACATTTCCAAAGGATTCATGATGCTAAATGACATTCACATTCAGAGAAACAAATATAGAGTCAGAATGCAAAATGAAGCAGACTATTTTCTCTTTTATTTTGTTTTGGTTTGGCTTTTCTCATGTTTTTTCCATTCATTTTAATTCTTCTATGCAATGTAACTAATGTGAAAATGTGTTTAATAAGACTGTATGTGTAGAAACCATATAAGGTTGCATGTTGTCTTGGGGAAGGAAGAGGACAGAAGGGGAGAAAATTTAAAACTTATGAAAATGATTGTTGAAAACTTAAAACAAATAAATTAACTATTTAAAAAGTTGCCCTGTACTACTTAAGGTTCCCTGGTCCCACCAGTTAGGACCTAACTCTCCCTTAGTGCCCTATGAGAGATGAGGGAGGTGGAACACAAAATATTTGCTGTAAGAGAGGCTTCTGTGAGAACTGACTAGAAACTTTCATTGCCTGCAATGGGGCCATAAAGCAAGCTCCTGCCCAACAAGATCTCTTCTCTCCTTGGTCCTCCAAGCTATCCCTTGGAGAAAGGTCATATAACAGTCAAAAGATGCTGTATTAGCAGCAATATAAAGAAGTCCATCACTCTTACACAAAAGCACACAAAGCAACACAAAACACAATGCCACTAAGCCAGCACATTTTGGGGGAAATGCTCTTTGAATTCAAATTCTGTGCTCTTCAGGGGGAGCTCTAAAGTGTGAAAAACCCATGGTTTGGGGGTGAGTAGAAACTCTTTACACTTATCCAGTATTCCTGCCTGTCAACAGTTAATTAAATGGGGAAATAATTGGCTAATTTGTCCATACTCCTATTTCCAGAAATGTCATTCAGTTCCTGGGGAAAATTTAGCATTACCTTTCCCAGTGCCTACCTCTGTGGTTTCTACAAAGAATCACAACAAAATCCCCATGATAAAATTGTTGCTGTTCTCTCAAGTCCAAATTTGAAAACAATAATCACATAAAGCTCAAATGGTTTCTTTAGCACAGTTATTAGTCAGTCCTAAAATTCCAGGGATAGACTTTAGTTTATATCCTCTCACTGTTGGGGTCCCTCATGCCACCATTCAATGACTAACTGGATTCATATACAATTATATAACAAAGTATTGCATTGTCATTTCCAAGAAAAGCCATTTAAAATCAAACAATTTACACAAATATGACTCCATTAAATCTAGGAGGGCTCAGTAAATACGTATTGCACACTCAGTAAGAGGTAATGTATATGGCTCCAAAGGCTAGGAATTCTCACCATGCTGGAGATCTTTGTGTCTGCCCTTTGGCTAATAATCAAACGTAGCTATTTGAGGCCAAGACTACTCTGGAGAGCTATGCACACAGTTTAAGTCTCCACTCAGAAACATGGCTTAAATTGTGCTTTAAAACACCCAGTTTCACAGTCATGTCAGCAGCATAGGAGTCTTCAGAAAATAATTCTTAATAATGATACAAATAAGGAGATTTGAAAAGGTTTCAGATTGTTCAACTATTATGAGGGTGTTGCTAAGATAAGTAAAAGAATAGAATCTGAAAGCTATAAAGAACCTTATGGAGCATCTAATCCAACCCTTTCATTTTATGTGAGAAAAGTAAGATTCCAATCTTCCTCACCACCCCAACCCCAAACCCTTATAACTGAATACTTAATTTACATATGGATGTTCCCTCAAATAAACCTTGATATCATTTGTCAACCTCCTCAACCTCTCTGATGTAGCCCTTTATGCCATAGCAGTCACACACATATACACACACACACTCATGCACACACACACATCCACTGATCTTGTGACCATCTATAAGTTCTATTTCCACAATTGGTCATTCTGAAATTCCTGTATCTTTCCATATGCTTCTGTCTTTCCTTATATCTCATCCTTCTTAAACCCATTCTCCAGTTTTCATCACAAATTCTAGTCACTCCAAGATACCTATTCTGGCCCAGTGTTCCACTCTTCAAAAACTTCCACCATTTTACCAGTTCAATTTGACACTATGTCCCCATCTCCTATCATAGACTATCCTTTGCTGGATGTTAGCCCTGGATTATTTCCACTACCCACCTACTTCGTTAGAGCTCAGGAGCTGCCAAAACAAAACAAAACATTGGAAGGAGTCACAAAACTCTGTTGACCAGTTTCATTATGAAATTGTCATCTAATTTCAGCTGAGTAAAAATCAATGGAGATTCATTGAATCTTTATTGTAAAAGTTCAGTGAAGATTGCTGCATTTCAATCCTTTTCCTCTCCATTATTTGACTCTGTATCAAACTCTCCACAATGACTGTCTCAAACTTTTCCTCCCCAAGCCATCTGTAAAATCCCTTCTTTTCCCCTTTCTCAGGAAAGCACTTGGCCTCTTATTTCATTGAACAAACGGAGGTCATCTGTTTTAAGCTCCTTCTCACCAGTTCCAAAACTGGAATTACTTCACCATCCCAGTGGATGAAATAACCCTTTTCCTTCCAAATGTCAAACATTCCATCCTTTCCTGCCTCCTAAAGAAGCTTGCTTCTTCCATCATTTCTCTCTCTACCTAAATTTCAGTCTCTTCTTAATCACTTGTCCCTTCCTCTGATGCTTATAAATTTGCATTGATCTCTTCTCTTCTTAAAGAATCTTCTCTTGTTACTACCATCCACTCAAAGTTATCATCCTATATTTCCTCTTCCTTTCACAGTCAAATTACTGGAAAATGCTATATACAATGTCTGCTTCATCTTCCTTTTACAACAGCCCAATCTTCTACCTTCTTCTTATCTTTTTGAAATCTGTATTCTCTCTCCATTATTTAAATGAAAAGAAATTCTACAAAATCATTAATTAGCTCTTTGTTGCTAACTTTTCTAGCTGATCTTTTCTTATTTCTTATTTTTCTTGACCTCTCTAAGCATTTCAAACTATTTAAAATTCCACTCCTCTGGATATTCTCTCCTCTCTGACTTTTCTGAGTCTTGGTTCTCCTTGACCCTGGTATGTCATACATCTCTTTCTACCTTTCAGACTGATCCTCTTCACTCTTCTTTGCAGGTTCTTAATCCATGTCCCATCCTTTATTCATGGGTATATCTCATGGCTTTTCTCTCTTTATATTCTTTCTCTTCATGATGCTATCAGCTCCCATGGATTCAACTATTTTCATAAAGGTTACCTCTCCCCAAAAAATTACACGCCTAGCCCCCATCCCTTTTCTGACTTACAGTCCAGGATTTCCAACTGATGGCTTAGCACCTACATTTTGATATCCCATAGGTATAACAAACTCAATATATGAAAAACAGAATTTATGTTTTGTCTCCTATCCACCTTTGCTCCTACCTCTCCTATTTCTGCCATGAATATCACTATTCTTCCACAATAATTCATCTTTAGTTCTTTACTCTTATTCACATGCACACCCATATCCAAATGGTTGCCAAGTCTTGTCCATTCCACCCTCTCAATTCTGTCATATATGATCCATTCTCTTTTCTCCTTGTATAAACGCTGTAGTCCAGATTTTCATCACTTCTCATGTAACAATTTCTATAGCCTAATTCATCTCCCTATATAGTCTTTTCACTCTTCAATCTGTCATTCCCATAGGTGACAAATTGATATTTCTAAAGTGCAATTATGACATCACTTTTCTGCTCAAGAATCTTCAGTAGCTCCCCTTTGCCTCCAGGATCAAATGTAAGATGCTCTGTTTCACATTTAAAGGATTATGTTTCCTCATCCACTCTATGTTCCAGCTAAACAGGACTGCTGTTGTTCCCTGTAAGTTGCATTCCATTTCTTACCACTATAACTACTTTTTTACATTTAATTTTTCATGAATTACATGTAAACACAAATTTTTAACATTTCATTTTTTTAATTTTGTGTTTCATATTTGCTTTCTCTCTCTACTCCCTCCTCCTTGAGAAAGCATGGAATTTGATATGGATTATACATGTATGGTTTTGCAAAACACTTAGGTATTAGCCATGTTTCAAAAGAAAACATAGACCAAAAAGAACTAAGAATAATAAAGTTTATAAAATACATTTTAGTCTGCATTTAGACTCCATTAGTTCTTTCTCTAGAGGTGGATAGCATTTTTATTCATAAGTTCTTCAGAACTGTCTTGGATCACTGTATTGCTGAGAATAGCTAAATCATTCAAAGTTGATCATCATATATTATTGCTGTTGCTGTATACAGTGTTCTCCTGGTCCTACTCACTTCCTTTGCATCAATTCATGTAAGTCTTCCCAGATTTTTCTGAAATCATTCTTTTCATCATTTCTTATAGCACATTGATTTTCCATCACAATCATATGCAACAACTTGTTCAGTCATTCCACAACTGATGGGAATGCCCTCAGTTTCCAATTTTTGCCACCACAAAAAGAGCTACTCTAAATTGGATCTACTCTAATAAGATGCAATTCAAGAATATAAATGCAACATCTTATACTTGGTTAAAAATACATTATGAATGTAGGATTGGGAAGTTATGGTTAGACTGTAGTTCATTAGAAAAAGATCTAGGGATTTTAGTAGACTTCAAGTTGAAGAATCAAAGACATGATATAGAAGCTAAGGAAGTTTATGTGATCTTAGCTTCATTAAACAAGGAATAGTGTCACACATGAGGAAATGTTAGTGTGTGGCTGCCCTCTGACCTGATCATATTATATCTGGAGCATTGTGTTCAACTCTGGGCACTGTAATTTAAGAAGAACATTGATTAAACTGGAAAATATCATTAAGGAGAGCAACTATGCTGGTGAAAGGCCTCAAGATCTTGTCATGGAAGGACTGGTTGAAGAAACCTGGACTGGAAACAGACATATTTACATATGCTAAAGTCTCTACTTTGTCTCCGAATGAGGCAGAGGTTTAAGGTCATTCAGGACATCCAAGGACACCCAAACATGCAATATAGGAATGCATTAAAATAATTAGGACTGTTTAGTTTGACAGAAAGAAAATCCAGGAAGTCTTGATTGTTGCCTTCAATTACGTTATGTGCAAAAGACATTAGACTTGTTCTGTGATCCTCAGAAGGCAGAACTTTTAGCCAAAAAAAAATATGGATGTAGCAAAGAGGCCGATTTTGATTTTGTGTAAAGGAAAATTTCTTTAACAATTCAAAGGTGGGATGGGCTGCCTTAGGAAGTAATGATTTCCCTGTCACTGGATGGGTCTGAATGACTATTTGTGAAAGATGTTATGGGAGGGGGTTCTCAGTTAGATACCTCCAACTGTGACTCTCTGATAATCTAAAGCAAGGCAGAGGCTATAATCTGTTCACAGTCCTCTGAGAACCCATTAATTCCCATTAAGGCAGCTCACTGACCAGCCGTATGGATAGAAGGCAGGATTTTATAGTCAGGAAGACTAGAATTTGAACATTGTCTCAGGCATTTACTAGCTCTGTGACCATGGACAGATCACAGATGCACAAATGCAAGTCATCGGTGAAGTGCAAATAACAAAAGCTCAAAAACTCATGGAGTTTTTGAGAAGATCTAATGAGTTAACATAGAAAAACTTTTTATAAACTTTGAAGCACAACATAATTGCTAGCTATGATGATGATGTTGTTGTTGATGATGATAACTAGGGCAGGATACCAGGGTATGCTAAATCAAAGTGAAAAGAAAGTGAAGTTTTTAGTTTAATTAATGTGAAATTTTAAAAATGGCTAGTTTATCAACAGAATTCTCTTACTCCTATCTTAGTTCTTATGTAAGCAGCTCCCCACAAAATGGTAAATAGAACAGAGCAAAAGCAGTTTACACCTGGTTGGTGTCTTACTTTCCTACTCAGTACCATGTAGAGTTCCAACACTACATTTGGACTCCCTGATCTTTCTTTTTGCAGCATTCTTGCAGTTATTCTGGGATACATTCCAGGGCAGAGTTTCACTGTTTACAAAACAAAAGAACCTCAGGGTTGCAAGGTGGCACCTAAATGGGAGATTTGAGAGCCAAATGGTAAATACTTGGGGCTCTAAATGATTAATATGGAGAGATGCTGGGAATTCTGAGAAATTCAAGGGAAAACTCCTGAACTTCAAACAAAAAAAAATCTTTAATTAGGACATTGTTATTCTTCCTGGCAGATTTTAGAAATTGTCACTACACAATTACCTGTAGGAAGAACCAATTTTGGGAACTAATTACATAGACATTAAGACAAAAGCAATGTTATCCTCATGAGTAAAGAACAGTGCTTTCTGAGGAGTATTTTCAAAAGCTGCTTTCTAACTGACCTCTCTTAGAATAGACTTCGCCTTGAGTCAAAAGGGAATTAAAATACTGGGAAATCAGTGAAACCACAACTGAGCAAAAGCCATAGCACAATGTAAACCTGAAGAGCAAGAATGACATTAAAATTTTGCATAGAAGGGAGTCATCCAAGGGATTATGACTGAGAAGGAGCCCCATATAATGGCTGGAGTCTTCAGCTGTTACAGTAGATGTCAGAAGACCTGAATTCTGCTACTAATTCTTCTGCATAGCCTTGGATGAGTTACCTCATTTTGCTGAGTCTCGGATTTTCCATCCCTAAAATGAGAAGTGGCTGGCATTATACATGGATGAGAAGAAAATAAAACAATAGAGAAAGTCACTATGGAAAGTTTGATAGAGTCAACTTGTGAAAATCAAGTAAGAGAACATATGTGAAAGTGAGTGAAAAGATTATCTGAACGCCTATACAAGTATAAAGTACTCTTGAGAAACCTTGAAGTTTTGCTCTGACCAGAATATAGTTGCAAAAGCAAAGTTGTTTTTTAAATTTCTGAAATATACATGCATACACATATATATACATATGTGCATGTATATAGATTTACATATATATGTGTGTGCATATGTACATTTGTGTGTTGTGTGCTCTGACCAGAATACAGCTACAAAAGCAAGGTGTTTTTAAAAAATTTCTGACATATATATATACATACACATGCATATACACATACATATATATGCATGTATATATATTTATATACATTTCTATATGTGCATTTGTGTATTGTGTACACACACATACACACACACATACAAGAATATAAACAAAGGAGGAGAAGGCAATAGCTCTGCCCTCTTCCCTTAGCTTTTGTTCCTGCTACAATTTATTTGTATAGCAGGTTTACCCCATCTTGTTTTATATGGAGACATTCTCTGTCCACCTCCAGGAGACCTTGTAGAAACAGAAGCATACACAGATAAGGTGTCTTGTTTCCAGCTATGCTTGGCTCATGAAGGAGTTTATTCTTCCAAATTGGTTGCTGAGCAAGAAAAGCTGATATTTCAGAGTATTACATAGTACAGAAATAGTAGCTTCTCATTTGAATGAAGCACTTGAGAAGAAAAGAAGAAACTCTAAGCAAGGAGAAGGAAGAAAAAAGGGTCCTTTTTATATCCTAATATAATAATAGAATCTTGGTCCTCTTCATGTGAAACAGACTCAACTAGAGGCTCCTGACTTCTTTGCCTGTCTTTTTTATAGTTCATTTCCTCTAGCAACAACCTTGTGAACATCAGAAGGTACTGACAACAAAAGTAGCATCTATTGGAAGAAAGGAAATATTTATGAAGTGCCTACCATGTAATTTACACTATACCTAGAGCTTTACACATATTAACTCATTGGATCCTTACAACAGCCTTGTGGAATAGATACTATTATTGTCCCAGTTTTCTAGTGGAGGAACCTGAGATAGACAGAGATTAAGTGAATTGCCTACATCACATAGCTGCTAAGTGTCTGAGGCCAGGCTTGAACTCAGATTTTCCTGACTCCAAGCTCAGAGTGCTATCCACTGTACAACCTAGCTGCCTATGCCGTCATGGTTACAGCAGTAGTAACAAGATCAAGCTTATATGAAAGGAAAGCATCAGTATCAGAAAAGAAGGTTTCCACCATCAAAACCCTCTTGGCATCTGATTAGACTATTCTCAATGTAGATGAGAGGTGAACTGGCTAATCATCAGCCTTGCAGAAATTGTTTATATCCCAATGAAGCTTGAGTATTATCTTTCTGATTTTCCAACTGACTAATACTTACAAATAGTGATAAGTTGTTGGATTCTCTTCTAATCATTCTGTGCATTCTGTGTTCAGTATTTTTTTGTTTAGTATTACCATTGCTGCAATGGAAATAAACTACCTATTCTATACCACTTGCATCTGTCTTTAACTCTTCACTTTTCCAGGGAGAAGCCCTAGAGACTAGACTTTGAATCCATAACCGTATCTATAGTTAGAAATTCAACAAGTGGAAACTTTCTCTGAAATGGTTGGCGTCAGGGTAAAGAGTCAATAAATGAGAATAATAGGGAGCTTACATCCCCTGTTGAGGAATTTGGCAATCCTGGAGGAACAAACACAAGCAATAGTACTGGTGGGTAAAGGGCAGATATTGGCATAGTTCACTAGCCACATGGCCTCACACTGGTGACTAGCTAACCACTATGCAATATTTGTGTTAACTTCAGCCTCTACACAGCTACTGTGCATCACTTTTTTTTTTGCAGAATACCTAAAATGAGCTCCAAAGGGACTTCTTATCTTAAGCTAGAACATTATGTGGGACCATGCTATGTGAGTAACAGAAGCAGGCAGCTGGAAGAAAATACTTCATCTTAATTTGGGGATATTCTGAAAGGCTTTTTAGGATGGAGAGGTGAGAGAACTGTATACTAATGTATTGGTTCACATGCAGGACTATGGACTAAAGAGCTACCAGTTTGTCTTTGTCAAGGAGAGTCTTCTGAGTCACTGCATCAAGAGAGTGGAATCTGAGATCCAGAAAATGTTCCTGAAAATCTGAAGAACAAACAGCAACCGAGGGAAATTCAGTGACCATGAGTCATGTAGAGATGCCCAACAGAGACAATGTCACACCTGGAACACATAACTTGGGAGCAGAGAGCAGAGACTTTATAGCATAATGACATCAACAAAGGACATAGGCAGTCCTACAGAGTTGGAAGTATGAGTTAACCAAGAGATCATAAAAATGGAGGAAAGCACCCACATATACAAAAATATTTATAGCAGCTCTTTTTGTTGTGGCCAAGAACTGGAAATTGAAGGGATGTCCATCAATTGGGGAACGGCTGAACAAGTTGAGGTCTATCTATGTGATTGTAATCGAATGCTATTGTGCTATAAGAAATGATGAGCAGGTGGACTTCAGAAAAACCTGAAAAGACTTATATGAACTGATGTTGAGTGAAGTGAGCAGAACCAGGAGAACATTACACACAGTAACAGCCATGTTGTGTAATGACTGATTTTGAGAGATTTAGCCCCTCTCAGTAGTGCAAGGACCTAAACCAACTCCAAAAGAATCATGATGGAAAATGCTATCCACATCCTGATAAAGAAATATGGAGTCTGAATGCAGATCAAAGAATACTATTTGCTCTCTTTTTTTTCTCATGATTCTTTTCATTTGTTCAAATTTTTCTATACAACATGATTAATGTGAAAATAGGCTTAATAAGAATGTATATGTAGAGCCTATATTGGATTACCTACTGTCTTGGGGAGAAGCGAGGGGAGGGAGGTGGAGAAAATTTAAAACTTATGGAAGTAAATGTTGAAAACTAAAAATAAATGTATTTATTAAAAAAATAAAAGAAAAAAGAGAAGTATGAGTTACCCTGATAATGATTGTGTCTTAGTTATGTATATTTTCTATGTGTAGGTCTTTGATGTGTGTGACCTGGTCATATGGTCCTTCATAAATGATCCTTGGCCACAAATCCTCCCGATTCATGTATTCTTCATTCATGTTCCTTGGTCTTGCATATTTTATGTTTGTACCCTCCCTCTGGTGTTATGCTAATTTTTATTCCCTCTGTGTGCTTGGAGGAATTTTTCCTTGTCATGTTATTGGCAATGGTGTTTAATTAAATGTCTTTGGTTTTGAACTAATGTGTTCTCTGGCTTGTCTGACAGAAGCGAACACATTGATAGGTGCTCATGAGCTATGATTTTGGAATTGGCATTATCTAATTCAGTGTCTTGGATCTAGGGTAGTTTTTCTCAGGGCCTCATGTTGGGGGCATACTTGCATGGAACAGCATTATTATACTTTTATTATACTTTCATCATTTATGACTTCCATCAGAAAGTTAGGAACGTTACATACTATCTGAAAATAGTTAATGGTTTTTGAAAATTATGGCCTTACACTCATTCCCAAAGTTCTCCTTCAGAAATGGATAGAAAAAGAAACCAGAAAAAGAATATTCAGGGAAAGTGGGGCAATCATTAGAAAGAACATGAATCTAGAAGGCAGGGGCAACAGAGAAGCAAAATAGTATTTGGGAAGTGTAAAAGCTTAGCAAGTAAAAACTGGGAGTAAAAAGAGATGACAATAGGGAAGTATCATGAGTGCTGGTTACCACCTGGGCTCAGGAAAGGGCAGTAGGAAGATCAAAAAAAGAGGTGTTTGCTTGGTTATGGTTAGAGTAGGGAATATTTTAAAGAGAAGAAAGGGAGAAAAACAAATTCTAGAAAATAGTTTTATTACTTACAGAAGAAATAGTATTTAAGCAACTTTATGGTAGTCACTCAAGCAACGAGAAACAATGCACTGGAACAGTGATGGGTCTGGACAACAGAAGAACTAGGCTTACTAGAAATCCTTATAAAGCTTTTGTTTAGGCATCACATTCATTCTAACGAATTTGGTACAAAGTTGAAGGTCTGTTTTTTTTTAATAGGATTGAAATCTCACCTGAAAACATTGTTCCTAGAAACTGTTTATGGAAAAGTTGTGGCTACATTGGTTAGAGGATTAGGATTATAGTGTTCTGAATTCTGAGAGTGGTTATTTTGGAATTCATCTAGGTAACATATTAGAATGAGTTTTCTGATAACCTAGTTCAACCCTGGATAGCTTTGTAGACTCCACCACTGTTGCCTGTCCTTCCTCATCCCTACCACAGATAAAATGAGCACATTTTTGTGATTTGGTCAGGGTTGTGTCCAGGGTCTGACCATCCAAGAGGAACAATAGACATATAAGTTCAGTTAATTAATTAATCACCTACTGTGGGCAATGTATTCTTATAGGTACACATCTAAAGAACCCAGTATCTAGGCAAAACCAAAGGTAGCCTGAGTTTCCTTCAGCTCCAAATCTATGATACTACAAACTTGGGATATTTAGCCTAGGTGGAAAAAGACTTGGGGAGACTTAAATAGCTGTTTTCAAGTATTTGAAGAGTCATCATGCAGATGAGAGATTAGGTTTTTCAGTTGTTTTGGTTTGTTCTGGTTATTCTCAGAGGGTAGAACTGAGAAAAATGGACAAAAATGGACAAGAAGTTACAAAAAGACAGATTTAGACCTGATAGAAGCAAAAATTTGCTCATACTTAGACTTATCCAAAAGTAGAATCGGGCTATATCAGAAAGCAGTAGGATTTCCCTCCCTTGAAGTTTTCTTACAAAGGTAAGATGCACATTAGTCAGATACTTTAAAGAAGAGAGTCTTATTCAGGCACAGGTTAGACAAATAAACCTGAGAGCTAGAAAGAGCATCCGCAGCCATCTAGTCCAACTCATAAAGGAAATGGTATCCTAAGCATAGCAAACATAATAAATGATCCTACAAGTGTGGCTTGAAATACTTCCAATGTGGGGCAAGGTACTGCCTCCTGAAACAGCCTATTATACTTTTCGATCTAGTTCTAGCTGTTAGAAAGTTTTTCAGACCCTCAAGTTTAAATTGGACTCTTTACCACTTCCATGCATTGCTTCTTGGCCCCTCTAGGGCCAAGTAGAATAAAACTAATCTTTCTACCTCATCACAGCCCTTCAGATACCTAAGATAGCTATGGTTTCCCTCCTTTTCTCCAGGCTAAACACTTTCAGTTCCTTCAGTCAGTCCTCATGAGATATAGACGTTATACCTGCCACCATCTTAGATGCTTTCCCCTGGACATTCTACCCAGAACCATCAAATTAGATGTGACCCAACTGGGGTACAATGTATTGGAACTATCACCTCCTTATTCTCAAAATCTATGGCCTCCAAATGTATCTGGAGATATATTTGTTTTTGTTTTTTTTGGTTTTGTTTTATTTTTCCCCTGACAGATCGCACCAGTGATATAATAAGTGAGGCTGCAGTCCACTAAAACACCTAAATCTTTTAAAGCCAAACTGCTATCTCAATATATGTTCCTAACCTAGTACTTGGGAAGTTTTTTGAACCTAAATGTGACCTTATATTTATCCCTACTGCAATTCATTGTATTTGAAACAGACCAATGCTTTAAGCTTGTCAGGGTATTTTTTAAGTTGCTGAGTCTGTCTTCCAGTATGTTAGTTGTCCCTCCTAAATTCCTGTCATCTGCAAGTTTGATAAACATGCCATTTATGCCTTCATTCAAGTTATGTGCAAACAACACAAGGTCAAGCTCAGATTCATTCAAGTACTTCACAGGAGACTTCCTTCCAAGTTGACATTGAACCACAAATGATGACTCTTTCAACCAGTTCCAAATCTATCTGACTATACTGTTATCTAACCCCACATCTCTCTATATTTTCCCAAGAATAATATGAGGGACATTTTCAAATACTTTGCTAACATCTAAATAACTCTATCTATATAGCCCTGCTTTGTAACTCTGAGGAAGAACAAAAGAAAAACAGAGAGAGATGGAGACAGAGAGAAAAGGAAGGAAGGAAGGAAGAAAAAGAGTATGGTTAGTTTATAATTATGAGAGATTATAATTAGTTTATAATTACCTCTCCTTAACATTTATTCTTTGTCATTACGATCTTTTTTTCCAAATATTTAAGAAGATTCTTTTAAATGATCTGTTCTAGAATTCTGTTAGAAATCTAGATCAAGATTTCTAATCTGGAGTTTGTAAATTCCATTCTCTTTCCTTTTCTGAAAATTGGGACAGCTTTTGCCGTTCTCCAAACTGCTAGAGAGAGAACTGGTTTTGGACCTGAGTTCAAATGTGACCTCAGATACTTAGTAGCTTCCTCAAAGTCATATAACCTCTATTTGCTTCAACTGTAAAATGGGGATAAGAGTATCTAATTCTCAGGGTTGTGAAGCTCAAATGAGATAATATTTGCATACTGCTTAGTACTGTAGGCACATAGTAGATATTTATTTCCTTCCTATAGCACCTATCCTTGTTCTCCATGGTCTTTGAAATAATATTAGTAGTAGCTCAGCAATCACATTTACAATTCTTTAGGTACCTTAGGAGGTCAATTCACTTGGGCCAGGTGACTTGAATTCACCAAGGGCAACTAAGTACTCTCTATTATTGCCTTATTTATCTTGAGTATTAGCTCCAATGTTTAACCAATATTTAATCATTTTTGTTCTGTAAAAGTCAATCTTCTTGTCAGAGAAAATTAAAGGAAAATGAGAATGGAACCAATGTCTCAAAAGAATCTTTACTGTCAATTGCAAACATCCCTTTAACCCGAGGCAGAGTGCTACCCATTCCTTGATGTTCCTTTTTTCTCTAATATAGGTTTTATGGTTTGTTTTTTTAAATAGCATTCTTCTCATTGCTTTTCAAGGACTAAGCCATGATCTTTTATTCATCTAGTAACAAGTTGTCCTTGATTTTTATTTCTATACATATCTTTTAAAAATCCAAGTTAGTTGATGATTTCTCAAGATATTCACATCAATCTCTTCAGATATCTCTCATTTTTTCCTTCTCATCAGAATCATTACCTTTGTATCTTTAAAATGAATTCTTAAGAGTTTTCCAACCCTACTGGACTCACTTCCCCTGTAGAATTTTGTTTTGCTGTTGTTCAGTCATATCCAACACTTTGTGACCCCATTTGGGGTTTTCTTGGCAAAAATATTGGAGTGGTTTCCCATTTCCTTCTCCAACTCAGTTTACAGTTGAGAAAATTGAGACAAATAGTCTTCCTGACTCCAAGTCTGCCATTCTATCCACTGCAACCCTTAGCTAACCATGTGTAGCCCCAACACAATAGTCACAGTGCCTACAGCAGCTATCAATATGCCAGCATAATTCTGAATCACAATATATAACAGACTCTCCACTTGGAAGATAGAACCAAAATATTTATTCAAATACCAGAAAGTTGAAACCCAATACTAGAAAGTCAAATCCATCATAACAACTATATATACACAATAATAATGCAGGGGGCACCACCATTCCCAAGCCTTCCCCCTACTAGAGCCTTCTCACAAACAAACACTCATAGATTACTGCCTGCTTCCTCTCTCTCCCTCAGATCTGACTGCTGTATCCAACTTCCTCTCTGTTCTGCTCCATCATTCTAGTTCCAATCCTTCCTGGTCCATGCATTCAGTAAGCTCCTTCCACCCAGACTTATGTGACTTAAGCTTCCATGTGACTTAATCAAGTCACATAGGGCTACTAATGGATGAAACAAATCTTTCCATTCCATTAACAATACATTAACAAACAATACACCAAGTAGTCCATGAAATACTTTTATTTTCTTTTTAATAGTATTTTTCCCAATTACATGTCAAGAAAATTTTAGCATTCACTTATTCAAGGTTTTGAGTTTTTAATTTTTCTCTTTCCGCCCTTTCTCCTCTTCCCTCTTCCTAAAATGGTAGACAAATTGATATAGTTTATGCATGTGCTACCATGTAAACATACCGTGTAAACAGATCAAAAGGGAAAAAAACATGAAAAAGAATAAAGTAAATGAAAAAGTATACTTCCTTCTGCACTCATTCCATCCATTCTTTATCTGGATGTGGATAGTATTTCCTTTGTGAGTCCTTTGTTCTTGTCTTGGATCATTGTGCTGCTGAGAAGAGCTGAGGCATTCATAGTTGATCATCACAGTGTTACTGATACTATGTAGAATGTTCTTTTGCTTCTGCTCATTTCACTTTGCATCAGTTCATACAAGTCTTTACAAATTGGTTTTTTTTTGTTTTGAAATCTTCTGTTCATTATTTTTATTGTAAAATAGTATCTCATTGCATTCATATACCACAGCTTGTTCAGTCATTTCAAAATTGATGGGTATCCCCTCAATTTCCATTATGTTTCCACCACCCCATTTCTTTGTTTTTATAGATGTTTTCTCACATGTAGATCTTTTCCATTTTTTGTGACCTCTTTAGGATATTGACCCAATAGTAGGATTGCTTGCTTAAAGGGTACGTAGAGTTTGGTTGTGCTTTGGGCATAGTTCTAAATTGCTTCCCAGAATGGTTGGATCACTTCAAAACTCTACCAAAAGTACATTAGTGTCACAATTTTCCCATATCCTCTCCAATAGTTGTCATTTTCTTTTTTTGGCCATATTAGAGAATCTGGTAGGTTTGAGGTGGTACCTTAGAGTTTTAATTTGCATTTCTCTAATCAAGTGATCTAGAGTACTTCTATGCTTATAGATAGCTTTGCCTTCTTCATCTGAAAACTGCCTATTCATATCCTTTGTTTGTTTATCAGTTTTGGAATGGCTTATATTATTATAAATTTGATTCAGTTCTCTCTATATGTATGAGAAATGGGGCCTTTATCAGAGATATTTGCAGTAAAGATTGTTTTCCACCTGTCTTCTTTCCTTCAAACCATGGTTGCATTGGTTTTATTTGTGCAGAAGCTTTTAAATTTAGAATACTCAAAATCATCTATTTTACATTTCATAATGCTATCTATCTCCTGTTTGGTCATGAACCTGTAACTCACTTCTCCTTTAAGAATTTATATGCTGTGGAGGGTGGAGCCAAGATGGTGGAGTAAAAGCAGGGATTTTCTACAGCCCTCCCCCCAAATTAGCCAAATACTTGTAAAAAAAATGACTCTAAACAAATTCTGGAGCTGCAGAACCCACAGAATGACAGAGTGAAGCAAATCTCCTGACCATGACACCCTGGAAGGTCAATGGGAAGTGTCTATTATGCAGCACTAAGATCAGAGTGCAGTTCAGCATAGACTATGCTGACACAGATGGGACCTGAGCAGGTCTGGGGCAGGGGAGGCCTGAATCTGTGGCACCTGTGTCAGTTTTCAGATTTCATGACCCCAAAATACTGAGGACAAATTGGAAGGTCTTTCACAACATGACTTTTATGGAAGTGTTTTGCATGACTACACATGTATAACATATCAAATTGCTTGCTTTCTCAATGGGGTGGGGAGAGAGGAAAGGAGAGAAGTTGGTACTTAAAGTTTTAAGAAGTAATGTTAAAATTGTTTTTACATGCAACTGGGAAATAGGACACACAGGCAATGGGATATAGAAATCTATCATGTCCTAGAAGAACAAAGAGGAGAACGGCATAAGAGAAGGGAAGGGTATAATAGAAAGGAGGGCAGATTTGGGGAAGGAGTAATCAGAAAGCCTGCTGTCTTGATGTGGGCAAGGGAAGAGATGGGGAGAAAGTTTGGAATTCAAAAATCATGTGGAAGTGAATGTTGAGAACTAAAAATAAATTAATAAAAAAATTGAAAAAAAGAATTTGAATGCTGTTACCACTTGGTGCATATATATATTTAGTATTGATATTGCCTCACTGTCTGTGATACCTTTTAGAAACGTGTGATTTCCTTCCTTAACTCTTTTAATTAGGTCTATTTTTGCTTTTGCTTTGTCTGAGATCAAGATTGCTATCCCTGATTTTTTTTACATCAACTGATGCATAATACATTCTGCTCCATCCCCTTACCTCTATTCTATGTGTGTCTCTCTGTTTCAAGTATGTTTCTTGTAAAATATATATATATATATATATATATATATATATATATATATATATATATATATATATACATACACACACATATTGTCGAATTCTGTTTTTGATCCACTTCTATTTTATGGGAGTTCCTTACATTCACATTCACAGTTATGATTACTAACTGTGCATTTCCCTCCATCCTATTTTTCTTCATATTTGTCCTCTCTCCTTTCATCCAAAGAAAACAGTGTTACTTCTTTCTGCTGCCTCCCCATAGTCTGCCCTCTCTTCAATTAATCTCCCCTCACACACTCTCCCTTAATTAATTGCCTTCCCTCCTACTTTCCTGTCGCGTAAGATAAATTTCCATGTTCAACTGATTGTGTACATTATTCTCTCTTTGAGGCACTACTGATGAGAGTAAGGTTTAAGCAATGCCCACTGCCCAATCTCTGATCATATATATATATATATATATTCCTTCTACCTATACTATTAATGGCTGGGGCAGCTAGGTGGTGCAGTAGATAGAGCACCAATGCAGAATTCAGGAGGACCTGAGTTCAAATCTCACCTCAGACACTTGACACTCACTAGGTTGGCCAAGTCACTTCACCCCAATTGCCTCATCCTGGGCCATCTCCAGTCATCCTGATGACTATCTGGTCACTGGATTCAGATGGCTCTGGAGGAGAAGTGAGGCTGGTGACCTGCACAGCCCCCCCTCACTCAAAACAAAGTTAAGTGCAAGTCATGCCATTATTACTCTGACGGCATGGTCTTCTTTAGCAATGAAGGATGAACACACACTATTAATGATAAAATTTTTAAGAATTACAAGTATCATTTTCCCATGTAGGGATATAAATAGCTCAGCTCCATTGAATCTCTTGTTTTCTTTTCCCTTTTTACCTTTTTTAAGGCTTCCCTTATGTTTTAATATTGGGTATCAAATATTTGGTTTAATTCTGGTCTTCTCCTTATGAAAGCTTGAAATTTTTCTACTTCATTAAATGACCATTTCCCTTGGAGTATTACACATGATTTCACTGAGTAAGTGATTCATGATTGTAGTTCTAGCTCTTTTGCCTTTCAGAATATCTGATCCTTCAATGTTGCAATCACTAAGTCCTGTATAATCTTGATTGTAGTCCTGCCAGAATTGTTTCTTTCTGGCCATTTGCAGTATTTTTTTTCTTGACTTGATAGTTTTGTGATTTGGCTGTACTGTTCTCTGGAGTTTTTATTTGGGGATCTTTCACTGAAGTGATTTGTGGATCCTTTGAATGTCTACTTTGCCCTCTGGTTCCAGGATATCAGAGTAGTTTTCCTTGATAATTTCTTGCAAGATGTTTTCCAGGTCCTTCTTCTGATGGTAGCTTTCAGGTAGTCCAATGATTCTAACATGATGTTTTCTGGATCTATTTTTCAGGTCACTTGTTTTTTCCAATGAGATATTTTACATATTCTCCTATTTTTTCATTCTTTTGAGTTTGTTTGATTGACTCTTGATGTCTCATGCAGTCATTAGCTTCCACTTGCCCTACTATAACTTTTAAGGAGTTGTTTTCCTCAAATAACTTTTCTACTTCCTTTTCCATTTGGCCAATTGTACTTTTTAGGGAGTTGTTTTCTTCAGTAGATTTTTGTATCCTCTTTTTCATTTGGCCAATTCTAATTCTTAAGCAGTTGTTTTCTTTTTCCAAGCTCTTTACTCTTTTTTCATAATTCTTTTGCATCACTCTCATTTCTTTTCCCAATTTTTCTTCTACCTCTCTTATATGATTTTTAAGCTCCTTTTTTAACTCTTCCATGGGGTCTTTCAAGCTTAAGACTACTTTCTATTTTCCTTTTGGGCTTTGCCCGTAAGTCTTTTGATATTGTTGTCTTCTTCTGAGTTTGTGCCTTGGTCTTCTCTGTCACATATTCACTTTCTATGGTCAGATTCTTTTTTGTTGTTGTTGATTTTTGCTCATCCTTTTTGACCTTTTTCCTTTCTTTTAAATTTGAACTCTGCTCCCAGGGTGGAAGGGGTACTGTTACAGCTTTCTTACACCAGCGACCACAGGGCCTGGTTGTTTACCTGGTACTGTATTAATATTGCCCTGAAGCCCATGGAGGGCCCTTACGTCTGGTGCTGAGCTAATGGGATGAGGTGTGGGATAGCTGGCACTACTGGAAGCCATAAGGGTCTGGCAGCTTACCTAGTGCCAAGTTGTGATCCTAGAGCTGATATCTGACATGTCCTGAGGCCAGTGGGGTATTTCCGTATTTGCCTAGGGCCACACTGAAGCACATGGCAGTCTGACCTCTGGAGGTTACCTGTTTGCCCAGAGCTATGCTGAAGCACATGGAGGGGAACGAAGCCCTGGCAACTGCCTGTTTGCATAAGCACCCATAGGGTTGGTGTCTACCTGGCTATGCTGAAGCATGTGAAAGTCTGCCCACTGGAGGATGTCTATTTGCTTGGGGCTACATGGTGGTTTTGGGAGCTCGAGGGTACCAGTTCCCCTGGCTATATGGAGGCATGTGGGGGCAGGAGTGGATGGGATTCTGGTGTTGGCATTTGCCTGTTCCATCACACTGAGTCTCAAGAACTCCAGCTGATTTGCTGAGGTGGAGTTTGATGTTGACTTACTGGGGTGTTTCTTGAACTGGACTGCATTCACCTTTTGCCTGAGTGAGACAGACCTTTCTTAATTGTCTTCCAAATTTCTTGGACTAAAATATTGTTTCACCTCATCTTTTTTCTGGTTTGGTTGTTATGAAATTTATTTGGGGGCACTGTTTTATGATTGTTTAGAGATGAATATGGGAGAATTATGGTGATTTACTGCTTATTCTGCCATCTTGACTCCAAGAATTCTCTCTCCTATGAAACCTACTTAGCCTTCCTCTGAACTATTTGAAAAATCAATTCTCAAAAATCTAGAATGCTTGTCAGATTATTCCCAGTTTACCCTCTCCTTTTCTGACATATGCTCTAGGAAAAAATTAATTTCTTAAGGTTCCCATCATTTTCTTTTCAGAAAACAATTTCTCTGTATTAAAAAGAACCAGGTCCAACGTACTATTTCCCCTTTGGTCTTTCCCTTTTGAAGAATACAATAATATTAAAATAAAGAAGTTGTTACCTTGTCTTTCAAACAGAAAATTCCAGCAGGTGTTTAGATATGTGACATTACCCATTGCTACTATGTTATTCCTCTGGGCCGCTCTTCTGATTTGTCTCTTTCATTTAACAGAAAGAACACACATTTTTAAGCACTTACTAAGTGCCAGAAATTGTGACATAGTCAAACATTTTTTCTTTCTGTCTAGATGATCAGAAAAATATTCCAATGACAAAATCATTTCTGTATTTCCCTCCATTAGTCTTTCCCCAGAATTCCCTCCACGCTTTTGACCCTCTCCAGTTCTTAGATTCTTTTACGTAAGTAGATTTTCTTAATATACATTGTTACTGTGCTCCCTTTCTTTTCCTTATCCTGCAGCTTTTGGATATATTATTCCCAGTATGAGTCATCATCTACTCATGAGTTTACTGACTAGATATCTTCAATTCCCTCCAGACTCTGAGATGTTAGCTTTCTTTTCCTAGGTAGATAATTTCCTGTCCTCTCTATTAAAATTAGAGTGACAGGTCCCTCCAAATCTCAACCTAGAGCTCAGAACAGTTCACTTCAAGTAGCTGTTGAGGCTCCTGGGACAAAGTTGGGAGGGATCAAAGCTTTTCATATGCACAAGAGTCAGTGCCAGGAGAAAAAAAAATGGAGGATAGACTTTGTCCCCAAAAGGATAGTTCCAGTAACTTTTTAGGAATTTGGAATGATCAGTGGAGCAAAGAACTCAGAACCAGGAAGATTATCTCGTCCTACTCCTTTATTTTACAGATGTGTAAACTTGGACATGGAAAAAATGAAGATATTTAACTAAGGATCAAAAGATATAAATGGCTAGTTTATTGAGACAAGAATCTGTGACCCTAAAATATAGCATTTTTCCTATTGTACCACAAATATCTGATCAACTAGTTTAACCAAGGTGGGTTGTTCTGGGAGTAAGGGACTATAAGGTATTCCAATATCCTACAGCATAGTAGCCTAAGAGTAACTTTAATCTGCTGGTCAACATGCCCATTCCCCTGAACTTTCCATTGCCTTTTTTTTAATATAAATTTATTTATTCAACTTTTTACATTCATTTTCATAAAATTTTGGGTTCCAAATTTTCTTCCCATTTGTCCCTTACCCCCACCCCAATACACCCAGCATTCTAATTTCCCCTATCACCAATCTGCCCTCTCTTCTATCATCCCTCCCTTCCCTTGTCCCCATCTTCTCCTTAGTCCTGTAGGGCCAGATAACTTTCTATTCCCCATTACCTGTATTTCTTATTTCCTAGTAGCAAGAATAATACTCAACAGTTGTTCCTAAAACTTTGAGTTTCAACTTCTCCCCATCCCTCCCTCACCACCCATTCCTTTTGGGAAGGCAGGCAATTCAATATAGCCCATATCTGTGTAGTTTTGCAAAGGACTTCCCTAATAGTCATGTTGTGTAAGACTAACTATATTTCCCTCCATCTTATCCTGCCCCGCATTGTTGCTATTCTCTCTTTTGATCCTGTCCCTCCCCAAGAGTGTTGACTTCAAATTACTCCCTCCTCCCATTGTCCTCCCTTCCATCATTCCCCCCCACCCTGCTTATCTCCTTCTCCCCCATTTTCCTGTATTGTAAGATAGGTTTTCATACCAAAATGAGTGTGCATTTTATTCCTTCC
>CM053769.1:437493613-437562950 GCA_028658325.1 Potorous gilbertii | reverse complement strand
TCTCTCATTTCTCTTCCCAGTTTTTCCTCCACCTGTCTAACTTGATTTTCAAAATCCTTTTTGAGCTCTTCCATGGCCTGAGCCCATTGGATATCTATTTCAGATGTTTGGGACACAGAGGCCTTGACTCCTATGTCTTTCCCTGATGGTGAGCATTGTTCTTCCTCATCAGAAAGGAAGGAAACATCTGGTCACCAAGAAAGTAACCTTCTATGGTCTTATTTTTTTTCCCTTTTCTGGGCATTTTCCCAGCCACGTACTTGACTTCTGAGATTCCTCTCCACCCTTGCCCAGATCCTCCCAGCTAGTGCTTAGGGTCTGAGATTCAAATGCTGCTACCCGGCCTCAGGGCTTTCAGTGGCTGATGGGGCTGCTATTCAATGTGAGCTTAAGCTCTGGTGCTCAGGTGGGGGCAGGGCCACCTCCTAGGCTCAGTTCCCTCAGGAAGTTTATGTGGAGACCTTCAGTAATGGACCCTAGCTCTTACCTGCTCCAGGAGCCTCTGGCCACCTGCTGCCTCTGCCACTGCCTCCCGAGGGGGCCTGAGTTATGGAGACACTCCGCTCCCCTCTCAGCCAGCCCAGAATTCTCTCTCACTGACCTGTGTGCCTGTGGGTGGAGGTACCTTTGCGACTGCCAGAGATTCCCTCCCTGAAGCCTGCTTAGGTCTTCTCCTCTCGGTGCTGCATGGCCAGGGGAGGGCTAGGCTCCACTCCTGTCTGGTGCATGCCGGACATTTGGGATCAGTTTTTCAGGGCTCTCTGGAATGGAAATCTCCTTCACTCCATTGCTGCACAGCTTCCATTGCTCCAGAATTTATTGGGAGTTCTTTTTAGAGGAAATCCATGGGCTGTGGGTTTGGAGCTAGCATATGTGAATCTTTCTACTCTGCCATCTTGACTTCTCCCTCTTCATTGCCTTTAAGTACCATCCTTATTGTCTACTCCTTTCTACTCTGAGAATGTCATCACCCCCCACCAACCACCTTATTCAACACTCAGATCTTTTTTTTGTCCTTTCTTCCTATACTTTTATTTTTGGTCTGGACTTGATTTTATTTGAAACCACTCCACTGTAGTTTATATTTGGTGCTGGTTGAAAATAGACAGAGCAATGATGTTGACTGAGGGTGGGCTCAGTTTTAATTTTTTGTTTTTTGTTTTCTATTCTCACTAGGAGGAAATTGCTTAACTGTCTATGGTACTCTCAAGAAAGTCAGAAGATAGCTATGTGCAAGGGTGAGAGGCGGGGTGTGTGCTTACCCTTTAAGGAAAAGGAGAGAAAGTTCATGAAAGGAGACTTAAGAGAGAGAAATGTGTGGGTTATGTAAATTCAAATCCCCTTTGCCTGAAAATAAGCAGGAGAAAAGATCTCTGTATTGGAATTTAGTTTCTATTGTGTTCTGACATTTAAAAAAAAAAAAAAGAAGAAAAGAAATTTAAAAAAAAACCCACCAGGCTACAAGGAATTTATCCTCTTGAGGACCAATCCCCTAAAATCTGACTGTCCATATGAACCTTTCTAGAAAGGACATACTTACTGTTCATCCTTACCATCTCCTTTTCCCTCTCACTATAAACTGAGAAAATGTCCATATTTTTTCAGCAGCCAAAATGTTACACCTGGTAGGCAAGAGGAAGTGCGCATTAATATCTCATACACTTTACAGGACAAGATCTCACCCTAGTTATGAGTATGCATACCCGCCCACAAAATCAGCAGTATCCTGGTGAGTAAGGGAGGGGGAGGACAGAGCTCATCTCTTAAGTGACAATCAATCAGCTCCCAGAGCATGAAGTAGGTCACAAAGCATAAGAACCAAAACCAGAAGAAATGTAGGAGAGAATATTCACTAGAAGAAAACTGATGCAACATAGGAAGTGATTGTGAATTTTTTTTGTTTTTAAAAGAACCATCAGAGTGTAGACGAAGGGATGGAGGATGCTTCTCCCGAAAGAAAGCGGGGGGGGGGGGGATGAGTAAGAATGCTCTATGCATATCTCTTGCTAGGAGTCATACTCTAAAAGAGTGAATTTTCCAAATTGTACCCTAGTATTCAAGAAGAGTTTCCTTACCTCCTCTGGTGGGGGAGAAACCACTTCACTCTCCCTGATCTTTTTTTGCAGGGAGGGATAGTAGAAGTGAAGAAACCACTTGCAAGTCTGATGTCAATATTGATTGACATGGAAGTTTTAAAATGCTCCATTTTTCTCAGCTGGACTGGTTCACTCCTCTTCAGGTGGTCTCATGGTCCTCCACTCCTAGGGGGTTCACCATATTAGTGGCAGACTTGGTGAAGACTCCCAGTGGGCTTTAATTCTACTGTAGTTCAGAATTTTTCAAGCTCAAGTAATCCACCAACTTCAGATTCCCAAAGATCAGGATCTATAGGTATGTGTCACCATGCTTGGCACCCTTAATGTATGACTCATGTAAGAAGGTTCCCCATAGACCAAGGTTAAAGGCATAGGCAAAGAGATTCTGGATTTTAGAGCTTGGAAATCTTTAGCCTTGTTGTCAAAGTCAGTGCTTAATTGAATTCTTGAAAATTTCTCTTTATGGGTATCTTTCTGCTCAGAGATCATTCATTTTGTATAATATATATATATATATGTATATATATATATATATATATATATATATATATACATATATATATATATGGAGAGAGAGATGAATATTTAAAAATCCCTTTTGTCCAATATGTGTGTATCTATGTATCTATATATAGATATATGGACAAGTTATATATCCTGTACTTATGAAAAGCACTATTGGATATCTACAGATAAATGTGACAATATCCCTGACCTCTGGGACCTAGCTACAAAGATGAGGCATGCGCGCACACGTAGCTATAAGGATGGTAGACTATGAAGTGCATAGAGTACAAAGAAAAGTACAAAATGTTATGGTTATTAAGAAAAGGTGGAGATAGCAGGAGTGATGAAAGGTTTGATGGAGATGATACTTGAACAGGTCCTTGAAAATTTAGTAGAAATTAGTTAGGCAGAGTTGGGGAAGGGGCTAAGTAGCAGGGAGGGAAGCACTCCCATTACCTTGTTGCCATTAAGCAAATTACCTCTGATACCTACACATTTTAAGTAAACACTAACGGAAAGATACTTGGGCTGTGATGTATTGTTTCAGTTAGTGAAACAAAGTTTATTAGCATTTTTAGTCTTTTTCCAACCAACCTAGACTTTGTGTGATTTGGATACTGCAAAGGTACATGATGGAGGAACACTGAAACAATTTCCTTACCACAGTTTCTCAGAGGTCTTTTCTACCGAAGAAGTAAACATTTGAGAATATTTGCTTCAGCCAGTAGAGACTGACAAGAAATAAGAGCTAAAATGTATTTCCTACCATAAGTCTATTACAGTTGAACCAAGATGATCAGAAAAGAGAATAGAGAAGAAAGAGTTGAAAGAGCAGTTGAAAGGACCTTAACCTGGGCATCCCTTACCTTTTAGAACAACATGACTGAAGAGATGCATTGCATACCCATTTACTGAAAGAGTTATAGGTCACTGAAGAAGCATTTAAGGTGCACAGTACCCTCAGTAGATGGTGGGTAGTGTAATACTAGAGGGTCCTAAAGATAGCTGGATAGCTGAATATCAGCTGGAGTTGAGGGGAAAAAACACCGAGCCAGGAGCAGTGGACATCAGAGAGCAACATAAAGTTATTACCAGTCCTGTATGCATCTGTACTTGTGTCCTCTGATGAACTGATTATATTTTTTTCTATTTCTATATATTAAGCATAATCACTATCCATGTTCACTCTTCCCAGTAACGATTATTGTGCATTTATTGAAGGGTGAACTTGGGTTTATGCGGGAAGTTCTATTGTTACAGTACTTCTATACTATTTCACTACTATTTCACAAAATACCTTTGCTTTGGACTTAGTGTGTCCTCTGGATGACTAGAAAAATAATCATATTGATGAGGACTGATGGAGAGAATTTTGATCAGAAAAGGTCCTAGATCCTAAGGTAGTCTTCCCAAAGTGCTCAGGTGATGGGAACCCTGAGTGATAAAATTACTTTGGTAATCATAAAGAAAAACATATAAGCAGAAAAGTCTATTGCTTATAAATTTCAAATTGTTCTTATTGTTAACAGGGATGTTAATAAAAATGAATATTTTATTCCCATAAACCACCTTAGTGCCTCACAAATATGTTTGCATCCAAACTGAACTAGTGCTATTCTCCTCTTAAAAGTTCAACTCTTAATTGCATGCCCATAGACATTGTTGGCAGAATGAAACCAGGCATCCAATTCCAATGATGAATGAGCAATTTTTTCTTGCATGTTCAATGAAAATATCTCCGGTATACTATATAAGATGTCAGTTATGTCCTATTTCCTATACTGTAAGAGTTAATAATTAAATTTGGCATTTATAACAAGTTATCTCTGCAAATGTTATATTGAAAGACAATTGTTCAGGGAAGCAAGGAGCAGACTGAAAAAAAAATACCTGACCATATTCCATTATAAGTTTTAAATGGAGGAATCTAAAAGGAAAGTATCACATTATTTTTTTAAAAATGATAATGGAAGGAGGTACCTTTCACAAATATGGTTGCCTAACCATAAGAATGTTAATAACAAAAAAGAGATAACTAAGCCAAGCTAACAAACATTTATTAAGTGCTTACTACATGCCTGGCACTGTGATAAGTGTCAGGAATACAAATACAAGCAGAAAGACAGTTTCTGTCCTCAAGGAGGTGGCGGGGGTGGGGGGGAGGGAAGACAATAAGTAAAAGGAAGTGACAATGGAGAGAGGATGAAGACATCAGAGAAAGTAGAGAAGTAGTAGAAAAGTCTGGAGAGTCAAGAGAACATTCTGGTGAGGAATGAAGATATGGCTACGCTGGGTACCCTCTTTAAAATGGTTCTGGGAGGAACGAGCCATTCAAAGGAAGGGAATGCAGGAGTGGAGGGTACTCAATCTGGTGAGAAATAGAGTTGTTGGCACTTCTTACCCCTCTATGTATGGAGGCTTTGAGAGGAGTTTTTGCTCCATCTTCCAGTTCTCCTATGGGATAGGCCGAGACTACTGAAAGTGCTGATGAGGTGAAAGTAGTGAGTACCAAAGCTGATGCCATGATGAATTTCCTGGTGATGAGATTTTCCTAGAGTGGGGATGGCAGAAGGGAGAAAGAATGAGGATGGTAGTCAATTCTAAGGAATACAACTGTTGGAAATGTGGTAAGTGAAACATTTTATGTATTTTACACTATTCAAACCAGGAGAATACTATACACAACAACATCAATATCATATGATGATTAACTGTGAATGACTTAGCTATTCTCAGCAATACAATGATCTAAGACAATTGCAAAGGACTCATGATGAAAAATGCCGTCGACCTCCTCCAGAAAAAGAACTGAGGGAGTCTGAATGCCTATTGAAGCATGCTATTTTTCACTTTCTTTATTTTTGTGAGGGGTTTATGGCCTTTGTTTTCTTTTACAACATGACTAACATGGAAATATATTTTGCGTGATGGCCCATGTATAACCTATATCACATTGCTTACTATCTCAGGGAGAAAAGAGGGAGGGACCGGGAGAATTTCAAACTCAAAAATTTTGGTTTTTGTGTTTTATTTTTTAATTTAATAATTTTATTTATTTTCAGTGTTCTACAATCACTACCATATAACTTAGATTATTATTTTTCCCTCCCCCCTTCCTCCCTCCTCCCTCCCTGAGACTGCATGCAATTTTATATAGGTTCTACTCAAACATTCTTATTAAACACATTTTCACTATAGTCATGCTGTGGAGAAGAATTAAATTGAATGGGATAAATCATATAACATACCAGAACATAATACCCACACACAAAAAAATGATCTGCTACATTCTGCGATTGAATGCCATAGTTCTTTCTCTGGATGTGGAAGGTATTTTGCCTTAGAAGACCACTGGGAACTTTTTTTTTAAGTCCTTGCATTGCTACAAAGTTCCAAGTCTACTGGAAAAAACTCTCTCACACTGTGTTCATTGCTGTGCACCAAGTTCTCCTGGTTCTGCTCCTTTCACTCAGCATCAGATCATATAAGTCTTTCTAGGCCTCTCTAAAGTCTTCCTGTTGCCATTTCTTATGGCACAATAGTATTCCATTATATTCATATACCATAATTTATTCAGCCATTCCCCAATTGATGGGAATCCCCTTGATTTACAGACAACAAAGAGTGTTGCTAAAAATATTTTTATATATGTGAGACCCTTTCCCATTTTTATGATCTCTTGGGGATACAGCCCTAGAAGCAATATTGGTGGGTCAAAGGATATGCACATTTTTGTAGCCCTTTGAGCATAGTTTCAAATTGCTCTCCAGAATGGTTGGGTCAGCTCACAGTTCCACCAATAATGTATTAGTGTTCCAGTTCTGACATATCCTCTCCAACATTTATCATCTTCCTGTTCTCTTAACTTTGCCAATCTGATAGCTATGATGTGGTACCTCAGAGTTGTTTTGATTTGCATCTCTCTAATCAAAAGTGATTTAGAGCATTTTTTCATATAACTGTAGATATTTTTAATTTCTTTCTCTAAAAATTTTCCGTTCATATTCTTTGACCATTTATCAATTGGGGAATGACTTGTATTTTTGTACATTTGACTCAGTTCTCTGTATATTCTAGAAATGAGGCCTTTATCACCAACATTAGCTGTAAAAATTCTTTCCCAGTTCTCTATATCCCTCCAAATGTTGATTGCTTTGGGTTTGGTTGGGCAAAAACTTTTCAGTTTAATATAATCAAAATTATCCATCTTGTACTTCATAATGCTTTCTATCTCTTCTTCAATTAAAAATTCTCTCCTTCATAAATCTGATAAATACACTATTCCTTGCTCCACCAGTTTGTCCATAGTATCAATCTTTATATCTAGGTTGTGTACCCATTTGGATTTTATTCTTGTGTATGATGTCAGGCATTAGTCTATGCCTAGCTTCTGCCATACTTTTATCCAGTTTTCCCAGGAATTTTTGTCAAACAGTGAGTTCTTATCCCAGAAGCTTGGGTCTTTGGGTTTATCAAACAGTAGATTGCCATATTCTTGTCTACTGTGTCTTGAGAACCTAGCCTATTCCACTTGTCTACCCTTCTATTTCTTAGCCAGCACCAGTGGTTTTGATAATTGCTGCTTTATAATACAATTTGAGATCTGGTAGCGCTAAGCCACCTTCACTAGCATTTCTTTTCATTAGTCCCTTGATATTCTGGACCTTTTGTTCTTCCAGATGAATTTTGATACAATTTTTTCCAGTTCTAGAAAATAATTATCTGATAGTTTAATTGGGATGGCACTAAATAAGTAAATTAATTTAGGTAAAATTGTCATTTTTATTATATTGGCTCAGCCTATCAATGAGCAACTGATGTTTTTCCACTTACTTAGATCTGACTTTATTTGTGTGAAAAGTGTCTTGCAGTTGTGTTCATATAGTCCCTAGGTTTGTTTGGCAGGTAAACTCCCAAATATTTTATAGTGTCTACGCTAGCTTTAAATGGGATTTCTCATTCTATCTCTTGCTGTTGGACTTTGTTACTAACATATAGAAATGCAGAAGATTTGGATGGGTTTGTCTTGTAACCTGCAACTTTGCTGAAGTTGTTTATTATTTCAAGTAGTTTTTTACTTGAATCTCTGGAATTTTCTAAGTATAACATCAAATCATCTGCAAAGAGTGATAACTTAGTTTCTTCTCTGCCTATTCTAATTTCTTTAAGTTCTTTATCTTGTCTAATTGCTATAGCTAACATTTCCAGTACCTTATTGAATAATAGTGGTGATAATGGACATGCTTGTTTCACCCCTGATCTTATTGGAAATGTATCTAGCTTATCTAGCTTGCTGAAGATTTTAAGTACATACTGCTGATTATTTTGTGGGAAAGTTCCCTTTATTCCTATGTTCTCCAATGTTTTTAACAGGAATGGATGTTGTATTTTGTCAAAAGCTTTTTCTGCATCTATTGAGATAATCATGTGGTTTTTGTTAGTTTTGTTGTTGATATGATCAATAATGCTAATCATTTTCCTAATATTGAACCAGCCCTGCATTCCTGGTATGAATCCCACCTGATCATAATGTACTATTCTTGTGATAAGTTCTTGTATTCTTTTTGCTAAAATCTTATTTAAAATTTTTGCATCTATATTCATTAGAGAAATTAGACTATAATTTTCTTTCTCTGTTTTGTCTCTTCCTAGTTTAGGTATCAAAACCATATTTGTATCATAGAATTTGAGAGTACTCCTTCTTCCTCAATTTTCCCAAATAGTCTATATAAAATTGAAATTAACTGTTCTTTAAATGTTTGATAGAATTCTCTTGTAAATTCATCTGGCCCTGGAGATTTTTTCATAGGGAGTTCATTGATGGCTAGTTCAATTTCTTTTTTCTGAAATGGAGTTGTGTAAGTATTCAACTTCTTTTTCTATTAATCTGGGCAATTTATATTTTTAAAAATACTCATCCATCTCATTTAGATTGTCAAATTTATGGGCATAAAGTTGAACAATGTAATTTCTATTTATTGTTTTAATTTCCTCCTCATTGGAAGTGAGTTCACCCCTTTCATTTTTGATATTGGTAATTTGGCTCTCTTCTTCCTTTTTTTATTCAAATTGATCAAAAGTTTATCAATTTTATTAGCTTTTGCATAAAACCAACTATTAGTTTTATTTATTGGTTCGATAGTTTTCTTAATCTCTCCTTTGGTTTTCAGTGCTTCCGATTTGGTATTTACTTGGGGATTTTCAATTTGTTCTTTTTCTAGCTCTTTCAGCTGCATGCCCAGGTCATTGATCCCCTCTTTCTCTATTTTATTCATGTAAGCATTCAAAGATATAAAAATCCCCCTAAGAACTACTTTTGCAGTATCTCATAAGATTTGGTAGGTTGTCTCATTGCTATTCTCTTGAATGAAGTTGTTGATTCTTTCTATGATTTGTTGTTTTACCCACTCCTTCTTTGGGATTAGATTATTTAGTTTCCAAGTAATTTTTGGTTTATCTTTTCATGGCCTTTTATTACATATAATTTTTATTGCATTATGATCTGAGAAGCATGTATTGACTATCTCTGCCTTTCCGCACTGAATTGTTAGGTTTTTATGCCCTAGTCCATGGTCAATTTTTGTATATGTGCCATGTACCACTGAGAAAAAGGTATATTTCTTTCTATCCCTATTCAATTTTCTCCAGAAGTCTATCATAACTATCTTACCCAGAATTTTATTCACCTCCTGAACTTCTTTCTTGCTTATTTTAAGGTTAAATTTATCAAGTTCAGAGAGGGGAGGTTGAGGTTTCCCACTAGTGTAGTTTTGCTATTTCCTCCAGCAACTTCCCTAGCCTCTCCTCTAAGAATTTGGATGCTATACCACTTGGAGCATACATGTTTAGTAATGATATTGTTTCGTTATCTATGGTGTCTGTTAGCAGGATATAGTTTCCTTTCTTATCTCTTTTGATTGGATCTATCTCTGCTTTTGCTTTCTCTGAGATTAGGATTGCTATTCCTGCTTTTCTTACATTACCTGAGGCACAATATATTCTGCTCCAACCTTTTACCTTTACCCTGTGTGTATACCCATTTCAAATGTGTTTCTTGTAAACAACATATTGTTGGATTATGGCTTTTAATCCATTCTGCTCTCTGTCTCTGTTTTATGGGAGAAGAACTTAAAAATTTTTAAATGAATACTAAAATCGATTTTTACATGTAATTGGGAAAAAATAAGATATTTTTTAAATGTCCTTCCTCCCCCTTTCCCTGCCAACACAATTCCCACTACCTTAATTTACCCCTTTGTAAAATAAAATGCCTCAAATAACTACTGGGAGGAGTAAAGTGATGGCATAACCTGGAAGTAAGTGAAAAGTCCTCTGTGTCTTTGCCATAAAATACAAACACTAACACCTATGTACTGGTTTTGCTTGTGTTTACCTTTACAAAAGTGTCCATAGATATCTCTGAGGAAGGCTTAGCTTGATTTTTAAGTTTCTCTAGCATCTTGTTCTCACATCTCCTTACCTTCTTTCATGTTACTTTCTGTCATACACTACATTTTAGCAGAACTGAACCTCTAGCTATTCTCAGGCCCCGACATTTTCCATCCCAGCTTTATGCTTGTTCTCTCTCCATCTCTGCCTTACATAATCCTTACCTTCTTTCAAGTCTTAGCTTAGGCAACACCATTAGGAAGGAGGATCTCTTCCCTGAGCCCTCCAGTTATGAGAAGTCCCTCTCTCACCTCAAATTACCTTGCATTTACAGGTGTACTTCATTTTATTGTGCTTTGTAGATATTACATATTTTACAAATTGAAGGTTTGTGGCAACTCTGCATTAAGGAAATCTATTAGCACCATTATTCCTACAGTATGTGCTCACATCCTGTCTCTATGTCGCATTTTGGTAATTCTCACAATATTTCAAGATTTTCATTATGATTGTATCTATAATGGTGATCTGTGATCAGTGATCTTTGGTGTTACTTTTGTAATTGTTTTGGGATACCACAAACCACACTTAAATTATAATAATATAATATAATTGATAAAAATAAATGTGCATGTTTTGATGGCTCCACTTATTTCAATCTTTCTCCCTCTTCTTGGCCCCCATTCCCTGAGACACAACAATTCTGAAATTAGGACAATCAGTGCTACAAACTTCATTGTCATCTTGTTTTAAGAAATTTCCACAGCCACCCTCACCTTCAGTAACCACCAGCCAGACCAGCCAGTCACTTCCAATAACATCAAGGCAAGAATTCCACCAGCAAAAAGATTACAACTCACTAAAGGCTCAACTGATGGTTAGCATGTTTTAATGATAAAGTATTTTTAATTAAGGCATGTACAATTTTTTAGACATAATACTATTGCATACTTAATAAACTACAATATGGTGTAAATATAATTTTTATATGCACTGGGAAACAAAAAATTTCATATGACTCACTTTATTGCAATATTTGTTTTATTTTGGTGGTCTGAAATCAAGCTTTCAACGTCTGCAAGATACACTTATACTTGTCAGTGTACATGTTGTAACCTCAACATGGGGGGAAGGAGTTATTGTATTTTATTTTTTGTATCCCTGGGCCATATCAGTTATTTTATTTTATTTCCTTTATATCCATGGGGTTTATCACAGTGGCATGCACATTATAGGTATTTTCTATTTTCTGAACTTAATTAGAGAATCTAAATGAAAAGTTGTTGTTTTAGAAGCCCAATTTATCATAATGATAGTAGTTGTTCCCAGTTACATACATGGAATGTAGATCAATAAAAAGCTTTCTCACAACCTGGGAGACAAATATCCTCTCCATTTTACAGAGAAGGAAATTGGGAGTGAGAGGTTGAATTGCCAGGATGCCTGAAAACTCATTGGTGCAGTGGATAAAGCACCAGTGCAGGAGTCAGGAGGACCTGAGTTGAAATCTTACCTCAGACACTTGACACTCACTTAGCTGTGTGACCTTGAGCAAGTCACTTAATCCCAAATGCCTCATCGTGGGACATCTCCAGGAATCCTGATGAATATCTGGTCAGTAGATTCACATGGCTCTGGAGGAGAAGTGAGGTTGGTGACTTGCACAGCCCTCCCTCACTCAGAAACAAAATCAAGTGCAAGTCATGTCATCATTGCTCCGATGGCATGGTCTTCTTCAGCAACAAAAGACGAACACACACACCTAGAATGATTCAGCTGAACAAAAATTTTATTTTAAAGAGTCAGCATGGGACACTGAAAAATGTGCTAGATATGGAGTCAGCGCTACATTTTGGAAACACAGGGGACCTGAGTTTAAATTCCACTTCAGTTACTACCTATATGAGTTTCGGCAAGATAATTCAGCCACTCTTGGCCTCAGTTCCTTATCCACAAAATGAGGATAAGTTAGTTATATGACCTTTATATTTGGCCTGTCTTTGAAAATAAGATTTTGAGATATGGATATGTGTATATTTTAAAAGGGTAGCAGACCTTTCCTCATTCATTCCAGTTTGGAGAACATTTTCTAATTTCTCTTATTAGGTCATCAATTTGCAAAAAGTAACATGAGATTTGGCATCCTACATGACTTCAGTTCAGCTATATTGGTAGTAGAAAGGAGGAAAAAGCAGATCCTCCTACCAAAAAAAAAAAGTGGTAGAGGAAAAAAGAAAGGGTAAGTAGGAAAGAATAAACGCTTAGGAGAACTCCCTGGGGACAAAACCATCCCCATCACTTCCCTCTGTGATACTGACCTCATCTATCCTCCCTTTGAGGGAAGCTGACAAACTAAGAACTGCTAGATGCTCATGATGAGGAGAATGTGCCTCTTTTTTGTATAATAGGCTGATGAGAAAAGAGAATTGCAAATGTGTTTTCTTTCCTTTTTCTGCCTTTATGTAAAACTCATTATAGAGCTTGGGGCTACCTCTCTATTCTAGAGAAAGGGAAAGTATTTACAAAGAGGTGGGGAAAATGGCCTTACATGCATATATAAAAGAGGTGCCCAATTAAAGTGCCAGGTGTAGGAAAAGCCTCAGGAGCTTGTTCCTGCCAGAAATAAAAAGGCCAGGCTAATGTCCTGCAAGTTATGCACTGTGCTAAATGCCAGCTCAAAGTCAGAGGAATCAGAGAATGCTAGGGCCAGCTGTTCTCTGTTCTGCTCCTCAAGATGTTTCTAGCAATCATGGAGATAGATGCCAGACCTGATGGCCTGAGGGAGGCAGGCTTCTCCAAGAACTGCAGTGGCACATGGTTAAAATGAGTCATTCAAATGAGGAGAAAACAGCCTGTGTCTGTCTCAGTTTACAGATTCTCTCACTTGGCCCTATAGGGCTTTTTTTTTTCTTTCTGATCCCTCTTTTTCTTCCTTCAACCCTTGATTTTTAAAAATTCTCCAACTTTCAACTGAGTTGTTTTATTTCTACATTTAACAAAGGTTTCCCCAGCCTTTTAAAGGATTAACATCCAATAAAGCATCCTCTTTCTCATCTATACTTTCTCATCAACTTCCCACTTTGCAGATTATACTCTACCTAGACCCTCTCAACCTCTATGACTCTCTGCAGTTGATGGGTGGGTAGACCACTGAACATGCAGTCAGGAAGACCTGAGTTAAAATCCAGTCTCACATACTGACTAGTTTTGTGACCCTGGGCAAGTCACTTAACCTTATTTTCCTCAACTGTAAAATGAGGGTGATAACAGCACATATGCTGCAGGGCTGTGGTGAAGACCAAATGAAATAATCTTTGTAAAAACATTTAGCATAATTACTGGCACATAGTAGTCTCTATATAATTGATTGTTCTTTTCCCTGTTACCTTTACATCCTACAGGTCTGGCATAGACTGGTGGTAGAGTAGCTGACATCTACATAGAATTTTAGGGTCAACAAAGCATTTTACTTCATGTAATCACAACAGTCCACTGATGAAATGATGGTCAGAAAGGCTAAATGATATATGTACAAATGGCTATGGATTCTCTCCTGACCTCTAGTTCTGTATCACTAACTGCCTATTGACCCCTTGAACTGGATGTCCTTTAGGCATCTCAAACTGAATATGCACAGAACAGAACTCATTTTCTTTCCTCTCTAAACCCTTTCCTCTTCCAAGCTTCATATTACTGTTAAGGGCACCACCATCCTCCCAGTCAAATCCTCACTTGTACTCATCACATATATACATTCTGTTGCCAAGTTTGGTCATTTCTATCTAAACATTATCTCTTGCACACATCTCATTCTCTCCAGTTACACAGACACCACTCTGGCCCAGCTCCCTTCAATTCTCCCTGCTCTAGCCCACCATCCACTAAGCTGCCAAAATGATCTTTCTAAGCAGGGGTCTGACCATTCCTTGCCTCCCCAGTAGACTCCTGGGTCTTACTATTATATTCAGGAACAAATATAAACCGCTCTGTTTGACTTTTGAAGTTCTTGGCACCTGGCCCCTTCCCTACCTTTCTAGTCTGCATGCCTTTTATTCTTCTTCATATACTCTGTAATCCAATGGCATGAGATTTCTTACTATTTCCCTTGTGTGAAATTCCATCTCCCATCTCCTTTCTTTTTCACTCACTGTCCTCAATGAATGGAATACTCTCCTCACCTCTGCCTCCTGGCTTCTCTGGCTTCCTTCAAGACTCACGGCACATATCTTGTCAGTACACATTGGTTTGTGTGTTGTTTCCTCCTCTTTCTGCCATTATAAAGTGAACTCCTCAAGGACAGGGACTGTCTTTTGCCTTTCTTTGTCTCCAGTACTTAGAGCAGTGCCTAGCACATAAAAAATGTTGTTGCCTCACTAAAGCCTTGAGAACATATACATTAGAATAGGAGGTTCAGTAGTTGTTGGAAGAGTGTCCTCTATTTTACGTAGGCTGAGCTGTATTCTTTTTAAGGGGAAGAAGTGACTATTGTGAGCAGCCTCAGTGTGGCTTCCTGGCCAACTGAGGCACAAAAGGCCTAACCTCTGGGGAGTTTGTAGAAAGATTTGGCAGAATTCCCATTACCCTGCTGGAGTACCACTCTGATCTAGCTTAGCCTTTTCTATTGGGAATTTAAAACTGAGAGAATACAGTTGTGTTTTATCTATAATTGTATCCTTATTAATCTCATTTGAAGGCAAGTTGTTTTTAATGAATTTTTATGGGTAGCAAGTGCCTCATTTCATTCTAATACCTATCCTGAGTCACTGGACTGACTTGAGTTAAGTCAGGCAGGAAATACGTGGTGTGAGTCAGCAAGGATTGATTATGACTCCCATGGCTAAATTCATTGTTGAAAGGAGAGAAGGGGGGTCCAGTAGAAAGGAAGTTTCTACTGATTTGATGGCCAGATATTGGAGTATACGGGGCTTCTCAATGGAATAAGCTCCCACTGACCCAGTAAGGTTAACCCAATGATTGCTTAAGGAACTTAACAAATAGAATAGAAATATAGCAAAATTAAGAATCTCCTACATCTTATTAATGGTTTTAGAAAAGTTGCATCACCAATGCAAGGAAAATGAAAATAAATTATCCTTGCGTATTGAAAAATTAAAGGCAGGTATGAATGTGCTTTCGACTTTTAAGGACCATGACTTAAAGAATAGCTTATAGAAATCTATGATAATATATATAATTATAGTATAATCATAATAATACAAAATATATAGAATAATAGTATAAGTGTTGAGGGAAATGCTAATGGGAACAGGAACTAATAGATTGTAGATAGGAAACATGATCTGTGACCCAGAAGTTTAGCTGGAGCTTGTGGCAAACCTTCCTGCGATTAGGGCTCTAAAGAAAGAAAATGGAAGTAGACGTGAGGTTGAGGATTGGGAACCAGCAGTCTATTGGAAGGAACACTGGGACCTATCCCTTTATTCCTTTCCTTTCCCTTGCCAAGATACTATCTCCCTGCGACTTCTTCTAAAACAGTGACTCTAAAACTTTTTGGATTTGGTACTCCTTTAATCTCTTAAAAATTATTGAGGATCTCCTAAGTCTTGAGAGTCAAATGGGGTAGTAGATAGAGTTCTGGACTTGGTATTAGGAAGACCTGTGTTCAGATCCTGCCTTTGAATTTTACTAGCTGTATGTCTGCCCAGGAGCAGGTCTCTTAACTCCTCTGATTTTCCTTTATGACACTGTTGTGAGGATCAACAGAGATAATATTTGTAAAGTGTTTTGAAGCACTAAATATATATCAGTTATTATTTTTGCTTTCTGGTATAGATTTTTCCCAAGTCTAACAACTTCTCTTAACCTTCTCATTCTTCTGTCCTGGAATACAACTGAGGACTAGTATTCTGGACCAAGCCTAATTTAGATTAGGTCAGTGTTTCAGGTTCAGGATTAAATTGTGAGGAGACCCTTACAGACCATAAGAATATGCAAATGTAAATTCAATGTAATGGTCAGAGAGCAGTCAGGGAAGCTGCAGCAGCAGGAGCCATCAGGAAATGTCTAAGGGAGGAATGAACACTTGAACTGAGCTTTGAAGGAAACTAGAAGGTAGATATATAGGGAGTATACATTACAGGAATAGGGTACAGAGATAGGCATGGAATGCTGTGTTTGAAGAACAGTGACAAGGTCAATGTGGCTGAACTGGAGAATACATAAAAGAGAGTAATATATATGTGGTTTACTCATTTGGTTTGTACATGGTGCTGATAAGGTTGAAGTAATAGACTCAAGTCTTACAGACCCATTAGCTACCCACAGACTTTTCCAGGGCCATCAATAACGTCCCTAATTAGAGCTGTTATTGTTTTATTATTGTTAGAACCAGACATCTTGCAAAGGTGTGCCATTTGCCACAAGAGGTACTGAGTAAAGGAATATAGACAATTCAATCAATATGTAAGCACTACTGGAATAGCATCTCAAAGCTGGTGAAAGGTAGGTGGATCAGGGAAGTGTCTAACAGGATGAATTTTTCAAAATTATAAACAAAGGACATGATCTTTTGTTTAAAGGCCTTTACCCATGAAAGTGTTCAGACTTACTTATTAAGGCCTTATTGTTTGGGTTTCAGAGACTAGAACTTGTTTCTAATGATTGGCTGACTAAGAATCACTGGATCATCTTCCTCAAATGTTTATTTCCCCCTTAAGAAGACAGCCTGGAAAGCTGGAGCATATACCTTAACTATAGTGAGAGGAGAACCTACACCCATGTTCCATTTCTCCCCTCATAGCAGAAGTTAATGGGGAAGCTAATTGTGTTCAGAGAATGAGCTGCACAGGAACTGAAATGGGAATTCCTAGGAGTCATCTGCTTTCCATTTCCCTTTTTTGAGCATGAGAGACAACAGAACTGACAGTATACTTTCCCAGCTCAAGACCTGGTAGAATCAGGAGCACTGAAATTTCCTACGGAAGTGCATGGTAGAAGCAGACATGTACATGTTCACTTAGCCGAAGAAAGGAGTTCCCAGATTTGAGAAATGTTTTTGTGGGCAACCCTAAGTTTGAGAGTTTAGGCGTCAGACCTCTTAGAGAAATAAGAGGATAAAGTCTTAATTCAGCCCTAGGATAATGCAAGGCGATAATGTTCAAATTGGCTTGGAGACTAAAGCTAACTGACAACTCATGAAGGGTAGTTGTTGGGGTTGGGGCATGGAACAGGAAGAAATTGCTTGTTTATCAGCCAGCAAAATATATTTAATTTGGGAGGAGAGAGAGGAGTATAAACTATGGAGATTATTTAAGTCCTACGAGTAGGCTCTGTGATTTTGTTGATTTACCAGAATGGTCAAAAGGTTCCCTTCTATAACTCCCAGTTCATTGCCCTTTTCAGAGAAGATGAATAGCAAACTTGGCATCTTACGTTCTTTTCAGATCTGATTATGGGCTCCTATGAATTGTTTGCATCTTCATTATTCTGTGAGGTAAAATAAATATGCCTTTGGTACTTGAATGTTTACATGGGAGGCAGAACACTGTATTTGGGGATACTTAGACACAAGACCCACCATAAGCATACTAAGAGATTTTTCTATAACTAAAATTGGGAGAGCAATGGACTGAGAGAAAATGATGTTCCATGGATCACCCTTCAAGATCAAACCCAGAGTCCATGGGGAAGAGGGTTGTATAGGTGGGACATAGATTAAAAACGTGTCCTACTGATAGTTAAGGGTTAAGTCAACCTTTAGCTATAAAATCTGATTTTTCTGTGTAGAACTAACTAGCCCTAGAAGTTGATCCATCCTGGGACCTTGAACTAATGAGACCAATGGAGCTAACTGGCCCAGAAAAGCCTCAGAAAAGAAGTGGATTTTAAGAGTTTTTTCTGATGCAGCAGAACAAATTCCAGATACAATCCAAACATACCCAAAGGCTGTAGAGTGTCTGGGTCCTCAATAAATGTTTGTTGACCTACTGACTGGTTGACTCTCAAAGCAGGCAAAAAAGATTTAATTCTTCCATGCTCCCAGATGGGATGAAGAATATTAGCTGCCTTGCACGAGCTGTTGTTTCTCTTGACAGGGTGGGGTAGACACCAAGACCCCTGCTTTGGAGCAGAGAGTCCCATAGCCAGAGAAAGCAAAATTGATTGAAGCAAAGCAGCCTCTGGCCTCAGGCTGCCAGGTAACAATTATAGATTGGGCCGAGCTTTCCTTCAGTTCCCTGGAATAACTTTTGATGGTTCCAGTCATCATAATCTGAACAAATTGGGTTTTACATGGCATAAAAGGACCCAAGAGACATGGGGCAGAAAGGAAGAGTAATGGAGTGATCTTTCAGGTAGTGGTTTAATTTTTCTTTAGGCTGAGTTCAGTCTCTCTGACTCCCAAGGAACTGATTAGGGGGATCATTTCAACATACAGTCTTTTCCTTTCTTTTACGGAATAAGCTTCTCAGATAAACAGTGTCTCGCAAGACAGCACCAGAGTCATTCAGATGATTCAAAATGTGACTCCAAAAGAATACCAATATTTTTGGGGAAAGGACAGTCTCCAAAAAGTAGGCTGAGTAAATCCCTGAAGACCAGAGAATGGGAAAGATTCTCCTGCTGCTTCTCCCTGACCCTAGAAAGATAAAAGGTAAAAATCACTCTTCTGGTTATTGAACTAACGATTTTTTTTTCAGGATTGCCTAACTTGGGTACCAGTAAAGAGTCAGCTGCACCTCCCCAGTTCTCTTAGACCTATCAGTCAATAAACAGTTATTTTTTAAATTCAATTTTGCTTTATTTTCAGTTTAAAAATATGGAACACCACGAATTTGCATATCATTCTTACACAGGAGACATGTGAATCTGTACTATTCTAATGCTAGTGTATGTGCTGCTGAAACAAACATCAAGCACTCACTATGTTGCAGGTGTCAAGTCAGGAGATGATGATACAGACAAAAATGAGAAAGTCACTACCCTCAAAAAGTTTGCATTTGATTGGAGGAGATAGTATATGCAAATATAAATGCATACAAAATAAATGCAAAGCAATTTTGCAAATGAGGAGTAGGGGATTCTACTAGTTGAGGGATTAGGAAAGACAGGAGGAGGTGATGTTGAACTAAAATTTCAAGAAAATTAAAGGGTACCCCAGAAGAGGCAGTGCATCCTAGGCTGGGAGGATGAGAGATACAAAGGTATGGAGAAAGGAGATGGAAAGTTGTTTATGAAGGGCACCACATCAAGGAAACCTAGGTTTGAATCCTAGCTATGAGACCTTGGGCAAATCACTTATTCTTTCAAAACCTTATTTTCCTCGTCTGTAAAGTGGGAGTAACGATAGCACTTACCTCACAGTTTTTCCAGCTTAGCTATATCAAATGTCAATTTGCCAGACCAAATAGTGTGTGAAAGGGAGCAACATACAATAAAGATAAATGATAACCAGGTTCTGAGGAGTATTAAATGCTCCAAAGAGGAGTTTGTATTTGATCCTAGAACTAAGAAGGAATCCCTGGGATTTAATGAATAGAAGAGGGTCATGATCAGGCCTGTGTTTTAGGAATATCATTTTGGCAAATATATAGAGAATGATTTAGGGTCAAAGAGACTTGACAGAAGGAAATCAATTAGGAGCTATTGCACAAATCCAAGCCATAGATTCTGAAAGCTTGGACTAGGATGGAGAGAAGGGGATAAATGAAGGCACCCCATTTGCATGTCTCCACATAAGTCTGACTCTCTCATTAACCCTTTGGTGACAAGAACAAATCAGAAAACTAAATGTTTGTAGCAAAGCAAATAATGCAAATAATAAGCAAAGCAAGTCATAATCAAGTCCAGAGGTACTGGAGAGTTCAGAGAATTAGCTCATATAGTAGGTAGAGTGCTTGCTTATTAACACTGGCCTATACTTAAATAACACTTTGAAGGCTAGAAAATATTTGGCATACATCTTCAAATTTGAGCCTCACAAGAACCCTGGGAGATAGACCCCATGGGAATTGGTGTTCCCATTTAAGAGATGAAAAAATGAACAAGCAAGATTTAGAGAATTCCCAAGTCAATCACTCATTCACAAGCGTTTATTAATCACCCAGGATATACCAACCACTGAACTCAGTGTAAGGATAAAAAGAGAAAAAATAAAACAGACCCTGCCCCTATGGAGCCTACATTCTGCTGTGGGAAACAGCATGTATGCATATGAGGGAAAACAAAATATATACAAGTAATGGAGGGATGGGGACACCAACAACTGGGAAATCTGAAAAGATGTCATGTAAAGAGTAACCACTTGAGCAGAGCTTTGAAGTCTATGAGGCAGAAGTGAGGAGGGAGTAGATTGAAAGCATGAGGGACTGACTGCATGTACAAAGGAACAGAGCCAGAAGATAAAATACCAGACAAGAGGGACAGCAAGCGCATCTGATTGGCTGAAACATCGAATGTGTAAAGCAAAGGAATGCGCACTAAGTCCAGAAAGGTAGGCTGCAACCATGCTGTGGAGGGCTTTAAAAGCCAAATGGGGAGGTTTTCATTTTATCCTATTTGCAACACGGTACCACAGAAGATCTGTGTAAAAGGGTGACCCAGTCAGACCTACCTATGTTTTAGGGATTTCACCTTGGCAGCTGTTGGGAGAGGGAAGAGAATTCTGAGGCACAGAAACTAATTAGGAGGCTTTTGTGACAGTCCAAGGAAACACTGATGAGTGTTTGCCTGAGAATGGTGGTCATGTCAATAGAGGAAAGGGAATGAATAGGAGTGATGTTACGAAGTAGAATTGACAAGCCTTTATGACTAACTCGATATACCGAGGTAGAGTTAAAAAGGTGATGACTGTAAGACTGTGAACCTAATTTATTTTAAAGACAGGAGAGAGAGAGGGAGAGAGAGAGAGAGAGAGAGAGAAAGAGAGAGAGAGAGAGAGAGAGAGAGAGAGAGAGAGAGAGAGAGAGAGAGAGAGGAAGGGAGGGAGGGAGGGAGAGAGAGGAAGGGAGAGAGAGAGACAGGGAGAGAGAGAGAGAGAAGGAGGGAGGGAGGGAGAGAGAAAGAGAGGGAGGGAGGGAGAGAGAGAGAGAGGCAGAGGGAGGGAGGGAGGGAAGGAGAGAGTTTGGAAGAGGGCTGGATATTTGGGTGAAAATGAATGAGTTCTGTTTCAGACAAATTGAGTTTGATGTGTTCTCCAGGTGGAAATGTCTCTTCGGGAGTTGGTCATATGGGACTTGACTTTAGAAGAAAAATTAGGACTGAATACATAGCATTGAAATGGTCACTGAACCCATGGGAGCAAATGAGATCACTGAGAGGAAGGATATAGAAAAGGAAAAGAAGAGGTCCAGTGACTTGCCCATCATCACAAAATTAGCTAAGTGTCAGAGATAGGAGTCACACTCAGGTCTTCTTTACTCCATATTCAGCACTCTGTCCACTATACCACATTGTTTCCCCTCAGTATGAAAGATGTGGTATATTCAAATTCCTTTTACAGTATTATTGTCTATTTTGCATCTTTCCATTCTGTCCATAAGAATAACATTAGATATGTTGCAAATGCTTTGCTAAAAACCTAGGCAAATTACATCAGTCCTCTATTCTATCAGTCTAGTAACCCTCTGAAAGGGACCTGGTGTGACTTATTCTTGATGAAGCCATGCTACTTCTTAAAGGACACTGCTTTTTTCTCTAAATTAAAGAGCAATGGATTTGAAATCAGAAAACTTGAGTTCATATCCTAGCTCTGCCATTTACTATTTGTGTGACCTTGGACAAATTCCTTCAATTTTCTGGGCCTCATTATCTTCATCCATAAAATGAAGGAGCTGTATTAAATAGCTTCTAAATTCTCTTCTAGCTCTAGGTCTCTGATCTCTTTTATTTAACGTATAGGGCAGAATCAGAGTCTGGAAAGATTTTCCAGTCAGACATATGTATATGAAAAATTAGCCATTTATTTAGGTAAGAGAAAAACAATGGTCACGGCCACTGGGATTACTTTTGTTCTTGTGCTTTTCCTCCTTAATTTACATTGGGAGAGCAAAAAAATTGTAATTGAGATACTGGGGTTCCTAAGAGATCTTGGCAGTTTGCTAATAAAGTAACAGCCAAATGAATGCTGACTGGAGAAGTTTAACAATTGGAAACTATGCAGTAAGTTATACAGACCTTCTGACTCTAAGTCAGACGGAACTGAGAATCAGTCCTTGTTGACCAAGAAATATAGACGAAAGTCTGAGGGCACAAGCTAAGTCAAAGGACCCTGGATCCCCAAGAGCTTGGTCTGTGGTGTGGTATTTCCTCTCCTTCTAGAGAGAAAATGTCTATTTCAGCTAAAGCTTTGAGAAACAGTAAGACTTTGGGGGATAAAGTAAGGGAGACAGAGAAAATGAAAAGCCACTTGAGATGTTTCCTTTCCCTGGTATGACTAGATTTTTTGAAGCTTCTGACTTTTCTGCAAGATCTGTGGCAGGGAAAAAACCCTTGTAGACATGAAGCTAAATGAGCAATAACAAAACCCACTCATCCTTCAGTGCAACCTCATGCCCATGGGTCTGTGCCTAGCATCAGGAACAGCATGATGACTTCATTAACAATGGCCCTGTGGCATAGGAGATCTTCATTGTGTGTGTCCTGGTGATTTAAGTTCCCAACAATTGTTTGTAATTCTCATTGATGTTGCGTGTATTTGTGGGAAGGTGTGTACCAGCTTTATGGGGGAAATATCTTATTGATACATGTCATATAATGTAATTTTTGATGCCTTTGCTTTGAGGTAAATATCTAACTGTGGGCTTATGAGCTATGGGACCAACTGTGGAAGTTGGGGAAGTGGGTGATGCTATTTATGGTCTATATTCTAGAATTTTACCAAGAATTAAAGACAGGCTCACCTGACCTATGATTTGTAGATTCTGCTTTCTTCTCTTTTTTTTGAAAATTGAAAATTTGCTCTTCTTAGTCCTATGATACATCTTCAATTCTTCACAATCTTTCAAATATCACTGACAGAGGTCAATGATCACATATGACAGTTCTTTCCATGGATGTAGTTTATCTGGGGCAGGTGACTTGAATTCATTTTATCATTGAATTCATGACTTTGTATAAACCATTATTGTTCAGTTTTTCCAGTCCAATGATCATTCTCCCACGTAGAGAAAGCCCAAGCATGGTAATTGATCTCTTGCCATTTACTTCGTATTTACTGTCCTGCCTCTTCCAATTTTCATATAACCTCACCACTTTTTTGCAATTTTCTTCTCAAAGGTCACAACTAACCTCTTAATCACCATATCCAATGGAGTTGATGGGGTACATTCTTCCCTTTCATCCTCCTTTACTACTTTGCCATTTTTGACACTGTTGACTAGATATTCTTTCCTTTCTTGGCTTCAGAGATACAGTCTTCTCCTGTTTCTTGTTCCCTTGACTGATTTGTCAATCTCTTTTCAGCTCCCTATGGTGTGTGTACTCCCAGGGTGTTTCTTTAATGCTCTTCCATTTCTATAATCTCATTTATTCCTACAGCCTCTGCTATCACTTCTGTGCATGAGACTTCCAAATCCAGGCCTATGTCTCAAACTACCTAATTCCAAGCACTTCAAATTAATCAGAACATCATGCTAGCTCCTGACACTTCATATCCAAAATCAAACATATTATCCATCCACAAGAACCTGTTCCTTCTTTTGACTATGTGACTTCAAAAGTCAGTGGAGGCACCATTCATCTTGATGCCTGTGGTCAAAATCATCAAGTTACCATTGACTTTTTCCTCTCTTGAACCTCTTGTCTCCAAGAAGTTACCAAATTCTGACAGTTCTATCCGTCTCCATACTTTGTTCCTAGACTATTGAATTGACCTCTTAACATTTTTTTTGTCTCTCCATTATCCTTTCCTTCCAACCCTTCCTTCTCAAAGCTCACCTTACTTATTTTTCATATTTCCTGCAAGTCCAAAATAGTTTGACATCTAACTACTGACCTGACTATACAGTAAAGCCTTATCTCATACTATTGTCTCTTCTTACTCCATTTCTCATATTCTTTCTTTACTTAAAATTAATTACTTCTACTCTTTGTACCCTGTACATGTTTCATGCTTTCATTCATCCATGAATTTGCTGGTGTTATTGCCAATTCTTAGATTTTCTATTTCCTACTTTTCACTTTTTGAATTCACCTTTTACTCCAAGGTTCTTGAACTTCTTTTGGATTGTGGATGCATTTAGCAGACTGGTAAAGTCTATGGACTTCTCAGAATATTAATATGTTTTTTATTCTATTCCATTCTGTTTCATTTTTATTTTAAAATATCTTTTTAATTATTAAAGGAAATACTAGTTAGAGAAGAAGTTCTTAATCTGGGGCCCACAAACTATACATACATACATATATACATACACACAGACACATAGTTGTTCAATTATTCCAGTTGTGTCCAATTCTTTGTGACCCCATTTTGGAATTTTCTTGGTAAAGATACTGGAGTAGTTTGTCATTTCCTTCTCTAGCTTATTTTACAAATAAGGGAACTGAAGCAAACAAAGTTAAGCAATTTGCCCAGGGTTGTATAGCTAGTATCTGAGGGCTAATTTGAAGGTGAATCTTCTTGATCCCAAGCCCAGTGCTCTATCCACTACACCCCACCAAGCTGCCTATATATATGAGAGACAGAGAGAGAGAGAGAGAGAGAGAGAGAGAGAGAGAGAGAGAGAGAGATTGCATTTCAATATAATAGCTTTCCTTTTTACTCCTATTCATATACTTTATGCATTTAAAAACATTATTTTGAGAAGGGGTTCAGAGACTTCACCAAACTGCCAAAAGGGTCCATGACACAAAAAAGATTAAGAATCTCTGAGGTGGAGGTTAGTGAGTGATAATTGGTGGCATTTATATAGCATTTTCAAATTTGCAAAGCATTTTGCCAATATTGCACTCTGTCCTCATAACAACCCTGTGAGATAAGTGCTAGGGTCATATAATATTATCCCATATTGTAGGTGAGGAAACTGAAGCAGGCAAAACTTAGGGGACTTGCTCAGGGTCATACAGCTAGAAGAGGCAGAAATGGACTTCAGATCTTCCTGACTTTAAATCTAGAGTTGTATCCAATGGGTCACATAGCTGCATAGTGAAAATAATGATGTAATTTTTTTCCCCATCCAACTTCACAACCGCCGTGGAATCTATCTACAAAAGCCTTAGTGGTCTGAGAACCCCTGCTTTATCATCTCAGATGTCACTGTCGGCATGAAGTCTACTTGATCTTACTAGTTAATAATTATTTTCCCCCTTCAGACTTTATGTAACAGTTTTTTGGACATCATATACCATTATTTTATAATGTAATTATTTCTGTAGGTCTCATACCCTCCTGCTGGACTGTAAGTTGCATGACAGCAGTGGCCCTATCTTATATAATCTTTATTTCCTGCGATGCCAAGCTCAGTTCTGTGCACACAGTGGGCACTTGATATTCGTTGAATATAGATTCTTCAGTCATCCATGAATCTGGCAAAGAGGCACTGACAGAATGTGAAACTTCAGACTTATTTCTTCATGTAGGTGGCACAGTGGGTAGAGTCCTGAGCCTGGAGTCAGGAAAACCTGAGTTTAAATCTGGCTTCAGATATTTACTACCTGTTGGATCCTGGGCACATCACATGACTCTGCCTTAGTTTCCTCAACTTTAAAATGGTGATGATAACAGCACCTACTTGTAGAATTGTTGTGAGGATAAAATGAAATAATATTTGTAAAGCATTAGCTCAGTGCCTGGAAAACAGTAGGTGCTTAATAAATGCTTGTTTTCTTCTTTCCTTCCCTAACGAAATAGATCAGGAAACAGGCCTGTATGATACTCCATTTTCTGGCCTATTTTGTGATTTGGGTCTGATACAGAGGCCATGGCCTACTTATTAAGCATTTCCCTTGAGGGGTCATTAGCAATGAGATCCTGAAACATATTCTCTCTCATGTTTGGAGTGGTGCTGGCTATAATCCAGCTCTTGGAAAGCCAGATAGGAGAAAAAGTCAGATAACAGCAGGTTAGGAAAGGTGGAGACCCCAACAAGACTGCTCTACTAAAACACTTTGGAATCATGATCCCCCTAGGGCAAAAGTCTGCTCTGGTCATGCCCTTTCCTCCACTCTCAGCAAGGCAGCTGACCCTTTATCGAGTATCTGAGGACCTGCCTGGCCACCAGGACACTGTACTCAACTGGAATGATTCACTTTGTTTACAGCCCCACCTGTCACCCAAGTCTCAATCCCCACATATCCTCCCTCCCCAACAAATGAGCTCTTCACAAGGATAAGAGCAGAAATTCAATTAGCCATGTGATGTGTGGTACAGTCTGGCCAACAAGGGGCAAATGCAAGGGTGTCCCTCACCCATCAAGCAAGGCTATCATGAAGGGATGCATCTTCACCCACAGTAGACCCAGCTGAGCAGCCATTATAAAATGTCACTTTTGGTTGGTTCTTCTCTTTATTCCTTCACATTTACACAGGAAGGATCCCCAACCTTCCCTTCTTTTCATTTCATTCCCAGTGGGGCAAATGCAGCCTTTCTGTTCCCTTTCGCTTTTTTTTTTTGACATTGAGAGCTGAGCATAGCCTAGGATACAGACTTCCCCAGGGCTCTCCTTCCCCCTCCAGTCTTACTATCTCAGCTGGGCTGCATTACTGCCAAGATGCTTACTGCAGGCAGAATGTTTGAACAGGGACAAGGCAAACTTCCCTAAGCTGCTTATTCTAACTCGAGGATTGTGCTTCCTAGTCAATTGATACTGGAAATAATTACTTCTTAGGACCTTTGAAAACCAAATGTGTAAAGAGAAATTAAAATCTAATTAAATGGATGTAGGCAGTTCTGTCTGAGCTGACAACTCCTAAGCTTCCGTAGTTTGTCAAAGGTTACATTATCTTTCCGTCCCTAGGAGTTCCAGACTTACGCTCACTCCTCTCCCAGACCTCTGTTCCTCCCCCTCCCAGCAACCTCCACTCCCCATTGCCCACCTTGGATCCCGCTTATTCCTAAGCAGGAGAAAAGTGCATTGGAAGCCCTTTTTCTTCTTGCAACCCTTTCTGCCCCACTACTTAGGCTGGTGAGAGACAAGGGCAAGAAATGAAGGTCATTGTTGAAAGTGCTAGGTGGTTAACTGGTTTCTAGCTGATGGAATCATAGCAGCAGCATCTATCATTAAAGCTTTTTTGCCAATGTAACAGTTATTGTTCCTTGGGTACCTTGCCCACTCCCTTATGAGCCATTTCATTTTCTCTGATTTGTCAGAAATGAGCATTTGCATCAACATATCAGCATTGCTGTTGTAGTCATGTAATAATGTTATTGTTTTCTCCTTACCCCTGCTATCAGCAGGCAATGTAGAGAGAAGTGTGGTATTTGCAGTGGCTGCCACACACACAGAAGCCCAATCCAGCTCAGATGCTGATTTTCATTCCCAAGTACATTAGGTTGAGATCTTAAAGTCATGGTTGGTGAAATAAAAAGGCAGGGAAGTTCTCTCATTCCTGAGAAGGTGTTCCAGAGAACTGTCTGGGCTCAAAGATGTAGAACTGAAAGAGAGCTTAGAGGCTAGATAGCCTTTGATAGATAGTCGAAAGACTTCATTTTAAAGGTAATTCAGAAACTGAGACCCAAAAAATTGAAGTGACTTATCCAAGATCACCAAGGTAGTAAGTTGTCAGGAAGAGGATTTGAATTCAAGGTCTTCAAATTCCAAAACTAGTGATCCCCACTGTACTTTGTCCTTCCTTAATACAATGAAGTTTTTTCTGCCTGATTAGCCAGGAGCTGGGCTTTCTGGCTTCTAGTCTTAATTTTCCAATAGATTCACTGATGAGACAATGAACTCTTTGGAATATTCCTGGTCACCTCTCTTCACATTCATGTGAAATGTTTTAATGGAAAGATAGACACTGGTCAGTCTTCTTCCCAAGCTTAGAGGGTTGATAGTAGGAATATCTGCTTCCCTTTTGTATTTCTTGCCCTGTATACCTTTAAGAAACCACCAGAGGAAAGAGGTGATATGAGAAGACACCTCTCATTACTGCTCCTTTACAGAAGCTGGGGTCTGTGAGTTTACAATATTGTGTATAACATCAGACTAACCAATATGTTGGTAAGTTTTGCTGAACTTCCCCACCGCCTATTTTACTCTTCGTTATAAGGGATAGTTAGTTATTTAGGGAGGATCAGTAGAAAAATAGAGGGGGAAATGTTAAGTAAGGACAATTCCAGGAGACTAATGATGAAACATGTAGCCTGCCTCCTGAGAGAGAGGTCATAGACTCAGAGTGCAGATTGAAACTCTGTCCCACCTTGATCCTTAAGATTTCTCTGTCCCTACAATTTTGGTTTGTCTTTTTCTAGATATATTTTTTCCTGACCATGAAGGAGGCTGAAGCTGGCACTGTGGAGCACTTAGAGATTGGTCAAACATCAAAGACTCCAAGGTCATCCACTGCATCTATACTGGGCCATCTCCTGATTTTTGTCTTGCCACTGAAGTCTGAAAGAAAAAGTGAGGCTCGTTACTTTACCTTTGCTCACTTAAATCTGGTTCATATGCAGATCAGGACAACAGCCTTCTTAGAAAATGAAGGACAAACAACAAAAATTATGGGTCAGGCACTCTGCAAAGAACTTTACAAATATCTCCTTTCATCTTCCAACAACATTTGAGGAGTCTGAGACAGACAGGGTTAAGTGACTTGTGCAGGGTCAAACAGCTACAAATTGTCTGAGGCAAAATTTGAACTCAGATCCTCCTGATTCCAGACCCAAGACTCTATCCAATGCACCTATTTCCCTAGAAAGAGGAAATTCAGACTAAGTGCTGCAGCTTCATAGAGACAAGTAATTCCTACCCCACTTTCTCACTCACCAATCTAAGTACTGCATCCATAGAGATAGGTAACTCCCACCCCACCCACTTCCTCATTCCTCTCCTGTTTTCTGGCTTAGACCAAAAGATAAGAGGAAATTTTTTTTTGCCCAGATCTTTGCGTTGGCCTCTTTCATTCAAGAAACTCCAAATCCTGCTTCTTTGTACTCATGGATGCTCTTGGATCATCTACAAGACTATCACTTCCCACAGTTAACTTCATAAATTTGTTATGTGACCTTCATCTCAGTGCCTTAAATTCATCCTGGTTCATTTTATGCTAATGTACTTGTAAGAGGTATGGTAAAGTTGGATTTGCCAAGAATTAACATTTGTGGTTCCCCTCCATTAATCCTGTCTGATGTCATACAGAGAGAACCTCTGGAAGGCTGAGCAAGAAATGAATGACATAAAATTGATTGGCAGTCCACTTCTAACTCATCCCTCTTCCCCTTTGTGGGTGAAATGACCTCCTATTTGGTCCAGTGGCAAATGACTGCTTTTTATTTATATCAATTGAAGACATATGAGAGAGTTCATCCCATTTCATGGTAAGTGCTTAATTAAGCAACTAGTGCTGGAAACAAGGTAGCAGAAGGGGTACCTGAGTGCTATGCCTTTATTTCATCAGACCCAAGCATGCTATTACGCAATAGACTAATAGATATTGAAAAATAGTAGGATTTTTTTAAGGGGTAGGGAGTTCCCAAAAGAAAGACAGCAGTCAAGGACTTCTGGGACACACACAACAGTGATGGATTCTTTCTGGGCTCACAAATGCATTCAAATCTGATAGATACATACATATGTATATATACATATAGACACAGTCAATACATTATTTATGATAAAAATATGAATAATTCAACTTGTCCATATTTAGCAGATATCTGTGGAAAAACCAGCTTCACAATAGATCTTGAATCTTGGAAACTGTCCAACAAGTGATAGGTGAAAAGGTTTTCTGTCTGGTTATATGCACAGTGTACTGGAGAATGGAGGAAGGAGGGGGAGGAAGGGTTAAGTAGGAGTTTGACTTTCAGCTCAGATCCCAGTCTTGACACAGGGAATTCCTTTCTTGTCCAGGTAACTAGAAAAGAATATTTGGCAATATAATCTGTGTAATGGGCCATGGGGATCAGATTTAAGCATCTTGTCTTTGAGAGCTAATTTTAAAATACTTGGAATCACAGATCTACAGATGGAATGGATGTTTAAAGTCATTTAGTCCAGCCCCCTTATTTTATAGTTGAAGAACCTAAGACCCTGAGTGGTCACATGACTTACCCAAGGCCAGATAGGCAGAGCCAAGATGCAGAAGTGTTTTCTTTTTTCCAGCATGAATTCTACTTTCTGCCTTGCCCTCACCCTGGAATCAAAAGCAAGTTGATAGAGTGAAAACTCTTAATTCCACCTTCTCCTCCAAATTATGGGGGAAATTATCATAGGAAGACAGATTTAGAGGTCTTGTACCTCTAGAGGTCATCTAATCCAACTCTCTTATTTTACAGATGAGAAAAAATGAGCTACAGAGAAATTCCCATGTTCATGGATGTAGTAACTGACAGAAGAGGGATTCTGATCCAGTTCCTCTAATACCCTAGTATCCAGTTGATAACATCCTCCATAAAATGTGTTTACACTTATATGCACATGTTGGGGGAAGGGGAAGGGAAAGAGATAAACTTGACATGATAAAGTCACCTGAGGACTTCAAGATCCCCTGAAGAAAGAGATTTTGAGTTATTGTCATAGAGAAGGCAATATGATATAAAAAAGAGAAAACTAAAACTAGGAGACATGAGTTCTAATCTCATTTACTACATTCCTGGGAAATACTTAAGGTCTATGTCTTCATCATAGTGTCATCAAGTGCTTAAATCATCAAAAAAAAAAGATACTGAGCAATTATCTTATTATAATGTAGTACCTCTTTTGTGTTTGAGTAGTTTAGTTGTTGAAAATGGCAGAAAATAAACTTTGGGGCCAGAAAATAAACTTATGTAAAAGAATATAATTAAATCAACTTGTGAAGGATGTAAGTGCTGTGCTTTTCATATGTGAAGTTAGGTTGCAAAAGGGGGCAGAAAAAAACCCCAAAACTTTCATGTATGAAAAACTTATACAATCACCAGTAAAGAAATGTAAAGTATCTACTAGTGGAAAGACTGAATAGATCAGAGAAGACCTATTTGAGGATGAAGAGATGTCTATGACTGCATCTCATTTGCAGGCAACTCTGTACTTTTAGAATTTGACGGTGGGGGTGAAAAATTTACCAAGAAGTAAATCTTTGGAGATTATTAGATAATTTTTAAAAGACTGTTGGTTGCATAAATAAAAAAGCGGATTTGGGGTTTTTACCACATAAGAGTAAGATGAGTCACCAAGCACCAGCAGATTCCAGTTTGAGTTGAGGAACTAACAGGAAAAGTAGTAGGAATAGTAACAGTGAAGAAAGAAGAAGACACTGAGTGAGAAAATGCTAGCTATCAGGAGAGGTCTATTGACAGAAAAACTTCAGCTGCTAAACTTATAATGTTACTAATTGACTCATTTTATAGGTGAGGAAACTGAGAAAAAAAAAAGATTAAGTAACTTGTGCAGGGTCACAAAGCTAGTAAGTTTCTGGGGCTAAATTTGAACTTAGAAACCTTCCTAACTCCTGGCTTCACTTTCTATCCACTCAGCCACCTAGCTATTTCTCTACAACAGGGTCATCCACAGGACCTTGAATTTGAAATACAGTCACATGGTGCTATTTCTTTTCTGGGAATCTAGACTTGTCAGTGTGAAAGCAAGTTAGGAAGAGGGGGGAGGGGCAGAAGAGAGAGAGAGATCTATAGACTATGCAAAAAGATTCATTATAGGGTTCTATGACAGGTCTTCTGCAAAGGTACATTGTGTAGGTACATCTGGGATTTACTGAGGATGCTCTTTTTTTATTGACAGGAACCCTTTGGAGACATTTCCTATCTAGGATTTAATAGGTACCTCAGTGCCACAGGGATCTATTTCTAATTTAAAAAATATTTTTTCTGGTATGTTTTTCCTTTCACTAGTGAGTCTATTTTCTGTGAGATAAAATTTTGATTATATGAATATTTAAGCATTAATATCTGTAATTTACTGTATCTATTTTTAAATACGAAGGCTAATATTAATTATCAAGATTTAGCATATCTAGAGCACTAGTGTTTCATAATGCAGATAGAGACATACAGAGGACTCTCAGTTAAGGGAAAACTACTGACCTAAGAAATAAATATACTAAGGCTATTTTAAAAGATAATATTTTCAAAGTTCTTTGAATAAAGAATGAATAAATGAAAAGCATTTATTTAGCTCAAATTATGTACAAAATGGGGGCAGGTGGAGGACGCACTGGGTTTGGAATCAGGAAGACTTACCATAAGTTCAAATCTGGCCTCAGCTTATGTGACCCTGGGCAAGTCACTTAACCTTGTTTTTCTGTTTTCTTATCTTGAAAATAAGCTGGAGAAGGAAATAACAAACCATCTTTGCCAAGAATACTCCCAATGAGGTCACTAAGAGTCAGACACAACTGAAACAATTGAGCAACAAAAATATAGTTCACCCTTCCACACCACAAGGGTTAGGGGTAAGGTGCCCCAGTGATTTGGAAAATCTAAATAAAATTTTTTGGCTCTCCATACCAGAGAAGAAGTCTGAATTATTATGATATTAAAAGATAAAATAGGTTGATATTATACAATGCTATGCATATATTGTATGAATTTCTGAGTTTCTAAGCTTTTTCTATGTCATCTGCTGGCCTTCACATGTCATGCTCTGCAGTTTCTATAAAAATCCTCCAAAATTCCCATTTAATTTCTTATGCCAACCCATAACTGTGATAACATGATAGCCCATGAAACTGATGGGGAATGTCAGGATATAGAAGGAATAACTCTACCAACCATTAGTCCCTGCTCTAAGGGAGCATTCTAATGCGAGAAACAACACATACAGGATAATAGCAGCCAAGGAAAGACTATTCATCTGAAAAGTTACAGGGGATAAGGAATGGGGCCATGGGGGTATATAGTGACCCATAATACCCAAAAATAATGACAGAGTTGATTTTGAACACCATTTATGGACCCAAAACTGGAGGTGGGGAGTGGGGAAGGAAAAAATATATTCATACTGTTGAGGAGGCTGTGAGTTGGTGCCTGGAATAGAGGGAATGAAATGAAGTGTGGATGAAGCTTTCCTCATATAGTCACAGATCAGAAGAATGAAGCCCCAGGACAGAGGTTCCTTCAGGACATGGTCTGGTGTGGCCAGTGAGGTTTTCTGATGAAGAGGTTATAAAGAAGGCAGTAGAAGATAAGGGAGTCAATATGTTCATTTCAGAATGTGAAATCATGCTTGATGTCTCTCTGATTTGGCCTTCTATAGAAAAGGAGACAGCCCTATTCCAAATAGCCCCATATTATAGAATCTGTGTTAGGGATAGAAGGAAACTTAGTGGTCATTTATTCCCACTCAGTTTTTGTTGCCTGAAAAACCTCTTGCTTTTTTTCTGACCTGTTGTTTCTCTGTCCAAAAGCCATTCAAATATTTGTAAAGTGTGTAGTACAGTGCCTGGAACATAAGAAGCTTTTATTTCCTTTCTTCTCTTCCTCCCAGTCATGCTTTCTCTTCCTACCTTGTACTGTCTTTTTCACCCAGCACCCTTCTTTCCTTCAAATTCCAATTTGAAATTTTTTTACTCAGGCAAGAAACTTCCTGTTTCCTAACTGAGAAATGTCTGCATGCCCAGGTCCTTCCTGGACAATCAGATCCACCTCAGCAGGACTCCTGTCCAACTCAGGATGCTCTGACCTCTGATCTCTCCTAAAGAATGAAGTAAAGTTCAAGACCCTCATGGATTCCTTTCTCCTTTTATGTCCTGAAGACCATAATACCCAAGGTTCCCTGGCAGCAGCATCCTTGACTGTGTCCTTTTTCTATTCCTATTTTGGAATTGTTTTTCCTAGCTTCAAGGTGAGAGAATTTGGTGAGCTAACTTAATATCCTTCCTTTGTTGTCTCTGCTTCCCTTTCCAAAGGACTTTGATAGAGTTTAGTTAAACCATGAGGCCCTTCCTGGAACATATCAAAAAATGGACTTGTTACTTCTGTGTTCTGTGACCCCAGGAAAGTCATTTAATCTCTCATCCCTCTCTCCTCTCTTGCAATTCTGAGACAGTAAGTTAGCAAAACCGTTGCTGATTTGCAATATCAGAAGGAAGTTCTTCGCTGTAAGCTCTTAATAGCAATGAAATCACAGGTCCAGACAAAAGAAAAAAAAAAGCTTTCAGCCTTAACTAGCCTTTATGATATTTCTGCAAAGAACCATTAGTCTCAGCAATGGACCCTGACTCTCCCTTTTTTTGGAAATGGGGGAGAAAATGGTGTACAGATATGGTCGTTGAACTGAGAGAGACATGTATCATAAGAGAAATAGAGTTGATCTTACAGTCCAATGTCAAGTTCAAATGCCAACTCTAACATTTCCCAAGTACATAACCCTGGACAGTCATTTAACCTTCGGAAAGCCCAATTTCTTCCTCTGTAAGACGAGGACAATCAAGCTATTACTCTCATACCTTACAGTTTTGCTGTGGGGAGAATTTTTTTAAACTGTAAAGTGTTACATAAATGTGTTCTCATTGTTGTCACTATTACATTTATTATTAATATAACGTATTATTATGATAGTCTAACATAACTAATTAACAGCAGGCTCATGACTCAATTCTAAAATTACCTGACTAGGAATTAGGTTGCTGCTGTTCAGTCATGTCTGACTCTTTGTGACCCCATTTGGGGTTTTCTTCGCAAAGACATTGGAATGGTTTGCCATTTCTTTCCCCAGCTAATTTTACAGATGAGGCAACTGATGCAAATAGGGTTAAGTGACTTACCCCGGGTCACACAGCAGTAAGTATCTGAGGTCAGATTTGAACTCATGAAGATGAGTCTACCTGACTCCAGGATAGACACTCTTTCCAGTAAGCCACCTAGCTGCCCAAGAATCAGGTAGCCCTTCATTTTAATTGCATCACAATGCTTATACTTAACAGAGGTTCTTAGGTGACTCCTTAGCCATCTCCTCTCCAGGCTAACCAATACAAATTCTTTTCTCTCAAAAAACCAGCCCTCCCCAAATCTTTTTAACTGTGTCTCTTTCCCTGCTCAAGACCTTTTCCAATTTCTCCATTTCCCTTTTAAAATGCAGAGCCCCAAACTGGTCATATTATTCTAATAGAGATTTGGCCAATGACATGCATAACAGATGGCTTATTTTCCAGCTTTTGCATAACTTATCTCTGTTAATCTACCCAAGTCACATTAGTTAACACTAATAGCTAACTCATATTCAGTTTATGGTTCAGTGAAATTCTCAGGGTTTTTTTTTCTTCCACACTTCTGTTTGGTTTATTTGTTTGTATAGCACCCTAGATATTTCTTTGGATGTATAAGTTGGCAGAGAATTTTGGAGGAGGAGAGGCAAGAAAGTGAGGAACCCTGAATTGTTCTGTGATTTAGCATTGAAATTTTTTTTCTGGTAGCAAGTGCGCTCTTGCCTTATCTCTTATTTTCAGGCTGGCTTCATCTCCCCTCAGACTTCCAGGGTACCCTGAGAGATTGAAGTCGTCTTTCTTCTATTGCTATTAGTTTGAGTGTCCACTGGCTGTGCCCTCCCCCACTATTGTGCCAGTAATTACTACTTAACCACTTCACATCAATTAGTTTTTTAAAAGATATTCCCTTGAAAAGTATAGCACAATTTCCCCAATAACTCTTTCCTAAAAAAAAACCTCTGTCTCTGGTGGCAAATATCCTCTTTCTAGCTCTATCTCTGTATCTCTTCTTCCCTTCCTTCTCTCTCCCCTTCCCTCCCCTTCTCTTCTTTTCCCTCTCTCCCTCCTCTCCCTTTCCATCTTTTTCCTTCCTCCTCTGCTTCCCCTTCTCCCTCCCTTCTCTTCTCTCTCCATGTCTTTTCCCCTCTCTTTCCCTCTTTCTCTGTTCCTCTCCTTTTTTCCTCCCCCCACTCCCCTCCCCTATCTCCATAGCTCCTTCAATACCTGAGTATGACAGGTATTGAAGGAGCCTTTGAATGAGACAGATTTAACCATTACTGTCATACTGAAGCCTGCTCGCTCCAGGTTGCACCTGTCAGGTGAAGTTCTAATTCTCTGTTTGGGGGGAGGACAGAGGGCATATCAGATCTCAGCCCTCCTTTCAGGGCCATACATTTCTCTTTCCTCTGTAGCAATGACACTGACACATCATGATCAATGCCAGCTGCCAGGGACATAACTAGGGAGGAGGATGGCATGAGGCAAAACTGGAAGTGAGAGCACAGAATTTCCTTCCTCTGCCAGACAAAAACTCTCCAGTCCGACAGAGAAAGGTCAAGGACGAGAGATCTGGGAGGGAATGAAGAGGGTTCTGCCACTGGTAATTCACTTCTAATACTGCCAGAGTTGACCTGGGGATAGCGGGGGAGGAATTCAGTTTATCTACTGGAAGCAAGGCTGGCTCCATTGGATCCTCAGTCTCCTGGTTCCTGGAAACACTGATGGTGGCACCCCCAGCCCGGAGAAGGAATACAGTTGAATGTAGCTTAAGAATTATAAGCACAGCCTAGGCCAAATCAACACCATCATTGTGGTAGAGTCACCAACAGCCACACATTCAGGGATACTAGTGTAAAGGTCAATGGCAAATGTGTTTAGGGATAGGGCTAATAATAGTTTAGCATTTACAGAGTACTTTAAGGTTTGTAAAATGCTTTACACATGCTATCTTGTGTTTAATCACTGTAATATTTTATCCTTATAGCAACCCAGAAAGGTGGGTACTACTATTAACATAGTTTTACAGACAAAGAAATCAAATGATGGTTAAATGACTTGCCCAGGGTCATATAACTAGGAATTGTTTAAAACTAGATTTGAACTCATATCTTCTTGACTCTGGGTTCATCTAGAACATCTACTGAGCCACCTACCAGTGATTTCATTGGTATAGTGAACTTCCAGATAAGGAAACTCCCTCTACCAGTACAGGGCACCACTTTGTTGTAACTTACAATATTTGAGAATTGCCTAGAAGCATTGAGAGGTTTTGACTCCCCAGGGTTACGCATGGGTGTTCCATTTAACCACTTTACATCAATTAGTTTTTTGAAAAGAGTATTTCCTTGAAAAGTGTAAACAAACATACAATATTTTCCCCAATAGCACTTCCCTAAAAATCCTCTATCTCTAGTGGAAAGTAAGCTCTACTTTGTTTGCAGCCAATTGAAAAAAAAATTCCTCCCAACCATAGTTAATAATAGTTAATAAACTAGAACCAGTTACAGAATGCCCATGACTACTCCAGAGGCTCTCCAAAGCACTTCCCTTACATGTCATCATAACTCTCCTGGAAACAGAGTTCCTAGCTTCTCTTCATGAGGAAGTTTTATCAAAAACTATCAGCAATTTAGGGAAATAGCAAAAGGTCCAGTAAGAAGAAAAACTTCTCAATAAAGGGAGATATTTCAAAGTTGGGCTGCTTCCATGTCTATTCAGTTCCTCACTGATGAGATTTTTCAAACCCAGGATGGATTTCCACTTGTCAGTAATGTTGTAGAATTGATTCCAGTAGGTCTCTAATGTCCTTTCAAACTTTAAGGTTCAACAAGCCTGTATGAATTCTCTAGGCATAAATACAAGGATGTGAGGACATTTACAGGGCTGGCAAAGAAAGAGATGTATATGATCAAGGTAATGCCACCACTACCTTCCTTCATGATTCCTCTGTCATGGAGAATGGACTGCTTTTTTATAATCCTACAGAATGATAAGTATTTAGGAACTTCAGAGAGTAAGTAGGTATATGTGACTAGTCATAAGTAGAAATTGGTCTGCATACTGAGAATGATAGGATGTAGTTGTATTAAGTATACATTTTGTTACTGGAAAAATGAGTGGAGGGGCTAAAGATGTACACATGGGAGAAATGGAAAGGATGCCATAGCAATTGCTTTAAATCTCTTTCATGGCCATTATGATATAAAGAATGAGTGAATGTTGTCTGAGGTGTGGGGAAAATGGTTCACATGTCTTTTTTTGGTTAGGAATTTGGACTTGGTTACTAGTTCTCTCCCTCATTTTACCAATTCAGTTTAAGCAACAATTCGAATCTTAGATTTAGATCTGAAAGGAACCTTAGAAGTCATCCAGTCCAATGTCCTGATTGTTTGGTTTGGCTTGGTTTGGCTTGGTTTCCCCTAATACAGTTAATCTGAATCATGGAAACTTCTGAGTTTGCTTCAGAGATCCATTCTCAGAAGGATAGGTTCTAGGGAACAGACATGGGAGGGGGACACAAAGCAATTTGACAACAGGGACCCAGAAGATTATTGTAAGTACTGGCCAGCATTTAGCACCCACTGTGTGTAATTTGTTTAGCCAAAATTGTCTTGAGTCCCCTGCAGGAGTCAATTCTGTTTATTAACTTACTCCTTGGAAGTTATTAACACATACATGGCCCGGTGCTGTGCAAACACTAAGGGTTGGACCCAAGATCTCCAAGTCCCAAAGTGAACAAAAGATCAGAAGAGCTGAAAGCTGCCTACATCTCTACAGAGACTCCCCATTTTATAGTTGCAGACAAATCTCTCTTCTATTATAAAACAGTAGTTCCTGGGGAAACTTAAACTGTTTCATTTTATGCTGTTTTCATTACATTTAAAATTTGTTTTCCATTAGATCCCATTGCGTTAAAGGAGCCAAGATTTTCTAGATTGAAAAGGTTATCATCTAAATTTCCCTTAAGAGAGCCTTATTTCTTCCACAGTTGATGCCTGTCCTATTAGATCCAAGTGTGGTCTAAAAAATCACACTCATGCAGGTGTCTAGGCTGAGGTCAATTCTCATCAGCAGCTGTTGACTTCTTGTAACTTGTCTAGATCAGGACCTGTTTCTTAATCCCTCCTGCTCTGTATAGACACATGCAGCTGCTAACAAGGGAGCTTCACCTAGCCATTGCATAAGGATTATTTGTTTCCCTTACTGGTCTTTGCATCCCTTCCAGAAGGTTGATCATGAAGGAAAGGCAGGAGAAGGATGGCTCACTGGATGCTTTGAGAACAATGTTTTTTGACAGGAGAGATGAAAGAGTAAATGCCCTGGTGTCTACTCACACAAAGGCATGGTTCTATAAGAGAATCCTAGTAGAGTGACCAAGTTCAATATCCGGAATAAAAAGAAAGCACTGGGTGCTGGAATTTAGATGGATGGAGCTATGAGCAGGAGGCTGCTTTCCAGTCAGTTGGTCACTCAGTCAATAAGCATTTACAGTGCCTACTCTGTGTCAGGCACTATGATGAACATTTGGAGATATAAAGAAAGGCCTCTCCAAAAAAGTCCCTGTTCTCATGGAACTCTGTCTGACTGTCTGTGTTCATCTTTTGTTATCACTAGTAACAGTTTCTGTTGATTTTGTTATTTTTTCTTGTTCATTTAAAGGGCCATTCCCTGACTACTTCTTAAAGAGACCTATTCACTCAGTGGGCATCACCTTTCTTTAAGTGAGTACTTGTAAAGGCCAGCCTAAAAAGGCCAAGGTCTCCCATGGAATCCTGGGCCATCTCCAGTCATCCTTATGAACATCTGGTCACTGGACCCAGATGGCTCAAGAGGAGAAAGTGAGGTCAGTGACCTTGCAAAACAAAGTCAAATGTAAGTCTTGTCATCATTTCTCTGATGTCATGGTCTTCTTCAAAAATAGTCCAATGAAAAGATAGCATACAAACAACTATGTACAAAAAGTATATATACAAGTATCAACCTGAAAGTTTGGTTGAAAAGACTAACAGGGTATGTGATATGTAAATTCATATTGTTTGTTATCTTAAAGCTAGTCAGCTTGTAAATACAAGGAGTCAAAATGTAAGTTCTGACTGTCTGATACAAGAATGACTAGGTTTAAATGTTTAAGAACAAATTCCAACTCAGCATGTCTGTGTCACTCAAATTTATGATCTCCATATGTGATTAACTATATTATGAAAAAGGAATTGTCTTAATTGAATAGGTGGCAAATACAATAAGATAAGATAGTTGACAAAGTGTCAAATTGAAATTGTGAACCAGGATATCCATGCCATTAACATGCCATAATATAATATATGTCCACAAAAATAATAAGATATGGAAAAAGTCTCATCATTAAAGACAGTGTTTCAGGTCAAGGATCACATTCTTTTTAAAAAATTTTATTTATTTATTTTTAGTTTCCTTTTTAAAATATTTATTTATTTATTTTTAGTTTGCAACATTCATTTCCACAAAATTTTGATTTCCAAATTTTCTCCCCATCTCTCGCCTCCCCCCACACCATAATACCTTGCATTCTGATTACCCTTCCCTCAATATGCCCTCCCTTCTTTCACACCCCACTTCCCTTATCCCCATCTTCTCTTTTCTTGTAAGGCAAGAGAGATTTCTATACCCCATTACCTATATTTCTTAGTGCCCAGTTGTATGCAAAAACAATTCTCAACATTCATTCCTTAAACTTTGAGTTCCAACTTCTCTCTCTTCCTCCCTCCCAGCTTTGCAAAAGACTTCCATAATAGTCATGTTGTGTAAGACTAACTATATTTCTCTCCATCTTATTCTGCTCCTCATTTATTCTATTCTCTCTTTTGATCTTGTCCCTCCAAAAAAAAGGTTTACTTCTAATTATTCCCTCCTCCCATTTGACTTTCCTTCTATCATCCCCTCACCACACTTGTCTCCTTCTCCCCTACTTTCCTGTAATGTAAGGTAGATTTTCATACCAAATTGAGTGAGTTATTCCCTCCTTAAGCCAAATGTGAAGAGAGTAAGCTTCACTTTTTCCTTCTCACCTTCTCCTTTTTCTCCTCCATTGAAAATGCTTTTTCTTGGCTTTTTTATGAGAGATAATTTGCCCCATTCCATTTCTCCCTTTCTACTCCTAATATATTTCTCTCTCACTTCTTAATTTTATTTTTTAGATATCATCCCTTCTAATTCAACTCACCCTGTGCTCTCTGTTTATATATGTGTGTATGTGAGTGTATGTGTATAATCCCTCCAACTACCCAAATACTGAGAAAAATCTCAAGAGTTACAAATATTATCTTTCCATGTAGTAATGTAAACAGTTCAACTTTACTAAGTCCCTTATGAGTTCTCTTTCCTGTTTACCTTTTCTTGTGTTTGAAAGCCAAATTTTCTATTCAGTTCTGGTCTTTTTATCAAGAATGCTTGAAAGTCCTTTATTTCATTGAACGAACATTTTTTCCCTTGAATTATTATACTCAGTTTTTCTGGGTAGGTGATTCTTGGTTTTAATTCCAGCTCCTTTGACCTCTGGAATATCATAATTCCTTATGTAGTTCCTTAATGTAGAAGCTGCTAGATCTTGTGTTATCCTGATTGTATTTCCACCATACTTGAATTGTTTCTTTCTAGCTACTTGCAATATTTTCTCCTTGACCAGGGAACTCTGGAATTTAGCTACCATAGTCCTAGGAATTTCTCTTTTTGGATGTCTTTAAAGAGGTGATTGGTGGATTCTTTCAATATTTATTTTGCCCTCTGGTTCTAGAATATCAGGGCAGTTTTCCTTGATAAGTTCATGAAAGATAATGTCTAGGCTCTTTTTTGATCATGGCTTTCAGGTAGTCCCATAATTTTAAAACTGCCTCTCCTGGATCTATTTTCCAGGTTAGTTGTTTTTCCAATGAGAAATTTCACATTATCTTCTACATTTTCATTCTTTTGGTTTTGTTTTGTAATTCCTTGGTTTCTCATAAAGTCATTAGCCTCCATGTGTTCCATTCTAATTTTGAGAGAACTATTTTCTTCAGTGAGCTTTTGAACCTCCTTTTCCATTTGACTGACTCTGCTTTTTAAAGCATTCTTCTCCTCATTGACTTTTTGGAACTCTTTTCCCAGTTGAGTTAGTCTATTTTTAAAGGTGTTATTTTCTTCAGCATTTTGGGTGGGGGGGGTGTTTCCTTTAGCAAGCTGTTGACTCACTTTTCATAGTTTTCTTACATCATTCTCATTTCTATTCCCAATTTTTCCTCCACCTCTCTTACTTGACTTTCAAAATTCTTTTTGATCTCTTCCATGGCCTGAGACCATTGCATGTTAATTTTGGATGTTTTGTAGGCAGTAGCCTTGACTTTCTCTGACAGTATGCATTGTTCTTCCTCATCTGAAAGGATGGAAGAAAATGCCTATTCAACAAGAAAGTAACCTTCTACCATCTTATTTTTTTTCCCTTTTTTGGGCTTTTTCCCAGTCAGTTTTGAGTCCTTTGTCAAGAAGAGGGTATGCTCTGGGGACCTATAAGTTCTCAGTTCCTCTAAGGTGGCACAATCAAGGGAGAGGCACTTACTCCTTTCCTGACCTGCACATTTGTCTGGGAGCAACCAAAAACTTTTCTGTCCAGAATCTGTGAGTAGAATTTCCTCTCCACAAGCACCTCTAACTCCACCATGCCAGCACTTCTCCTTAACCCAAGGCCATGCTCAGGGCTGAGAATCAAATAAGCCACTCAATTCCCCGAGGTGCTTTAGGCTAAGGGCTCTCAGGGCCACCACTCAGGACTGAGATTGAGATCAGCCGCTCAATTCCCCCAGAGGCTTTAGGCAGAGGGCTCCAAAAATGGACACTATCACTGCAGTGGTACTGTTGGCAGTCCAGACCACATTCCTTTCTCCTGGGTGAAGGAGCTTTCTCACTGACCTTTGAAACTGTCTTTGGCATTTGTGGGTTGAGCAATCTGGGAACTGCTGCTACCAGTCACTGCCTGAAGCCTGTTCTAGGTCCTGTTCCTGCCACATCATGTGGCCCACACTGGGTTGTGCTCTGTTCTGTGTCCTGTGCAATAGACTTTTCCTGTCACCCTTCCAGACTGTCTTGGACTGGAAATCTTTTTCACTCAAGTTTTGTGGCTTCTGTTGCTCTATAATTTGTTTAGAGTCATTGTTTACAGGTATTTTATGGGATATGTCGGGGAGCTTCTACAGGCCCATCTTTCTACTCTGCCATCTTGGCCTATTTTTAATTTTCAACAGACTTCCACAAGATTTTGAATTCCCAATTTTCTCCCCATCTCTCCCTTCTGCCCACTCCAAGACAGTGTGCATTCTGATGAATACTTCCCCCAGGCTTCCTTCTCTTCTATCACATCCCTCCCTTCTCTTATTCCCAGCTTCTCTCTTTTCTTGTAGGGCAAGATAGATTTCTGTTCCCCATTGCCAGTATATCTTATTGCCCAGTTGCATATACAAAACAATTTTTAGCATTATTTTTAAAACTTTGAGTTCCAACTACTCTCACTTCCTTCCTCCCCACTCATCCACAGTAAGAAGGCAAGCAATCCATTATAGGTTACACATGTGTAGTTATGCAAAACACTTCCATAACAGTCATATTGAGAAAGACTAATTATATTTCCCTCCATGCTATCTTGCCCCCCATTTATTCTACTCTCTTTTGACCCTATACTTCTTCAAAAGTGTTTACTTCTAATTACTCTATCATCCCATTTGCCCCCTTTTCTATCATCCCCTCCACTCCCCACTTATTCCCTTCCCCCTAATTTCTGTGCTGCAAGATTTCCATAGCAAATTGAGTGTGCATGTTGTTCCCTCCTTAAGTCAAATGTGATGAAAGTAAAGTTCACTCTTTTCCTCTCCCCCTCTCCATCTTTCCCTTCATTGAAAAAGCTTTTTCTTCCCTCTTTTATGTGAGATGATTTGCCCTATTCTATTCCTCCCTTTCTCCTCCAATATGTTCATCTCTCACCCCTTAATGTTATTTTTTAGATATCATCCCTACCTAGTCAACTCATCCTTTTCCCTCTGTTCTATATGTATATAATCCCTCCAAATACCCTAATACTGAGAAAAGTCTCAAGAGTTACAAATATGATCTTTCCATGTAGGAATGTAAATGGTTCAAATTTAGAAAATCCTTTATCCTTTATCTCTTTCCTGTTTACCTTTTCAAGCTTCTCTTGATTCTTGTGTTTGAAAGTCAAACTTTCTATTCAGTTCAGTCTTTTCATCAAGAATGCTTGAAAGTCCTCTATTCCATTGAATGAACATTTTTCTCCTGAAGTATTATACTCAGTTTTGCTGGGAAGGTGATTCTTGGTTTTAATCCTAGCTCCTTTGACCTCTGGAATATCATATTCCAAGCCCTGTGATTCCTGAAAGTAGAAGCTGCTAGACCTTGTGTTATTCTGATTGTATTTCCACAATACTCAAATTGTTTCTTTCTGACTGCTTGAAATGTTTTCTCCATGACATTGGAGCTCTGGAATTTGTCTACAGTATTCCTAGGAGTTTTTCTTTTGGGATCTCTTTCAGGAGGTGATTAGTGGATTCTTTCAATATCTATTTTACCCTCTGGTATACAATATTATGACAGTTTTCCTTGATAATTCTTGGAAGATGATGTCTAGGCTCTTCTTTTGATCATGGCTTTCAGCTAATCCAATAATTTTTAAATTGTCTCTCCTGGATCTATTTTCCAGGTCAGTTGTTTTTCCAATGAGATGTTTCACATTTTCTGCTATTTTTTCATTCCTTTGGCTTTCTTTTATAATTTCTTGATTTTTCATCTAGTCATTAACTTCCATCTGCTCCATTCTAGTTTTCAAGGAATTTTTTCTTCAGTGTGCTTTTGAACCTCCTTTTCCATCCAGTCAATTCTGCTTTTTAGGGCATTCTTCTCCTCATTGGCTTTTTGAATCTCTTTTGTCATATGGGTTAGTCTGTTTTTTAAACTTTTGTTTTCTTCAGCATTGTTTTGTGTGTCCAGCCAGCAGTTAACTCATTTTTTATAATTTTATTGCATCACTCTCATTTCTCTTCACAATTTTTGCTCCACTTCTTTTACTTGATTTTCAAAATTCTTTTTGAGATCTTCCATGGCCTGAGACCAATTCATATTATTCTTGGAGGCTTTGGATGCAGGAGTTTTGACTTTGTTTTCTTCTGTTTGTTTACTTTTGTCTTTCCCATTGCCAAAATAAGATTCTATAGTCTGATTCTTTTTCCAGTGCTTGTTCATTTCCCCAGTCATTTACTTGACTTTTGAGCTCTTAGCCAAGGTAGTTGTCTGTTTCCAGTGGAGTTTGGTTGGGGTATACTGTCAGCCATTTGATCCCCCCACAATCTGTGGGCCTAAAGTTCCAGAAACAGGTGTTCCTGCTGCCCCTTCCCCTGCCCCTGCTGCTGCTGTCACTGCTGTAACTGCCATGTGCTCCTCTACACCTCCACCACCTTGGGACTGGGGCCTGACCACTCTTCCCTCACACACAGGTCCCAGGTTTTGTCCCTGACCTTTCAATTTGTTCTCAGCATTTTGGGGTCATGAAGTCTGTAAATTGCCACAGGTATCCAAGATTCAGTCCCCTCCAAGGCTTGCTCAAGTCCCATCAGTGCCAGCATGACTCAAACTGGAGTGTACCCTGTTCCCAGTGGGGTGCTATGAACACTTCCAGAGACCTTCCAGGCTGTTTTGGGCTGGAGATATGCTTCACTCCACCATTTTATGGGTTCTGCAACTCTAGAATTTGTTTAGAGTCATTTTTTACAGGTATTTGTCTGGGTTTGTGGGGAGAGCACTGGCAAGTTTGTGCTGTTACCCTGCCATCTTCACTTTGCCTCCAAAGTTCACATCCTTAAACAGAGATAAAATGCACTTACGTCAGCCCTGTCTGGCTTTGTTGACATATGAAGTGGTTTTCTCTGAGTTTACTCAGAGAACAGAGGCTATTAGGTCCAGACTCTTCTTCTGGTTGATTAATTCAGGCTTTAGTCCTTATTAAAGTTATTAAATTGATATTAAATGATTATCACAGAATAAATTTGAGTCTCAGAGGAAAGGAGCCAAGATTAAGACTGACCAAGGCTTCTCAGAAAAGGTGGAGCTTTACCCAAGTTCATGAGTCTCTGTTGGACACTTCCTTAACTGTGTGACCCTACACATATCACTTAACTTCTTTTAGCTCAGTTTCTTTATATTTAAAATACAGATAATAATGACACCTCACATAGTTGTTGTGAATATCAGACAAGTTAACATGTGGAAAGTACAAACTTTTGTTGTTGTTCAGTTATGTTCAATTTTTCATGACCCCATGGACCATAGAACTCCAGACCCTTCTACCCACCACTATCTCTCAAAGTCTATCTAAGTCCATGCTATATAAATGCTAGCTATCATGACTGTTGCTGTCATGGTTACAAAATTAAAAGGAGGCTGGCAGTGAATATATCAGTTTCAGTTGCAAACAACAATGATGTAACCAAGTCATGACTTTAAATAACCTTATGCTCTTCTACAGTAGTTATGGCTATTCTAAACTTTACGGATGAGTCTCCAGCTGGTTTCATGTTACAACATTAAAAAAGTTAGGTGGGGGAATCTAGGTAGGTGTAGTAGATAGAGCACTGGCCTTGGAGTCAGGAGGATCTGAATTCAAATTCTGTCTCAGACAATTAATTACTAACTCTGTGGCCCTGGGCAAGTCACTTAACACTCATTACCTCCAAAAAAGAAAGAAAGTTAGGTCACCTAAGGTAAAGGAGGGACTGATAAGCAACAGCTTTAGGCAACAACTTTGAGAATGAATTCAGCCTTTTCCCCTGCTTTGAATCTTCTTTTTTTATATATTACTGATTTTATTAACTTTTAAAAACACAACTATAATTTCAATACTACAACAAAAGCCATAGCTAGCAGTGAGTGTGTTAAGATGAATGTAGTCCTTCACTCATTCACTTTTGCATACAAACACCAGCATTACAATAAAGAGTATTCACTGCCCCTCCCAGTAAGAGGTTTGATACTGAACCCCACCTCTGGGATGATGCTCATTATCCTCATAAGCTTCTCCATTGTAATGATGTCTTCTTTCTTGAAATGGGTCAAAGTTCACCAGTTCTATCTGACCCATATCTTCAGTCTCCTCTACTTCCTTTCAGGCAGTAATTTTTCTAACAAAGATAGTTTGTCTGATGAAAGAAAACCATTGTCTGGGAAGTTTACCTTAAATTCAATGATTAGGATTCCTTTCTCCTAAGGTTGGTGATAAATGGGCGTCATTTCATTCAGCACACATTTGATATCTCCATTTTTAACAATCTGACCAGAATAAGAAGTCATGACTATAGTTCTATTACCAAGAGTTGTTATTGGTTTCTGAAAGCCACACAATGTTTCAACCAACTGGATATCCATACACAAGAAAAAGTCCTCACCACATGTAAATAAAGAATTGTCCTTCTGATCCAAAACAATGGTAACATCTCCTGGCTCAAGTCCTGGCTCCTTGTCACCTTCACCATGGAATGTTATCTTCCATCTTTCATGACCTCTCAATAGGAACCTCTAGAATTTTCTTCTCTTGAACAATTTTCCTTCCATTACAGCTTTTACATCTATCTTTGAGGTTGATTTGTTGCCTATGCCCTTGGTATTCCATACAAACTGATTGAATTTGCTGAACCACTTCAGATCCTATCTGATGAATTCTTTTTTGCATTCCAGTACCTCTGCAATTGAAAGAGCATTCTGCAGCTCCTTTCTTACCACCTGTTCTTCACATCTTCATATTTATTACAAATCACATTCTTTTGCAATGCCAGCTTTCTCATTACACCATTATATCTTCTAAAGTCACTGACAACTGATGAACAACATTTTTACCTCTCCATACCCTTTGCATTCTTCCACCTCCTCCAAAAAAACATATCAAAGATATCCATTGGAGAACCAAAGCCACCACCAGAACCACACTCTTTGATGACTTGTTCTCTACCTTTATCATATAAATCTCTTTTCTTTGTATCAGAAAGCACTTCCTAAACTTGAGAAATCTGCTTGAACTTTTCTCCTTCATTTGGATTCTTATCTGGGTGACATTTTAAGGCTAGTTTTCTACATGCCTTTTTAGTTCTTCCTGGGATGCATTGGGTTTTATTCCCAAACCATCATTCCTTCACCATCTGCTCGAGGTACCCCCAGTATAGAAATATCCACATCCCGGGTGGGGTAGCAGGTCCCAAGAGATGGTCAGGATGTTGGGGGATAGGATGAAAGAAAGAGAAGATTGGGGAGAGGGGTAGAGTTTTGGTGTGCAGAGCTCCGGCAGCGGCAATTGCTATCCTCTGCTTCTCAACAAGTTTTCTGGAAAGTTTACTCATGTCGTTGAACCTTATTTAATGATGTGGAGGCTCCCACTTTACTGAATATAGGCCTGAAAATACAGTCTCCTGTATGTTAGTGGAATGTTGGAAGGCAGGTAGCAATAGAAAAGATGGGGGTGGTGCAATATCCATTTAGCTCAAGGCATGGGAACTTGAGAAATTAAATGTCAGAACCCCAAAAAGAAGGTTTTGGGGGGTGCCACCTGCAGAAGTTTGATAAAGAACAAGAGGTTCTCATAGAAGACTATGCCAAAGAGTTATGGGATAGGCTATGCAAAGGCTGAGGGGAAATAGCAGGGAGAAATAATGATACCTGGCTAAATGGTAGCAGAAGGTAACAGATACGGGGGCCATATGACTCATAAATAGTGGGACCACTGACACCCCCCAAAAAAGGAAAAGCAGGGTTAAAAGGAGTATATATAGATGTAGTTTGGGACATGTTGAGTTGAACATACTACTGGAACACACAGTATTTGTTCCATCACTAGACAGATCTACCACTGTAATTCTAAGTACCAAACAGACTTGCTATGTTATACATTGGTCCAGAATTATATCTGATTCTTTTAGCAAATTACAAAACATTTCATGTGTGGTTGTCATCTCTCTTCATTCAATAATTAACACACTTCACACTTCCCAAATTAAGAACTTGTTCACATCTAGTTCACAATCTTTATTAAATGATCAATTCTGTCCAGTCCATCCTTCCATAAGTAATTGGGCTAGAATGGACTACCACCCTTAACACTGAGAAAAAACTGTTAATTCTAGAAATTAAAAAATAATTTTTAATTTTGGCGAGATCATTTTCTGTTCAGTTATGGGATCAGAAGTCAGATTACAAATCACAGAATGAAATGAGGAAATTAAGGCAGTGAGAGTAGACACCTGTTTCTAGAAGTGTGTTCTAAAGAAAATGAGTAAGTAGACAAGAAATAGTCACAAAATTTCACACTCTTAATCAGAGGTAGAACCTTTCCATTACATATCACCATGAACTTTCAAAAGCAAACTCACCAAAACCATGGTTTGGCAGAAGGTAGAATAGACCAGTCATGGTCTAAGGTCTGGAGCTTCATTATCTACTGTCCAGTTATATTCCTCCATTAAAAAAATGTCATCCTTAGGAAAGCGATTGAGGTTTATTTTTAATACATTCCTTCTTTACTTTCCCAATTCTTGTCCTTTTAATAGAGATTTTAATATACAAGTTCCTCTATCTGCTCAGGGATACTCTTAACTTGCAAGTTCCTCTATCTGCTCAAATCTCCTGACCTATTCCTGGACTCCACCTTAGTCACAGAAAGGGATATCTTATATCTCAACATCACCTATAAGTATTCTTCATCTATCATCAAAAATTCTGATATTGTTCTAGTTGTTTATAACATCCTATGTTCATATATGCCCCTTGTTAAGGGCAGGGGTGGGGGTGGAGAAGAATGTTGTACTTCTGTTATTGCTATATCTTCTCATTAAAAATCCCTTTTGTTTTGTTGAGTCATGTTCAACTCTTCATGACCCCATTTGGAGTTTTCTTGATAAAGATATTGGAGTGGTTTGCCATTTCTTCTCCAGTTCATTTTACAGATGAACAACTGAGGCAAACTAGGGCTAAGTGACTTGCCCTAGGACATACAGCTAGTAAAGTATCTGAGATCAGATTTGAACTCAGGAAAACGAGTCCTCATGGCTCCAGGGCTGTCACTCACTGTGCCACATAGCTGCCCCCAAAATTCCTTTCCAACTGTTAATTTCTTTTCATTGTTTATTGACGAAGTTACCAGCTGATTAAATTATATTGGGCCAATAATCATGAGTGAATGATTTTCAGGGGAAAACATTAGTTTGGGAACTCAAACTAATAACATTAAAAGAAGCTAATAACTTTAGAAGATACCTTCAGGGGTATTCCTAAAATCCTCTGCGAGTAAAAAAGTTGGATTAAGGACTTTGAGAATTCATATGCATTTTACAAGACTAAAATAGTGTTCAGACATACTTGGATATGCTGTGCTTTCTTGGAAGGGGTGCCAGTCCTCTTCTTCTGACCCTTAAGATCAAGCTCCTTTCACCCTTCCCATTCCTCAGAGGAAACAAAGAGAAATGAAGAAAAGGATGCGGTATCTTGTATTTATTTTGCATCTGTAGAGGACGGTGTGTTTGGGGATCTGCCTGTAAAGAAGTGGTGTATCCTCAGTTGGGCATCACCTGAGGATATCACAAAAGAATCCTGAGGATGATTGAGCTGAAAACCTTCTGGAGATTTGGGGAAGAAAGTGGAAGAAACGTAAAAGCAGCTATTGCTTCAACCTTCAGCAAAAGCACTCTCAGGCAAAAACTGCATGACCCTTTCTTCCCCCACACCAGGCTACTACAGCTAATTACCTTCCTAACTCTCTTACACTGAAGTTTTTTTAAGGCTATCTAAAAGGTATAATTTGAATATGAATGCATTTTGGGAAATTATTTAAATTAGCATACATTCTCTCTCTCTAATTGACTCTGTTCATAACTAAACTGAATACTAAAAAGAAGGGGAAAAGAAAAACTCCTTTCTCTTCGGGGAACTTAAGAATTTGGACACAAATCTTACCAAATGGCCTCAGTTGGATAGTAATTTGAAGTTAGAGAAAACCCAAATGAGCATCTAAAAGGAACAAACTTTCCACTGAAGGCTGTGGTGTAACCACAGCCAGGAAGTATTGAGCCATTTTCATTCTCTTTCTCTTCCTCCTCACTACCTCATCCTGAGACATTTAAGTAATGGGGAAACATAAGTGATTGTTTCCATGAGCTGAGCTCCCAGGAATAGAATGAAGCAAAGAGGCCTTCTAATTTGTCCCCAGTTGTCTTGCCAATAAGACTCTTACTGCTTCCACCTGATTGACTCTCACCCACAGTTGTCCCCACTGTCATTGACAACTGCAGAGCTACTTGACTTTGTTTTAGCCTTCTTTGACCCCAACATCATCTACTCCTATTCCAGAGTACCTTCAACTTCTAGAGAACTTGTATTCTCTAGAGTTCGATCCTCTCACCTTTTGGTAATATTTATCCTGAATCTCAAATGAATTTACTTGTGTCAAGACCTCTCAAACCTCAAAGCATTATATAAATGCTGGCTATTCTTTGTTTTAATCAGAGAAAGAATATATACATATGTATATAGCATATGTATAATATATTCATATGGATTACATCCTTATATGTGTACATGCTGAATAGAATTGCAAGCTCCATGAGAGTAGATACTTTCACTTTTTTCCTCTGTATCCCAGAGCACATAGTAAACACTTGATAAATGTTGATTGATTGAAACTATGAAGATTCTAGGGGGGAGTCAGATAGCTATATCAATAATATGTAATATTCACATAGTCACAAGTATTTGTGATAGAATGTGGAATGGTTGTTAAAAGCTGGAGAACAGGAGTAGAATGTCTGTCAGTGGTCAATAGTCAAGGAAGATCCGGTGTCCGGTTGGTTGTGGTGAAGTATACGTAGAACGAAACATGCAAAGGATGGAGAGTGAGACTCCATAAGGGGAGAAAGAGTTTGAATGAGAATGTGTGTGTGGGAGAGGGGAGGCAAGGTTCAGATGTGGAACTCTGAGCAAGACTCCAGACAAAACTACCAGAATACTTCCATTGAGTGAGTCTTAAGTTGCAGAATCATGGGGGAGCATGGACAAAATTTGGTCCCTACTTATGTAACTGACCAGAAATGTTGCACATCTTTGGATCATACTGATGATCTCCATCATGCTAGTAATTGTAGCATCAGTGATAAGAAATCCTGAAAGACTGAGATCTCTGAGTGGCATAGTCCTGAGCCCCCAGGTTACAGGGAAGGAGATCATGAGCAGAGATGGCATGAGCAAAACTAGAGAAGGAAAGTATGTCAAAGGATCTATTCATTTTATAAATGTTAAACAACTGGCTCTCCAAAGGTGAGGAGAAGGGGGGAAATGTGTATCTACAACAGACTTTTTAATTTAATCTACACTATTAACATTTTCTCTATCACTTTTTAAAATCTAGACAATCAATGAAACAATAAATCAAGTCCTGATATGTAGCTTTTGCTGATTTCCACGGTAAAAATGCTCAGCCTGAAAATTTAACAATCAGCTCTTTTGAACAAGTATGAGTTGGCTCCAGCACACTCCTGAGGACATTTTACTCTCAGTTAGCATTTAAAATTGATCCTTTGCACTGATGCTTTCAGACCTGAGAGATGTTTTGGGGGATAGTTTTCTGTTCCCCTATATTGCATGCATAGGGCAAGGCCCAAGCCTAGAAAGATTGCCAGCCACATTAAAAAACAATAATGGCAGAAATGTGATTAGGAAAGAAGACAATGTCCTTGCCTCTAGTACTAACTTTGTTCTCATTCCCTTATCTCTCCCATTTATGTGCATGGAAGAACAAAAGAATTTGGAGACTTCTAAAAACCTCATCAGGTCAGGCTCACACAGCTCCATAGGATTTCTGTTGCAGAGTCCTCTGAAATGGGTTTGAGAGCCCAAGTCTCCTATGAAGAAATTAAGCAGGGACTTCTATAGACTCTCTAGACCCTAAGAGAGGCAGTGATTCCTTATAGTGCCTTTGTTCCTGGATAAACTGGAAGTCAAAGGTTCAAAAGTAGATTTAAACCTAAAACCTCTAATTAGCTAAGGCAACTGGATGTTCCAAGGTCTAACAGAGACTCCTGGCCATGCTCACATGCCTGCTATGCCAATAGAGACAATATATGTAACAGAAATTACTATGCAAGACCATAGGAAAATTGCCCTTTTATACATCCTTTCTGTCTATATATGCTCATTGTGTGTATACATCTACATGTACAACCTCTGGTGTCTCTTGACATGTATTCAGCTCCATGCTCTTTATGTGTGCATCCTGTGCGTGTCCCCAGACACATATTCTCTACATTGTCCACTTTTCTTACTGAAAATGAATGTATTTGAGGAGAACTAGGTTTACAGGAAAAGTATTTTATTGCTACTTTTTTATTGCCATACTATTTCACAAAATGCCTTCACTTTGAACTAATTGTATCCTCTGGCTAAATAGCAAAAACAAACACATAGATTTGGTTAGTTTTGTTGATTTTTTATTTTTTTAATCTTTATTACAAGGGAAAGCTTGATAGGTGGGTGAAAGAGAGGAGAATATTCAGGAGCAAATGCCATGTAAAAACAGAAGGACTAATGAACAGGGCAGGTAGGTGGCATGCAGTAGAAAGCATGTGGGGCCTGGAGTCTCATCTTTTTGAGTTAAAATCTGACCTTAGCCACTTACCAGCTAAGTGACCCTGAGCAAGTCACTTAATCCTGTTTGCCTCATCTTCCTCATCTGTAAAATGAACTGGAGAAAGCAATGGCAAACCACTGTAGTATCTTTGCCAAGAAAACCCTAAATGAGGTCAAGAAGAGTCAGATACAACTGAAACAACTAAACAACATGTTATTATGAGTGAATGCAAGCACATCAAATAACTTGACCTTGAGACAGATTTTTGGAGGGTACCCTGAAGTGCCACACATATATTTCTGGCGAATTCTTGCGTACCAGGCTATACTGTAATTCACCTGAGGTCTTGTGCCCAGAAAGACAAGTTTAGATCGTGATGACTGTGTCACATGATCAGTTACATTTATATGGTTGATAGTTTCTTCTGAGCTCTTCCCTATCATCTTAGGCACATCAGTGTTTATAAGAGATAGTATGAATTAACAGTCAGAGAAATGACTTTGGAATCAGGAATCCCTAGTTTCCAGTTGCCTCTTATACATTCAAGATGTATGATTATGAGCAAGCCATTTACTTCTCAATGCCCCCAGGCAACTTTCTAATACTATAGGTTAACAAAGAATTATTGATCTATCTCTATCTCAGTGGAGAAAATGTTCATGCTCAGCGTTCTGACCTACTTATCCCACTCTCACCCCTACATGAAATCTCGGGTTAAGCCTTCTATTCCTTCAAAAATTCCTGTCAGACACCAAAGGGGTCTCTATTTATCAATAAGGAATCCTAAAGCATTTCAGTTTTCTTTAGAGGGAAAATACTTCGCTTGGTAGAGCACCCTGTAGACTGAGGCTTAGATACTACAAAAGAGTGACACTAACCTAAAAAGCGGTTCAGTCCAATACCTTCAAGTACCCAGAGTTTGCTCTAATCATCCACACTCCCTACTTTGCCTTCTCCAATGAGCCACTAACTTAAGGTTCTCTTCTTTTTAGAGACAGCCTACTAAAACGAAGCTTCATCCTCAGGGATCACATCTAATATGAAGAACTGTCGCCAGAGGTCCTGAGTCAACCCTGAGAAATTTGTGGAGGTCAGATTTATTAACCTCTACACAGTAGATGATTTCTGAATTGCAAAGTCTAGGGGTTTTTTGTTTTGTTTTGGGGTTTTGTTTTTGTTTTTTGGCTTTTCAATAGAGAAGACTTTGTCTGAAGAAATGGGAATTGGCCCAAAAGATACAAAGGCCCTGGAGAGTTCCTGAACCCCTAGAGGGGAGGTTGTCTTTCAGAACCTGATTCTTCTGGCATTGGGCCTATAGTTTTATGACTAACCTGACCTCATGCCTAGCAAAGGGCCTTGCTTTCCTTAGGTGCATAATAAATCCTTACTGAATTGAATTTTCAATAAAATATACATTGCTATCACTGAAAAAATGACTCCCTTTTGACTCCTCCCAGAGATTTTAGTAAAAATACTGATAAATTTCCGAGTATGGGCTTTTTTTCTTGTAGCAAGTTGGTTTTGTATATCTAAGACGTTGGACTCTGATAGGCCACTCAGGCAGGCAGTGGCTGACAGGATCATACAGGCTGCCAGCATGCTCTTCTGATCACCCAGTAGAACATGGTGAACACTGCCACTGGGAATTGTAAGGTCATTAAGAAAAAAAGATGTAATTAACATCAAAACCAGGCAAGGAGATGTTGTCAAACTCTTGTGTTCTGCAAATGACTGAGAGGCTTAAAAATCACTGAAGAAGAAATGTGAACAGTCAAACCAAAATAGACTTGGTTTCAGGATAATGAAGACCTGGCTAGAGCTTGTTCCTAGGATCTAGAAATTTTAACTACCCTCATTTTAGAGAGCAAGAAAATGATTCCTGGGCAGTTAAGTGGCACAGTGGATAGAGTAGCAGTCCTGGAGTCAAGAACACTCCTCTTTACAGGTTCATATCTGGCCTCAGACACTTACCAGCTATATGACTCTAGGCAAGTCACTTATCTTGTTTATCTCAGTTTCTTCATCTGTAAAATGAGTTGAAGAAGAAAATGGCAAACCACTCCAGTATCTTTGCCAAGAAAATTCCAAGTGGGGTCACAGGGATTCAGACACAACTAAAACAACAATTTTAAAAATTAGGCTTAGAGAGGGATGGTAACTTTCTCAAGATCACACATTAAGTGACAGAGCCAAGATTCCAACTAAGTTACTAGATTCCATATATAAGGATTTGTCTCTTCTACCATCCTATGGCAGCTACACTGGGAAAACATGACTTCAAGATTCAGAGAATGTTCCCATGGTTTGGACCAGTGGTGTCAAACAAATACAAACAGATACTTGCCAAATTTTTATTGACTTAGGAAACCACAAAGTAGCATTACTCAATGATGCCTTGTACTTTTGCTTATTTTGTCAAACTATTCCAATTACATTTTAATCTTGTTCAGACCCACTCTGAAGTTTTTCAGCCTCCAGTTTGACACCTCTGATTTAGATCCTGCTTTAGATAAGAGGGATTCTTAAACTGGGGTCCTTGGACCTCTAAAAGGTTAGTGGATAGATTTTAGATGGTCCATAAATTTGGGCAGGGGAAAAATTACATCTTTATTTCAGTATAGTTTCCTTTGTAATCTTTGGTATTATATTTTTTACATATAAAAATATTATTCCGAGGAGTCCATAAATTTCATCAGACTGCCAGAGCATTCCAGGACACACCAAAAAAAGTTAAGAAAACATGGTTTAGATGCATATGGATCCTTTCCTGGAAACTATTAGACTTTCAATGACTCTCAAGTGAGAAATTCCTTCAGAACAGTGTTAGGGCTGACATTTTGAAAGGAAATCTCTGAGAGTTCCTTCTAGCTGTTAACACTGTAAGATTCAATCAGTTCATTCTAACTGGTAATTTGTTCATCTCCCATTTCCCTCAGCCTCGTTCAAATTCTCTTCCCTCCCTCTTCACCTGTGATAAGATCTTAATAAAGCTGCCCCCAGCCCCTATATTCCAACTTCCTTATAGACCCCACTGAACAGCAGGCCTACTGCCCCTACCTAGTCACTCACCTCTACCCATCCACACACACGTTCAATATCCTACCTTTTTCATATATGCCCCACTGCTCACTAGAACAATAGGTATGTCCATGTACTTATAGTTCTCAGAGAAATAACAGGTGTGTCCATGTAATGGGATCCCAGGCATTGCCTCTAACTAGCCATTGCCCCCAGACCCATTCCTCATATTTCTCACAAAAACAGCAGGTAATTCCATGCATTCACTGCAACCACATCCATCTAGTCTCAGACAGGACCACAATACTCAGTCGATCAGAAAGCAGCACCACCAGCATGCCCAAGCAGGATGTGGATCCCAAAACAACAGAAGAAACTTTCCCTAAGTAGGCACCTGTGCAGTAACAGTAAAGAACTGACCTAGAGTGAACTTATGATGTAAAGTAGCTTTTTATAATATCATTATCATACATACATACCCCCTCAAATGCATTTTTCTGTATGCATTGTACATAATCACACTTGCAGTTCCACTGTGGCTGGGACCCCTCCTTTATTATCTAATCCCTTAACAAACCCCTCCTGCCTTTTTAATATTCATTATTTCTCTTATGTAATACATCTTTACCCTATAAAAATTCATCTTGCTTTCTCTGAAGTCATTGGTTCTTCTTTGAACTTAGCCTCCTTCATGAGGCGTCAGTCTCAATAAATGCCTTGATTTGGGTTAGAGAGATTCTCTAAAATACTCTAGAGATTTTTTGAGACAGTGCTGCCACAACACATAATGAAACTGCCACAAGTTTTTGGTGTCCCTGGATGGTCAGAGTCTAAAATACAACTCCTTCACTTCAAGAATTCCCAGCTTCTTTCAAAGCATAGCACTAATGCCACATCTTACATGAAGCCTTTCCTGATTCTTCCATCCTCTTTGGAGTTTTCTCCATCTTAAAATGCATTTCTCTATACAGTCAAATCTAAACATATTTGATCCCAGAAACTACGGTAATATGCAAAATTGTGCAATAAAAACCATGTAGCTCATGGAAAAGGTTGGGTTAAGGGTCCAGTGCTCAAAAACTTTAGTGACACATTTTTTTTTAAAGTAGGAACTGAATAAAAAATGACAGCACAGTTTTATAAATGTTAAATGGTTAAGAAATACATAAATACTACAATAAATAGTGGCCAAGTCCTTGACTGCCTGCACAGTAGGCTAACATGAGCAAGTTAGACAAGCTCCAACTCCCAGGCTTGGGTCACAGTAGAAAGGGTTGGGGATGAGAGTGGGGTAAAGATGAAGTGGGGTGGAAATAAAATAGGGTGGGATGGGGTGAACATGAGATGGGGTGGGGCCATCCAGTCCTCATCTGCCCACAGCTCCTGCTGCACCAGAAGATATACAATAAGTATTACACTTTAGCTTGACAAAGTTTGGGTCTTGGAATAAGGGTTGCAACTTGGAAATTATTGTGAAGTGGGGCAGTTTTCTAAGTTCTCTCATTATTTCATAAGGAAGAAATCTTGCTAAAAATATTCCCTAAAATTCCCTTTTAAAGTTCCCTAAAATATCAATTGCCCTGGAATTTGAAACCTGTATGTAGATCTATTTATACTTTGTTATTTTTACTTGTCAGTGTGCTAGTTTTATCAGTCCCAGTAGAATTTAAGTTCTCTGAGGGCAGGAACAGCTCCCATTTTGTCTTTGCAGCACAATTCCTTGCACATGGTAGGTATTTAATATATGTTTGCTAAATTGATTTCTCATTACCTTATGCATAGACTACTGCACTATTGTCTCAACAATCCTCCCTTCCTTTATCCATTCCAGTTCTGGTGACATATTTCCTACGATTGCCCAGATTCATTTTTCTATATTATCATTTTCATTGTTATTACCCAATTCATAAACCTTCAAGAGCTTCTCATTCTCAACAAAATCAAGCCCAGCTTCCTCATGCGAATCTACCTTTCATACCTCTACTCTTCAAATGTACTTGCTAATTCCAGGACATTTGTACCCAAAATACAGCTTGTGAATTCCTTTGTTCTAGGAATGGGGAGGAGGAAAGAGCAACTGTGCAAAAGTCCAGAGATATATTGTAACTATTCAAATAGGCCAATATAACTGGAGTATAGAGTGCATTGAATTGGGAAAAATGTAAGAAAATTGGAAAGCTAGGAAGAAGCTAGATTATGGAGAACTTTAAGTGCCCTGAAAAGGACTTTATATTGATTCTAGAGGCAATAGGGAACCATTGAAGTTTATTTGGTAAGGAGATGACATCATCAACCTATGCTTTAGAAAATTTATTTTTAGCAACTGAATGGAGAGTGGATGAGAGTAGAGAGAGATGAGGGGAGGAAACCAATTAGAAGGTTATTGTGATCATCTAGGCAAGAAGTAATGAAAGCTTGTACAAGGATGGTGGCAGTATAGATAACATGAAGAGGATATATATGAAGAAATATAAAAGCAGAAATTACAAGATTTCTAATAGTTTATATAGATGAAATGTGAATGAGGAGTCAAGGATGACTGGGGGTAAGGGGGGGAGGTATTGGTGCCCTCAATAATAATAGGAAAATTGGGAAGTAAAGAATTAACGAGGCCTGTTTTGGATATGTTGAGTTTGAGATATCTATTGGATATTCAATTTGAGATGTGCAAAGGGCAATGGTAATATAAAACTATAAATATAACATGTAATATTAATAATAATATAGTAATAAATATAATATGTACACATAATATATTAATAATAATATGGTAATAAATATAATATGTACATATAATATATTAATAATATGGTAATAAATATAATATGTACATATAATATAGTACTAACAATAATATAGTAATAAATATAACATACATATAATATAAATATTATATAAATATATATTATATTGACATATCATATACAATAATATATAAATAATAAAATAAAGTAATATAAAACTCAGAAGAGGGCTGGATAAATGGATCTGGAAATCATCTGTATAGGAATGGCAATTTAACTCACGGGAATTGATGATATCACCTAGTCAGATAGAAAAGGAGAAAGGAAGAGGGCCCAGGACAGAACCTTGAATGACACCTACAGTGGACATGGTATTGATGAAATGTCATCAAAGGAGAATTAGGAACCAAGAGCTCATCAGGTCAAAGTAGAACCAGGAGGCTTCTGTGTCCTAAATACTCAGAGAAAAGAGAGTGATTTAGTGTTGTGTTGCAGGGAGGTCAAAAGTATGAGGATCAATGAAAGCCCATTAGCTTTGGTAATTAAGAGAACATTGGTAATTTTGCAGAGAGCTATTTCATTTGAATGATGAGATCAGAAGGCAAAGTGGAGGGGGCTGAGATGAAAAGACAAGAGTTGAAGGTACCTAGTATTAAAAGCTTTCTCAAGGAGTTTAGTCAGAAAGGAAAGGAGAAATAAGATGGTAGTTAGCAGAGGTAGTTGTATCAATCAAGGGAGGAGAATTAAAGGTAGGGGAGATATGGTTATGTTCATAGAGATCCAGGAAGGAGTAGGCAGGGAGGCTAGAAATTGAAGGGAGAACAGGGATAATTAGGGAGCCATGTAGTACATGAGGGAAGAGGAGAGAGAGGAGAAAAATAATGTTTTTTCCTTTCCCTTTCTCAAGCTCAAGGCCAATCCTAACCACAATTTTTAAATAGGTAAAGTTTGTCTTTGGCATCCTCCCACCTTCTTTTCCACACACTTTTCCAAGTATCTTTGCTTGTAGCTTTAAGTCACCCCCTTTGTTAACTCCATTCAAAATGTTCTATACTCTTAAATTACCTACATCCTCTTCAAAAATAAACTGCCATCATTTTTCAGTAAAGGAGAAAAGCATTTGTTTTCAGTAACCCACACAAAGCTGCCAGATGTTTGCATTTTTAAGAAAATGCTAGTTAACCTTAATAAATCTCTAATTTGGAGAGTTTCGGGCAGTATAAGAAAGTAGGTTTAAAAAATTCATACAGCAGAAGTAAAGGTAGTTTTGACCCACTCTTTATGCCACAGTCCAGCCACAGGGTCAGTTCCTCTGAGTTATTTCAACTTTTCATAGCTTCTTTTCTCTCTCTAAATCTGAATTCAGGATTTTTCTAGATGTACCAGCTTTTTAACAGCAGCTCCTGAGAAGGGAATCACAGTACTGAGTAGCTGGGTAGAAGCACTCATTACTTCTATAGACTTCGAGCCACTGTTTTAGCTTTAGTTCCTTGTAAGTCAGGGTCTTAGGACTAGGTGTGTGGCATGTCTCTCCAAGTTAATGGTAAGCTTTTTGAGAACAAGGATTATTTCTTTTATTTCACTGTATTTTCCTTAATACTTTGCACGAGGACGGAAAGAGAAGGGAACATACATTTCAGAACCTACTATGTGCCAAGCAGTATGTTAAAGTGTTTTACAAACATTATCTCATTTTATTTTTACAAAAACACTATGAGGCTAGTCATATTATTAACCCCATTTTACAGTTGAGGAAGCTGATGCAAAAGGTTAAGTGACTTGCCCAGGGTCACTCAGCTAGTAAATGCCTAATGTGGGATTTGAGCGCAGGTCTTCCTGACTCCAAGCCCAGTGCTCAATTCACTAAGCCACTCAGCAAAAATGGAGTTTGCATTTACAGAATTACAGGAAGCAAGTCCTCATAAATTATTAGTCATTGAAACCACAATGACACTATGAAATAAATCACAGCAGTCATGCTTAAAAAAATTTTATATCTTTTGTAGTTGTCAATCACATTTCCTGCTGAATTCCTTTACTCCCACTCCTTCTCACATTGCTTCCATTAAAGCAAAGAAGAAAAAAGTGGAAGAAGAAAAAAATAAGTTCAGTAAAACTAATCAACATATTGAAAAAAACATAGCAGCATACTTTAAGAGGCCTAATAAAGCATGTGTATGTAGCTCCCTGGAGCTCCTTAGGGTTGCCTCTTCTGAGATATGTCTCCTCCATTCCTAGGCACTGTTGGGGTAGGTATTTAATAAATTTACTTTAATTAAATTAATTAAATTTAATTTAATAAATTATTAATAAGTTTATTAAACACACTGCTCAAGCAGTGTCTATACTTTCTTTTACTAGGTCAAAGGAGATGGCAACAAATTCAAATCAAAGACATTTAATGAAACAAAGTAATAGACAATACTATGGAATTAAATCAGGCATGACCCTCTCTAAGCACTCATTTCAAAATTGCTGCCTCCCATCTTCCCTACACATCCCCCAGGCAGTACAGTCTTTGACATTTAGAATGGACCTTAACCACCATCTAATCCAGCCCATAAAACAAAAGAATCTCCTCTACAACCTACTCAACAAATGGTCATTCAGCCTTTCCTTGAAGACCTTAAATGTTGAGGTCACAGGGAAGCTGATCTCAAAAGCAACTCATCCTATGTTTGGACAGCTTATTTTTGCTTGTTACAGACTTTTTGAACATTAAGCCTGAATATTCCACTTTCAAACTTTGCAAGCCTCTCTCTCTCTCTCTCTCTCTCTCTCTCTCTCTCTCTCTCTCTCTCTCCATCTCTCTCTCTCCTACTTTTTTCTTCACCTATTCTATAGTTGCAACCATCAGTCACTCACTACTGCCCCAAATACAGTTGGTACCACTTTAAACCATCAGCTATTCACTCTCTGCCAGGTAACCATTATCCCATATCTACTTGCCCCATCTTGCAAGATTTCCATCTGTCTTTTCTAAACTGTGTATCTTGAAAACAACTGACTCACCCAAATTATAATACTTTTCCAAAATTAAAGAATATTGAACCTTGACTTACAATGGTCACATTGGTATCTTTAGACACCCTCATACACACACACACACACACACACACACACACACACACACATCTTACAAGGCTGACTCCAAGACCAGAAACATAAATCTCAAAACTGCTGTTTAGTCATTTATGTTCAGGCAAAGAAATATGAAGTAGAAGAGGTATCCAAGGCCTTTAGATCCTGACTTGGACTCACCTGGAATAATACTTGCTCTGTTCACCTCTGCTGAAGGTGGCAAGTAGTATGGAGAAGAGCATATCCCTGCCCACACCTTATGATAAATCCCAGAGAATTACTTGACCCATGTAATGTAGAGAGATGAAGAAGCAAGAACTGCAGAGGATATAGTCATTCCACTTAAAGTCAGCTGAGTGACTGGTTCTTCCTAACTCAAAGATGATTCCTCTGGGACTCAATTTTGATGCATTTACTTCTCTTTACCTTCATAGTGAGGAGGAAGCACATAGAACCCAGCCAGAAACCTCTGATTATGTATTTTATCAAAAGACTTACCAGGAAGGGCTAGGACAGATGTGTCACCAGAGGAGACCCAGCTCCAAGGGCAGCACAGGTAGCAATGGAAGGAGCCCAGCTCTAGGTATGTTCATTACAGTAAATCCATTACAGTAGGGAGAGATGGCATTATCAATAAAAAGTAAGTACCTTAGGATGAGGGGCAGATTTAGGGGGAATATGATGAGTTCATTTGTGGACATACTGGGCAAACAAGTGGAGATAATCAAGCAGGCATTTGGAAATGTGTCCTTGGAGTGCAGGATAGGAGCCATAAATAGACATATTAAATTTGAGAATCATTGTCATAGAACTGATAATTGAAACCTTGAAAGTAAATGAGATTACTACAGTAGAAAGAGAGGAAAAGACCTAGGGCACAGCCTTGGTGATACTCATATTCAGTTGTGGGAGGAAAAAGATAACTAGCAAGCAATTGAATCTGAGAACAAGGTAGGAAGAGAATGAGAAGAGACCAGAACCAGACAGAAGTTGAAAGAAGGAAAAGCATCAAGAAGTGTATATTCATGAAACACAAGAATAATTACAATGCAGTGTATAAATCACATTAGTTTAAGATAAATTGTTCAAAGTCAAGTAGAGGAGATGAATATTATGTCTATTCAAGGTAATTGCACAAAATACTTTCTAAACAGGCACTAGTACAGAATCATCTTTAGTCAAGCTTCAGCTTTTTTGACATATTAATGAAAACTATAATATTAAAAGTAATTAAATACTACCTATGGCCAGTCACCGAAGGTGTTATGGTAGCAATTTCACAGCTGAGGACTCAAATTTTCCTGCCTGATAAAAATTTATTTTTCTCCAGAGCCTCTGTAATTGAGTCAAAGGAGGTGGGAAATAATGCAAAAATGGACTGTGTGATCTGATATGGGATGGTAAGGATTTGGACCAAGGTATTCAACTTGTCTCTTAACTCATTGAGTGTCAAAATGTAAAGAAACTTAAGTTTGGGGGTGCTATATCTGGGCCAAAGAAAAATAGACAAATGTAAATTATCCAATGAAAAAATCTGGTTTGGTATATAAAGATTACCATGGCATTCCTTCTATGGTATAATGGAATATTCTTGTATCACAGCCTGCCTCCTAACATAAAGGTCACAGACACACTTTGGGGATCCCCAACTTCTCTGGTTCATTGACCATCCCCAAATTATCTGGGAACTTCAATATCCATATTCCCTCAAGAATAGTCCCCTTTGCAAGCATTTAGACTCACAAGGTTTAAAAGATGAGCCTAGACAGCCATTTTAATTAATGGGCGCAGATAAAGAAAAATGATGATTCCTACAAATGAATAACCTCTCTCCTAGGGAGTTGTTATTTATAATTCTGGTCTGAGCAGGATTTCAGCAAATGAAAGTCAAGGGTAACTTTTTCATATCAATGTTCTCCATCAAAGCTCTTTTTCATGAATCTCTCCTTAGCTACCAGCAGGTAGTATTTGCTCTGTTGTCACTCCTATAAACTGTCCTCCATCGTTCTGCTATTCTCAGCAAGATGATGCTTCTCTAAAGGAAGGAGCAGTCCAAAAATTGGCCGTATGTAGAGAATTCAAGATCTGTTCATGGATAACATTTTTCAGCCTTTTTCTGCAATCAATGCAGGCATGTATCCCTAGGTCTCCTCTATACAAGAAATTGTTTGGAGTTCAGTTTTTTCTTTTTCCTGCAAATGAGTTAGTCAATAATCCCATGGAGATTTATTATGACTCCTTGTTTAACTCTTTATTTAACAAGATGGTTGGTGCTTCTCTTTTGTGTTAGTACTTCGTACTAAGTCTGAGGCTTAGGTATACAGCACTTGAGAGTTCTTCCATATTGCCCCTCCATTCCTATCTCCCCCAAGACTGCTGCTCAGGATTATTCAAATTACCCAGAGTAGTTTCTCAAAACACCCACAAAAGGAAAGGACAGATGGAGCTAACTCCTTCTTCACAATGTGCCCACTTATAAGAAGAGAAATTTGTAGTTCCTGCTACAAAAGGATAATCTACATCTGAACATGCAAGTGGTTAAAAAAAAAGTTTCTCTTAGATTTGTGGTATTCCCCCATCTGTGAAGTCCTCTCTCCTTGGCCACATAGGCTCTTAGATGTAGAGTTCTAAGGAACTTCAGAAACTTTCTGATTCAATACACTCATTGAAACTAAGGCACAGGGAAGTTAAGTAACTTGCCTAGGATCACATAAGTAACCAAAGACAATCAAGATTTGAATCTAGGTCTTCTGACTCCAAATCTAGCATTCTTTCCACTCTATCACACTACCTTCTTGATAGGAAGCATCCCCGTTAGTACTTCCAAGTCTTCCTAGGACAAAAGTATGTTCATAAGTGCCATCATTTATAAGTGCCATTCATCCAAAGTTGAATCCCCTAGTACATCAGGATATAGACACGAATCTGAAAGCTGCAAGCTCTAGCCTAGTCTTTCTAGGCTAGATTAACAACATGTATTTGTGCCCCAGCTGGTGAGAAATAGCAGCATACTTTATGTCCTTGGAATAGAATAAAGCTAAAACACATACGAAAATTGATTTTACCTCATTCTCTCAGTGCTCTCTCAAGAAGGGATAGATGTAGTTGACAAATTTTGCTCATAACTCTTAGCTCATCCACTGCCCTTTCAGGTGTATCACCTGTCTTAGTGTCCTCCTTCACTGCCCAGACTTTATTAAAATAACTCCCATGGGCCCTTAAAAATGAAATCTGTTATGGACACTTACTGTCCTTTTCCTATGATTTAATTATGGAAGGTGCTGCTTGAGCTGCCTCCAGACATCTCCCAACCTCATTTTCTTTGGTCTTTATTATACTAGTATTTAGGAATTTTACTTTCTTGATGATATCATTTGCCTATTAAAGGAATATTTGCACAGATTTTAATGGCTGTGCCATTATTACATAATAATCTATATGAAATTTCAACAAATATGGGTAGAAATCAATCTGTATTTAATGAACACAAAACTGCTGGTCCTATTAAAGTTAAAGGTTGCAAATGATATGGTTGGTTAGCTAAATATCAATTCTGTTTATAAGAGCATATTTCTTGAGTTTGTCTTGTTTCTATAACAAGTTTGGAGACCTGAAAATATTTTAAATTAACTAACTGATATGTAACAGAAATTAATTGGTTGCTATGGATCATCAGTTCTATCCCTTGGAACTAAGATATGCCTCAAAGAAGCTGCATCCATTGAAAAACAGTGTATATAATGCCCTGCCATCCTCCACATCTCCCCATCTTCATAATCAGCCATCTAATCTAGATTCTCATCTAATCAGATACTTTGAATTTACAATCTGTCTTACTTTCTTCACACTTCTAAATCATTTTCTTTTTGCTAAAATCTCCTTGAGTCTATGTATAAGTATACCAAAAAAGTGGAATTGGATAGGCTTCAACCACAGTATGACTGTAGTAAACAATAAGAATATTGTAGTGACTTTCAGTTACTTCATCTTTTACTGCCTTGAAATCAAGCTTTTGACTCGTACCTTTTTACATTTCTATCCCAAATAAATATGTCACAAAGATTGGGAGGGGTGGGGGGGAAAGGGTGAGCAGATTAGTATGTTCCTAGAGGAAAGGACATCTGTTATTTTAAAGAATTTTCTTTAAATTTAAAGAAATGTCTAATTCAAAAATAAGTATTTTAATTTGAAATGCATTACACTATAGACTCCTCAAGGGCAGAAACTACCTCAGAGTTGAAAGATACAATAGAAGCTACTTAATCCAACTGGAGCCTGGGAAAAGATTACCTGTATACAACATACTTGGCAAATGACTTGTTCGGGCTTTGTGTAAAGACCTCCAGAGAGTGGGATCACATTACTTGCTAACTGAGCCCATTGCACTTTTACATAGCTATACTTATTAGAAAATATCAAGCCTAAATTTCCTTCTGTTGATTGTGCAAATCAATGAAATTACCCCATGCCACTATAAAGTAAGTGATAAAATGCTACACCTTGGTACCTGAAGTGAGAACACATCTCAATTGAATCAAATCAAAGACATTCCAACTTAGAGTGAAAAGACCTAATTTTGCTTTCTTGGAAAAACAGAACAATCCTAATCCTTTTTTTACATAACACCCTTTAAAATACTTGACAACAGTTATCATATTGCATAATTCTTCTCTTCACCAGGCTAAAAAGACTTATTTCCTTCTAAAATTCTCCATACTACATGAATCTGAATATTGTCAATAATGAAGAATACATCCTCAAGACACTTTCCAACTTCAGAGTTTTTCCCATAGTGTGACCCTTAAAACTGAATACAGCACTTCAGATATGATCTGACCTCAGCAGAATTCAGGGGACTAGGGGACTATCATTCTCCTAGTTCTCCAAGCTATGCCTTTCTTAATTCAGCTGAAAACTAAATTAGCTTTCTTAAATGCTTTATTCCTCTTTGTGTACTCATCATCTAGTATGTTGCCTTCTACACTAACAATATTGATTAATATTTATTGATTGACCACCTTAGTTGAGTGATCCACTAGTGATATTGAAGTTCAGCTTCTTAGTTATACATTCAAAGTCTTTCTTACTTTAATTCTTTCCAGTCTCATCTTTCCCTGTTCCACAACATGAACCCTCATTTCCAGGATGAATGAATGGATGGATGAATTGATTGAATCTTCAGCAACTTTTTTTTGTAGTATCTTTTTATTTCCATTAGCAGTACTAAGTATTGTTTACAAATTAATTGATAGCAAATTACTGTGACCTGGGAGACTAGGCCTGAAACTTGCTGGTTGCTTTTATTTTTATTTTATTTTTTAATTCTAATTTATCTATTTTTCATTTTCAACATTCATTTCCACAAGATTTTGAGTTCAAATTGTCTCCCCATCTCTCCCCTCTGCCCCACCCCAATAGAGTGTGTATTCTGATTACCCCATCCCCTAGTCTGCCCTCCCTTCCATCATATCCCTCCTTTCTCTTATCCTCATCCCCTCTATTTTCTTGGAGGACAAGATAGATTTCTATACCCCATTGCCTGTATATCTTATTTCCCAGTTGCATGTAAAAACAATTTTAACATACATTTTTAAAACTTTGAGTTCCAACTTCTCTACCTTCCTCCCTCCCCACACATCCCCACTGAGAAGACAAGCAATTCGATATATGTTATACAAGTGTAGCTATGCAAAAGACTTCCATAAAAGTCATGTTGTGGAAGATTAACTATATTTCCCTCCACCCTATCCTGTTCCCCATTTATGCTATTCTCTCTTTTGACCCCATTCCTCCTCAAAAGTATTTACTTCTAATTATGCCCTCCTCCCATTTGCCTTCCCTTCTATCATCCCTCACCACCTTATTATCCTCTTCTCTCCTACTTTCCTATAATGTCAGATTAGACTTTCATAGATAGACTTTCAAACTGAGTATGTATGTTGTTCCCTCCTTAAGTCAAATGTGATGAAAGTAAGCTTCCCTTTTTCCCTCTCACCTTCCCTCTCTTTCTTTACATTGAAAAAGCTTTTTCTTGACTCTTCTATGTGTGAGATAATTTGCCCCATTCTATTTTTCCCTTTCTCCTCCCAATATAGTCTTCTCTCACCCCTTAATTTTATTTTTTTAGATATTAGTCCTTTCTATTCAATTCATCCTGTGCCCTCTGCCTATATGTATATAATCCCTCCAACTACCCAGTACTGAGAAAAGTCTCAAGAGTTATAAATATTTTCTTTCCATGTAGGAATGAAAACAGTTCAACTTTAGTAAGTCTCTTATCATTTCTCTTTCCTGTTTATCTTTTCATGATTCTCTTGATTCTTGTGTTTGAAAATTAAATTTTTATTCAGCTCCGGTCTTTTCATTGAATGAACATTTTTCCCTTCAAGTATTATGCTCAGTTTTGCTGGGTAAGTGATTCCTGGTTTTACTCCTAGTTCCTTTGACTTCTGGAATATAATATTCCAAGCCCTTTGATTCCTTAATGTAGAAGCTGCTAGATCTTGTGTTATCCTTTACAAATAGGCTAACTCAATTGGCAAAAGAGGTCCAAAAAGTCAATGAGGAAAAGAATGCTTTAAAAAGTAGAATTAGCTAAATGGAAAAGGAGGTTCAAAAGCTCACTGAAGAAAATAGTTCATTAAAAATTAGAATGGAACAGGTGGAGGTTAATGGCTTTATGAAAAACCTAGAAATCACAAAACAAAGCCAAAAGAATAAAAAAATGGAAGAAAATGTGAAATATCTCACTGGAAAAACAACTGACCTGGAAAATAGATCCAGGAGAGACAATATAAAAATTGTGGGTCTACCTGAAAGTCATGATCAAAAAAAGAGCCTAGACATGATCTTTCATGAAATTATCAAGGAAAACTGCCCTGATATTCTAGAACCATGGGGCAAAATAAATATTGAAAGATTCTACCAATCACCAGAAGGAGATCCAAAAAGAGAAACTCCTAGGAACATTGTGGCCAAATTCCAGAGTTCCCTGATCAAAGAGAAAATATTGCAAGCAGCTAGAAAGAAACAATTCCAGGATTGTGGAAATACAATCAGGATAACACAAGATCTAGCAGCTT
>CM053769.1:437462832-437493113 GCA_028658325.1 Potorous gilbertii | reverse complement strand
GTAGAGGCCCGTGTATCTGGGGTAGAGGCCCCGAAGGGTAGAGGCCCGTGTATCTGGGGTAGAGGCCCCGAAGGGTAGAGGCCCGTGTATCTGGGGTAGTGGCCCCGAGGGTTGGAGCCCCGTGTATCTACCACCTGGCCTAGTGTCCAGGCGAAGGCCCGGGGAATAGCCCCGAGCATTGGGGAGGGACAGGGTCAAAAGAGAGAGCAGAAGAAATGGGGGGCAGGGTAGGTTGGAGGGAAATATAGTTAGTCTTACACAACATGACTATTATGGAAGTCATTTGCAAAACTACACAGATATGGCCTATATTGAATTTCTTACCTACCCAAAGGGGATGGGTAGGGAGGGAGGGAGAACGAGAAGTTGAAACTCAAAGTTTTGGCAACAACTGTTGAATATTGTTCTTGCATACAACTAGGAAATAAGAAATACAGGTAATGGGGCATAGAAAGCTATCTTGCCCTACAGGACAAAAGAGAAGATGGGGAAAAGGGAAGGGAGGGATGTTAGAAGGGAGGGCAGATGGGTGATAGGGGTAATTAGAATGCTTAGCGTTTTGGGGTGTGGGAGGGGAGAAATGGAGAGAAAATTTGGAACCCAAAATTTTGTGGAAATGAATGTTGAAAACTTAAGTAAATAAATTTAAATTAAATTTTAAAAAGTTAATCAATTTCAACTGGCTAGTTGATATTGGCAGGAACATATTGAATGGGGGCTTGTGATCAGTAGTATTGGAAAAACCTAGCCCCTCAGAGTTACCTACAGATAATCATTCTGGTACTTATTTTGTGGGTGAAATTTGGAGTTGGGAGAGTAAGCCAAGAGGCTCATAGTAACCTTTCAGGTACTTTGCTCTACTTTGTGAAAAGAAATTCATTGTGTCATGCAAATCCTGAACTTTACCAGAAGCAATTTTGAGAGCATGTTTATATTAACCTAGAATTCAAATGTAAACTCCTTGAGGGTAGAGACTTTTTTATTTTATTTTTCGACTCTCAAGACTTAGCACAGTATCTTGCAAAAGAAGATATTTAATGAATTTTCATTAAATTGAATCAAGTCAGATTCATTTTTCTTCCTTCCTCCTCTCCCCCACCCTAGAGATGGCCACTACTAGACACAAAGAGGTGTGTGTATGTATGTGTATGTATATATACATATATTTAAAATTATTATATCCATATTTGTATTTCTCAGTTCTTTTTAGATGCAGATAATATCTTTCTTCACATATTCTTTATAGGTCCAATTCCTTCATTTCCTGTGAGGAGAAATTAAAAGCTATGAGGTTAAGTACTCTGCCTGAGTTCATAGTAAATAGAAGAACCAGGGACATCTGGGGTCATATGAGCAATAAGATGGCAGACTAAACATTTTCTCCAATCCCCATAACCTCTCAAAACTCTCCAAAACAGAAATTATGAACCAAAGATAAAGCAACATCAGCTCTTTCCATGGTCTAGAACACCTGGAATTCAAAGGAAGGTGGACTCCCCAGCTCAAAACCTTGGAACTGATGCTTATTGATGCTGAGTTCACTCAGTACCTCTCCCCTACCTCCTATGCTACTGATATCAAGGCCATACTGGTAAACCCAAAGACATAACAAAGTCTTACATCAAAATCCTCTCCTGTACCCCTTTTTTTTCTCTTCTCTGCACTACCCTTCAGGCTCCAGAAGTTTTCTCAGACATCAATGACCAGCTTGGCTACAGCCCATCAGAGACAGCAGTTTACAACCCTGAAGCATCAACAGTGCAAAGTTCTGAACTTCCAGTGCCAGTGCTAGTGCCAGAGGGTTCTACCAGTGCTAGGGAGAACAGGCTCATATCAGGCCAGAGAACTAAGGAATAGAAAGAGAGAGATTAGTCACTAGGATATGACACCCTAAATGTGGGAGGCTGTATAACTCTTCACTAAGCCTGAGGGAAGAGCATGACACCCACTTGGGCCAATTCTGATCACCCCAAAATCAGTTGTGACAAACACTTAGGCCAGGTATGGGAGCCTAGTATCAAGGTTGAAGAACCCATGGCCTTGAGGTCACATGTGGCCCTCTAGGTCCTTGGCAGTCTTTTGACTGAGTCCAAATTTTTCAGAACAAATTCTTTTATTAAGGGGGACTTGTTATTTGAAGTGTGGATTCAGTCAAAGGACCACACTTGAGGGTCTAGAGGGCAACACGTGGCCTCAAGGCTACAGGTTCCCCAGCCCTTATTCTAGGCTCCTCAACTGAATTGCCCAGTGTAGGAGAAGTCTAAGATGCTTCAAGATCCAACCCCCAAGGAAACTACAAACAGTGGTGAGGGAGTCAAAAGTGAGTGATGAGAAAAATAAGGTGTAAGGGGAGGAGAAGACTGAAACTCAAAGATTTCAGGAAAAATAAATCTTAAAATCTCAAAGGCCTTGAATATAAACAGATTAATCAACATGAAAAACAGAAAGAAATATGGTCTCCAGATCTAGTAAATGAGTGTGAGCATTTATGAATAAAAACTGCAAAATGAAGGAAAATGATCCAATATTTGTGAAACTTGAGGAAAATAAGGGACTACAATAAGCTGTTAGTGAGTGATTTAAAAGAGAAATAAGAATCATGAAAGAATGTATGTGTATCTATGCACACATATATGTACATACATGTACATACATGAGCACATATGTATATACATGTGTGTATACATTGTGTGTGTATATATACATGTTTGTATGTGTGTGTATATATATTTATATATCCTGCACAGCAAAAATAATGAGCAAAGTAGAAAGACTTCACCAAAGACAAAAAAGGAATAATATTTAGGGAATGAAAATACACAGAAGTAAAGGACAATTTAGAAGAAAAAAAGCAAAAACATTGAAAGAAAATATGCTTACTACACCAGCAAGATATATTTATCTTAGAGACAAGATGTGTAGAGACAACTCAGGATCATAGGTCTCCCAGAATAACATGACAGGACAAGAAACCTTAACACCATAATGGGAGAAATAATAGAAGAGAACTGCAAAGAGCTTCTGAAAACAGAAAATGAAGTCTCAACTGAAAGAATTCACAGATTGCCTCCATGAGAAAAAAAAAAGGCTGCTTCAAGGCAAATAGTGTGTATATTTAACAATTCAATTCAGGAACAAGTTTTGCAAACCATGAACAGAAAGGTCATCAAATACAAAGGAAAGGATTTTTGAATAGTGCTAAAGTATTCCACACCCTCTAGAAAAAGCAAGAGGGAATGGAATAATTTGTTCCTAGGAGCATTAGAGCTCAGGATGCAGCCCAGGATAACCTATACTGCAAATCTGAGATTAATCATATGGGACAAAAGCTGGACATTAAATAACAGAGAAGGTTTTGAAATATTTTTAAAAAGAATACCAGAAATAGACTATTTGCTTGGCAAATACTCCAAACAGGAGAATTGTAAGAGTAAATAAATATAGACAGCAAAAGAGTGAAAAAAAAAAAACTAGTAGATTTCTTCCTAAAGATGTCGAAGGAGATAGAGGTAAAGGTGGAAATTTGGAAAAGGTAAGTGAAGAAGCAGAAAGTGCATTTTAGGAAGAAACTGGCAACACCCTGCCTACAAGTGAATGCTTCTTTTGTGGTACTACATGGGAGATGACATGAAAGAAGGAAGGGAGCAGGGGGATAGAGGGGAGTAAGTGTTGTGCTGGGGTTAAATCAAGGGCTAGCAACAATGGGAAGGTGATATCTGTGGTCTCAGAAAGAGAAGAGCTTTCAGGGGAATATAGAAAGATTGAAGAGGCAGAGAAAGGAAGGAGGTCTTACTTTGGAGGTTGGAGGAGATTCTACTGAAGAATGTTCCTATGGGTGAACAGAGATAAGGACCTTACACTGGATGAGACTCTGGGTATTTGATGCCTAAAATATCTAATCATCCTGGGAGTGAGGGAGGTGAAACCCCTGGAGGAGTGGGAAAACATGAACATTGGGAGGAGATTGCTAGACAAATGTAGATAAAAAAAGAGATTATAGATCAATGAGGAAGAGGGATTGGATCCTTTCTGACACCTACATTGTTTTCAGAGTGAATCACAATGGAAAAGAGGAATCCATGGGGTAAGCCCTACAAGGAAGTGTTAGAAAATGTCTAGAAAGTGGAATATAAAATAAATACTTTGAAAACTTTTGTTATATAATGAATACAGAGGAAAAAAGAACAATCAGATGATTATAGGAGAATCTGAGAATGATGGTCTAGAGTAAACAGAAAGGGAAGATGGATAATGAGGAGAGTAAGAGAAATCATTTTTGCAAAAGGACACCAAAAAATGAAATTTAAAAATTAATGAACAGCACTGGTTGAAGGGGGAAGAGGAAAGGGGATCCTACATGGTTAACTGAAAGTGGGGAAAGGAGGAGGAAAATGTATGAATAACCAGGTAAAAACAGGAAAGAGGAACAAATAAAACTAAAGGAAAATGGGTAACAAATGAAAAGAGGAGATGGGAGGTGGGGAAGAGAGTCAGTAGGAATCGTGCCACCTTTAAAAAAGATTAAATAATTAAAGGAACATAATATCATGTTTACAGCAGAAGTGGGGGCGGGAGAATCAAAACTTTAAAAAGAAAACTTTAGAGATGGAGGAAAATACAAACATAAATCTTATAACTTTAAATGTGAATGGATTAAACAATCCACTAAAATGAAAAAAAGTGATGGATTGGATGAGAAAACAAATGTATATAATGAATAAAGAAAAGCATGGAAAGATCTATATGATCCCATGTAGATTGAAATAAGCAGAGCCAAGAGAACAATATATACAATAACTATAACAATTCAAATGGAAAGAACAAGGACACACCAAAAAACACAAGTAAATTATAAAGATCAAATGGCACTTCAATGAAGAGATATGAGAAGATAGCTCTAATTTGTCTCTTTGTGGAAGTAGGAGGTCCACAGGTGTTACGCATTACGCATGGTTTTGGACTTTTTCAATGTTAACAATGAGTTATGCTGACTTTTTTTCCCCTCTCTAAAAAAATACTATGTCACATGGGATAGGTCTCAGGGAAGGGAAGGGGAAGGAAAATCTGGGATACTGTGGTGGTATAAGAAATAGAAAATATCAATAAAAATTTATATTAAAAATAACATAGCTGGGATTCAAACCTAAATATCTACGGCATCATTTATTTTTATTTTTCTTTCTGTCAGGGGAAGAATTATTATTCCTATTTTACTAAAGGTAAAACTGAAATAGAGGAAGGTTAAACTCATTTAGCAAACCCATAGTGGGAATTTTTATGTATACCCAGACATTTGGGGCAAAAAGTAGCAGAGCTCTTTGCCAATTTGTATTCAGGACAGTTGTTTAGAAAAGTATGCCTCTAATAACAAGATTTAAATAGATATGACCTGAAGTATTTAATGTGTTTAGTTGGCAAATGGAGATGGCTGCTTTATGAGTTATATAAAATTGATTTTGAGCATTTTAGGATTCCATCATTTAGTGTTAGAAGGGAACTTAGAAATTCAACCTCTTCATTTTACAGAGGAAGGAACTGAACACCACAGTAGTTAAGTGGATTGGCCAAGGTCACATAGGTAACAAGTAACCAGAGTAAACTCTGGTTTAAATTTCAGCCATCTTTCCAATGTGTCATACTTCCTCTGTCATCTACAATGGTTGACATTTACCATGCTCTATTTCAACTACTGCAATCTACATTTAAAAAAAAATCTTATGACTCCTTATGGCAGAAATGGAGGTTCAGCCAATGTGAGACCTAATTCTTCATCTACTCATTCCACAAATCATCTCAAACTGTACTCTCAATACCCATGAAAGAGGAAAGTGGGCTATGAAACATCCTTTCTTCTCAGCATCCTTTTCAGGTAGAGTTGGCAATGATTTTGACAGATACTAGCTTAATTTTAGAACAGACTAACAATTAAGAAGGAGGGGGATGGTCTTCAGTAATAACGAAGTACCCACGTGGTATAAAATGGTGATACCTAATGCAATAAGAGAGTACAGGTAATGTCCTGATAGGGAACTGGGCATTCAAAAGAGAAGTGGAAAACAATTGGAGGGGAAGAAGCTTAGGAAAGCAACAGAGAAGAAAGATAATAACTAGTGTTACCAAGAGCCAAGAACAAAATACTCCTGGATATGTGGATAGAAATGCTATAAATACATGAGAAGGTTGGGAAAGTGACTAAAATAAAATTAATGGCATCCCTTTGGAGCCAGGTGTATTTAAAATGCTCAACCTACCACATATAGAATCTAGGAAGATGCATTTCCTGGATAACCTGATACTAACTCTACCTGCCCAGTGTTATGATCACAATGGAAGAAAGCAGTTCTAACAAGTACTGAGAACTAAAAAACAAGCAAATCAGTGTATCTGATGGGGCTAAATTTCCCCCATGTAGATGGCTATGGTAGTCTACAATAATTATTCAGAATGCTCCACTCTGCAAGTCTGTCCATTGGTAATAATATTTATAACTGACATTTATAGGGTATAGGGAACTTCCAGGTAAAAAAACAATTTCCTCTACCAATGAAATTCAGCACTTTCTATGCAACTTACGCCCTCAGAAAGTTGCCTAGAACACTAAGAGGTGGGAAGACTTATGCAAGAATATAGGAGGTTTTCTGATTTTGAGGCTGGCTCTCTATTCATCCTACCATATTACCTCATTAATATTCATAAGGGACTTTAAGGTTTGTAAACTGTATCAAACATAAAATTTCATTTAATTCTCACAAAAACTCTGTGCAATAAGTCTTACCAGTATTATTTTTCCCATTCTATAGGTGGGAGTACTAAGAACCAGAGAAATTAAGTGATTTTCCCATGGTCTCCCAACTCCAAATATTCTTGTAGGGTTTTTCCCCAGAGTTTGATGTTTGGGACTTTGAAATGTATATGATTTCATAGATATGGATATTGTCTTTCATGGTGCTGATCACATAGTTTCCACACCTCACTCATTTTGTGGGTTGTAATAAAGAAAAATCATCACTTGAATTTAGCTCAGTTGTCCCTCAGATGATGTTCATTGCAGGTCCTAAATCTGAAGACTTTCTGGCTTGGTAGAACATTTCAGGCAGATCCTGACCAACCCCATGAGGCATAGAGGAAATGATGGCCTCTTCCACATATTACTCTGAATTCCCACCAAAAGGTAACATTATTTTGCACTGAAAGGGTACCCAGCAGGATTGTATAAATTCTATGGGCAATCTATGAATATTTAGTAAATGTTATTGAGTAGCTGGCTTATATGTTACCTCTTCTTGAATCATAAGCAGCCGTTGTCGTCCTTTGTTATAGTCCTATAATTGATTGAATGCAATTTGAGAGGTGTGAATTTATAATACAGCCTGTTCCAAGTAAGGTTAATATGAAATGCTAGATCCCAAAAGGCATGATTTGCTTGGGTTTGGGTTTTTGTTTTCATTTCAACTTTATTTGTTGCTGTTGTTTTCTTTTTTTTTAGCAAAGAAGCTTTCCTAGTTTCTTTGTATGTTGTTCCTCTGGCAATGGCAGCCTGACTTTTATGCTAGAAATGCCCATGGCACAGAGGGCATTCATTGAAGTCACATCATGATTTGTCAAGAATAATCTGGAAAGATGTCTTTACTAGATAGCCTTGCATGAGCTTTCCCCCTTACCAGCAACCTGTGTAGCCTAAAGAAAATAAATCTTTTTAAAAAAGTAAGGAGAATGAGAAAATGTAATGAGAAAATCACATCATTTAAGGAAGCAGTGATGTGCTTCCAAAGTGGCTTACAGTCACCGAGCAAGGTGGCTCACTGGATAGACCATTTGACCTGGAGTCAGGAAGAGTGGAATTCAGATGAAGCCTCAGATACTTACTAACTGTGTGACCCAGGCAAGTAATTTAACTTCTGTCTGCCTCAGTTTCCTCAATTATAAAATGGGCATAATAATAGCAACTACTTCCCAGGATTGTTGTGAAGAGTAAGTGGGATATTTGTAAAGTGTTTCGCAAATTTCAAAATGCTATCATTATAAGGCTAGCCCTACAGCAATCTACTATGTGCCATTATTCTGGGAGGAGAGATTGGAAACAGAGGGGTCTATAGATATTGCAACAAAGTCCATTTAATTGCCTCTTACTGGCCAGGGTTCTGTTAGAGGAAGACAGAGTGATGCTTGTGATAACTTCCCTCTGTTGGATCTTTAGACCTTGATCTTGACATAAGTCCCCTTAGGCCCATCCCCAAACCTCCATATTCATTTTCTGGTTCAGTAAATTCTCCAACCAGTTTGGCAGAGTTCATAGTTTTGTCCATAGATATGCCCCAATGTTTGAAAGACACTTCAACAATCACTTCTTTCAAAGTCCCACTGACCAGCAGGGTAGAATAATGCAAAAAGTTATGTAGCTGAAACAAAAGAACCTGGTTTCAAATTTTGACTCTAAATACTTCTTTGACCTTGGATAAAGTTCCATGAGGTTTATGAACACCTCTTGCTTATTATCTCTTGCAACCAAGCTTCTTCCAGTACATTCTTTTTTATTTGTATTGATTTACTAAACAGGGAAATCTTTCTTTTGGGTCTGACACCAAAAGTATTTATTAAGGCCATATTATGTGCCAAGTACTGTACTCATCTCTACAGATAAAAATACAAAAGCAAAGACAGTTAATAGTCAATAAAAATGTATTACTCACCTACTATGTACCAAGTTAAGTGGCACAGTAGATAAGAGTGCTGGGTCTGGAGTCAGGAAGACTCATCTTTCTGAGATCAAATTCAGACTCTGACACTTACTAGCTATATGACCCTGGACAAGTCACTTAACCCTGCTTGGCTCAGTTTTCTCATCTATAAAATGACTCGGAGAAGGAAATGGTAAACCACTCTAGCATATTTGCCAAGAAAACCCTAAATGTGGTCATAAAGAATCAGACATGCCTGAAAAGCAACTGAACAATAGGCCAGGCACTGTGCTAAGCTCTAGGGACAAAAATATGATGAAAATAGTACCAAATAGCTAACAATCTAATACAACACACAAAAGAAAGCTGAAAGGGGTAGGAGAATGTAGCTGGCTTGGAGACCTAGTAGAAAAGTCAAAGAAATCCAAAATGAATTCAGTCAGTGGGGAATGAGGAGATGTCTGTCCTCTCCTCTCTCTTTAAACAGAGGAGTTAAAATTCTAAGAGAAATTTACTTGATTTTTATAATATTTATAGTTTTGTAGGTGGAACGGTAGCTAAATAAATCCCATGGAGAACTTTGAGGAAATTGTGCACTCTGAAAACAGTATTAGAAGGGAACTGAGAACTGAAAGTAGTCTAAGGGAAGATTTTTCAGAATTCTTTGGTGAGTGAGGGAAAATTCACCTACCCTATTATCTCTAGTTGGTCTTAGAATATGCTTTAAATCCCTTTTGGTCATCTACCAAGAAGCCTGGCCTACCTTATCACCACATAAATTTCTCCCCAACCCTGGAAAGAGTAATAAAATCATTGCTACTAAGAAAAATGATCATCTACTTTCCTATAATTCTAATCACCATCCATGTAACTTGCCAAATCAACACTCCATTTCCTAGCCACCATTCCCTTATCATGTGTGGTCCTCCCCTATGACCATGTAAAATTCTCAGGGGCAGGAACAGTGACAGCCTTACATTCATATGCTCAGAACTTAGCACAGTCCCTGGCAGTACTTAGTGAGCATTTTTTCATTCACTTCATTTCTTTTTTTTTTTTATGAAAGAAAGTATGTGAAAGAAAAGGTAGGAGAAGATCATTAGACAGAGAAAGAGAAAACATTGTGAAAGGCATTTGAAAAAGTTTGAAATACTAAAGTCAGATATTAATTTTGAGGAAGAAAATTTTAAGAGAAGGTAAAAGAGAAGTCTATCTTAAAAAGGATAAAGTCTTCAATAAAAGAACAGCTTGAATTAAATTAAGATTAAAATTAATTTAACTAATAAAATTAATAAAATTTAAAAATTAATTAAGGGATGTGGGAACAAGGAGAAAGAATAGAAGAAAGGACTGAAGGGAAAGGACAAGTTGAAGGACTTGAGAAAGGGAACAAAAACTTAGGAGCATCTAAATATACAGGATCAGTCCCCCAAAGAAGGTAATCTAAAATTCAAAGTAGGCAATAGGTCCTTATCCACTCAAACCATATCTCACAAACACTTAATCATGTCTTTATCTTTAATAGTCAGTGGGAAAATATAATTTACTGAAAACAAAAGCATTTAATGAAACAGGATAATGAGAAAAAATAGCAATCAGATATGCCTGTAAAGCCTGGGGCACACTCTCCCACAAATCAACACTACCAGTCAAAGATGTAGGCATAAGGAACAAGAGTGGAGAGGCTTAGACGTAGGGAATACATGCAGCCAAAGTGGGTGTGCTAAAAGGTAATTTATGTTCCCCAAATTCTGCAGCACAGATATGTTCTGGTGATGGAGTTGAGTTGTTCCTTCCAGACCTAATTTCTTTTTTCAATTATATTTTTAGATTAAATTTCATTTCTCTAATTAATAAAAATTTTACTATAACTGTTTAAGTCATAGTTATTTAAGTCTGAACTTTAGTGTGCAGCTGGCCAGTAAAGGGTTAAGCTTCAAAACTGAGCTTTCTTGACTCAAGGAATTTAACTGATCTTGGAGAATGTGTGTGAACAGAATAGCAGTTTGGGCCTAAAATCTTTATTGCACCAGGCTATCCTTCCAGGATGTCTGGTTCGCTGTCCAAAAGTCTGGGCCACTATCTCACAATGGATTCAAACACTTCTTAGTCTTACGAGAGAAGTAAGGCGAGAGGGTATTTGGCTAGCCTTCATCACCAATTTCCAGTTAATTGTGTTCTCTGAGCCTCAACTCTGTAACCAATTGTGTTGCCCTTAATCCCATGATGTCATCTACCCTGCTGTCTTCTTTGTTCTGAACTCCCTAACACCAATAAAAGGGGAACCAAATTTTGGCTTCAGTGGAAAAAAGCCACTGATCCATTTATTGACAGGCAGAATGTCCCTGCTAATAAATGTTACCTTGCTCAGAGAACTGCCTCAGTATATCCTTTGTTAAAATTCAATCACAACTTTAGCAAATTTATATTCTAAGTCTTCTAGAACATTGTATTTCAATCTCTCTGCCAACCTTTATGTGGCACTAATTGTGATTCATTGATATTTGGATTCTTTGTTCCTGGATACTAGTACTCTTTTTTCTTTGACCTGAAAGCTTTGGATTTTGTCTATAATATTCCAGGAGGTTTTCATTTTGAAGTTTCTTTCACAATGTGACTAGTGGATTCTTTTTACTTTCACTTTGTGCTCTAGTTTTAAGAGACCTGGATAGTTGTCTCTGTAATTTCTTAAAGTATAGTATGTAGTCTCTTTATTTGTCATAGATTACAGGCAGTTCAATGATTCTTCAATTAATTCTTCTTGATTTCTTTTCAAAGTCAGTTGTTTTTGCCATGAGATGTACATTTTCTTCTTTTTTTCACTCTTTCGACTATATTTTTGATATTTCTTTTCTCATGGAGTCATTAATTTCTATTTAGACTACTTTCATTTTTAGGGAATTCATTAGTTAAAGTTTTGTGCGTCTTGTACCAATGTACAAGACGCATAAAACTTTAACCAATTTCTTCTTTCCAAATCTTTCTTCCATAGCTCAAATTTTTCCCCAAATTTCTGCCTAGTACTTGCATTTCATTTATAAAATATATTTTTCAGTTCTTAAAAAATATTGCTTCAACTCTTTAGGAATTCTAGCTGAACTTGTGCCCAAGTTGCATTTTCCTTTGAAACTTTCTTTGTAGATATTTAGGAGTCATTCTTTTCTTTTGCATATATGTCTTGATGAGTCCCTGTGCCTGTAGTCATTTTTTCCCTTAATAGTATTCTTTCCAATTACATGTAAAGATAATTTTCAAAATTAATTTCTGTATCATTTTGAGTTTCAAATTTTTCTCCTTCCTTTCCTTCTCAAGGAAACAAGCAATTTGATACAGGTTATACATGCATGATCATGTTAAACATATTCCCACATTAGTCATATTGTGAATGAAGAATCAGAACAAAAGGGAAAAATCAAGAGAAAGGAAGAACAAAAAATTTTTAAAAAGTGAAAATAGTATGCTTTGATCTGCATTCAGACTCTGTAATTCTTTCTCTGAATGTGATTAACATTTTCCATCATGAATCTTTTGGGACTGTCTTGGAAGAGTTAAGTCTATCATAGATAATGACTGCACAATGTTGTTATCACTGGGCACAGTCTTCTCTGCTTACTTCACTCAGAATTAGTTCATATAAGTCTTTCCAGGTTTTTCTGAAATCTGCCTGCTCATCATTTCCCATAGAACAACAGTAATTTCTAATTCTTCACATCACAAGAAAAAAGCTGCTATAAAAATTTTTGTACATGTGGGTCTTTTTCCCATTTTCATGATCTCTTTGGGATCTAGATCTAGTAGTGGTATTGCTGGATCAAAGGGTATGTTCACTTTTACAGCCATTTGGGCATGGTTCCAAATTTCTCTTCTGAATGTTAAATGCTTACATCCCCAGCAACAATGCATGAGTGTTCCAATTTCCCCATATCTTCTCCAATACTTTTCATTTTCATTTTCTTTCATATTAACCAATATGACAGGGGTGAGGTGGTACCTCAGAGTTGTTTTCATTTGCATTTTTCTAATCAATAGTGATTTAGTGCATTTTTTCACATGACTGTAGATAGCTTTAATTCCTTCATCTGAAAATAGCCTAGTCATATCCTGTGACCATTTATCATTTATATGATCAATAATGCTAATAGTTTTCCTAATATTGAACCAGCCCTGCATTCCTGGTATAACTCCTACTTGATCATAATGTATTACTCTCATGATAAGTTGCTGAATTCTTTTTGCTAAAATCTTATTAAAATTTTTTCATCTATATTCATTAGAGAAATTGGTCTATACTTTTCTTTCTCTGTTTTGGCTCTTCCTGGTTTAGTTATCAAAACCATATTTGTATCTTAAAAAGAATTTGGGAGGAATCTTTCTTCCCCAATTTTCCCAAATAGTTTATATAGGATTGGAATTAACTGTTCTTTAAATGTTTGATAGAATTCTTGTAAATCCATCCGGCCCTGAAGTTTTTCTCGTAGGGAGTTCATTGATGGCTTGTTCAATTTCTTTTTCTGAAATGAGGTTATTTAAGTATTTAACTCCCCCTTCTGTTAATCTGTGCAATTTATATTTTTTAAAATACTCATTCATCTCATTTATATTGTTGAATTTATGGCCATAAGTTACAGTTGGGAGTAATTTCTAATTATTGATTTAATTTCTTCCTCATTGGAGGTGAGTTCACCTTTTTCATTTTTGATATTAGTAATTTGGTTTTCTTCTTTCTTTTTTAAAATCAAATCGACCAAAAGTTTAACAATTTTATTGTTTTTATTATAAAACCAAATGTAAGTTTTATTTATTAGTTCAATAGTTTTCTTAATTTCAATTTTATCAATCTCTCCTTTGGTTTTCAGTATTTCTAATTTTGTATTTACCTGGGAATTTTCAATTTGTTCTTTTTCTAGCTTTCTCAGTTACATGCCCAATTCATTGATCTCCTCTTTCTCTATTTTATTCATGTAAGCATTCAAAGATATAAAACTTTCCCTAAGTACTGCTTTTGTAATATCGCATAAGATTTGGTAGATTGTCTCATTATTGTCATTCTCTTGAATGAAGCTGTTGATTGCATGATTTCTTGTTGAACACACTCATTCTTTAGAATTAGATTATTTAGTTTCCAATTAATTTTTCCATGGCCTTTTATTACATATAATTTTTATTGCATTATGATCTGAGAAGCATGTGTTGGCTATCTCTGCCTTTCCGCACTGAATTGTAGGTTTTTATGCCCTAGTCCATGGTCAGTTTTTGTATATGTGCCATGTACCACTGAGAAAAAGGTGTATTTCTTTCTATCCCCACTCAGTTTTCTCCAGAGATCTATCCTATCTACCTTAACCAGAGTTTTATTCACCTCCTTCACTTCTTTCTTGTTTATTCTGACGTTAGATTTATCAAGTTCAGAGATGAGGAGGTTGAGGTGCCCCACAAGTATAGTTTTGCTGTTTATTTCTTCTTGTAACTCCCTCAACTTCTTTAAGAATTTGGTTGCTATACCATTTGGAGTATATATGTTTAGTAATGATATTGCTTTGCTGTCTATGGTGTCTTTTAGCAGGATATAGTTTCCTCCTTTATCTCTTTTGATTTTGATATCTGTTTCTGCTTTTGCTTTGTCTGAGATTAGGATTGCCACCCCTTTTTTTTGACATCAGTTGAAGCATAATATATTCTACTCCAACCATTTACCTTTACCCTATATATATCCCCCCATTTCAAATGTGTTTCTTGTAAACAACATATTGTTGGATTATGGTTTTTAATCCATTCTGTCATCCATCTCCATTTTATGGGAGAGTTTATTCCATTCACATTCATAGTTATGATTACTCTCTTTGTCTTTCCCTCCATCATCTTTACCCACATTGTTGTTTTTAGTTCTCCTTTCTCCCTTCCCCTCCACAATAGAGTTTTAATTTTTGACCACCTCCTCCCTCAGGCTTCCCTTCCTCCTTTCAGTCCCCCTCCCTTTTATTCTCCTTTACCCTTACTATTTCTTCCTTCCCTTTTAGCTTCTCCTCCCTTCCCCCCACTTCCCCTACTTCTACCTATAGAGCTAGTTAGATTTATATACTTAATTAAGTTTGTGGTTTCCTCCTTGAACCAAATCAGATGAGAGTAAATATCAAACAATGATTATCTCCCTCCTTTCCTTCCTTCTTCTGTAATATAATTTGTGCCTCTTCCTGTGATGTAATTTACCATTTTTTGCCTCCTCCTTTTTACCTCTCCTGTTACAATTACTTTTCACCCTTAAATCACATTTTTATTATCACATCATTTACTTTATTCCTATTTCCTCTATCTCTGTGTATCCCTTTCATATATCATGATAAATATACAATTCTCAAGATTAAAAAGTATCATCTCCCCTTATAGAGATGTAAACAGTGTGAGTGTGTGTGTATATGTGTGTGTGTTCATGCTTCATTGCCAAAGAAGACCATGCCATCAGAGAAATAATGACATGACTTGCACTTGACTTTGTTTTTGAGTGAGGGAAGGCTGTGCAGGTCACTAGCCTCACTTATCCTCCAGAGCCATCTGAATCCAGTGACCAGATATTCATCAGGATGATATTTCTTGGTGTTTTTAGCTTGGGATTCCTTTTGGGGGGTGAACAGTGGATTCTTTCAATGAATATTTTGCCCTCTGGATCTAGGACTTTTGGGAAGTTTTCCTTGATGATTTCTTGGAAGATAGTGTCCAGGCTTTGTTTTCATCATGACTTTCTGGTAGACGAATAATTCTTAGATTTTCTCTCCTGCATCTATTTTCTAGGTCAATTGTTTTTTCAATGAGATATTTTACATTTTCATCTATCTTTTCATTCTTTAGATTCTTTTTGACTGATTCTTGATATCTCATAGAGCCATTAGCTTCTACTTGCCTGATTCTAGTTTTTGTGAAATTGTTTTCTTCAGTTAACTTTTGCCCTCCTTTTTCATTTGTTCAATTTTCCTTTTTAAGGAGCTGTTCTCTTCAGTGAATTCTTTTTTCATATTTTTAAAATCATTGGCCAGTTCTTCTTCTGTAATTTGGCTTTTAAAATCTTTCTTCAGCTCTTCCAAGAGTGCTCTTTGTTCTTGCAACCAGTTCACATTCCCTACTGAAGTTTATATTTGAGTACAGTCTCAATGCTGTGGCCTCTGGTCCTTTCAGCTAGAAGCTAAAATGCTTACCTGGTGCTGAGCAAGCAGTGATCAGATGAAGTCTTTCTGGGTTTCCCAGGAGTTGTCCTGTAGCTAGTTGTGTTAAGTGTTGGGGAGGGGTGGTCTAGCTACATCAGGTCTCCTCTGCTGAGCTACAGCAAAGGCAAGCTCAGTGGTTGGTGATCCTGTCTGCCCTAGTGTGTTCCCAATTCTCCTGGGGTGCTGAGGTATGCCTGGTGTCCTGGTGTTGGTGGTTGTGGGCTCCACCCTCCTGGGGCTCAGGATCTCCTCCCAGTTTTCTGAGGTGGGACTGTCTTGGACAACTCCAGTTCTACACTGGCCCCCTTCAACCACAGCAAGGGGGACCTCCTTTGTGATTTTCCTTGCCTCACATGCTAAGAGGCTGTTTGCCCCTTCTTCTGAACCCACTGTTCCGGGATTTTTCTAGGGTAATATTTTTTGAGTATTTCAAGGTCAACAAGGGGAGGGAAAGAGAGGATTTACTGATCACTCTGCCATTTTGGTTCCCAGAAGTTCAAGTAGGTGACTTGCAGACATTTAATCTGTGGGCTGATAGTCTCAGGAGGAGCAACTGCAGCTCTGCAGCTCTCACTTGCTGAGTTCCTCTAAATTCCTGTCCTGGGCTGATATGCTCAAGATTCCCCAGTGATGGCGGGGACATGCTGGTACAGCCTGTAGGCTGTGCACTGTGTGCTTCTCCAGCCCCATGGAACAGATCCTTCCTGTCAATCTTTCAATGTGTCCTGGGCTGTGAATCTGCCACAGTCTGTCTCCTATTGGATTCTTCCCCTCCAAATCCAGTCAGATTCTCTTTTTAGAGGTATCTGAAGGAGTTTGTCTAAGAGCTTATGCCAGTAGTTGCTCTCACTCTGACATCTTGGCTCCACCCCCTGACCATTTATCAATTAAAGAATTACTTGTTTTCTTATAAATTTTTGGCCCATTCTCTATATATTTTAGAATTGAGGCCTTTATCAGAAACACTGGCAAAAAAAATTGTTTCCCATCTTTCTGCTTTCCTTCTAATCTTGGTTGCATTGATTTGTTTGTGCAAAACCTTTTTAATTTAATGTAATCAAAATTATCCATTTTGTATTTTATAATGTTCTCTATCTCTTCCTTTATAATGTTCTCTCTCTGTATCTTCCCTTCTCCATTGATCTGACTGGTAAACTATACTTTGCTCTCCTAATTTGCTTATGACTTCATTTCTTCTGTCCAAATCATGTACCTTATCTTGGTATACAGTGTGAGATGATGGTCTATGCTTAATTTCTGCCATACAATTTTCCAGTTTTCCCAGAAGTTTTGTTAAACAGTGAGTTCTTATATCAGAAGCTGGAGTCTTTGGGTCTATCAAATACTACTTTACCACTGACTACTTTGTCTTCTGTACCTAAGCAACCCACTGATTCACCACTCTGTTTCTTAGCCAGTACCAAATAATTTTGATGATTGTCACTTTCTAACACAATTTTAGATCTGGTATGGTTAGGTCATTTTCCTTTGCATTTTTTTCATTAATTCCCTTAATATTCTTGACTTTTTTCCTTCCAGATGAATTTTGCTATTATTTTTTCTAGTTCTATAAAAATAATTTTTACTAGTTTGATAATTTTTACTAGTATGGCACTGAAGTAAGTTAGGTACAATTGTCATTTTTATTATATTAGCTATTTTTCCAGTTGTTAAGATCTGACTTTATTTGTGTGAAAAATGTTTTGTAATTGTGTTCATATCTTGGGTTTGTTTTGGCAGATAGAATCCCAAATATTTTATAATGTCTACAGTAACTTTGAATTTATCTATTTCTTGCTGTTGAGTTTTGCTAGTAATAAGTAGAAATGCTGATGATTTACATGGGTTTATTTTATATCCTGCAATTTTGTCAAAGTTCTTCATTGTTTCAAATAGTCTTTAATTGATTCTCTAGTTCTCTCTAAATATGACATCATATCATTTGCAAAGAGTGATAGTTTTGTTTCCTCACTGAATTTCTTTTTCTTCTCTTATTCCTAAAGCTAATAATTCTAACACAATATTGAATAATGCTGGTGACAGTGGACATCTTTACTTCAACCCTGATCTTATTGGGAATGTTTCTAATTTATTCTCATTACATATAATGCTTACTGGTGGTTTTAGATAGATAATGCTTATCATCTTAGGGAAAACCCCATTTATTACTATGCTCTCTAGTGTTTTAAATAGGAATGGATGTTGTATTTTGTCAAAAAAAAATTTCTTCATCTATTGAGATGATCATATGATTTCTGTTAGTTTTGTTATTAATATGATCAATTATACTGATAGCTTTCCTAATATTGAACCAGCTCAGCTCTGCATTTTTCATATAAATCCTACCTGATCATGGGTAGCATATATTTATCATATTTATCCTTGAGCTAAATTTGTGTAATCCCTTTGCTAATATTTTATTTTAAATTGTTGCATCAATTGGAGAAATTGGTGTAGAATTTCCTTTTTCTGTTTTAGCTCTTCCTGGTTTAGGTATCAGCACCATATTTGCTTAATTAAAGGAATTTCATAGGACTCTAGTGTCTATTTTTTGAAATAGTTTATGTATCATTGGAATTAACTATTTTTAAGTGTTTGGTAGAATTCACTTGTAAATCCATCTGGTCCTTGAAATTTTTTCTTAGAGTATTCATTGATGGCTTGTTTAATTTGTTTTTTAAAGTGGGATTGCTTAAGTATTTTATTTTGTCTTCAGTTAATTTGGGAAATTGATATTTTTGTAAATATTCATCCATTTCACTTAGATTGTGAGATTTATTGGCATACAGTTGGGCAAAATATCTCCTAATTATTGTTTTAACTTCCTCCTCAGTGGTGGTAAATTCACTCTTTTCACTTTTGATACTGGTAATTTGGTTTTCTTCTTTCCTTTTTTAAATAAAATTAGCCAATGACTTATCTACTTTGTTGGTTGTTCTGCCCCTTAACCAATGACTTATCTACTTTGTTGGTTGTTCTGCCCCTCCCTTCATAAAACCAGCTCTTAGTTTTATTTATTAATTCAATAGTTTTCTTAATTTTATTTTATTAATCTCTCCTTTGATTTTCAGAATTTCTAATTTGCTATTTAATTATGAATTTTTAATTTGTTTTTTCCTAGCTTTTTTACTTACATGCCCAATTCATTGATTTCCTCTTTTTCTATTTTATTCATGTAAGCATTTAGAAATATAACGTTTCACCTAAGAACCACTTTGGCTGCATCCCATAAGGTTTGGTATGTTGTCTCATTATTGTCATTCTCTTGGATGAAGTTATTGATTGTTCTTATCATTTGTTATTTGACCCACTCATTATTTAGGATTAGATTATTTAGTTTCCAATATATTTTTTGTCTCTCTTTCCATGGCCATTTATTTTTATTGCACCATGATCTGAAAAGGAAGCATTTAATATTTCTGGCTTTCTGCATTGGTTTGTGAGGTCTTATGCCCTAATTGATGGCCAGATTTTGTGTAGATTTTATGTATCACTGAAAAAAAGGTATATTCTTTTCTATCACAATTCAACTTTCTCCAGAGGTCTATCCTACCTAACTATTCTAAAATTCTATTCACTTCCTTAACATTTTTCTTGTTTATTTTGTGGTTAGATTTATCTAGTTCTGAGAGGGTGAAGTTGAAGTCCCCCAACAAAATAATTTTGCTCTCTATTTCTTCCTGTTACTCCTATTTATTTCACCTTTAAGAATCTGAATACTATACCAGTTAGTGTATTTATGTTTAGTTTTGATATTACTTCATTGTCCATGGTACTTTTTAGCAAGATAGAGTTTCCTTCCTTATGTCTTTTCATTTGATCTATTTCTGCTTTTGCCTTGTCTGAGATTAGAATTGCTACCCCTGCTTCTTTTACTTGAGCTGAAGCATAATATATTCGGCTCCAAGCAGTATCTGATTCAAATGTGTTTCTTATAAACAACATATTGCAGCATTCTGATTTTTGATCTACTTTGCTATCTGCTTCCATTTTATGGGAGATCTCATCCCATTCACATTCACAGTTATGATTATTAACTGTGTATTTCTACAGTATTTTTTATTGTGAGATTCTTTTTTTTCCTTTTTTCTTTGAGCCTACTTCTTCATTACAGTATTCATATTAGGACCAGACTCTCCACTTCTGGAGAGAATGTTTGAGCTGAGTTTATGTCCTTTAGAATTCTGCTGCTGTTTTCTTGGGGTGTTGAGTATTATTACAGTATTATTCAGAGACAGATTAGTCTGTAGATCTGCAGTACTTCCAAAGTGGTCTGATAGAACAAAAAGATATCCCTCCCCTCCTGATCTGAGTTCTACAAGTTTCTAATTTGGTTTTGAGTCCAAGGAACATATGTATGGGATTGTCCCTGGTTGAATTTCTAGTAGACTGCTACTGTACTTAATCACTATTAGCCAGCTGGAAAGGTCCAGAGTGAAAGAACTGTAGGTTCCCCTTTGATCTAGAATTCCTGTCTTGGTTTTTCTACTGTAGACTTCAGACTGGGATGAAAATTGGACCTGAAACCTCATTCTTGTCATGAGGTCAGAGCCACATAGTTTCTGGTTGTTTCTATACTTGTTCCTTTGTCAGAATATAACTTAAGACTCATGACCACTACTTACTCTGAAAAACCACCCCCAATCACACCCAGTCTACCCCACATCTGTGACCCTAAACTGGATTATGAGCAAGAGCTGGCAGTTGGTACCTATTACTGCATCCTGTACAAGGTCAGGTCCCTCTGTGCTGAATCTAGGACTTCTTGCCCTGGTGCATAGCCTCTCCTTACACTGGAATGCTTAGAGTGACTGTTCCAGGCTAGCCAGATCCAATATGCAATGTTCATGGACTTCTTTCTCCCTTTGTGAATGTGGGCTGGGAAAATAACTTATTGTAACTTTTATTGGCTTTCCTGATCAGGACTCAGTCTAGCATGTTTCCTAGTTCTGTGTAGACAAGTTTTGGAGGGAAACTTAGCTGTCCTTCTGCTACTCTACCATCTTGACTTTGCTTCTGTTCGAGATCTACTTTTCACTCATTTCCCTTGGTTTCCATTAGGTGTATTGTCTCTGGGATGGTGCTTTGCTGCATATGAAGGTCCCCCTGATATGGTGAAGCATGCCCTAGCAGATGTATGACTGAAATTATTCTCCACTTTCAGCTTTTGGTTTTAGCCAAAATCTATGGTTATATTAATATGTCTTTCTCATATTAATAGTAAGCTTTGATACTCTTTTTATCTTTTTATTCAACCCCTTGGGGCTCTGTTAGAAAGAACTATAGGTCCAGTTAAAATTTTGCATAAAGAAAAAGAGAGGGGGAAGCTTTCTGGCTTTTTTCTTTAAGGAATAGACTTTCTGTTCCTCTCCAGAGTCTCAGTGAAAAGATTTTTAATTTCCAGCACGTGATTCTTTTCTCCAAGCACCAATCTCGTTAAGATATAGAACAGGGTCCTCCAAGCTACCTAATTCCCTCAGACTTAATTTGCCTTCTGAATTTGAACATTGTGGTCTCTGGATTTGAGTGTCTGGGAGTTAGTGTGAATGGACTAAAGTGGGTAACCTCACTTTAATCACTCCATCTACCTTCCAATTTTAATCTCCTGTCCTACCTACCCAACAACTCCCCAAACACTGAAGGATTTTGGAGTACTCTAGTTTCGCAACTCTTAACGCCTTCTACATTTTCATCTATGTGAGTGGTCACAAGAAAGGCGTAGAGACAAAGTTAAGTTTGTGGGGCAAATTCATTGTCTCTCCTAGCTGTGTAGCCACAATCTTGGCTTTCCAAATGCAGGTATAGTCAGTTAAAGCCTAAAGAGGATTTGAGCTCCACCTTACATCTTCCCCTCAAGTGAAGCAGAGAATTGTGGCATGGATTACACAGTGTAGCAAAAGTAGCATATTACATCGTTTACCTAGTTAATACAGCTAACACAATTCACACAGATTTGGTACAAGACACATGAAAATACTTGATACATGACATCTTCATTAAACCACTACTCTTAGTCATAACTCATATAACCCATATGATGCATTTGGGAATATAATCACAACATAATCTAATAACTTTGTCCATCAGTTTACAAATCTATTGTATATAATGCATCAAATCAAGTCAAGACAAATCAATAAGCATTTGTTAAGCTGCAGTTATGTACCAGGCATTGTATTAAGTTTTGGGGATACAAAGAAAAATAAAACAAAGTCCTTGTTTCAAGGATCTCACAGTCATGGGTGAGACAACATCTAGGTAACTACATGGAAAACAAGGTAAAACAAGATATGCTCAGACCACATATAACAGAGTTCTGTAGTGTGGCAAAAATGGACTTCTGCAGGAGTTCATTTATGCAAAAACACACTGAACAAACATTCTTTCTGTTTTAGACATGCAGTGATGTTTTCCTCAAACCAGCCACCAGAATCCCTTGATTTGCCATTATAATCAAATGCTAAACCAAGGTTTGACACCTGTTGTGCAAGATTCAATTGCTGGGCTAGTTCCTAGGTAAAGAACTCATTTTCACTAAAATGCATTGCTCAATGAGGCTTCCTTCAGATCAAACCTGTGCTTTTAGGCCTTCCCCATAGAGGACTCCTGCTCAACAGGACTTCCCCTTCTGTTGAAAATATAAGCTCCCTCATTCTTAATTTCTCTATCCCTTTAATTAATTTCTTTATTACACTATGACTGCAATGGCAATGATGTTCCCCACAACTCCCAAACTTATACCCTCTTAATTTTACACTTAGTAACCAAATGTATCAATCAAATGCTGTGTCCCTTATGCATGTTTAGCAATAATATGTATATGAACCTATAAATTGGAAGAGTAGTCAAAGAAGCATTGTTGCTATTGAGTCATTTCAGTCATGTTCAACTCTCCATGATTCCAGCTGGGGATTTCTTGACAAAGATACTAGAGTGGTTTGCCATTTTTTCCTCCAGATCATTTTATAGATGAGGAACTGAGACAAACAGGGTTGCGACTTGCCCACAGTCACACATATAATAAGTGTCTGAGGCTGGATTTAAACTCAGGTTCCCCTGACTTCTGGACCAGTACTCTATTCACTGTGCCACCTAGCTGCCCAAAGAAGCATACCAACCGTAAATACAGAAAATCCTATATGTACAGACACATCAACATGGAATTCATATCAATGAACCTAATACAGAAATAATATGTAATTCTTTAAAGTTTGCAAAGTACATGACAATTATCCTTTCCACACAGTGGGGATTAGGGATGCAGTTCTCCTGTGAGCTGGAAAATTCGTGTAAAATTTTTTGCCCTTCTCTTTATACCAGAAAAGAAGTCTGAATTACTTAGGTATTAAAAGATAAAACATGTTGATATTATATAATACTATACATAAATTTTTGAATTTCTGAGTTTTTAAATTTATTCTGTATCATTTACTGGTCTTCATGTGTTATTTTGCAGCTTCCACAAAGCTCCCGAAAAATTCACGTTAAATTTCTTATGCTGACCCAATATATATTGAAATATATTGAAATTGCAATGTGGAAAGTGAAGACATGGAAGGGGAGAGGGGGCAGAGCCAAGATGGTGGAGAAGAGCATGGACCTGCAAGAGCTCTCCCCTCAATGCCCTTAAAATACCTGTGAAAATGACTCTAAATAAATTCTAGAGCAGTAGAAGCCACAGAGTGACAGAGTGAAACAGATTGCCAGTAATGGACCACCTGTAAGGCTGACAAGAAAGGTCCATCACACAAGACTTGGATTGAAGAGCAGCCTAGCATAGTGCACACATCACAGACATGGCTGGAGCAGGCTTCATGGAGTTGAATCATGGGTAGCTGCTGCAATTTCCAGATTTCTCAACACAAAAACACCAAAGATAGCTTCAAAGGTCAGTGAGAAAACTCTTTCCCCTGGGTGAGAGGGGATCATGATCCAGGCTCCAGCCTCAGGGCAGCTGCAACCACTGTTGCAGCAGCTGCTTGTGGATCTCTGGGACTACAGATGGTGGGGGAATTAAGTGGCTGATCTGGGTCTCCATCCCGAGTGGTGGTCCTGGGGTGAGAAAGAGTGCCGGCATGGTAGAGTCAGTGGTGGCTATGGAGAAGGAATCCTACTCAGAGTACCAGGGCAGAAAAGAGTGTTTGTGGTTGCTCACAGACCAGAGCACAGGCCAGGAGTGGAGCAAACACCTGTCCCTTGATTATGCTACTTTGGAGGTACTGAGAACTTACAGGTCCCTGGAGATATCTTGGGGAACAGCTACACAAAACTTCTGAAGTCTACGGTAGTATACCCTCCGACAAAGGGCTCAAAAGTCAAGTAATTAGCTGGGAAAATGCCCCAAAAGGGAAAAAAATAAGACTATATAAGTTTACTTTCTTGGTGAAAAGGTATTTTCTTCCATCCTTTCAAAGGAGGAAGATCAAAGCATACAATCAGAGGAAGAACAAAGCATACAACTGGAGGAAGATAGCAAGGTCAAGGCTCCTACATCCAAAGACTTCAATACAAAAATGAAATCATCTCAGGCCATGGAAGAGCTCAAAATTCAAGTGAGAGAGGTGGCGGAAACTGAGAAGAGAAATGAGAGCAATGCAAGAAAATCATGAAAAATAAGTTAACAGTTTGCTAAAGGAGATCCAAAAAATGCTGAAGAAAATAACAGCTTTAAAAATAGACTAATTCCAATAGCAAAAGAGGTCCAAAAAGCCAATGAGGAGAAAAATACCTTTAAAAAACAGAAAAGTCAAATGGAAAAGGAGTTCAAAAGCTCACTGTAGAAAATAGTTCTTTAAAAATTAGAATGGAGTAGATGGATGCTAATGACTTTATGAGAAATCAAGAAATTATAAAACAAAATCAAAGGAGTGAAAAAATAGAAGACAATGTGAAATATCTCACTAGAAAAATAACTGACGTGGAAAATAGATCCAGGAGAGATTATTTAAAAATTATTGGTCTGCCTGAAAACCATGATCAAAACAAGAGCCTAGATATCATCTTCCAAGAAATTATCAAGGAAAACTGTCCTGATATCTAGAACCAGAGAGTGAAATAGAAATTGAAAGAATTCACTGATCACCACCTGAGAGAGACCCCAAAAGATAAACTCCTAGGAATATTGTAGCCAAATTCCAGAGTTCTCAGGTCAAGAAGAAAATATTACAACAAACTAGAAAGAAACAATTCAAGTATTGTGGAAATATAACCAGGATAACAGAGGATTTAGCAGTTTCTACACTAAAGGATCAAAGAACTTGGAATATGATATTCTGGAGATCAAAGGAGGTAGGATTAAAACCAAGAATTACATACCCAGTAAAACTGAGTATAATATTTCAGGGGAAAAAATGGAATTTCAATGAAATAAAGGACTTCTTAGCATTCTTGTTGAAAAGACCAGAGCTGAATAGAAAATTTGACTTTCAAATACAAGAAACATGAAAACATAACTAGGGAAGAGAAGCCATAAGGAACTCATTAAAGTTGAACTGCTTATATTCCTACGTGGAAAGATGATATTTGTAACTCATGAGACCTTTTTCAGTATTAAGGTAGTTAGAAGGAATATGTGTGTGTACACACACACACACACATACACACATATATATATGTAGGTGTGTATGGATATGAATATAGATATATATTATATATGTGTGTATAGGTATATATATATGTGTGTGTGTATGTATGTGTATATATGCATCTATATGTATATGCATATATAAATAGAGTGCACAGGGTGAGCTGAATATGAAACTAATATGTGAGCTAAAACTAAAATTTACTCTTGAGTGGAGTGGAAAGAAAGGGAAAAGTAGAATGTAGCAAATCATCTCATATAAAAGAGGCAAGAAAGAGCTTTTACAAGAGAGGGGAAGAGGGAGGAGATGAAAGGGAATAAACGAGCCTCACTCTCATGGGATTTGGCTTAATAAGAGAATAACACACTCATTTGAATATGGAAATCTATTTTTCCCTGCAGGAAGGCAGGGGGGAAGGGGATAGGAGAGGGAAGATGAAAAAAGGATAGCAAATTGGGGAAAAGGATCAGAAGCAAACATTATTGTGGGGGGACAGGTCAAGGGAGAGAATGGAATAAATGGCAGATAGGACAAGACAGGAGGACATGTGGCTAGTCTTTTTCAACATAACTATTATGGAAATGTTTTGTATGGCTACACATGTATAACCTATATGTAATTGTTTGCTTTCTCAATGAGGGTGGGTGGGGAGGGAGGAAGGGAGAGAATAAGGAACTCAAAGCTTTAAAAATAAATGTTAAAAATTATTTTTGCATGCAACTGGGAAATAAGATGTACAGGCAATGGCATATAGAAATCTTTTTTCCCTACAGAAAAATAAAGGGGAAGGGGATGGAAGAAAGGGGGTGATAGAAGGGAGGACAAACTGCAGGAAGTTGGAAGATGAGGTACATGCTGTCCTTGGGCAGGGGGTGGGGAGAGATGGGGAGAAAATTTGGAATTCAAATTCTTGTGGAAATCACAATTTTGAAAACTGAAAAATAAATTTCTATATACTTTCTTTTGAAAGATGTCAAGGCGTAACTTACCTCATTTTGTCCTCACAAAACAATACAATAGGAAAATGCATGTCATGCAAAGTGTTCAAAATATCTTGAAACAAAAGACCAAGATTTTTGGAACACCCAAAATATAGATTATAATGAGACAGTAAAATGTAAAACATGCATCATGTACACTCCATCAATGAATTTTTTTGGTCAAGTGAGTAATTACATCCATTTTTTCCTGATGCATCACAATTAAATTTGGTCACAGGTTGAATAGACAGTATTTCAATTAAGCTGACTTCAACATCCACAAGCTCACTGACCAGCAATCCCAATCCTAGGCTTGAGGATGATTCTGTCTGGCTGGCTCGCATAATCTGCTATGAGAATCCTCATTCCTAGAGTCTTCCATAAATAAAATAAAAGGTCAGAAAGAAACTAACTCTGGGTTCAACCTTTCCCTGTTGTCTAAACAGAGCTTACTCTGGAGCTGTCATATAATTAGTTGGGTTTCCTTACCACTTTGGTGGAATAGTAAAAATCATCATCTTCTCTTGCATCTACTGCCTCTTGGAACTAGTTTTCTGAGTCAGCTTAGCTGATTGTTCATTGCTATTTTCCACCTACTTAACAGTAAGCTACTTAATAGCTAACTTTCCACCTACTTAACAGGAAACTCAACTAACTCCCAATAGACAATAAATGCTTTCAGTACATTGTCCCTACAGGACTCTGAACATTCTATATTCTATTATTTTGTAAATAAGTACATTATTCCAAATTCTTAACTCCTTGGTGTAGAGTACCTTTCCATTGGCCTACTATCATTTGCATTTACTACCCAACAAGATTTCTTTAGCATGATTCTATCACTTTCACAAAGATCTTGTCAGTGAACTTGGGTACTATATAGTTGCTTGTGTCTATATGAGTTTTCTGAGCTGAAGCCATAGCTGACTTCTTAATAAGGCTCCATTGGCTGATCTCTCAGTGGAGAGATTTACTCAACCTCTATCCTTTGAAACTTGGTATAGCAAGCAAATGTCTATTGTGGATCTTACTCAAAAATGAGACAAAGTCATTTTCATTCATTTCCAGTAGCATTATATGAATACACTCTAAATGTTGTGTTCTGACTCTCCACAACCATCTATATGTGGAACCATAGGTTAAAACAAATGGAAAAGTTTTGAATGTTGTAGATAAGTTCACTTACCTTGATGGTGTACTTTCCATGGATAAACACATTGACAATGAGGATGATGCACACATTGCCAGAGATAGCTCAGTGCTGGGCTCTGAAGAAAAGTTTGGGAGAGAAGAGGTATTAGACTAACTATCAAACTAAAAGTCTATAGAGTCATTGTGCTGATCTCCTTGTTATATGCTTGTGAAATATGGACAGTTTGCCAGCACCATGCCAAGAAACTGAATCACTTCCATTTGAACTGTCTTAGGGAGATTCTGAGGGTGACCTGGCAGGATAAAGTACCAGCCACTGAAGTCCTTGTTCGAGCTGAAATGCCAAGTATTCAAACTATGCTTCAGAGAGTGCAACTCCAATGGGCTGACCATGTTGTTCGATTGAAAAATGTACACTTGCCAAAAAGACTATTTTATGGAGAACTCGCAAGGGGCAGGTGATCATATGCTGGCCAGAAGAAAAGATACAAGGACACTCTCAAGGTCTCTCTCAAGAACTTTGGATTTGACTGTGCAACATTAGAGATACTGGCACAGGATTGCTCAGCATGACATGCCCATGTCAGAAAGGATGCTGTGCTCTTTGAGCAAAGCATAATTGAAACAGCACAAAGTAAACACAAGATACAAAAATTTTGGATATCTACCCCAAATATCCACACGGACTATTTGTGCCCAACCTGTGGTAGAGCATTCCAAGCTCATATTGGTCTGATCAGCCACAGTTGGACACATTGAAATTTCACTTTATCATGGTGATGTCATTTTGGTCCTCTTTGAAGATGAAGGACAACAACCACATGAATACACTCTAAATGCCATGTTGTGACTCTCATGGGAGTTTTCTTCTGCTCTCAGTGTCTTTAGCATTTTTAACAGCATGTGTTTGCAACACTTAGGTAGGTTCAAAACCTAAGGTTTGGGAGTTATGATTTAGACTTTTTGATTCCATCCAAAACCAACTTGAGTCAGGGATAAGAAAACATGGTGAGGACCAAAAGTAAGATTTTGTAGGAGAGAAGAGAGGAAGAAGAGCAAAGCCAATCGATTATTAGGTAAGGGGATTATGGACTGCTTGAGCTTGAAAAGTGATACATTCATGAGTGATGACAAAATCATCTTTATGTGTGGCTGAGGTGGGACAGAGCAATAGGTCATGGGGCTAGAGTAGGCTTAGGAACTGAGTTTGCTTGGGGGAACTCATTGAAGAAGAAAGAATAACTGGGCATCTGCAGAGAATAATTAGGCAGCTAGGTGGCACAATAGGTAACCACTGGGCTTAGAATCAAATCCAGCCTCAGATATGTACTAGATATATGACCTGGGCAAGTCACTTGACTCAGTCTCAGTTTCCTCATCTGTAAAATGAACTGGAGAAGGAAATGGCAAACTGTCCCAGGATATGTGCCAAGAAAATCTCAAATGGGGTCACAAAGGGTCAGACACAATGAAAAAATGGCAACAACAACAAAAGACAGCAGTTATCAGGATTTTGATTGGGTGATAGATATGAACAGTTAAAATCCCACCCTCTCTTTCCCATTCCTCTGTAAAGCTAGTACTCGACATCTGTTAATTATATACATTTTATCTTGTATATATCTTAATGATGAATAGGTATTTTCATGTCTCTCTCATTACACTGTGAGCTTCTTGAGAATAGGGACTGTCTTTTACTTTTCTTTGTATCCCTTGTGCTTAGCACAGTTAGTAAATGTTTGTTGACTTCTTCACTAGCAGATACAATAGGTCTGGTGAATATCACTCTTTTTGGTATAGGAATGCTCATAGAACTTCTAGACTAGCATCAATATGTTTGGGTCTGCATAGATGAACACTGGTGCAATGTTAGAGACAGCTCAATCAAGCCTTTAAAAAGCTTATTCTCATTTGTCATTCCAGAGACCTCCAAATGATGGCTTCAGAAGGTTTAGCCCTAACTGACCTTTCCTGTTTGCCTGCTTTTGGTTCTTTCCAATCATACATCTATGAGTAAGATAATCACTGAGTGATTTAGCAATAACAGTCTTAATCCTTCACAGATTTGCAACAATAGCTATCAAATCCTAGAAAAGTCCTTAATTGTTTTTAAAGTTCTTTGGATGTGGCCACTGAATGAGTAGATGAGCTTATACCTTTTCTGGATCAATGCTCACTCTTTGCTGAGCTACTTTGAGAGACAGAGATATAGATAGATACAAATGCACGCACACACACACACACACACACATATATATATACTTCCAGAGGTTCTGAAAAGCTGTCACTTATTATTTAAAAACTCAAGACCAACAGCTTAGATCGCTGGATACAGAAGTGGGAAGACATGAGTTTGCCTCAGAAACTAACTACCTATGTGACTCTGGGTGAGTTACTTAACATCCCCTCAGTCTCAGTTTCCTCATCTGTAAAATGTAAAATAATAATAGCACACATCCTAGTGTTATTGTGAGAATAAAATGAATGCTTTGTAAACCTTAAAGTTTACAAACTTTAAGCAAATGCAAATTACTATCATCAAGATAATCTTTCTCTACCTGATCAAACTTTCCTTAGTCCAATGTCTTTCTAAATTCAATCAAGTCACCAACATATATATATATATATATATATATATATATATATATATATATATATATATATATATATATATATATATATATATATATA
>CM053769.1:437438904-437462332 GCA_028658325.1 Potorous gilbertii | reverse complement strand
AGGATGGAGGAAAATATAGTTAGTCTTACACAACACGACTATTATGGAAGTCATTTGCAAAACTACACAGATATGACCTATATTGAATTGATTGCCTTCCCAAGGGAATGGGTGGGGAGGGAGGAATGGGGAGAAGTTGGAACTCAAAGTTTAAGGAACAACTGTTGAGTATTGTTCCTGCTACTAGGAAATAAGAAATACAGGTAATGGGGAATAGAAAGTTATCTGGCCCTGCAGGACAAAAGAGAAGATGGGGACAAGAGAAGGGAGGGATGATAGAAGAGAGGGTAGATTGGTGATAGGGGAAATTAGAATACTCGACGTAGTGAGGTAAGGGGAGGGGACAAATGGGGAGAAAATTTGGAAACCAAAATTTTGTGAAAATGAATGTAAAAAGTTAAATAAATAAAATTTATTTAATAAATAAATAAATAATAAAAAAATAAAAGTTTGGAATTATATAAGATGTGTGCCACTTTCTTTCTGTTTGGAAACTCTTTCCTATAGGGCACTGGGTAGAAAGTGAAAAGGACATCCCAGAGGACTTCTTGAAGAGTTTCTAATATAAATGAAAACTGCAAAAAATGAAACCCAGTGGGCTTCCTGAGTACAGCAAATTATTAATAAGGAAAAGAGAAGAGATAATTCTGAGACTAGTCAATGAGGGCACAGTCCTTGGAGTGTGCTTAGATTTACCTTTCCTGATATCATATAGAGCATTTATAATTCTTCCTGCCTGCTTCCAAGCCAACATGGCTTGGAGGCTTGATGATTCAGGTCATGAATGACTGAGAACCTAATGCTGTATGGTACCCTGGTTGGTCAAGCAGCTGGAAGAACTGATGATGAATCAGGAATCATGAAGCAGAACTGAGTTTAGACACAAAAGGATTAATTTGCCCTTTCCTCAGCCACTTTTTTACACTTTTCCTTTCTGGTGTTATGTGGCAAGAAGGGATATGAACTGCTAAGTGAAGGACAGGAAGAATTGTTATCTCTTCATCCAGCAACCAAGTGTCTGTGTACTCACTGTGATGCTATTTCATTTTTTTATTCTTTCCTGATCTTAGGTGAAGTATCCAGAGACAGCACTGACCAAGTTAGGACCTTTTGAGTTATAAAGGTTGGAAGAGCCTTTCGTAGTCATTTGCAGAAATTACCAGAGCCAGTACTAGCACCAGTAGATGAGTGACCTTCTTGACCTGGACCAGCAATGGACTGACCCATCAACTGAAGCACCAAGTTCAGCAAAGGATGGGCCCAGCTACATAAGAGAGAAATTAATCTGTTACTGACACCATGTCCTAAAGGTAATTTAGTGGAGACTTTGCAAAAAACAGAAAAAAAGACTCCCAGAATCCCAGGAATCTCTATCCACCCCTCAAATCTATGTATGCCCTACATGCATACCTCAGTGCCTTAAGTTTGAGCCTACTCTACTCCAGGGCCTGAGTGCCCTCAGTTTTTATAAATTGTCCTTGCTGTGCCTTTTCAGTAAATATTTCTTTATAAAAGCTAACTGATGTTAGCTGGTGAGGAAAGAACACCAGATTAGGACTTGTCAACAACCTGTAAGCCACAAACCCCATGGATTTTGTCAATCAATAAATGTTTATTAAGTACCCAACTATATGTCAGGTACTGTGCTAAGTTCTGGGGATACAAAGAAATGTGAAAGACAGTCCCAGCCATCAAAGAGTTCACAATCTAATGGATAATTGGTTATCTCTAGAATCCCAAGTGTATCAGTAGTCAGTCAACCTCTGGAGACCCAATCTGCCTGTGCAAATGGGAGAGCAATCCCAGAGGTGGTGTTATCCAGCATCAGTAAAGTCAATCAATATTTAAGTACCTACTAAGTGCCAAGCATTTTGTGTGTTTGTCCTTCCTTGCCGAAGACCATGACATCAGAGAAATAATGACATGACTTGCACTTGACTTTGTATTGAGTGAGGGAGGGTTGTGCAGGTGACCAGCCTCACTTCTCCTCCAGAGCCATCTGAATCCAGTGACCGGATACTCATCAGGACGACTGGAGATGACTCAGGATGAGGTAATTGGGGTTAGGTGACTTGACCAAGATCGCACAATTAGTGAGTATCAAGTGTTTGAGGTAAGATTTGAACTCAGGTCCTCCTGACTCCTGCACTGATGCTCTATCCACTGCACCACCTAGCTGCCCTGCCAAGCATTGTGCTAAGCACTGGAAGATCTTGATGTTACTTACAGTGCCAGGGACAAGGAAGAAACAACAAATATTTACGTCAAAAGATACCATGAGGCTATTTCAGTTCAGACCACAGTTGCTGATCCCTCAACTCTAACTTGTGTGGATTAGTCTGGATTAGAGAAGAATTAGAGGAAAGCACAATGGATATTCTATCAAAAGACCAAAGGTGAAATTCTGACTCGTTTATTTACTTTCTACCTGTGAGAACTCTGCTAAGTCACTTAACCTCTTTGAGCTCCAGTTTCCTTATCAGCTCTAAATCCCATGATCTAAAATACTGATGGGATTGTCGTGAGAAAGAAGGCTGTGATGCTGTGACTTGTTCTGTTGAGCTTCAAGGTACAAAAATGAGATGAAATGAGTAGAAATTACAAAGAGCAAGACTTTTCCTCAGCTCAATATAAGAAAAACTTGCCTAAAATAATCAGAGCTGATGTTTAATTTTGAATCACTGGAAATCTTTTAGTAGAGACTAGACAAGCGGTCCCTTATAACTCTAAGATTCAAAAATTCTGTGAAGCAAAATCTGACTTAATAAAAAGAATAATTTCCTAATAATTAGCTACCCAAAATTAGTTCAGATTGCCTCTGGAGGTAATGAGTTTACTGTCACTGGAGATTTTCAAGCATAGATTAGACTACCTCTTGTTGAGATGTTGTAGAGAAGGCTTATCATTCCAGTAAAGGTTAAACCAGATGAGTTCTGGTATCCCTTGAAACTCCAAAGGCTCTAGTTGTATGTGTGTGTGTGTAACATATATATATATACACATATATTTATATATGGATATGGAAAAGAGAATACTTAAGAAAATCCCCTCCTCCAATTTCTCTCCTCCTCTTACCTATAAGTGCACACAAAAAGTCCCCACCTGACTGATAGAAAGTGAAATGGAAAGAAAGAAACATGGGGACATAAAAATCTCAGTTTAAAAGAACCTTAAATGTCATCGAGTCTAACTTAAAATTAAAGCATTAATCCTATCTGCAACCTTTCTGATGAGTGGAATGACCAATTTCATTTCTGGAGGGATGTTAAAAGTGAAATGATTTTCATGCATGCTGAAATTAAACAACAACTTTCAGAACAAATTAAAATATTCTAAATGGAAGGAGTCTTGGATTTGGAATCAGAAGACCCGAATCCAAACCCTGACCCTGGTCCTTACTAACAGTATCATTTCTCTGGGTGTCAGTTTTCTCATCCATAAATTAAGAGGGTTGGATTAGATGTTCTCTGAAGTCCTTTCAAGCCTTATTAAAGCTGCTTTCTCTAGTCTCCCAGTGATTCTAAAAATAAGAGAAGTGGAACTACAGGGAGAATTACCCTGGCCAACGTAAGTTCAATCGCTCTGAGAGGGGGTGAAACATTTGCTGCTTCTTATTTTTTCTGACTACCTGAGTAGTATACAGAGTGCATAGAGCAGGAGAGCAGAATAAAGCGGGGCACATTTCACGCCCACATCCCCCATCAGGGCTGTGAAAGCTGTACTTGAGCACAAGAGCTGATAGACTGACTTTGACATCACTTATACACCTTGTCATGTCAATAAACCTATTGCAGGGGAGACATACAGTATTTTGCAGCTGTTAGATACTATATCCATGTGGAATATTTGATATTTCAGTTACCTCATGGGCAGTAGGGGATTAAATTCTCTGTCTCTCTCTTAATCTCCATCTCTGTCTCCTTATCTCTGCCTTTCTCTCTATCTCTCTGTCTCTGTTTCTATGTCTCTGTCTCTATCTCTATCACTCTGTTTCTCTCTCTCTGTCTCTCTCTTTATATATATACATACACACACACACACACACACACACACACACACACATACACACACACACATATATATGTCTGTGTCTGTCTGTCTCTCTGTCTGTATCTCTCTGTCTCTCTCCCCTCATTCACTTAACAAAAAGGTTTGCCCTTGGTCTTCAGCAGTACCTCCCCAGCTCTTGGTGCCTGGGGTCATTTATATCAACTGTCTCCTTATTCCATTTTACATACACCTTCCTCATCCCACTCCAGCATTAGCCAGAATGGAAATGCCAAGGCTGTCTCAGCATATCACCTGCTGAAGGTCTCCAGGGAAGTAAAAGGCCACTTATCCTAGGGAAGGCACAATTTGTGTCATTCTACTTAGCTGCCAACTACTGCTGATTCAGCCATTTGAGCTCCAAGGGAATCCTCCCTTCTGCCCTCTGGAGGACCTCCTCTGGGAATTCTTGATGAAAACTCCAAGGCATAGAGATGAGAGTGAGGCCAGTAGTTGCCATATTGGGATAAAGATTACTCCTGAAAGAAGCTGTTAACAAAATCTAACCTCCACAAGTGGTGAGGGAAATCCTAAAGACATCTTCCAGAAATTTACTTCTTTTTGAAAAGAGATTTTATCAAAATATTTTGGTTTTTTATAATCTAGATTTCCTCCTGTATCACTCTCTTCTTCCTCCCAGAAAGCCAGTGCTTATAATAAAATATTAAAAAATATAATAAAATAAAAATTTCAGGAAAACTGGTCAATATATTGAAAAAAACTTGATACTACAGCATGTAATATTCTGCATCATTTTGCTCTGTGAACATATATACACATTCACTCTCATTCACTTCTGCAAAGAAACAGACTTAGGCATCTTCTAATATCTTTTCGTTGGCGTCAGCAATTAAATAGTTCTCTTCTGTCTTGCATGACCTGGACTCAGTAAACTTCCTAAAAATATTGACAGAAAAACATTAGAGTTGGAAGAAAGTTTCAGAGATTATTTGGTCCATCCCCTCTGTCTTCAGGAAGTCAATATCTAAATCATTCAGAAGAAAGGAAGGTAAAATCAATCAATAAATATTTGTTAAGTGCCTACTATGTGCCAAACATTGTGCTAAGAGATACAAAATAAGGCAAAAGAGAGTTCCTGATCTCAGTGAGTTCAGAATATAATGGTGGAAATAATATACCAACAAATATACACAACACAAGATATATACAGGATAAATAGGAAATAATTAGCAGGCGGAAGACCCTAGAATTAAGTGTTAGAGAAGGCTGCCAGTAGGAAGTGGGGTTATATAGTTGGTCCTTGAAGGAATGCATATTTTCTTGCTAAATTTGTTCAGGGAGGGAGACTTCATACTTACCTTGGGATATCTTATTCCAATATTGTATCCCTCAAAGTCAGGAAATGAGTCATTGCCTAGCCAAAACTTCCCTTTCTTTATGCTAGACCCATTTCATTTTATAGGATTTGAAGGGGAGGAGATAGCTAACTTTATATAGCACTTTTAAGTTTACAAAACATGTTGTATATATTATCTCATTTTAAATCACAACAGCCCTGAGAGGTAGATGCTATTATCATGTCCAGTTTGCAGATGAGGAAACCAAGGCATAAAGACATTAAGGGACTTACCCGTGGTGAAATAGCTAATGAGTTTCTGAAGCAGGGTTTGAACTCAGTTCTACCTAGCTCCAAGTTTAGCGCTGCACCACCTAGCTGCCTTAACAATGATACCCTATTGTCTTTGGAAAAACCCCAATCTTATATAGTCAATTTTGTTCAAATGTGTTTTGAAAACATGAATTCACCTTTCCCAAATAATTGAGGAACACTATAAGTGTAATGCAAATTCTGAGTTTGCTTCTGTAAGATTTTGTCATACGGAAAACTGCCCTACTTCACAATAATTCAAAAGCTGCAGCCCTAATTCTGAGGTCCACAAGTAAACTTCAGCTTTTTGTCAAGGTAAAGTTCTATATTTGTTATATATTTTCTGGTGCCATCAGAGCTATGGACAGAGGAAGACTGGACTGCATCATCCCATCCCACCCCTCCTTCACTCCAACTCCACCCCTTCCTCCATAACCTGGAATTAGGTACTGACATTTTTCTCCTCCTTCCCTAAGGCATGGTGGAGCAGCAGTTAACAGCCACAGACTTGGCCACTATTTATTATAGTATGTATTAACCATTTTACATGTATATAACTATTCTGTTAAGCTCCTACCTTGTGTGTGTGTGACTGATGCAGCTTTTGAGCATAGCGTCCCTAACTCAATTTTCCCCATAATCTCTGTGGATTTTAGTGCATGGTTTTCCATAGCAGAGTGTTATGCTATGTCGAGTTACAGCAAAATTGCCTATACTTAAATGCAACAATTGTCTCCTTAACTCTTCAGATAAACAGTCCTCTGTCACTTAATCTTTCTTTGTATGTACTGGTGTGCCATAACCTTACTAAGTTCACTGATTGAGTACTTTTAGAAAGGCATATAATGCATGAAATATGTCCTTGGCTGGTAGAGAAGAAGCCAGGGGACATGGTTGGAAGATGGAAAACATAGACAGATCATATGATCCCACTGAAATTTTTGTTGTATCATTTTCTCAGATTTCTTAAGAGGCTATGAAGGATTGCACTTATTCCGGGGTTAGCTATTTCATGACCCTAAGGGTTGCATGTGACTCTTTTGAGCTTAATGGGTAACTTTTAAAGCAAAAAGGAGGAAAAAAATATCATTCTACATTGCTTTGATGATGCAATTCAAAGTAATATATTCTTTGGGATTATAATGTAGAAAAATGTGAAGTTCTCATCAACAGCAACAGAGGAGGAAAAGTTAATTCAAGTCATATTTATTGAATATCTACTATGTGCAAGAAAGATGACTGGTATCTCATCCTCATTCCCTCCCTCTACTAGAGGATAAGGGTAGATCCTCTGACTATTGTACAACAGGCTTGTACTTTATGAGAACGTTAAGTTCTAAAGTCATTTCATTAGGAAAAAAATCACATAGCTAAAAATCACTTTATAAGAGTCTTTAAATCATATAGAGTATGGTATCTGTAGTTCTTGACAAAAAACCAAAATGTATGAACATTTCTTGTGTGAGGAACAGAAAAAGAGGATTGTATATGATGTCATAACTATATTACGTGTAGCTTTTGTTAAAAGTTTAGATTAAATTTAACTTGATTAGATTAATACTGCCTTGCTTGTATATGTTCCTCCTGTCCCCAAACTTCTGTCTCTGCATTCTGTGTGTATATACATAGGAGATATGTGCACATACACCCACCTACATGTATATAAACACACACATGTACACACATAAATATATATATATACACACATATATATTTTCTTAATTTTTTTTCTATTCTTTAGGGGAGGTATCATCATTACTTCCTCCCCACACCCTCCGAACCCCTTCCCAAAAAATATCAACTTTCCCTCCTAACAAAATAAAAGCACACATTTTTCATGTCCAATAATGTATGTATTTCATCCCTTTTCCAAGATGCAAGAAGCATAATTTATCTGTCAGTCTCCTGGATTAGTCATTTCATTAATCAATGCTTTTTATTATTTTACAGTTATTGTCCTTTACAGCACCGTAGTCATTATATAGCTTGTTCACCTTGTTGTGCTTAGCTCACTCTGCAGTAAATCATAAAAGTCCTCCCAGATTTTGATGAATCCATTTTTGTGGTTGCTGAGTCATTACAGTGATGTCCTACTCTTCATAACCCCATTTGACATTTTCTTGGCAAAGATATTGGCGTGGTTTCCCATTTCCTTTTGCAGACCATTTTGCAGATGAGGAAACTGAGACAAAACAGGTTTATATCACTTACCCAGAGTCACCTGGGACCAGATTTGAATGCAAGCAGAGGAGCCTTCCTGACTTCAGGCCCAGCACTCTATCCACTGTACCACTTAGCTGAAGCCATACTTTTCATCATTTTTAAGGGCAATAATATTCTGTTATAGTTATATACCATAATTTGTTCAGTCATTACCCATCTGATCAACCCTTTAGATTCTAGTTCATTGCTACAACAAAAAGTAATGCAATAAATATTTTTCTGCATTTAAGTCCTTTCCCTCTTTCTTTGATTTCTTTGGGGTATGTGTCTGGTTGGATGGTTTAACTGGGTCAAAGAGCTTAGTGACTTTTTGGAGTATAATTCTAAATTACTTTCCAGAATGATTGGATCAATTTTCAGCTCCACCAACAGTAGATTAATGTGTCTGACATTCAGCGACCTTTCCAACAATTTGATTATTTTTTTTTAGTCAATCTGACAAGTGTGTTAGAACCTCAGAATTATTTTTATTTGCATATTTATTATTATTAGTGACTGAGCACTTTTTCTTTAGTTATTGATAACTTGCCTTTCTTCTTTTGAGAATGTCTTGTTCATATCCTTAGACCACGGGAAATGGTTCTTAACCTTATGAATTTTGTCAATTCCCTATCTATCTCGAATATTCAATGTTATTGAAAGAAAATTTTCCCAATTAATTATTTTCTTTCTAACTCTGCATTGATTTTGATTGTGCAAAATCTCTTCAGTTTTATATAATCAGATCATTTTATTTCTATGAGCTTCTCTATCTCTTATTTAGTCAAGAAGTCTTCTGCATCCAGGATTTGAGGAGGTATCACTTCAGTGTTTCTCTATCATATAACTTTTTATGAGCAGTTAAGTGGTGCGATGGATAAAGTAAGTTCATCTACTTGGACACTTACCAGGTGGTGGGCAAATCCCTTCACCCTGTTTGCTTCAGTTTCCTCATCCAAAAATGAGCTGAAGAAAGAAATGGCAAACCACTCCAGTATCTTGCTAAGAGAACTCCAATGGGGTTATTAAGAGTCAGATAAGACTAAAACGGATGAACAAGAACAGCAGATGACATTTTATATCTAAGCCATATATCCATTTGGAACTCATTATTTAGTTCATCCACATTAGCTGTAAGCTTTTGAAAGTGCTTATAAGTATTCAGTGTATACACTGTATTCAATTTATAGTTAGTTTGATGACTCTTTTAGCTTACTGTCTGACACATAATAAGCACTTAGTAAATGCTTCCTCTCCCCCTTTATCTGCATGGCACTTTCTGGACCAACACATAACTAGATAAAGAATGAGACATTCTTTATTCCTCTTGTCTAGACAGCTTGAAGTCTGATTTCAATGTCTATTTTGGAACTGCAATCTCTTTCATGACAATTTGCAGATTTCCTTCAGAGCCCAGGAAGGTTACTTTTTAAAGTTCACTCCATAGACCTTTGGGAATGTTGATGATATATCACCTAGTGACTACTTTGATGGCAAAATTCCCTTTTCTTCCTCTATACCTTTCTTTTGAGGAGCCATCCTTCCTGGAATCACATAGAAAAGGTCACTCTTGGTTTTAGAGAGATATTTATCACATTAAAGAATAGTACATTTATTCCTATGCTTTTTAATGTAATTAACATAATTTTGTCATAAAGTTTTTTTCTGCATCTAGTAAAATAATCATATGATTTGTATTATATTTATTATTAATGTTCTCTTTTACATGACTAGTTTTTTAAACAAAAACTAATCTTGAATTCCAGGAAAAATTCAAGTTGCTCATCATGTATTATATTTAGAGTGTATCGCTACAGCTTCATTAGTAACATTTCATTCATTTTTTTAAATCAATATTCATTAGAATTTAGTTTTATTTGTTCTCTCTATTTTACCTCTTCCTACTTTAGTTATTAGAACTATATTTGTTTTATAAAAGGAATTTGGAAGGATTTCTTTTTACTCTATTTTGATAAACAACTTATGCAATATTATAATTAATTGTTCTTTGAATGTTTAACAAAATTCTCTCATAAATCTATCTTGTACTAAGGGATTTTTCCCCTTTGGGCTTGTTCAATTTTGTCCCCTTTATGGCTTGTCTAATTTTGTTTCCGAGGACTGAGTTACTTAAAGCCTGTACTTTTCTTCCATTTTATTTAAATTTTCAGTTTCCTTGGCATATAATTAGACAAAATAATTTCTAATAATTCATTCATTTTCTCTTCATTGACTGTGAATTCTCATTTTTAACTTTAAATATTGGCAATTCACTTTTCTTTCTTTTTAGCAGATTATTTAATGGTTTATCATTTTATTAGTTTTTTAATAGTTTGTTTTTAATTATCAACTTGATGGCTTATTCACTTTTAACTTTTTCTTTTCTTTTCAGAATTTCTATTTTTGTGTATGTTCAAAGCTTTTACTCAAGAAAAGGAAGGGAATAAGTATTTCTATAGGTCTTACTACATGCCAGGCACTCTTATGTGTTTTGTAAATATTTCATTTGTTCCTTGCAACCCCGTGAGATAATTATTCTCATTTTATCATTGAAACAACTGAAGAAAAAAGAAGTTGTGATTTACAGAGCTAGTAAGTATCTAAGACTGGATTCAAACCCAGGTCTTCCTTCACCACCTAGCTAGCCACTTTATTTGTTGAGTTTCTAAGGATTTTTTAGCTGCATATCCAATTAATTCATTGATGTTAGTTTTCTCTTGTATTGTTGAAAACATTTGGAGAGTAAACATTTCCTATAAGGACAGCTTTGATTATGTACGTTGTTGTCATTTTCTTTGACCCACTAATCTTTTTTAAAAAATTAATTAATTGCTTGCGTAATTTTTAGTTTTCAACATTCACTTTTATAAGATTCTGAGTTCTAAATTTCCCCTCTCCCTCCCCTTCCACTTCTCCAAGATGACATGCAATCTGATATTGATTCTACATGTACAATCATATTAAACATATTTCTACATTAGTCATGTTATAAAAATGAATCAGAACCTAAGGGGAAAACCGCAAAATAAGTAAAAAGAAAAGAGAGAAAATACTATGCTTTAATCTGCATTCAGATTCTGTAGTTCTATGGATAGCATATTCCATCTTGAGTCTTTTGAAATTGTCTCAGATCCTTGCATTGCTGAGAAGAGCTGAGTCTATCTAAATTAGTCATTGCACAATGTTGCTGTAAGTTGGTACGGTATCCTCCTGGTTCTGCTCATTTCACTCAGCATCAGTTCATGCAAGTCTTTCCAGGTTTTTCCAAAATCTGCCTGCTCATCAATTCCTATGGAACAATAGCATTCCATTACATTTCATATGTCACAACTTGTTCAGTCATTCTCCAATTGATAGGTATCTCCTGTATTCTAATTCTTGGCCACCACAAAAAGAACTGCTATAAATAATTCTGTACATGTGGTACATGTTCTTTCCCCATTTTTATGATCTTTTTGGGATACAGATCTAGAAGCAGACTCATGAATTCTTTAGGATTTAATTATTTAGTCCATATTTTGGTTTGAATCTTTCTTTCAAATACCCTCAAATGATTATAATTTTTTATTATGTTGTAGTCACTGAAGTATATATTGATTTTATATTTTTATTCTGAGTTTTTGCTTGCACTTGTAAAGTTACTGTCTTTTGGTCTTTGGAATTTCTGTTAACCAATAGTATCACTTCGTGGTTCTTGTTGTTTTCTTCTGTTTACTCTTATTTACAGCTTCAGTTCTTAGATTGGGACTTTCTTTCTGGGTCAAATTCCATCCAGTTCATCACTATTGTGTTTGGCACTGTGCCCTCTATAATCTTGATGCCCTTTTCATTCTAGTTGGAGTAACTGGAACTAAGCCCTAGTCTGGTGTGTTTCTGTTATCTTTTCTTTGTACAATCCTTTCTAATTTTAGCTCTGCTATACCCCAGTCAGATGCTACAAACCACCTTGATTTCAAACTTCCTGCAAGGACCCCTAGGGGAGAAATGAGTTGGTCCTGTCTTTTATAGAAGTCGCCAGACTTTGAGGAGCACACAAACAGGCTATTTCTCTCCACACATTAACGTATGGGGACATTTTCTGCCTCTCACTTCTGTTCAGACAGGCTAGGGTTAGGTTTTGGCTTCAGATCCTCAGTATTGGATCTTGTGCTAGTTTGCAACTCCCCTTGAAACACTCTCATTCAGAGTACCAGCTGGCTTAATGTCTTTTTACCAGAGCTTGCTTTGGCTTTGCTCATATTTCTCCTAGCTTCTGCCAACTTCCTGCCCATTTACAAGGGTTTAAAATTATTTCCCTCACATGACTTCTTTCTAACTACCTGTTTACAAGGGACTTCTCTTCCGGAACTCTCAGGCTTCAGATCTTTTTACCTGAACTTCTGCTGGCTTCTCTGGTGCCAGCCTTCCCAATTGCTGAGTTTCTTACCATCTCTTCATGATATTCTAGACTGGGTGGAAGAGGTTAATTGTATTTCTCTAAAGTTTTTTATTGCTTTATCTAGGATCCTTTTCAGATATTTACTAGCATATATGTTGGAAAGGGGGCTCTGTCATAATCTTTCACATCTCTACCTTAATTTGAAATGAGTATTGTATCTTTAAAAGGTTATAAGGAGAAAGGAGCCTGGGGTCTCTTTAAAATTAGAAAGTCTGCATCAAAAAGAAGATGGATTTGAGGTGGTTGCTGGGAAAACAATTGAATGTAAATGTTATTTTTCACTACACCCAACTAAGCTATTGATCAGCCACACAAAGGCTGCATCTCAGGGTTTCCACATCCTAATCAAAAACTCTGACATCTTTCTATTTGACCACATTCTCCTATTATTCCACCTATCAACTTATTCTTCACCCTTATCACCATCTCCAATTCCTCCACTTCCTCAATACTTTTCTTGGGCTATTACCCCTATTCTGTCTTCCCTTTCCTCCCTTCTATATCTTGACAGTTAACCGATTCAACTGCACACTGACATCAATTCTCAAATCCCTTACCCCTTTATAGTGTCATCACTCATCCCCTTCTAAACCCAAGTCCTGGATTACTTCCACCAATTGCCTATTTTTCTCCTCCTTCTGAATTTGTTGCTGAATATATCTGAAGAAATTCACAGAATAATGTTGACTAGATATACTATAAATCCATACTATTCAACTTCAACTAGATATTCATTACAGCAAGGCAATCTTTTTCCCCTTTCAATTAATTCCTTATTGCACTCTCCACAGAAGCTATTCCAAGTCTTTTCAAGCTTCCCATATATGTACGTATTCCCTACCACTGTCTCAATTAAGGATCTTGCTCCTTACTTTAGTAAAGAACTTGACGTCATCTACCATGAACTCCCTCATCTCCTCTTTATCTCAAAACACACTTTCTCTCCCTTTCCTCTATGTCCTGATAATGAAGTGGCCCTTCCCCTTATCCAGTCAACCCCTCTTTATGTGCCCTTGATCCCATATGCTCTCATATTCTCTAGCAGATTGCCTTTTCAATCATCTCCTTCCTCTCTGTCTCTCTCTGTGTCTCTCTGGGTCTTTCTCTGTCTCTGTGTCTCTCTGTTTATAACTTTCTCTGTCTCTGTCCCTCTCTCTCCTTGTCTCTCCTTTATATTCTCTCTATCACTATACTTATACTGGTTCTTTTTCTAGTGCCATTCAACATGCCCCACCCTCTCTCAAACAAATACTCTTCACTTAACCCTACCAACCACATGCTATCAACCTATATCTTTTCTTCCTTTCTTAGTCCAACTGTTAGAAAAAAGCTGTCTATCCTCAGATTACCTGAACTTCCTCTCTTGTCACTCACTTCTTAGCCCTTTGCAATCTGAATTCCAAATTCATCATTCAATTTAAAAAGTTCTTGCCAAAGCTACACTTATCTCCTAACTGCAAAATCTGATAGTTTTTTCTTAATTGTCATCATATTTGTCCATATCACAATTCCAAACTCTGTATGTCCTGGATTCTCCTGCTCATCTTCCTCCTCCTTCTTCCTTTACTCTCTCTCTCTCTCTCTCTCTCTCTCTCTCTCTCTCTCTCTCTCTCTCTCTTTCTCTCTCTCTCTCACACACACACACACACACACAAACACACACAGAGAAGTATATTTTCTCCCTCATCATTCAATTTCAGTAGGATGAATTTTCATGTGGATGACTCCTATATCAATATATCCTGCCCTATTCTCTCCCCTGAATTTTAGTTCCATATCACTAAATTGTTGGACATTTCAAATTGGATGTTCTCAATGAAAACATCACAAATTCAGCAAGTCTCAAATAGAACTATTATCTTTGCCCCTAAATCCTTCTATGCCACAAATAAGGTTAAGAACCCCTAACTTTCACAAAATCAACTACATATACTCAGTTGAGGTAGGGGGAAGAAATTTAAATAGTGTGGGTAGAGGGATCTGTATCTCTTCTCCCATTTTTCCATTCTACTCAATATTGCTGGAAGAAACAAGACAGGGGAGACATGAAATTGCTCCTATGTAATTGATCTCAGTCTCAGTTTCCAAATGTCTCTCATAACATAAACATCTCATTGTCTTGAGTGTAATTCTAGAATCTCCCTTTCATCCTACTATTTATTCTATTTAGACTGGAAAAATTAATAAGAAGTGTAATACTAGTTAGCATTCCCGAACAGCTAGGAGGTTCCTGATGGTCTCTTTGACTTCTGGTGAATCCAAAAGAAGAACAAGTTATATCATGCTATGGTCACCTTCCAGTATAATCTCATTGATGTGCAAAGCACTTTCAAGAACATATTTCCCCATTCATCAATCTTTTCTTGGCAAAATCTTTGACTACTTTTTTATTTCCTTCTATTTGACTGGTCTTTGTTCCTGCTTATTTCCTGATCAATCAATAAATTAATAAGCATTTATCAAATGCCTAGCATGTGCCTGCCACTCTTATAGATGCTAAGGATGCAAATATAGAGAATGAAGCTATTCCCATTCTTAAGTAGCTTATATTGTTAATAGGGAGACAAGTATAACAATTTTGTATATTTATAGATTACATATACAGCTACAATTCTATAAAACAACCATAAAAAGAATAATTGCAAAAGATTAATCAAATTAAGATAATGATGGAGAGGGATATTAGTAGTTGGAGAGATTAGGAAAGACTTCATGTAGAAAGAGATGCTTGAGTTGTGTCTTGAAGAAAGAGGGGTTCTATGAAGTTGATATGAGGAGGGCATATATTACAAGCATGGGGGACAGTCAGGAAAGGCATAGAAATGGAAGATGGAAGGTCATGTATGAGGAACAGAGAGAAAACCAGTTGGACTGGATAATAGAGAGTATTGGCGATGCAATAACATACTTTGGGTCTAGAAAAATAGGTTGAGGACAGGATGTGAAAGTCTTTAAAAGTTAAGAAGATGAGTTTATACTTTATCCTAGAGTCAACAGAGAGTTTATGAAGTAGGGCAATGTCATGATCAGATCTATGATTAAGGAATCACATTGGCAGATTGTGAACGATTCCAACTTTAAGGGGAGAGACTGGAGGCAGTGAGATCTTGGAGAATTATTGCAATAACTTGGGTGATATGTGATATTGGTCTGAAATAAAGTGGTGGCTATATGAGTAGAGAAAGGAGGTCAGACATGAGAGACATAGAAGTAGATGCTGCAAAATTTGGCAGCTTGCTGTCTGTGTAGAGTTAGAGTCAGAAGGTCAGATGATAAACCTAAGAACCTGGAAGAATGATGATTTGTTGGATAGAGACAGGGAAATTTGGAAGAGGGGAGTGTGTAAGGATTTCTTATTAATTCTTATCCATTCTACATTCCAGTCACATTGTCTTTTCTTTTCTCTTCACTACATGACATTCCATCTCTAGTTAGGCTGTCCCCCATGCCTGGAATGTCTTTTTCTTCATCTCTGCTTCTTGGAATCCTTCATATTCTTCAAGGATCAGCTCAAGTACCAGTGCCAGAAAAGAGTTCCTGATTTGTGACTTTCCCCACCCCCAGTAGTTACTGTTCTCCTCTTGCCCCAAATTACTTTGTATTTACAATCCTTATTTTGTGTACAGGGCAGCTAGGTGGCATGGTGGATAGAGTGCCAGACCTAGAATCAGGAAGACTAATCTTCCTGTGTTTAATCTGACCTCAGACATTTTTCAGCCTTGTGAACCTGGGCAAATCACTTAACCCTGTTTTCCTCATCTATAAAAATGAACTGGAGAAGAAAATGGCAAACTACTCCAGTATCTTTGCCAAGAAAATTCCAAATGGGGCAACAAAGGATCTGACAAGACTGAAAATGACTGAACAACACTTTGTATGTATTGTGTATTTACTCATCTGAACACATTTTATTTCCCCCACTGTAGAACATAAGCTCCCCGAGGGAAGGGACGAAATTCATTTTTATTTTTGTAACCCCATGCTTCAAACAGTGGTTAGACCATTATAAGTACTTATTTAATAAATACAAATGCTTATTCTTGCTTCCATGACTGAAATCAGTGCATATAGCAATAGCACTGTTATTTGAGGTCAGAGAAGAGAAACAAAGAAAGACAAGAGAGACTGAGAAACAGAGAGACACAGGGAGAGAGACAGAGAGAGACAAAGAGATATAGACAGGTACAGAAAAGGAGAGATAGAGAAAGGGGAGGTAGAGAATAGAACATGACTATAATTCAATGCAGCTATAACTCAGTGTGTGAAGGCTTCTAAAAATTTGGAGGCCTGACAATGACTGCATACCAAAGACAGTAAATGAGCATGTGGCTAGCAACCTGGGAGCCTTGGTGGTTTGTGCAAGAGCGTAGAATTGTGGAAGTGAGTCCAGGTTTGAAACAGCATGGGATCCTTAAGTATTGAAGCTGACATACATTGCTTGTGCTTTGAGTCCTAAGAGACTGTGGGATTCATGTCCTAGTTCCTTCCCACACAGACAACCCAGTTTTGAAGATCAGATATCTCAATATTCCATTTCTGAATTCCCTTATCTTCACATAGAAAAAATGAGTTCATCTTAGGGAATGGGTAGGGGTTAGAAGAGGGGGTGAGTGAGCCCAAAGTTCAAGTTATGAATGAAATCAATAATACTAGCATGATTACCAATGAGATTCAATGAGTAGGTTAATGGTAAGACATGCTTAAAAGCACACAACACTCCTGACAACACCCAAAAAGTTGTGCGGAGTTTATAACATGTACCAACCCACTTCCTCTTGGCAAGGGGCAACTGATATTTTACTAAATGCTTATGTAACAGAGAAAAGGGGGTACTCTAGGCACAGGGAACAGTGTGAACAAAGGCAGCGTATCAGGAGAGCACATTGTATATTCTCATAAAGGCAGAAAGAACCCTGATTTGTCTAGGTTAGAGCATAAAGGGGGATAATAAGAAAGAAAATTGGAAAGGTAAGCAGATTGTGGAGGGCCTGGCAAGGCAGGCAAAAGATTTTGCTCTGAAAAAGAACAGACCTACTTCATCTTAGAGCAGTGAGGAACCTAGACAGTAAGTACCAATATGGCAATCACATTCTTATAAAACTACAAGGGTGCTTATAAATTGGAATGACTGGTGATGGTCTGGTCCGCAACCACCTTGATGTCTGACCAAGCTTTAAGAACTCAACACAGCACCTACTTTGTTTGCCTTCATGGACTTTGGAACAAATTGTTCTCATCTACCCATTCTACCAAGGGAAGGCTTCAAATGCTTTGAGTAGACATTCCCTTAATTCACTGATGGGTTTGAAATCTGTAAGTACCCCTCAACCTAGTTTAGCCTAACTGCCAATATGGTTTTACCAGGGTTTGGCCACAGTGTATGCCACTGTTGAAAGGGGGCTAGGTGACACCAGCTCTAGAGTTAGAAAGAATCATCTTCCTGAGTTCAATCTGACCTCAGACATTTACTAGCTGTGTGACCCCAGGCAAATCATTTAACCCTATTTGCCTCAGTTACTCATCTGTAAAATGAGCTGGAAAAGGAAATGGCAAACCACTCTAGCCAGTATCCTTGCCAAGGAAAACCCCAAATGGCGTCTCAAAGAGTCGGACATAACTAAAAATGACTAAACAATAACATCAACAGAAAAACTGAAAGTACAAGCCTTGTTCTTTGTCTTCCTGATTCTAGGTCCAGCACTCTATCCACCATGCCACCTAGCTGCCCTGTATACAAAATAAGGATTGTAAATACAAAGTAATCTGGGGCAAGAGGAGAACAATAACTACTGGGGATGGGGAAAGTTACAAATCAGGAAATCTTTTCTGGCAATGGTACTTGAGCTGATCCTTGAAAAATACGAAGGATTCTAAGAGGCAGAGATAAAGACATGCCAAGCTCTTTGACAGAGACATTAGCACAGCAAAAGGATGAAGTCAACCTCAGTCTCTCACTCCCTTATAATAGTAATTTGGTATATTTAGTTTACATATATATGTATGTATGCAGATATATATATTATATATATATTACATATGTATATATATATTATAAATGTGTGTATACATATATATGCATTCATATATACATATATACATTCATATATATGTATATATATTTGATAAATTCTTCCTCTTTTGAGGTCCACTATTTCAGGAGGGCTCCAGCCATGCTTCATTTCACTCCCACCATCATCTTCACCAGTTGACTTTCCCCTGAACAAGTACCCTCCCTTTGTTCCCCTGGTTATATGGGTTTTCTTTCTTTTAATAATGTAATCTCAACTAATCCAATCATTTTGGAGAACTATTTGGAACTATATTTACCCATACAGCGGTTAGGGATGCAGCACCCCATCCCACTGGAAAATCCATGTAAAAATGTTTGGCCTTCCTTCTGTACCAGAAGAATTATTAAGGTATTGATGGACAAACTATAGATATTAAACAATACCACACACATGTTATGCATTTCTAAACTCTTTCAATATCATCCTCTGGTCTTTGTGTGTTGTCTGCAGCTTCTGCAAAACTCCCCAGAAATGCCCACTGAATTTCATATGCCAACCAGAGATATAACAAAACTGTGATGGAGAAAGTTACAGCATGGAAGGGATAACTGTATATGTATATATTGCCTTCCCTGACAAAATAGAAGCTCCTTCAAGGCAAGGGAAGATTTCATTTAGGCCTTTGTAGCCTCAATTCCTTTCACAGAGTAGGCATTTAATCATGTTCATTGATAGGTTAATTGATTGCAGAATTTAAACATGGAGGATTTACAGAATTAATTTGCCCACAAAATTCTTGACAGGATTTGCAATTCTGGTATTCAGGAGCTCCTGCATGAAACCTCACTCCAGATGGTCTTCTGGTCCTTGAGAATACTTGAGAATGTGTGGCTTCCAGAACTGGTTTTAAGGAGGGGCAATTGAAGAAGACTTACACCAAGTTCATCCTAAATCATATTTTGGTCCTTGGTACCATTGTAGAGTCATACGATGGCATATAAGAATATTCTGTTATAAGAAAATTCTGATATGTTTAAAGGTGTGTGTCCCTTTAACACGCCAAGGTTTTTTCCAGTTATTATTGTTTCTGCTATCTCCCTGCCCTCTATAAAAGCTTTTATTAGAACATGGTACCTGGCATGTATATATTCTTAATAAATGCTTGTTGATTCAATTTCACCTAGCCAGTGAGAAAGCTAGAAATAGTATTGGATAAAACAGAATCCGTCTTGTGCTCATACTTTGGGCAACTTAAGACTTCAATCAGACAGGAAAAATGAAGTCTAAGCATTGGAAAAAATTTCCAATATTTAGACTTGAAACAACTACTTTTTTTAAATGAAAAAGGATACAAAGTGAAACCTTGAGCCACACTTCATCCTGTAAAAATTATTAGAAAGAGTGGAACATATATCTGTGTTGACATTGTATATTGAGTGGACCTTCTAAAACCTGTTTGTCCATATTAAGTAAATATGCTCAGGATCCCTTCCCATGCCCCCTAGTTCTTCTGCTTTTAAATCAAAGGGATTAGGATTCCTAATTAAGACACTGGAGGAAGGCCGGATCAGTTTTGCTAGTGCAAATTAGTTCAGAGACACAGCACTGCTGCTTTTCAGCTTGCTGGCAGGAGAGGCTTGTTTGATCTAACCTGATTGAGGAAATGAAATATCCCTAAGACAAAGAGCTAATATTACGCTACTGGAGAGCGACTGTGGGAAAATTGGAAACTAATGTGCATTAGCTACTGATCCAAAATGCAACCAGGGGGAAAAATGTTATTTAGAAGGAAAATGATGTGGCCCAGCTAATCCTTTGAAATGTGATGTACTGCTTTTTTTTTTTCCATTTTAAGGAAGGTACAGGAGAGAGATTCCATTAGCTTAACAAGATTCCCCATGAGCAGAGTTAAAGATGGTTCCCTTCCCCCCAAGGTTTTGCAGTACTAAGGAAAAAAGCTCTACCTCAGATCCTACAGCCAGGGGGACAATAGTATTCACATCCAAGAGCTGTCTCCATTTTTTTGCTCACTCACCTGATTCCACAGATCCTGACCCAGTTTGCTAAGATGGAGAAAGAGAGAAACTTCTGTCACACAGTGTATCAGGACTAACCAGTTTCTTTCTAATAGGTCAAATCCGGCTAAATCAGAAGAATTCTCCAGAGATGAGAATGAGACACGTAGGTTACAGAGGCCCCAGGCACCTCAGATTTCAAGTTCCCACACACTAGAGTATGGAGGTTGTTAGGATCTTTTGCAAAGATAATCATCTCAGATAACCTAATCTTACAGTAATAGCTCATTCTCCCTCTCCTTTCTTCTCTCCTTTTCCTTTCCTTTCCCTTTGCAATGTAGCTATTGTGCAAGATCCTGGAGCACATTTACAAACGTTTATGCATGACAAATTCTGTTCTATTTTGTTTGTATCTACATGTCATTTTGCAAGAAAATGAAAACTCATCATTATTTGCTGCGTGTGCTGCTAGGAATTGTAAAATTAAGGTGTGTGCGGGAGTTCATGTGAGTGTGTCTATGTGTGAGTATTGCACATGAATTGTGGATGTAGGGCTTGAGTTTGGGATTATTCCTGGTATCCAAAGTGCCTATCACGTTTGTTTTCTGGGTATCAGAGAGGGATGGTCAGACATTGGGGAAGAAAGAACATGAAAAAGATTGATTGATTTAATATTTTTAGAACAAGGGCACTATAATAAAGAACATACCCCAAATCTAGTGTGCCCCCAGGGACCCTCCAGACTGATAAAATAAGGTGAGAAATATACAACTTTTTAGTTTTACAGTATTTTTTCTTTTTTGTCCAAGGGGGAGGAGGATGCTGAGAGGGGAACCTTGAGGGTTAGCTTACTTTGCACTATCAGGAATCCATAATATTGTAGGACTGGAGTGGATGGAGGTGGGTAGTCATGTGTCCTAGCTACAGAGCTTTGAAAAAAATCAATTGTGTAACTGGATTAAAGGGAATTTGAAGGTCCTAGAGGAGGAGCCAAGTAATTTTGCTTTCCCAGGGATTAAACTGGAAAGGCAACCAGCCATACACTACAAAGTCTGAAAAATGCAATCGTTGCTACTTCTGACACTTGGCATCACAGACCCACAAATTTCTTCCCAATTGAACTTTGCTGTCCTTATACTCCACTCCGAGTCCTTTGGGTTTCATGCTAGGGCAAGGGTTGGCAGGCTTTCAAAAGTGGTCTGTCAGGGTGCCCAACCCTGTTCTTATGATGTTTAAAGATCTGATGTAGACTTTTTTGAGAGGGCAAGGCAGGCTGATGAATCTCCATGGCAGGATTAGGTCAGGAGGGTGTCCCTTCCTGTCACTAAAGAGTGACAGCATAAATATAGATTTACAAGCACAGCGTATGCTCAGATCCACTTTCCATGGAGCCATTTCCACTTGAGGCCAATTAACTCTGGCCAGTTCCAGATCAGTTGCTTAAGGGGTGTCCCTAACAGACCAAGGTTCTAAATTTGATCTCAGTCTCTTCATCAAGCTTCACTGTATTCTGAAGCCAATCCTGTACATCTAATCCTGGTCAATGCCTCTCAGGGCTTAGCACACAGTACCTAGCACATAGTAGGTATTTAATAAATATTTGTTGTCTCTCTTACTGACTGAAATGTATACCATGGATCTTAAGAGTGACCAAGGAAGAGAGATTAGCACATATATTCTAACACTACCATTAAAAGAAATTTGAAGTACGCCATATTGTTTATTTCTGGGCTAGTAGCAATCTGACAGGGTACAGGGTTGGAGGTAGTTAGGTTAGCAGGTCAGCATACTCTTTTTTGGATGGTGCCCACCTTCATGATGGTTGAATCCCCCTTTCCCAATTTCTTTCTTGGTGGGAAGGGAGAGGGGTGACTTTCCCTGGTCAATGCCTTTATTCTTTTCCTTTGGGTAGCTAGATGATACAGTAGATAGAGCTCTGGTTCTGGAGTCAGAAAGACCTGAGTTCAAATCTGACATCAGATACTTCCTAGCTATGTAACTTAACCTAGGCAAGTCATCTAACCTCTATCTTCTCAATTTTTCACTGATCAAATGGGGTAATAATGGAATCTATCTCCCAGGGTTGTTGTGGAAAGCACTTAGCACAATGCCTGGTACGCAATAGGAGCTTCAATAAATATCAAGGGACAGATGAATTTTCCAGGATGAAACAATGAAGGAAATAAATTTGTTAAGAACATCCCCATACTTATCAATCTCCTCCTCCCACCCCAAATCCATACCACTATTTTAACTCATTTTTACCCAGTGGACAAGCATGAGAAGTGGGTTCCCATAGCTCATTACTCTGTTTGGGAAATGTATAAAAATACTAAAAATCAGTATCAATAAGGTTCTTACCCATTTAGTTTCTGAACCCCTAAGTAGTGTTGGGGTTGGGAGGAGGTAGAAAAAGCTTCCTTCAAGATGATTTAGAGAGAGCGAGAGATTCTATCCTCCCTTTTCCTTTCACTGTTGTCTCTATGTCTCCCTGTCACAACCTCCATTTTTTCTGACTTTATAACAATGAAATGGAGATCAGAAACAGTTATAATTGATTGCTTTATATAGCTAGAAAGTTTGAACTAATCAAATAGAAATGATAAATCTAACTTTAAAGAACTGAGATAAGCCTTGGGAAAGGATACTCTCTCCTTGGGACAAAGAAGCAGCGGGTGGGCGGGGGGAGAAGGGAGGAAAATGGGCTATGTGAATTCTTGGTCAGTAGAAGTTCATGCCTTTCTCTTTGACCTCCATAGTCCTATCTGTCTAGGCCCAGTGCCAACGGTGGAAGCTTAGATGCTCTTGACAACAGACAAATGGGTTACCCTCAACCAAAGTCTGTCTCTCTAGCCTACACTCCACCTTCTCCCAGTTACTCACCCAATTTCCAATCTAATTACTCCCAATCTAATCATATCTCTAGGCATACTTTCCATTTCTCTTCCAAGATTGAAGCATCTTTTGAGTAAGTGATAGCCTACAGAGAATTGGCCTTCAATTCCCCCCACTTTTAGCATTGACTTCCCACAAAATGAATATCACTGTGAATTATTATTTTTAAAAATGGTAACAAAGGCATTTTAATAACAAAATTATGTCTCCT
>CM053769.1:437345761-437438404 GCA_028658325.1 Potorous gilbertii | reverse complement strand
TCGGAAAAAGAAAAACCTAATGGAAGGAATATTAGGAGAGATTTTGGGAGGAATTTAGTGCCTAGGAAAGAGCAAATTTATTTTTATTTTCTTTTTGAGTTCTGTGTTTTCACTTTCTCATGAAGGAATTTCTCTGCTCATTCAGATCATCAATTACGCCACAACTTACAATGTGTTAGAGGGCTATGAGGCACCAAGAGATTAAATGACTTAGAAGTTCTGATGGTCAGTATGTATCAGAGGTTGGACTTGAAGAGTCTTCTTGATCATGAAGCTAGCTCTCTATACACTGTGCTAGGCTGTCTCAAAATGTTATTACCCTCCAGCTATTTCAGAAATCTTCCTCATCACTGCTTGAATTACTATAGTAAGGGTGAAATCACTGCCTCTTGAGGCAGCTTAGTGACAGAGTGGATAGAGCACTGGGTCTAGAGTTGGGAAGACCTGAATTCAAAACCAGACTCAGATGTGACCCTGGGCAAGTCACTTAACCTTTGTCAGCCTGAGTTTCCTCAACTTTAAAATGGATATAATAAAAGCACCTACTCCACAGAGTTATGGTGAGGATCAAGTCAATTAATATTTGTCAAAGTGCTTAGTACAGTGCCTGGTACTGGACTAGTAGGCATTTTAAAAATTGGGCTTGTTTTCTTCCCCACCATCCAACTCCCTCTTCCTGCCTAGTCCACAAAAATCTTTGATTGCTAAAACATTTTGCTTTATATCAATCTGAAGTTACATCTGTACAACTTCTACCCATTGCTCCTAGTCCTGCCCTGTCAGTGTAAACAGGGAAATATATGTGTGTGTATACATTCGGTTAGTCATTGTCCTTCGTTCTTGAAGAGGACCAAAATGACATCACCATGATAAAGTGAAATTTCACTGTGTCCGACTGTGACTGATCAGACCAATATGAGCTCAGAATGCTCTACCACAGGTTGGGCACAGACAGTCCATGCAAATGTTTGGGATGGATATTCCAAATTTGTGCATTTTAAATTTACTCTATGCTGTCTCAATGCTGTTTTGCTTGTAGAGCACAGCACCTTCTCGGATGTGAGCATGCCATGTTGAGTGGTCCTGTGCCAGTGTCTCCCATGTTGCACAGTCAAATCCAAAGTTCATGAGAGAGACCTTGAGAGTGTCCTTGTATTGCTTCTTCTGACTACCATGTGATTGCCTGCCCCATGTGAGTTCTCCATAAAATAGTCTTTTTGGTAAGTATAAGTTTTGTATTCCAACAATGTGGCCAAACCATTGAAGTTGAGCTCTCTGAAGCATAGTTTGAATGCTTGGAAGTTCAGCTTGAGCAAGACCATTAGTTTCTGGTACCTTAAAGTGCCAGGTAATCCTCAGAATCTTCCTAAGACAGTTCAAATGGAAGAGATTCAGTTTCTTGGCATGGCACTGGTAGATATATACATATGTACACACATATGAATACATATATTATATATAACATATACTCATGAGAGTAGATATATAGATAATCTTCCTTGTGACAGACTTTAAAGCACTTGGAGACAGATATGTGTTCCCTGACACTATCACTGCCACCTGCAAATTAAATTTTCTCTTTTTCAGGATAAACATCCTTACTTCTTTCAACCAGTACTTTGACATGAAATTGAGTTTTAACCATCCAGGTAGCTTTCTACCGTATGCTCTTTAATTTAGCAATGTTCTTAATATTTAAAATCTAGGTGTTTTCATTTCTGGGTACTCAGAAATAAACTAACATTCCCGGTATGGTCTACTTAGGAGAGAATACAGAAAAATTGGCAGAGTGGATAGAGGACTGAACCTGGAGTCAGGAAGATTTGAGTTCAAATCAGACCTCAGACACATATGAACTATGCGATTATGGATAATGGTCATTTAAACTCTGACTCAGTTTCCTCACCTGTAAAATTGGAATTTTGGAAAATAATAGTATTTATCTCCCAGTGTTATTATGAGTATTGAATAAGATAATAAATGTGAATCACTTAGCATAGTTCCTGGAACATAGGAAGTGCTAAATAAATATCAGCTATTATTATTTTTTGTAAGGCTTAGCATAGTGCCTAATATATAATAAACACTCTACAAATGTGCCATTATTAATATTGCTGTTTCTATTCTCTAGTAGTGCATACTATATATACTAAGATCACATTAGCTTTTTTGGTGGTCATCTCACACAACTAGCATGTGTTAGGCTAAAACCTGTCAGAATTGTAGTTAGCACAAAGGGACTGAGCTTGGTTGGCTTGGGCACTTCTTGGGCACTCAAATACCACAGTGGAGAAAGTGGTGCTGGGAGAGCAACAAAAGACTGAGCATGATTTCTTCAAAATGGCATTTCCTCAAAATGGAAGTTTGGGGAAAAACTTGCCAATCAGAAGAGGGATTGTCAGGGATAGCAGAATCGGCACCTGGGACAACTTGGTAGAGAAGTCCAGAGAGTCACGAGTGGAGCCAGGAGAAGACTGAAGGAGAGTTGGATCAATATCTCATGCTTTCACATGGAAGAAGCAATAGACTTATTCTTCTTGACCCTGGAGGACAAAGCTTGAAGCAACTGTAAATAACTAAGTGACAGAGAAGTACCTTTGAGTCTGAGATTAAGAAATACTTCTTCGCCACAGTACACCATAGTATAAGTACATGATATTTCCAAATAGAAAAATATCATGCCAGTAGGAAGTTGAAGAGAAGAGAAAGCATGCACCATTATGGATAGAGAAAAATCTTATAAATGAGACAAACTATGCTAGATCGTCAAAGAAAACAACAGACAATCTTTCTTCTTTAAAATTTTAAAGTTTTTTCACAAATAAAACCCATGTAGTTGGAATTCAAAGATATATTGGGGGGAGGATTACATTAACTATCTTTGATAAAGGCATGGTGTGTAAAACCTATAAGTAATTGATTCAAATATATAAAAAGTAAGAGTCATTGCCCAACAGACAAGTGATGAAAGAATATAAAAAAATTATATAATATAATATAAAAATCTATTTTCAAAGAAAGAAATGCAAACTATCAATAACTATCTGAAAAAAAGGTTCAAAATCACTAAGAAGCAGAGAAATGAAAATTTTAACAAACTTGAGGTATCATCTCACATCATCAGCTTAGCAAAGGGATCAGAAAACTTCTCATTGGAAGGGCTAGAAGAAGATGGCACCAATTCATGCTAGTAGAGCCATTTCCAATTTGGAAATATAGTCAAGAAAGGTGACTAAATTATCCAAACTCTAATGTTTTAAGAGATGCCATGATACCATTTACCAAGGAGATTACTGACAGTAAGAACTGAGTTCAAATCCAGCCTCAAAAACTGACTATGTGACCCTAAGAAAGTCATTTAAACTTCTGCTTGCCTCTGTAAGATTATAAAGACTATGGTAAGACTATAAAATGAAGATGATGATAGCACCTACATCATAGGGTGCTGAGGATCCAATGAGATAGTATTTGTAAAAAATGCTTAGCACAGTGTGTGGCTGTCAACAGGAAATTACAACTTCAGAAACATGTGAAAACTAGGTTTTTTACAAGAGAAATGAGCATCCATGTAAAACACGAAGAGGTTTGCATATATATGACAGTAGCATAAAGGGAGGAAGAAAAACATACATCTCCACCTAAAGGTACATGACATGAGAGGGGAAAAGATTCAGTAAAGGTGGGAAAAGGACAAAACTCCTCCAGAAGGGCAAGAAGGCAATAACAAAAGAAGCATTCTTTTCCCGTGGGAACTCTTAGACCAGGACTTCACAACAATATGGCCAGCCAAAGGATTTCAGGTGGCCTGTCATTACGCACCATCCCTGTTTGTCATGTGGTCTGCAGCAACCTACCATCATCAGTTTGTCTCTAGTCACCTTTTACTTGGAAAGTGAGCTGCTAAAAACCTATCTGCAGCCCAAAGAAGTTTAGCCTATTTTAGTTTTGGCCGCTCCCTACTGCCAAGTTGTACAATTTTGTGCTAGATCATGTAGATAGGAGGGTCTGCTTATCTGCAAAGGTCCCACCTTCATAAGCAATTCCTCAGCCTAGTGCAGACTGGCTAGCACTTGCCTTGGCTCTCAAGGACACAGAGGGAGTCCAGAGTGGGATGTAAACAACACAGTATGTCAGCATTTCTGCTGGGGAGGGGCAGGGCAGGGGCTTTGTCCTTGACACATTCAGGGCCTCCTGCATACTCCAGGTCCAATGTTTCTGGAAAATATGGCAACTTGAATAGACAAGTTCAGGGAACCCCTTAACATTCCTTAACATGGCACATAATAAGTGCTATATAAAGGTTTATTCCTCTTAGGGGGATGCATGTTGTAAGAGTATATTTGTGAGAAAGTTTCAGTTGTGTCAAAAATCACATAAATCCCATATCAATAAAACCTAAAAAGCTAAGTATGCCATCTCTGCAAGACTCCCTTGATCTACCAGTCTAGTAACCCTGTCAAAAAAAAAATGAAAAAAGATAAGTTCAGCATAACCTCACAGAGTCATAGAATTTGAGATTCCAAAGGAACCTTAGAGGTCATCTGGATTAATCCAAGTCTGAACAGAAATCCCTTCTTTGACAGCCTTGACAAAATGACATCTGACCTCTTCTTGGAGGCTTCCAGAGATAAGAAACCCACTACTTCCCAAAGCAATCCATTCTCACTTCAAGACAGTTCTAACAGTTGTGCAGTTTTGCTTTCTATCAAACTGCAGTCTATCTCTCTGCAACTTCTACCCACTGCTTCTAATACTGTCCTCTGAGGCCATTTGAACAAGTATAATCCTTCTTTAACATGACAGCCTTTTGGAGAGTAAGCAGTAGTAGAAAACAGTAGTAAATATAACCTCAGTGTTGGAAGAAAATACAGAGATCTAGTCCTGGGGCCCTTCATCTTTTTTTGTGATGTAGATGAATTGATACTCCACCTTCAACAAAAGAAAGTGTACACATAAGATACTTTTAAGTTCAATCCACATAATTAACATTTTTCTCTTTCACTTTCTTAAATCTAGACAATAAATCAAGTTTTGATTTGTAGTATTCGATGTTTTCTGTGGTGTAAATACTCATGCTTAAAATTTAACACTCAGCTCATACCATTCCACAAGAGCTGGCTGCAGTACCACACACCCTCGCATGGACCCCATTGGCAATCTGGTGAAAAATATTTAAATACTTAGAATTATAAAAGAAAGCAGTTATAGTGAAAGCTATATATACATATATACATATTTGTGTATAATATATACACACTATATCAATTTATAGGTAGAGAGATAGATATAAATATATATAGATTAAAACCAAGTTCACAGACTTCAGTATAGAAACCCTTACTCTGGTTCAACTTTTATTTTCCAGGTAAGCCAAAAGTACTAAGGGATCTGCTAGTCAATGACAGAGCTAGGATGAAAATAATGTAAGTTTATATTTACCTAAAATTTACATTTGTACAAAATAACTTTATACTTACCTAGATTGTTAATATTTAGAAAGTACTTTTCTTACAACAACTTTGCAAAATAAGTGTTTAAATGCACTGCTACCCCTGCTTTATAAGCAATGAAACATTTAATTAATTTAATGTTATTACATTAAAGTTTAGAGAGGTTAAATGAATTTTTTAAAAATTTAAATAATTTCTCTTTTGGAAAAATAATCATTTTCCAGTAAGATTCACAAATAGTCCTTTATTTTAATAAAGAAAAATAATATGTATCTCTATGTAGTGCTTTCATCACTGAATCGTTTCATATAATTCTTCCTATATTTCTCTTAATAACATTTTTTGTTTCTTATGGTACAATAACATCCCATCACATTTATATATCATAGTTTATTCAGTTATTCTTCAAATGATGGAAATTTGCTTCATTTCCAGTCCTTGCTTCCACAAAGAGTGTTTCTATGAATATTTTGATGAATAATTTTGTCATCACCCCAACCGTGGGTTCTCACATCATTTCATTTCATTTACCAGAATGTTTGGAACAATTCACAGCTCTATTAATGTTGTATTAGTGTTTCTGTGCCCCAAAGCTCCTCTAACACTGACTACTTCTTTCCTTTATAATCTTTATCACTTTGAGAGTTATGCACCAAAAGATCACAGTTGCTTCCATTTGCATTTCTTATTAAGTGCATTGTCAGTGGTTGCAAAGGTTTTTAAAATGTCAGTCAAAATTTCCTGATGCTTAGTTCAGTTACCTTTCTATTTCATTGACTATTTTTTATTTTTCTTTTGTTGTTTGTTTTTAATATGGCCCATGTTATTTAAAAAACAAACAAACAAAAAAAGACAAGTTGGGTTCAGCTATCTAGTCATTTAAATAGATAGCATATTAAAAAGAGCCTTTGATTTAAAGCCAAAAGACCTGGGATTGCATCTCAGCTTTGCTACTTATTGCTACTATTACAATGAGCAAAACTATTCATCTTTCTTGGCCTCAGTTTTCTCATCTGTAAAATGAGAAGCTTGGAGGAGGCAATGTCTCAGGTTCCTTCCAACTCTAAAGTCCTATGTTCAGAAATACTTGATGACAGCTATATCTGTCCTAAATTTTCTATTCTCATTTCTGGAAAATACAAGTGTCTACATCGAGTGCCTCCATTTCTCCACCATCCAACTTCTCCCTATCTTCATGTAGTCTGATTATCACCTCTATTCAAAATAATCTCTCAACCCAGCAAGAAGAATAAGAAAGAAATTAAATTCAAAATAATTGCAGACTATAAAATATTTGGGAATCTACCACCAAAACACACATAAAAACTATGACTATAACAATGCTGTACAAAATGAATATCACATGAATACAAAAATACTCCATAGAAGTAAGGATAGACCTAAATAATCAGGGCAATATTCATGGCTTCTGGCTAGGAGGTCCCAAAGTAATAAAAGTGACAGTACTACTTAATTTACTCATTTAATGTTGTACCAATCAAACTACCAGAAGATTACTTTGTAGAGCTGGAAACAATCATAACAAAATTCATTTGGAGGAACAAAAGATCAAAAATATCAAGAGAAATAATGGAATAAAAGTGGGAAGGAAAGGGACCTAATAGCAATAGATATCAAACTATGCCAGAAACCAGCAATCATCTATTCAGGGTTGGGAAACTTTTAACCATGAGGCCTCTAGGTCCTCAAGTCCAGCCCTGTGATTGAAATTGACTTGAGGACTTAGAGGATCACATGTGGCCTGGAGGCCACAGGCTCCCCACCCCTGATCTATACCATTTGTTACTGGTTAAAAAATAGAAAAGTTAAACAGAAAAGATTAGGTACACAAGGTACAGAAACAAATGAACATGACAAGGTAATGTTTAATAAACCCAAAGACCCCAGCTACTGGGGTAAGGACTCACTATTTGACAAAACTTAATGGTAACCTGGAAAACAATCTTCTGTAAATTTTGTTTAGAGTAATATCTCACACCATAATAAACTCTAAAAGGAATGTGACTTAGGTATAAAATGTTGTATCATAAAGAAATTCGATGAATAGGAAACAATACTCCTTTTGCAACTATATACATAGGGGAAGAATTTTTGACAAAAGGATAGAGAAGATCACAGAAGAGAAAATGAACAATTTTTACTACATAAAATTGAAAAACTTCTATACAAATAAAAATATTGTGCATAACATTAGAAGGCAAACAGTACTTGTAGGGGAGGATCTTTGCATTGTTTCTCTGAAAAGATTGCAAACAAAGGATATGTAGAGAACTGATTCACATACAGAAGAATAAGAGCCATTCTTTGATTGATAAATGGTCCAAGTGTATGGACAGGTAGTTCTCAGATGAAGAAATGCAAGCTCTCAACAAACGTGGAAAACGCTCTAAATCATTAATAATAATGAGAGAAATGCAAATTGACAATACTCTGAGGTTCCATCTCATACTTATTAGTCAATAAACATTTATTAAGGGCCTACTGTGTGCCACGCACTGTATGTGCTAAGTGTAGGACATACAACAAAAGGTATAAGACAGACCATGCTCTCAAGGAGCTTAATTCATATGCAAATAACTCTAAAAACAAACTAAATCCAGGATAAATTGGATCTAATCAACAGAGGAGAAAGTAATAGAATGAAGAGGGATAGGGAAATGTTTTCTGTAAAAGGTAAGTTTTTAGCTGAAATTTGAAGGAAGCCAGGGAAATCCAGGAGGTAGAGGTAATGAAAGAGAACATGCTATGCAGGGAGGACAGTCAGAGAAAATACCTGGAGTCAGGATTTGGAGCATCTTTCTCCAGGAACCAAGGAGACCAGTGTCATTGGACTGATGAGTACATAGCAGAGTGTACAGGGAAAGAAGGCTGGAAAGGTTGGGAGGAGGAGAGGCAGGTTATAAAGGATGTTGAATGCCAAACAGAACATTTTATATTTATTCCTGGAGGTGATAGGGAATCGATGGAGTTTATTGAATAGGGGATTGACATAGTTAGACCTGTTCTTTAGGAAGATCACTTTGATAGTGATAAGGGAAGTATGGACTAGAATAGGGAGATATTTGTGACAGACAGGCTAATGCAATAGTCCCAGAGTGAGATGATAAAGGCTTGCACCAGGGAAGGGTGGAAGGGAATAAGTATTTATGTAGAACCTACTTTGTTATTATTGCATTTGATCAGGACAGTGGCAGCAGCAGAGGAGAGAATGGAATGCACATGAGAGGTGTTACATAAGTAAGATCAGCAGACCTTGGCAACAAATTGGATATTGAAAGAGGGGGTGAGAGAGAGAGTAAAGGATAGAAAATGGGTGACTAGGAGGATGGTGGTGCCCTTGATGTTAGTAGGGAAGTTTAGATTAGTAAAGATGTCAAAAAAAAATGATAATTTTTGGAAGCAAGGTGGGAAGACAGGTGCACTAATGTACTGTAGGTGTAATTTTGAGGTAGGCTAGCATTCTGGAGAGCAATCTGGAACTCCAAAAGTCATTAATTGCATACCCTTTGCACAAGTAACACTACTACCAGGATTATATTCAGAAAGTATTAAAAATAAAAGGAAAGAATCAACATGTACATATATATGCATTTGTGTAACTTTTATGGTAGCAAAGAACATAAAAACAAAGAGGTACCCTCAATTATAAACAAATTATGTTATGTGAGCATAATAGTACATGATTACCAATGGAAGGGATTGATTCAAAGAAACATGGGATGAATTGAATGAAGTGATGCAGTATGAAATGAGCACAATGATAACAATTTACATAATGACAATAACATTGTAAAGTAAAAATTTGAAATGGAATCACCATAGAGGATCAATTGTGAAGACACCACCCATCACTTGACAGATGATGGACAGAAGATGCAGAATGAAATGTACATTTTCAGATATGGTCAATGTATGGATTTGTTTTGATTGATTATTCTTACTTGTCACAAGTAAAGAATTTTTTTTTAATTGGGAGTGTGAGGTCCTGAAGAGGAGGGAGAGAGAGACAAAGGTTAACTATGTCCAAAAAAAAAAAAAGAAGAAGAATCCTTAGTTGCCTTCCTCTGTTTGGGACATTTAGAAATGTTCAAGTTAACTGGTGGTTATCAAGCCCAAAATAACAAAAAAAAATAATTATCTTAAAAAAATAAACAAATGTGAAATATCTTATCAGAAAAAAACTGACCTGGAAAATAGATCCAGGAAAGATAATTTTAAAATTATTGGTCTACCTGAAAACAATGATCAAAAAAGAACCTAGGCATTATCTTCCAAGAAATTGTCAAGGAAAACTGCCCTGATACTCTAGAAACAGAGGGTAAAATAGAAATGAAAAGAATTCACCAATCACCTCCTGAAAGAGACTCCAAAAGGAAAACTCCTGGGAATATTGTAGCCAATTGCCAGTGTTCCCAGATCAAGGAGAAAACATTGCAAGCAGCCAGGAAGAAATAATTCAAGTATTGTGGAAATACAATCAGGATAACACAGGATTTAGCAGCTTCTACATTAAGGGAGCGAGGGTTTGTAATATGATAACCCAGAGGTCAAAGGAGATAGGATTAAAACCAAGAATCACCTTCCCAGAAAAACTGAGCATAATACTTCAGGGAAAAAAATGGAATGTCAATAAAATAGAGAACTTCCAAGCATTCTTGTTGAAAAACCAGAGCTGAATAGAAAATTTGACTTTCAAATACAAAAATCAAGAGAAACATGAAAAGGTAAACAGGAAAAAGAAGACATAAAGGACTTATTAAAGTTGAACTGTTTACATTCCTACATAGAAAGATGACATTTGTAACTCATGAGACCTTTTTCAGTATTAGAGTAGTTAGAGGGAGTATATACATACATATGTAGATGTGTATGGGTATGTATGTATGTGTATATTATATATGTGTAGGTATATATATATATACTTGAATGTATTATGTGTGTACATATCTAGATAGATAGATAGATAGATATACACATAGACAGAGGGCACAGGGTGAGCTGAATATGAAGGGAGAATACCTAAAACATAAAATTTACTACTGAATGGAATGAACTAGAAAAGAAAGGGAGAGGTATAATGTAGCAAATCATCTCACATAAAAGAGTCAAGAAAGAGCTTTTACAATGGAGGGGAAGAGCAGAGGAGATGAAAGGGAATAAGTGACCCTTGCTGTCATGGGATTTGAGTTAAGGAGGGACTGACACACACTCATTTGGATATGGAAATCTATTTTACCCTGCAGGAAGGCTGGGAAGAAGGGGATAGGAGAGGGAAGATGACGAAAGGTACAGCAAATTGGGGAAAGGGATAATCATAAGCAAACACTATTGTGGGAAGACAGGTCAAGGGAGAGAATGGAATAAATGGAGGGCAGGATAGGTCAGAGGGAAATGTGGTTAGTCTTTCCCAACATAACTATTATGGAAGTGTTTTGCATAGCTACTCATGTATGACCTATATTGAATTGCTTGCTTTCTCAATGAGGATGGGTGGAGAGGGAGGAAGAGAGAGAGGATATGGAACTTAAAGCTTTAATAACGAATGTTAAAAATTGCTTTTTCATGTTACTGAAAAAGAAGCTGTACAGGCAATGGGGTATAGAAATCTATTTTGCCCTAGAGGAAAATGGAGGGGAGAGGGATGGAAAAAGGAGAGTAATTGAAGAGAGGACAGATTAGAGGAAGGGGTAGATGGGGTGAATGTTGTCATGGGATGGGGAGAAAATTTTGGAAGTGAACATTGAAAAATGAAAAATAAATTTCATATATATATATATATATATACACATATATATATACATGAACAAAAGGTAAAAAGCATTCAACATGAAAACACAACAAACTAATCTCTCAAAAATCATCAAATTCAATCTCTGCTATCATCTACCTTGACTTCTAAGACGTATACTCTACTGTTTGCTGACCTGTACTTCATGAAGTCATAAAACTCTTTTTAATCACCGCTTTCTTTTCATTTTTCATTAACAATGTATTGCTATTAGCAATGTATTCTAGAAATTTTCCAAAAATCAGTGTTAAGCTGTCTGGCCTATAATTTGCTTGTCCTACTCTGTATCTTTTTCTCTTTAATTGAAATAAGATGTTCTTTTCTTCTGTCCTAGAGCACCTTTCCCATTTTCCATCATCTTTCAAAGATCATCAATAGTGCATCAGCAATCTCATCCTCTGTGATCTCCCATATCCAAGTCACAAATAATTGGCTTTGTTCCTTTAGCTGCCTGATCTCACTAAAGACAACAGCCTGGGTTGTTTGCTGTTTTCTTTGTCCCCTCTAAGTTGGCCTGAGTCCAGAGGTTGGGAATGGAATAGATGTCAGGAGGTCTGCCTCCTGGGGTCATTCCAGACAATTTGAAAAGGGTTCTAATGAATATAGCACAAGAGAGCTACTTGGTAATTTCCTGTCCTTGAGAAGCAATTCCCCTTTTTAATTAGGTCATACCTCAATACAAAATTGGTCCAAACATAAGATGGACAAATTGAAATCTTTTTGAAACAGTGTGTGTGTGTGTGTGTGTGTGTGTGTGTGTGATCACTGGAAAATGTCACTGATTCATGGCTACATAACAATTCATGATAGCTATCTACCAAAGAAAGTACAGAAAGGCTGTAATCTGTATCCACTGAAAAAATGCCACACTGATGAAGTTGCAGTATATTAAACAAATAAGCAAATTAATAGTTGATGAGGGCAAGGATCTCTAGCTTATAGATAGAAACAGTGAGGAACAAAAAAGTATGTTATTTTCTCAAAGTCACGTAATACCAACACTAGATCTCATGACTCCCAAAGCCTGATGGTCTAATTCATTTGATGATGGTGAAAATAGACAGGACGTAGGAAAGGATAAAGGAAACTCAGCGTGCAATTAAGAATAATACAAGCATTGTTCCCAAAATAAATACTAGAATTTCTATTTCCCTCACTGGAGAAAAAAAGAGAGAGAAAGAGAAGGAAAGGTAACCCTGTAAGACTTTGTCAACTAGAATTTCAAGGTTCTTATTTCTGATGGCAGAATGCCCAGACCTACCTGTACTTCTTAGCTGGAAGTGGGTTGGTGAATCTCTCTAAGCTCTACTGGACTAACTTACAGAATTCTCTTAGATAGACTGACCAGACCAAGTTGTCTTAGAAATGTGGAGGAAAAGACGGAGAAAAATAGGATTCCTATTAAATGGCCTATCCATTACCCAGAGAGGGCAATTGGGACTTCTTTTCAGGCACTGAAATTCCAAGAGCACTGCCAAGAGCCTTGTACTTCTTCTTTAACACAGAAACTGGATTCCGCATCTAGGTATCAGAAATAATTAGGTGAAATAGGAAGCTACAAGATAGTAGACTTTTTGAAGGCCAGTGGCCCAGACAAACAGTGATATCTTACCCAGGGGCAGCCTGGTGGTCTCTTCAATATTCCACTTCTCCCCTGTATGGACCTGTTATCCCAGGCACCAACATTGCTAATTACAGTTCATCAAACTGGCTTTAGAATAAATTACCCCCATTTTTAGTAAGTAATCAATGTGTTAATAGGAGAGATAAGCCACCAAACATTTTTTAAAATTTGGTCATTAGTTTAAACCCATTAAAATTTAATTAAAAGCTACTATCGGATTTTTAAATCTTTATTTCAATAAATTTTATAGATATTTTTGTTTTAAGATCACTTTATTTCCCAGTGTATAGCACTCTCTCACCCTTCAAGAGAGAGCTGTCTTGCAACAAAGGAAAAAAGAGGGAAAAAAAACCCCAAAGGTTCAGCAAAGCTAAACAACATATTGAAAAAGTCTGACATTATATAAAGTGTTTTAGAAATAGTGTTCCACAAACATAATTAATTCTCCACCTTTGCAAAGAAGTGAAGAAAGCTTCCCTCACTTAGATCTTCATGACCCCAATTTTCTATCCCTCAGGGCTGTTGTGAAGACCAAACAAAATTCAAATAAAATAACATATGTACAGCATTTTATATACTTTAAAAGATTAATATGGATGCTAGCGGCCGCAATTATTGGTAGTACTTTTTCTTATTACAACAAGGGTCAAACGTAATCATCATTTTTTATTGTTATTCTGTTGTTTCAGTGAAGTCCAACTCATCATGACACCATTTGAGGTTTTCTTGGAAGAGATACTGGTTTGGTTTGCCATTTCCTTCTCTATCTCATTCTACAGATGAGGAAACTGAGGCAAAGAAGGTTAAGTGAATTGCCGATATTCACCCAGCTAGTAAGTGTCTGAGACCAGATTTGAACTTAGAAAGAGGGGTCTTCCTGACTCCAGGTTGGGCACTCTATTCCCTGTCGCCTGGCTGCCTTGGAGCGTTATAATGTCATAATATTTTGTTCCAGTTGTTTTACCCTTGGTCTTCCATATTTATTGTTATAATCATCATGTGTATTTGTACATCTAATTATATATATACACATACATATATAGGTTCTGGAGTGTTCAGGGAGGACCAGCACCTTTGGTGTGATGGCTGCAGAACCCTTTTCAGGGCTCTTTCCTCCTTTGGTATCCACCAGTTCCACCTAACTCTCACCTGTGGCTCCAAGGAACTGCAGCATGCGCAGTAGCCACACCCCAGTAAATCATTTTGGCAGACAGGCCAAACCAGGTTGAGGGTAAGCAAGGGTTCTCAGATCCATTGGTGAATTATAGGGGTGTCTACATCAGACATGTGAAGACTTCCTCTGGTAGAATGGACGGATGAGAACAATTTGTTCCAAAGGCTATAAAGGCAGATGAAGCAGGTGATGTGGAGCACTTGGAGCTTGGTTAGACAACAAAGATGCCAAGGTCATCCACTGCATCCTGAGACATCACCAGTCATTTTGACTTCTTCCACTGGACTATGATGACTCTGGAGGAGAGAGTGAGACTGGCATCTTTGTGCAACTCTGCCTCACTTAAATCCAATTTATGCATGAATCAAAAAACATCACCCATATCATTTCACTATTGTGCCTCAAAGTCCTGTGGTGATGAAGCAGCAGGTACAGTTATACTGGGAGCTGTAGTCACAATCCTTCACACAGGCAGCCCAGACCATAGGGTTGTTTCTCAATGGAAGCAGCAGTAGGACTTGGCAGCCCCCTGGGTGTCTCAGCAGCCTTTTAGGGATCCCACTGCTCACCTCCTGGTGTGAGGTAGGGGACTGGAAAAGGTGCCCTAAACATTGTCTGCTTACCCAACCCTGGCATGATTACCAGGGCAGGTAGGGAATCCCATCATGTGATCAAAACACAAGAAAAATGTACGAAAACATGGAAAGATGATTGCACACTAATAGACAACTCAAAATCTAGTAGACCTGAAAGAAGAACTGCTCTTGTTGCAAGAGAACTCAACAGGTATCATCGCATCCAAATAGCAGGCCTTAGTGAAACAAGGTTGTCAAATGAAGGTCAGCTTACTGAAGTTGGAGTTGAATACACCTTTTTCTGGAGTGGGCACAGTGAAGGGGAGAGTCATGAAACTGGAGGGGGTTTTGCAATCAATACTAATCTAATCATCTAGCTGGTATGTCTGTCAAAAGGAGTGAGTGATAGGCTCATGACAGTGTGATTGCCACTCGCAGGAAAATGTCATGCCACCATCATCAGTCCCTATGCTCCCACCATGACAAACCCTGCTGAAGTCAAAGAAAAATTTTACAAAGACCTAGAGACCCTTATCATTAATGTACCAAAAGAGGACAAGCTTATAATTCTGGGTGATTTTAATGCTACAGTAGACTCAAACTATCAGACTTGGCAGGGAGTCCTAGTGAGGAATGGAGTTGGAAACAGAAACAGCAATCAATGGTCATTTACTGCTGAAAACTTGTGTGTTGCATCACCAATACTGTCTTTTGTTTGTGCCCACATCTTTGAGCAAAGCAGAACTGAGACAGCCAAAGTAAATGCAGGATGTAAAAATTTGGGATATCCACCCCAAATATTTACATGGACTATCTGTGCCCAACCTATAAAGTAGAGCATTCTGACCTCATGTTGGTCTGGTCAGCCACAGTCCAATACACTGAAATTTCATTATGGTGATGTCATTTTGGTCCTCTTCAAAGATGAAGGACAATAACCAACCATATAGGTTCTACTCTATTTTTTATCATCATGTCTTCCACATGTTTTTCTGTATTCATCTATTTCTCACAGTAGAGTTATATTCCATTGCATTAATGTATACAATTTTTTTTTGGTCATTTGGTGGTAGTTGTGGAACTACTTTGTTTTCAGTCCTCTGAGTCAAAGGATACGGACATTTTGTTTGCATAATTCTAAATTGCTTTCCAGAATGGTTGGAATCATTCACAATTCTTTCAATAAAACATTAATGTTGCTGTCTTATCACAACCCCTCCAACATTAATAATACTGTCGTGTCATTGTTACCAATACCAGGGTTTGAGGTAAAAAATCTCAGAATTATTTCTATTTCTATTTCTTTTATTATTTGGGATTTGAATCATTCTTTCATAGAATTTTTAATATCTCATAAGTCTTCTTTGAGAACTAATAGTTCTGTTTTGAGAACAAATAGTTCATATCCTTTGAAATGGCTTTTTTCTCATATATTTGAGTGAAAGCCTTACATATCTTGGTTACCAGACAGTCAATTCTCCACATTCCAGTTTAATTTTCATGAATTCAAGCCTTCATGTGATTTTATTAGCACCCTCATTTTCACTTTTGAATTGGCAACCAAGCACATTTGTGGCTATGCGCAGGAGAGAAAAGAATGATTGTGCCACTCACAGTTTCCAAGTCTGAAAGGTGAATTGTCATAATCAAACAGCTGACTAGAGATATTGAAGCTGACGATCCCATCATGCATCACAGGCTCAAGGTTAAACACCAACCTGCCTCTGCTATGCTCTCATCCTGAGATAGTTAAGGATCTTAACCTGCACCTGAAGCAAATGTGGTTGATGGGTTATTTCAAGTTGGCGCTTCCTTTATAGTCTCCAAATCATCCACCAGCTATGAAGAACAGAATGTCAGAGGTAATGTCGAAAATTCCCTAACCTCTGACTAAAGTCCCAGAAACCTCTTCCTTGGTTTTCAGAGAGCAGCCAAGGTAGAAAGGTTTATAACAGTATAGTATATAGTACAACACCTTCCCTCTGCCATCTGACAGAGTGGAAGGTAAGATTCAGATGTTTTTAAATGTTTTAGTCTTAAGAATTTTATTTGCTGTACAGTATTTATGATATTATAGATTTCATGCAGGGCAGCTAGGTGGCACAGGGGGTAGAGTGCTGGGCCTGAAATCAGGAAGATTAATCTTCATTCATTCATTCATTCATCTTCTTGAGTTAAAACCCAGGCCTCACATATTTACTCATTGTGCAGCCCTGAGCAAGTCATTTAACTCCATTTGCCTCAGTTTCCTAATCTATAAAATGACCAGGAAAAAGAAATGACAAATCATTCTAGTATCTTTTCCAAGAAAAACTCAAAAGGAATCACAAACACTGAGACACAACTGAGCAACAACAACAAAGATTTCATGAGTTATAAAAAGTGAATATTGTCTGAAATCGGTGAGGGTATATTTTTGATTGAGATCTCAGCATAAAAGAGCACAAAATTTTAGGGGATTATTAGTGAGAAAAGGTGTTTTGGATATTATCAATTTTATTTTGGGGGGTATTTGGGGGATTTTTTCATGGTCACTGTTAGGAAAAGTGCGTATTATCAAAATTAATGTTTTGTTATAAAGAATTATATGCAGGAAAATATATTTTTAGCAATCTCCAGTGAAAGATTGCAGGTTTGGGTGTTGTGAGAAATATTTTATCCTTTAGGTTCAATCTCCTTTCCTCTCCTCTCCTCTCTTGTCCCAAAATCTTTAACCTACTGCACTCTGAAACTGAGAAGCCAATGGGATCCTGCCTAAAGGCTTTTTTGGACCCTCCTAACTTTGCAGTGATTATCAATAGTAACTGTTGCTATTTCTCATCCAACCTGATGTCCTTTTTTTTTCCTTGACCTCATTAAATGGGCCATGCCCTGCATACTTCCTAAACAGTCCTATTCAATGAATGGACCTTGCCTCAACCTAAATGAGTGCCTGCATAGACCTTGGCCTAAAGAACCCAAGGTCTCTGGATTCAGATGGCTCTGGAGGAGAAGTGAGGTTGGTGACCTGCACAGCCCTCCCTCAAAAGTCAAATGCAAGTCATGTCATCATTTCTCTGATGGTATGATCTTCTTCCACAATGAAAGATGAACACAATCAACATTCACATTTTTTTAATTTTTGTGCCACGTTCTAGGAAACATTACCTCCATGAAAGTTAAGGATTAACTGTATTTCAAAGATTCCCCCAATATATTGATTCCCTTTTTATCTTCATTGTATTAATTTGTTCATGCAAAATTATAATTTTATGTGATTATAATCATCTATTTTATCTTTGCAATTGTCTCCTGTTGCTAGCCAGCTTAGCCATAGCACTGAAAAATACCTGATCTGGTTCTCTCATTTATAAAAAAAGCAGATAAGGTGTGAGATTAATATTCACGCTACATCTATTTTGAGCTCATTGTAGTATATGGTTCAAAATGTTGGTCTAAACCTATTTCCTGCCAGATTGCTTTCTGATTTTCTCAGCAATTCATGTCAAAAGAGTGTTGTTTTTCTCCTAAGTAATAAATATTTTCACATTTACTGAACACTAAATTAATGAGTTCCGTTATTTCTGAATCCTTGTCTAGTCATTTTTGCTGATCTACTTTTCTATTTTTTAACCAGTTCTCAATAGTTTTAATAATTCCTCTTTTATAATATAGTTTGGAATCTGAAAGTGATATTCTCCTTCATTCCTATTTTTTTGTTATTCTTTTTGGTATTCCAAATCTTTTATTCCTCCAAATGAATTATGTTAATATTTATCTAGTTATGTAAAATATACTTTTGCTATTTTTGATTCGTAAAAAACCTGGAAGTGAATTTATTCCTTTGCCATGGCCCAACCATACTCACTGAATATTTATCCAATTATTTAAGTTGTTTTTAATTTCTTTAAAAAGTATTTTTTAATGGTATCTAGAAATGTTCAGTCTACTTTTATAGACTGGCTTCCAAATATTTTGTACATTTTGCAGATATTTTGAAGGAAACTTCCTCTCTACTATTCCTTCCTGGATTTTGTTATATACAAATGCGATTGATTTTTGTGAGCTCAATTTGTAACCTTCTTTGCTATAGCTACTAATTGTCTCAATTAGTTGGGGGGGTTTTGCCAATTTCCTGGGATAGGCTGTCAGCAATAAACAGATGTAGATTTTCTCTTCTTTGTCTGTCTTGATGTATTTAATTTTCTTTTCATTTCTTATTGTTATTAGCATTGCTGGAGCTATGTCAAAGAATAGCAGAAATAGGAGGCACTATTGTTTATTCTGTATTTTTTGGGAAAGCTTTAAGTATTTCTCCATTGCATATAATGCTAGGTTGGTGTTTTAGATGTACCCTTTTTTATATTTAAAAAGTCCCTTGTAGATCAATGTTTTGTTTTCTTTTTTACCCTAAATGAGTGCTGCATTTTGTCAAAATTTTGTTTTTGTATCTATTGATATAATTATGCAGTTTGGGATTTTTAAAAATTCTTATGTTAATAATTTTATTGTAACGTATGTGGTTAGTACTGAATTTCTTTGAATGGAAGTTAATTGTGGTTTTAAAAAAATGGTCTACTTCTAATGTCAGGAAGATATTTCTTTTTTAGCATAAAGATAGTTTGCTTTCATAAAGCAATGATCTGAGATCTGATCCACCCTATCTTCAAGGGAGCCTTTAATTTCCATCTTTATAGAGAGGAAGAGGAGAGCTATGTTGACAAAATGGAGAAATACCAACCAGTGGAGGGGCAAGTAGGATCAGAGACTACTAAAGTGGAGTGTGTATTTGTCCTTCGTTGCCAAAGAAGACCATGCCATCAGAGAAATGATGACATGACTTGCACTTGACTTGGTTTTGAATGAGGGAGGGCTGTGCAGGTCACCAGCCTCACTTCTCCTACAGAGCCATCTGAATGCAGTGACCAGATATTCATCAGGATGACTGGAGATGACCCAGGATGAGGCAGTTGGGGTTATGACTTGCCCAAGGTCATACAGCTAATGAGTATCAAGTGTCTGAGTTGAGATTTGAACTCACGTCCTTCTGACTCCTGCTCTGGTGCTCTATCCACTGCACCACCTAGCTGCCCCAACTAAAGTAGAGTAATGTCTCCTTCACTCTCCTATCTACAATAGGAGGTATCAAGCTAGAATTATCTACCACACATCAAATATCCTAAAACTAAAATAGAATAGATATAGATGTTCAGAATTAAAACCACTTTCCCTGATTGGTCTCAAGAGAGATTAACAGTTAACTTGCACATGCCAGCTTGACTGTCCCACTAACTACAGATAACATGCATGTTACTCATGGATACTTAGTAAATTCTTTTATCAAAGTAGACAATAAAGGTAACAATAATGAATGGCATGTACTAGAGTAAATGAACCCTTCAGGAGCAAGAAAGGATCTAAATTCAAATAAGGAAAAAGAATGATCTTGCCATGGGGCTTCTACTCTGGGGTTGCTGGCAGTGGGAAACAAAAAACATACTGGAGGCTGGCTTCTCCACTTCTGTAGCTCTGGGAAGTTTGCTTGCTTCTTTCGATTGACTCTTAAACTCCTTCCTTGACATGTCTGTCCCTATGCTGGAACATAGCACTTTTGGTTCAGAGATCTCTCCACCAATCAGATGTCACCATTCTCTCTCTCTCTCTCTCTCTCTCTCTCTCTCTCTCTCTCTCTCTCTCTCTCTCTCCCCCTCTCTCCCTTGCACTGTGTCCCTGAGGGAATAATTTACTATCATCTTTTTGCCAGGATCTATTTAAGATTCATTAAAAATTTCAGTCTACAAATTCTTTTCTTTTCATTGTCCTTCCTGGGTTTATGTATGAAGACTATATTTGACTCACAAAAGTATTGTGGTAGAATGCTTTCTTTCTCAATTTTTATGAAAATTTTTGCAATATAGATACTTGGGGTTTGATTATTTGTTAGGTTTCTAGTTTGTAATTGCATATTTCTTTTCCCTATTTTGTTAATGTATGTTCTTAGTGGTATAATTTTTCCTCTGAGGAATACTATAGCTAAATTCTGGGAACTTTAGCGTGCTAAGTTATTAACTATGTTTATGATTTTTTATATTACCCATTTTATAAAGATGATACATGATACTGATATTATATATAAATATGTTATGTGTGTATGTATGTATGATAGAGTCCCAATTCAAAAGATGCAATAAGTTTTTTCACTCTAAATTCTCCAAATTTGTCAAATTTTCTTTGTTTTTCTTTTTATTAGATTCATCTAGCTCTGAAAGATGAATATTATAGGCTTCTACCATTGTTGTGTTACTTTCTTTGTCCGTTTTGAAATTCAGCTCAATTTTCCAATATGAATTTAGGTGCTATGTCATTTGTGGCAGAATGTTGCAAATGGTACTCTTTCTATGATTCCTTTAAATACAATGTAATTGCTGCGCTTGTTTCTATTGGTATGATGAATTTTTAGTTTTCTTATGTGACAGCATGGTTGCAACTCCTGCTTTGGGGGATTCACCTGATGCATAATAAATTTGCCCAGTTTCTCATTTTGATTCTGTGTATGTGGATGTTTGCTTTTTAGAGGTGTTTCTTATGAAGAACAGATTATGGGATTTTGTTTTCCTAAACTATTCTGCCATTCTTATTCATTTAATTAGATTTTTTTAGTCCATTCAAGTTTAAAATCATGAAACTTGTTGTTTTTTCCTCCATATGTTTCTTTTGTGTTATTTCTTAAGACCCTTTTATCTCTTTCTCCTTAAATCAATACTTTGTCTTTGTGTTTCAATTCACTTTTTGTTTGCCTAACACTTCCCTAGTTTGGAGTTTTTGCTTAACTTATTGATTTCTTTTTCTTTCTTTCATTTATTTATTTATTTGACTATTTATTTATTTCCCTCTTTTGTCCTTTGTCTTTCCTCCTCTCAATTAAGTGCTTAGTTCAATATTTTCCCTAACTTACAAATTTTTTGAACAAGTATTTGTTGGTTTTCTTTTTGCTGTGCCTTTTTAAAAGTTTCTCTTTGCTTTTTTTCTTCAATAATTACCTTCACTTCCAGTCCATTTTGAAATTTTATTCTCTAATTCATGTTCTGTTCTTATATTTATTCCTTATTTAATCTCCCTGTGAGGTTAGAACTTCTAAAGTGTTGGGATTGAGTCTCCTAATCAATTTCTATGTTATTACTTTTATGTCTTTGTTTTGTCATGCCTCACTCTTAAAATTATCAACTTGTGAGAGAAGTAATGTTGAATACAGGCTTTGTATATTCTTAAACTGTAAGTCTTGACTCCATATAGGGTTGTGAAAAATTTGGCAACAGTAAAAGATTTCTGAAATGTACAACAACCAAAAACTAGTTAAAAATCAAACATAATGAATCAAAGGTGTTTCTGGCAGCACTTGCTGTGTTGCATCGGGCAACTTCACTGCAACCTTGGTTCTGAACGCAAACAGTAAGTATTTTTGCCCCCAGGCCATGCAATGCCACCAAATGTGGCCAAAAGTAAAAAAAGGGTCTCAAGTGGAAAGAAACCCTGGATAGAGTAGAATCATGAGGTATAAATTAGCCTGTTTCCTAAAGATTGTGTTCTAATTCTTCCCCCATCCTGCCTTCTCAGAAGAATCACTGTCCTCAATAGTCTTGCCATCTCATCTCCAATTTTATGCCCTGCAGGCTTCCAAATGCTGACTGCCCCAGGTGCCCATATGACCTTCTCCTTACTAAAACGTTGCGCATGGAAACACAACAATCTCTCAGAGAAGTTAGTCTCCCATCGTACCAACTCTACCCCACATTAAATTCATTATGAGGTTCCCATCTCCTCCCACAGATATACACTTCCTCCATGGAATTACTCTCCAGTAGAACCATTTTCCCACTGTTGGTTTCAGACCACTCTAATTTCCTTAGATTTAATCCTTTCTTTGTTCCATCTTTCCCATTTTCCTAAAACCCCACTCCTTTTTACAGAGAAACTAAAGGAGATATCCTATTACTATTCACTCATGAATTTATAGCAGCACACCAACTTTTCCCTCTCTCACTTCTCTCTTCCCCATTTATACATCCTCCCACTCTATGTTTCTTCCCACAAAATACATAAATTCACCTTTAGGAGCCCTTAACGTTTAAGTGCATGATGCATTGGTTCTGCTCCTTCTACTTTATTTCTTTGAGTTCTTACATTTTATCACCCTGCATGTATTTATCACATCTTTATCCTTTGATAATCCAGTTTTGAACTTTTTATAAATCCCATAGGTCAGCCTTTCCCCCCTCGATAGAGATCTCTCTCTGTCTCTCTGTCTCTCTCTCTCTCTCTCTCTCTCTCTCTCTCTCTCTCCTCTTAATAGCCTCTAAAGGTGGAATAATTCATTTTATTTCTTATTCTTTCCTTAGTAATAGTACTTCTCTTTCTTGTGTTTCATTTCTTTGGAGTATTTGCAAGTCAAATATTTTGCTCACATCTGCCTTAGTTTTGTTGTTACTGTTGTAGAAATGCCTTAAATGCTTCTTTTTTGTTCAACATACATCTTTTTGCATTGATGATTAGGCTCAGGCTTGCAGGACATGTCATTTTCTATTTCAGCTTTCTTTTTTCTTTTCTTTTCAGAATATATAAATCCATTCCCCTCTACAGTTTCTCATGGGTGCAGAATAATCTTTTATTATTTGAATTTTCTTTCCTTTATATTTGAAAGTCCTCTGACTGCTTGCAGAATTCATTGTTCATCACTGAAATTGCTAAACTTAACCACTTTCTTATGGTTTGTGTTTGAAGAGGGAGTTTTTTGTTCATTTGTAACATTTCATAATTGTTCCTAGAGACTCTATGGATTTTCTTGATCCATATTTTGATTTCTGAACACAGAAGTTCTGGACAGTTTTCTTGTATTTTTTCCTATATGATGGTATTCGAGCTGTTTTTATTTTTTCTGGATATTCTAGAGTACCTATGACCCTAGATTTGGTCCCTGTGTCCTTTAACTTTTTTTTACTTTAACTATTTTTCCTTGAAGAGTTTGTGTGTTCTTTTAATGTTATTGCCTTTTGCTTCCCTTCTGTTAGATTTTCCTCTACTTCAATATATTTGTGTTTCAAGTCTGTTCATATAACTTTGAAATCTTGAAACTCTCAATTGCTCATTCCTTTTTTTTCTAATCTGAAAATTGAGTGGTTTAAAAAAATTCTTCCCAAGAAATCTAAATTCTGACAAATATGCCTACCCAAATTCCACTTTTGTGGATTTAACTTCTCTTTTGAACCACTCTGGAGTTTCTTGTTGTTGTTACATGTTTTCTTGGGAGTCCATAGGATTCTCAATTTCATTAGGCATTAGCTTATTTTTCTTATTCCTGTGGTATTTGTTAAAATATTGCTCTATCCTCTTTGAGGATTTACTATATACATCCTTCCCTCTGGTTTTTGGTAGGCTGTCTGTTGACTTACTTGCTTATACTCTAAATTTAATGGGGGGTTTTACCTTTGAAATTTTTGGTGGTTCAGTGGTATATGTTTGTATGTGTGTGTGTGTGTGTGTGTGTGTGTGTGTGTGTGTTTCCCTGTCACTCATTTTCTGCCTCTTCCCTTTTTGCTAGTGGGTACACCACCACTGAGTCAGCTACCAGGCAGCTTCAGCCTCCTTCCTGAGGTATAGAGTATTCACTGACTCATTTTGTTACCTGTAATATTCTTTGGAGAGACAAGACTGATCCCAGAAAAGTCCCCTTTTCTTTCAGGCCCACTATACACACACACATGCACACGCACACACACGCACACACACTCACACACATGCCTACACACATCCATATCCCAATTCTTCCTTTGGCTTTCCTCCTTTCTTTTTTTATTTCTGTTAAATCAGTGTCTTCCACTTTTTTGCAGGATGTATAGAGGTAAGAAGGGTGTCCCAAATAGAGCATATGCAACCTTCAAGATCTATAACCTAGGGATGGGTTCCAGAAATCAGAACATCTTCAGCCCCTCCCTCTTTTCTACTGAAAAGGCAAGGATGGTATGTGGGTGTGGGAGAGAGAGGAGGGGGAGAAGTGTCTCTGCAGTATAGGTGGTATGAAGGAGAAAGATCCAAAGATGGGCCCTCATTACAAGTCTTTGAGTAAGCTCATGCCACTTATGTTCCTGTTGCATCCCATGCAGGCTGGGAGGGAAGGAGCTGAATGAGTACTTTTAGGATTATAGCTCTCCAGTTTTCATTCATAAGGATTTTATCTTGTCAGGGTTCTCTCTTCTTTGCTCTATAATTGCTTTATATATTGTGTATTTGCCCCTTTGGGGGGGAAAGATAGAGAGTTAAAGAGACCTGAAGAAAGTAACTAATCTACCATCTTTCTCTTTGGTCAGATATTAAAATTATGAATAAGCCCAAGAGTCAAAAGGATAGCAGTTTAGAGTAGGCAGATTTCCAGGAAAGTTATTAAGCTAAAAGTTTGTTTCACTCCAGTAGAGAAGCACCTGATATTCTCTTTTAACCTATCAAAGATACTTAATTTACTTTTCATCTAAAGAAAGATATTTGTGGGCTTTGCGTATTTGAGGCAATACATCATGACACTTTCTCTCATATCTCTCTTTGGACACTTGCTTAGGAAGTTTGGGAGTAAACTGTGAATATATAATCAAAACATTTACTCTATATGTGTGTTTATTTCCTAAGTATTTTCTCGAGTATGATGTTGAGTTCAACTATCTTTTCTCAACATGAGACACAATTATTACTGCCATAATTATAGAACTTTTCCTCAGCACTATATGGTGATCACAACTACTCTAAATACAAAGGGACAGAATTCCCTGTCCTTAAGAATGTTTTAACATTGACAAACCCACAGGAATTGTAGGATAAGGGAAGAGCAGAGGAAAACTTAAAAGGTCAGAATCTAAGGGGAAGAGAGGAGGAAAGAAAAATTTGGGATAATGTACAGTCTATAAGAATGATATGTCCTTCTGTATAATTCAAAGGAGGTAGTCAATAGTCTGCCATCTGTGGAAATTCTATCCAATAGGCTGCCATTATAGGACATTCTTTGGCCTGGAATGGAAGGCTTGAAAATTTAACTACTGTCCTTTCTTGCCAAGGGAAGAAATTACAGCTGAGATCAGGACTAGACAAGATGAAACCCATCTCCTTCATCCATATACTTTGTGAACTTTAAATGCTTAACTAGCTATAGTAGCCATAGTAGTAACAGAGCACCTATATCCAAGGGTTGTTGTGAGAATCAAATGAGATAATCATGGTAAAGCCCTCAGCACAGTTCCTGGGACACAGTAAAGGCTAAAAAAAAACTGGTAGTAGTAGCTGCAGCAGCAGCAGTAGTAAGTTCTATTTCTAGGTCAAAGGACTTCTTAATCTCTTTCTAACTATACTACCTAATTAAGTTCCGGAATAGTTGGACAAATTCACAGCTCCACCAACAGAGTAGTCTTCCCTTAGCTCCTTCAACATTGTTTATTCCCTTTGTTTGTCATTTTGCCAATTTGCTGTGAGGCAAAACATCAGAATTATGGTGATTTGCAGCATCTTGTTAGTGGTGATTTGTTTAGAACAATCCTTCATATAGTTGTTAATAGTTTACAATTCATTTGAGAACTGATTGTTCAGATCCTCTCACCAATCACTGATTGGATAGTGGCTCTTGGTCTTAGATATCTATGTTAATTTCCTATATATAAATCCATAATCCTTTTTATAGCTATATAATTTTATTTTTCTCAGTTAATGGTTTCCCTTTTATCCTAGCATCGATTTTGTACTAATGACATTGCTTCCTTTGCCACCATCTCCAGTTCCTCCAGTTTTATTTATATCCACCTCCCACTTCCCCATTCCAACCCATTCACTTTTGGAATACTCCTACCTCTCTCTTACCACTTTTACTTTTCTTTTTCATCACTCAGCAACATATTCTCCTTCAAGGTACTTTCAATCTAAAATTATCAACAAATCTAGATTCTGGTAGCTGTTATTTACAGACTCTAAGGGTACTCTCTTTTTTTTTCTTAATGATTCCATTGCCTGGTTCACAATATTCCTCTCCACCCCAGTTTCTTTTCACTCCAGGGTCTTTAATGTGCATGTTTATATTCCCTTAAATACCGTAAATTCCAAATACCTATTCAACTTACCACACCTACTCCTACTATCTACTTACTCTTACACCCACCTCTGATATATATACATACTTACCCCTATGTCTCACCATCACCCATAAGGGTTCTTGCTCAAGAACGCTGAAATGCCTTCATCTTGACATTATATTTTACCTTTCTATATCTTGGTATCTCATTCCTCCTAAACCTACTTTTTCTTTTTACCATGACTTCCAGTTCCTCCATCCTTCAGTGCTATCATCCTTCCTCTGGCTATACTCTCTTCCCTTCCCAATCTTGATCCATTGGTGAAAAACTTCTAACTCTACACTATTGTCTCTTAAATCCCTTACTCCTTCATCCTATTGACCACAACATTTTGCCAAACCTAAATCTCAATTACTCTTGCCTTCTCCCTTCTTTTCATGTTCCCATTTCTGCAGTTGAGGAACTGAAGTAAATAAGGATTACTTGCTCAGGGTCACATAAGCTAGTGCCTGAAGTTAGATTTGAACTCAGATCTTCCTGATTCCATGGCCCTTGCTCTATCCACTGCTCCACCTAGCTATCCTGTTTGGAACGTAGTAAGCACTTGATAAATATTTACTGTCTTAGGTACTCCTAGAAAGGCACACAACTTTTTGAAAATTAATCCCTCCTTTCTCTCACTCTTTCTCAAAATGGAAATTTTTTCATGCATTTTGCATTCAAAAACCATTGTTAGAGCAATGGAAAAGAAAGTTCATGGCCAATTAGAAGCAAGCACAGCTGAAAAGAGAAACTGCATGCTTCTCCTATAAGTAATCCTGAGTGAAGATTATCAAACAAATGAATTTTTAAAGAAAAAAAAGGAAACAGTGATAAGCTATCGAAATAATTTTTAAGCTACCCTGACTTTTCAGCAAAGTTTTTCTTGTCCTTTATTTTCACCCCACATCATTTTCTTTTTGCTCTTCCTGGTGTACACATTTCATTTTGTTTTAATGTAAAATTACAGTACCCTCTTGAATTTGGCCACTAAATCTGCATCATAATTGATGGGAAATCATGAAGAAAGTACATAGAATAGGAAAATCTTATGATGCTTTGTTTATGTTTTGGAACTCACCATTTATGCTCTGGCTTATAATTATTTTATATTCCCACTAGAAAAATTTTGGCACCTTTGAAATTCAACAGAATTTTTTTTAATTAGTGATATTTTTGTTTTAATATCATCTTCATTTCTGAAAATATCCCTCCAATTTCCACTATCCCTGTGAGCCATCCCTCATGTAGCATACCTTCTGGACTCACTGTCCCAACTAATACTCACACTAGCAGGTTTTATCACCAGAAGGCTGATGAGTATTTCTCCCCCACAGTATTACAAAGGTAGCCCTAAAGGACTGGGGCTTCTAGAAAAGTCACTTATGAGCCCCCATCTGCTGTGCTTCTCAATATTAATCATCCATTTGATATCAATTAGCTTTCACAAAAGATGTATTTACTAAGTATCAAAAAGACAGTAGTTAGTGAAAATCCTCCCAAATCTACGCTACACTATCTCCTTTCATGAAAACTCCTTAATGAGCAAAGCATCACATTTAAAGAGCTTACATGACAAGTAAACTCAGAGGTGTCAAGATGACAAACATCAAGCATTCAGTAAATGCTTTATCTATCTACCATCTATCTAAATCTATCTCTGTATCTCTCTTGCTCACTCATTTTCTGGGGAATTCATAATTCAAGCAGTTAATTTCTGTTTTCCTAGATACCCCATGAAGGTCACTTATCCTCTACTTACTATTTATGAAATAAGGAGAGTAATTCAACCTCAAAGATTGTTGCAAGAATCAATTACCAAGGGTTTTCCAAATGGTCTGAGAGGCATCTGATAAAATTTTGCAATAGGAATTACTAGGGATTGATATTTACATTTTTACATATTTATTATGTACATAATACATACATATATACATATTATGATTGCAGTCATATTCATAGGTCAAGGAAACAATCATAAAATTCCTTCCATCAAACAGTATGTCAGGCACAAAATAGAGATTTAAAATGAATTACCAGACACTGCTGATCGCTCAAGATTTCCTGATACAGTGAGAGTAGGTGGTAAGGTCTGGAAATTAATAACCAGATCTAGCCTTTCTGAGACTTCCCTCCCCACCAAGAAGGGAAAATTAATTAAAAAACTAAAACTCTTATGGGCAGAGAATATTTTCCAGTAGGAAAACTGGGAAGATTGCTTAAGTCAGGAAAAGACAACTTAACCAAAGAGAGCGCTGGTTCTAAATATCCCACCTCACATAGATGTAACCATTCCAAGCTAGGAAATACTCAAGTTTCCTTGGGAAGAACTAGTAGAAACTTAGATGGTTCATGAAACTATAATACTAGGGTACTGACAAATATGTGATCCAGAAAAAAAATGGTACAAACCACTGAAGTGCCTATTTGCATATATTTAGAGTCTGATGGTCAAAAATCCTGAAAGCAAGGATCAGGAATGCTTGTAAAATCTAGAAAGGTATCTATTTTAGAGGAGGATAGGAGGCATAGGAAATATATGCTAAATTTATAATGACCATTCAGCACAAAGGGGAAAGGCCCATTAACTTTATAACATAGTGAGGACAAACACAGAAGCTAGTAGTAAGAATGTAACCCAAAGAAGACAAGGTTAGGATGGTTACAAATGAGTAAAAGTCTGTAAGGACACAAGGATGCATTCTGGGAAGAGGCAGGGCAGGTCAGATATTGCTGGGTTCTCCAGATTTATTCTACAAACAGGCTGTGGCTGTGGGCAAGGAGGGCAGTATTGCAGGGAGCCAGAACATTTTGGGGACAGGCTTAGAGGAGGAAGAGAGGAGTCCCTGAGGTTGAGCCCCTGGATAGAATTCAGAAAATAATAGTAAGAAGGAGTTAAGGCCTAGGGTAACATTACCCACAACTCAGGATTAAAACATTGTAATAATAATATTAATCAACTTCCCAGAGTCAAGATAGGGAAGTAAGCAGTAAATCACCATAACTCTCCCATATTCATCTCCAAACAACCATAAAATAACACCCCAAACAAATCCGGGAACAGCAGAACCAGCAAAAACAAAAAAACAGGGTGAAACAATCTTTGAGCCCAAGAAACTTGAAAGATCTCCAGGAAAGGTCTGTCTCACTCAAGCAAAAGGGAGCATAGTCCAAGGCAGAACGTGTCCCAGCAAATCAACAGCAAGTCCTACCTTAGCAAACCAGTGGTAGATCCTGAGCCCCAATGTAGTGAAGCAGGAAAAAGCCAACCCCATAGACTCCCTAACTGCCTCAGCATTCCCAGGCAAACTCCAGCTCTGAGAGCTTCCTCATGCTGCAGTGCAGCCACAGTCACAGAGGTAACCTCCAGGAATCAGATCTCCACATGCTTCTGTCTAGCCCTGGGCAAACAAGTAACCATGAGCAGTCAGACAATCTTGTGCATCAGTAAAGCTCCAGAAAATTGCAGAAACAGATTGCTCCCTCAGTACACACCAGATAACACCACTAGGACCCTGGCTCAGCACCAGGGAATCTGCCAGACCTTTTATAGCCTCCAGCAGCTCCAGTCACACCACACCATAACCCACCCTTTCAGTGCAGCACTGGACACAAGGGTCCTGCATGGGCTTCAGGGCAACATCAGTATGGAATCAAGTAAAGAGCCAAGGCCTACAACACCTGGCACAAGAAGCCTAAGACAGTGGCCCTTCGACCCTGACAGCAAAGCTCAAATTTTAAAAAGAAAAAGAAAAAATATGCAACAAAAGAAACAAATACTAATAATAATTTAATCATAAAAAGCTACTATGGTGGAAAAATCAAGATACAAACTCAGAACAGGAAAACAATGTCAAAGCAGTTATGGGTAAAACTTGAGAGAAAAACAGGAAGTGGTCTTAAGCCCAGAGAGCTCTTAAGAACTTAAAAATCATGTAAGAGAGGTAGAGGAAAAATTGGGAAAAGAAATGAGACGTGCAAAAGAGTTATGGAATTATGTTGACTCTTTAATCAACAGCTTGGAAAAGGAAAATAGTTGTTTAAAAAGTAGAACTGGTCAAATGGAAAAGGAGATGGAAAAATTCACTGAAGAAAATAACCCTTTAAAGAAAACAATTGGCCAAGTAGAAAATAAAGTAAAAACTTAATTGAGTAAAATTACTCCTTGAAAGTTAGATCTTGATAGGTCACTCTGTGAGACATCAAGAATCAACCAAACAAATTGAAAAGAATGAAGAAAATGGAAGAAAATGTAAAATGCTTCATGGAAAAAACAAGTGACCTAAAGAATAGCCCTAGGAGAGACAATATCAGAATCACTGGACTACCTGAAAGTCATAATCAAAAAGAGAAGCTGCACAGCAACCTTCAAGAAATTTTGAGGGAAAAATGCCCTTATGTCCTGGAAGCAGAGGGAAAAATGGGCATTGAAAGAATCCACCAATTACCTCGGGAAAGAGATTCCAAAATAAAAACTCCAAGGAATATTATAGTCAAATTACAGAACAGATCAAGGAAAAAAAGTAGCAAGAAAGGAACAATTCAAATATTGGGAGGCCACAATCAGGATTTTACAGGACCTAGCAGTTGCAACATTAAAGGAAAAAAGATCATGGAACATGATTTTCTGGAAGGCAAAGGAGCTAGGACTACATGGGAAGATGATACTTGTAATTCTTAAAAAAATTGTATCAGTAATAGTACAACTAGAGGGAATATCCATAGACAGAGAGTGCAGGTTTAAGGTGAATTTGAGGGAATGCCATTGAAAAAAATTAAGAAGTGAGAAGAGAAGTACACAGGGTACAGAAAGAAGTCAGAGATAGAATGGGGTAAATTGATATTTCACATGAAAAGGAAAAAAGATTTATTACCATGGAGGGAAAGATGGGAGGGTGAGTGATGGGCAACATTTGAACCTTACTATCATCACAGTATTGGCTCAAGCAGGGAATAACATACATGATCAGGACAAACAGGGGAAAGGGAAATACACAGGTAGTAATTGTAACTGTGAATGTGAATGGGATGAACTCTCCCATAAAAAGGAAGTGATTAGCCCAGCTGCAAGTGACAGAAAAAGAAATTTCATTTAAACTAATTGTAAACAATGTAAAATACTTTGGAGTCTACCTGTCTGGACAAACCTAAGAACTCTATGAAAACAATTGCAAAGCACTTTTTCACACAAATAAAGTCAGATCTAAACAATTGGAAAAAATATCAATTGCTCATAGGTAGGTAGAGTCAATATAATAAAAATGACTATTCTGCCTAAACGAATTTACTTATTCAGTGTCATACCAATTGAACTACTAAAAAGTTATTTCATAGAGCTAGAAAACATAACGGCAAAATTCATCTGGAAGAAAACAAGTTCAAGAATATAAAGGGAATTAATGGGGGGAAAATACAAAGGAAGGTGGCCTAGCAATACCAGAAATTGGCTAAGAAACACAGTTGTAGATAGTGGAATCGATTAGGTAAATAAGACATAAGGCAATGATCATAGCAACCTAGTGTTTGATAAATTCAAAGACCCCAGCTTTTGGGATAAGAACTCACTATTTGACAAAATCTATGGGGAAAATTGACATTACAGGGAAAAAAGAAAAAGAACTCTAAGTATAGGCTAATAACTCACACCACATAACAAGATAAGGTCAAAATGGGCACACGATTTGGACATGAAGAGTGACACCATAAGTAAATTAGAAGAACAAAGAATAACCTACATGTCAGAATATGCAGAAGGGAAGAATTCATGACCAAACAAGAGATAGAGAGCATTAGTAAATATAAAATAGATAATTTTGGTTATATTATATTAAAAAGCTTTTGTATAAACAAAGCCAATATAACTAAGATTAGAAGGAAAGCAGAGGACTGGAAAACAATCTACAGCAAGTATCTCTGATAAAGGCCTTGTTTCTCAAATATATAGAGAACTGAGTCAAATTTATAAGAAAACAAACCATTCTCCAATTGATAAATGATCAAAGGATATGAATAGGTAGTCTTCAGATGACAAAATCAAAGCTAGAATCTATAGGCATATGAAGTGCTCTAAATCACTTTTGATTAAAATAACTCTGTGTTACCACCTCACAACGATCAGATTGGCTAATATGACAAAAAAGGGATATGATAAATGTTGGAGAGGATGTGGAAATATCAGGACACTAATTCATTATTAGTGGAGTTGTGAACTGATCCAACCATTCTGGAGAACAATATGGAACTATGTCCAATCAAGCTGTGCATACCCTTTGATCCAGCAATACTACATTGGGTCTGTATCCCAAAGAGATCATAAAAAAAGGGGAAATGTGCAAAAAATATTTATAGCAACCCTTTTCAAGGTGGCAAAATGTTAGAAATTGAGATGATTCCCATCAACTGGGTAAAGGCTAAACAAGCTGTGGTATATGAATGTAAGGGAATACTATTGTACAATAAGAAATGATGAACAGATTTCAGAAAAACCTGAAAAGACTTGTATGAACTGATGCAAAGTGAAATGAGTAGAACCAGGAAAACATTGTACACACTATCAGCAACATTGTGTGATGATCAGCTATGAATGAGTCAGTTCTTCCATGAAGGAAAATGCTATCCACTTCCAATAAAAAACTGATTGACTCTGAATGCACTTCAAATCATTTTTTTCACTTTCTTTATTCCTTTTCATGTTTTTTCCCCTTTTGGTGTATGTCTTCTTTCATAACTATGACTAAAATGGAAATATGCTTTACAAGATAGCATATATATAACCTATAGCAAATTGCCTACTATTTTTAGAAAAGGGGAGGGAGGGAGAAAAATTTGGGACTCAAAATCTTGTAAAAATGAGTGCTAAAAATTTTCTTCACTTATAATTGGGGAAAAATACTACTTAAATATAAATAATAATTATAAGCTGCTAAAAATAAAATGACAAGTTAAAAATAAAAATGAGTCAACAGAGGAAAAAGAATCAGACCATTGATAACTACTTTGGCATAAAAGAAGATCTGGGTTCATATTCAGAGGAAGATAGTGAGGTTAAAAAAAAAACCACTCTTACCCTAAAGCGTAACATTAAATGATCATAAGCCCAAAAAGAAATCTTGGAAGAATGAGGGGAAAAAACTTTTTAAATAAAAGAAATTCAAGAAAATTATGAAAAGATAGTGAAAGGGAAAAAGAGATATAAAATCTTAAAGAAGAAAATAAAAAGGAGTTTTAAAATCAAACAAGAAAGAGGAAAAAATAGAATAAAAATAAAATCAATCCAACAATATTATGAAAAGAAAGATAGCCAATTAGAAAAAAAGAAACAAAATCTTAAGGAATACAGCAACTCCTTGAAAACTAAAATTGGGCAAGTGGAATTGAATGATATTATAAGACACCAAGATTAATAAACCAGAAAAAATAGAAAAGAATATGAAATATCCCATTAGAAATACAGTGGATCTGGAGAACTGATTAAGGAGAGATAATATAAGAACTGTTGGACCACTTGAAACCTGTGATCAAAAAAAAAATTTAAATATAGTATTACAAGAAATTATTAAGGAAAATTGTCTGAATTTTTAGAACAGACCTGCACAACATATGGCCCACAGGCTACCTGTGGTTTGCCAAAGGATTTCAGGCAGCTCATGGAAAAATGGAGGGTTGCCACTGCTTATTCTCCTGTTTGTCATGGTATATCTGTGGCCCAAAGAAGTTTAAAGTTGTGCAGGTCTGTTCTAGAACGAGAAGATAAAGTAGAAATAGAAAAAATCCACTGATTTCCACCTGAAAGAGATCCTAGGAAGAAAACTCATAGGAATGTCATAGCCAAATTTCAAAATTGCCAGATTAAAGAGAAAATATTGCAAGCAACAAGGAAAAAACAATTTAAATATTGTCGAAAAACAATCAGGATTTCATAAGACTTAGCAGCTTCCACACTAAAAGACTATCGGTATCAGAACATTATATTTCTAAGAGCAAAGAAGCTGGGGTTGCATCCAAGAATAACTTATCCAGGAAAGTTCAGTATAATCCTGAATGGAAAAAAAAGGATATTTGATGAGTTGAAAGGTTTTGAGGTATTTGTAATAACAAGACCAGAACTCAGTGGAAAATTTGATTAAAAAATACAGAGGAAATATAAAGAAATTGTTGAAGACAAATTACAAGGTACTAATTAAGGTCAAACTGTTTACTGATGATATATGAAAATGTTATTAATATAATTATTAGTTTTCCTACCCAATTTTGTTTTTTAGAATCATCTCATCATATACAGCTCAGCTCCCACCTTTCTTTAAAACTACCTTAATTATAACAATAGTTTAAAAAATGCTATTACTAATAATAACTAATAGTTACTAACAGTAATAACATTTTCATGTATTATAAGTAAATAGAAAACTTTGAGAACTGATTTCTGACTCAACTACCTCTGTAACATCTTTTCTTTCATGGACCACCAAGCTAAAGCAAAAGATCTTCATTTATTTCACAAAGTACAAGGCAATAGTCTACAAAAAACCACTGAGAAATGAAACTGACAAAGTCATTCCATTTGAAAAGGCAAAGGAGTAGGGAGACAGAACTGATAACAATTTGATATAATAACAGCAGTAGAGGACAACCAAAGATGCAGAACTATCTTTTGCCCCAACTGTGGTTTGGATGGACAGGAGTAGTAGATGCCCCTGAGAGAACAGTGTAGAGTTTGTTGACCAGATGAATTCCAAAGAACAGAGATGGGTCCAGAGAGGTGAGTCTTGATCCTCCAAATTGCAAGACTGACGTTATCAACAGTGGTTTATGGGTCCATGCATTCTGGACTAGCTGAGCCTCATGCAGAGGTGACAGTGAAACTCTTTGACCCAAAGATTCCACTTGTAGACCTAAATCCAAAGGAGGTCATTGACCAAAAGAGAGTCCCAAAGTAGATTGGGGAAAAGCTAAACAAATTGATTAATGAATGTCTTAGAATGCTCCACTGTTAAGAAATGATGATAACAAAAATGTAATAATAAGCATGGACATCCTTAAATGAACTGATGCAGAGTGAAGTAAGCAGAGCCGGTAAAACAAGGGAAATGAAGACAACAACAAAAAATTAAATCTTAACTTTGAAAAATCATAAAGAATATGTTTGGTCCCAAAGAAGAGACATGAAAAGAAGGGAAATCTTCCACTGATTCTTTGCCAAAATGGCAGGGGAGGAGGATAAAAGAACCCATGGATGTGTCATATAGCATCAGAATTTTTTTCAATGCATTGATCAGTTTTGGGTATTCTTTTCTCTTCTTTTTTTTCTTTTCTTTTTTAATTTTATTCTATAACAGATGATTAAGAGAAGGAGAAGGGTACAGGGAGAAATCTAGATGCTATAAAAGGAAAATACATTAATAAAATATATTTTTAAACCTCAGAATAATGGATCACAAGGGACGAGGGATAGCTGGGTAGTATTGGGCCTAGAATCAGGGAGATCTGAGTTCAAATCCATCCTCGAACACTTTACTATCTGTGGATCCAGGGCAAGTCACTTAACTTCTGTTTGACTTAGTTTCCTTATCTGTCATATAAGGATAATAGCACCTACCTCACAGGGTTGTTTTAAGGAACAAATGATATAATAATTTAGAGTGCTTAGCACAGTGTCTGGCATGTTATAAGTGCTATACAAATGTCAGTTATTATTATATTTCAATAATTATATGATATGCAGTGGAAGAAAATATCTTTATAAACTACAAAAAGATGTAGACTAAATGATTTTTTTAAAGTGATCATCTCTGAGATGTATCAGAGTAAGCTTTAAGTTTTTTAAGTGAAAAATTTTTATTTTTTTCCAATTGTATGTATAAAATTATTTGAACATTCATCTTTTTTTAAATTTTGCACTCTAAAATTCTCTCCTTCCCTCCTTCCTATCCATCCTCCTTTAAAAAAAATTTTATATAGATTATACATGTTCAGTCATGGAAAACATCTCCATATTAGCCATGTTACAAAAGAAAATACAGACAAAAAATCAAGAAAAAAAAGTGAAAAGATCTACACTTCTATCTGCATTGTTGAAATTTCTTAATGAAGTTGTTGATGTTAACAATGGAGTCCAACAACATGGCTCTGATATTTCCAGACTACCAACTGTCTCTGAGCTGTCACCCACTGAAATCAATTTCATCTTCTTTAGGGGGAAAGAGAAGGATACTGTGACAGAGTAGCAGTCAGCATCTACAAACCTTGATCATCCATGAAAATAGTGCAAAAGGTTAGAGAAATCTTTATTTCTTTGTTTTTAATTGTTGTTGATATAGTCTTATGTTATCTTCATCTTTGAATAATACGTACCTTTCTTCCCCTCTATCCAACAAACTGTTCTTTGTAACAAAGAGTTTTGAAAGAGAAAAAGAAAGCAGTTCAGCAATGCAAACCAATACATCCATCAAGTTTGGTAATATATATATATATATATATATATATATATATATATATATATATATATATTTCCATCTGGTATCTCCCCTCCAAAGAAAGGAGGAGCAATTTCACCAGTTTCCTTTTTTGTTATTGTTTTTTCCACATAAACTACCTTAGTCATTAGATATATTGTTTTAATAGTTATACTTATCTCAGTTTGCACTAGTTCATATGTTCTTTCATCCTTTTCTGACTTTTTTCATATTCATCCTTTGGCACAGCACAGAAATATTCCATTTGTATACTCATATACCACAATTAATTCCACTATTCTCTAATCAGTGGGCACCTAATTTGTTTCTAGTTCTTTCTTGTTACAAAAAGTGTTGCTAAGTATGTCTTGGTGTATATTGGGCCTTTCTGTTCCTGACCTCTTAGGGGTATATGCATAGTGCTGAGATCTTTACTTTCCATGTATGGTTGGACCAATAGACAGCTCCATCATTAGTCTAAAATTGTGTTCATCTCCAACAATTCATTATTTCCATCTTTTGTTGCATTTGTCACTTTGAGGTAAAATTTCAGAGTTGGTTGATTTTTATTTCTGTGATTATCAGTGCTTTGCGGCAATCTATCTTATGGTTATTAGTAGTTTGCAAATATTCTTTGGAGAACTGTTTCTTCATATCCATAGATCACTTGTCCACTGGAGAATGGAGTACTGAATCTTCCTGCTCTAGGGTAGATTTTAAGGAGTTCTATTTTAATGCTCCTCCAGAAACAGAAGAATAAAAACATTAGTTGAAGAAGAATCCCAGTGGGAAGACAGGGATGTTTCTCATTGCAAAAGTAGCATGTCTGATGTACCTAAGTAGGAACTCAGGAATTCACCTTACTGACTCCTAACCTTTCTAAGAGAAATTAAGGAAACTAAAGGCTTTGGCAGGCATCAGTAAGTCTAGAACTACAACTAACTGTTGTGGAGTCAATTTTCATCCACACCATCTTCAAGGAATCCAATCCCCTGAGTATTTTAATCACATATTGATTAACATGCCAGACACACTGAGACCTTTTCAGAAAATTCAGCATAGTCAGTGTATGGCATTTCTAGTACATGAGAACCATTCCACCAGAAATGATACTACAGGCTTTATTCAATACTTATTGATGTTTGGTCAAGAAACATACCTGCCTATTGATTTATGCTTTGGAATCCAAGAAGATGAAAAAGATGCAAATTCTCACAGCAAAGTACATCTCTCTGCAGAGAGATCATCTGAAAGAATGTTCCCTGCTAGATGACTTCATCTCAAAAAAGCTATGAGAAAAACAAATAACGATGATTTGGTGCATGGGTTCATTTTCAAGAATATTAGCAGGTGACAGTCTTGCTGAAAAAATTTAGTGTGTGGTAAACATACAAACTAGGAGACTGGTGGAAAATCACTCCACACCAACTAATTGAGAGATAAGACATTTAGTCTGTTTATGGAATAACTCCAGTGAGTGAATGGAACCCTACAAAAAACAATTCCCAGAAAACAGTTCCCTTAGGGAAATTAATCAGAATGCCTTAGGTACGAGGTGAAGGAAATGATGGACAATTAACTAGATGGACTCTGAGGAAAAGAAACTATGTACCAGTTGGAGAGAGCCTGCCAGAGCCAGATGATGGCTCAGAAGTTGAATTGTTTTGTTGTATTTTGGGTTTGGCCATATAAGATGTCAAAAATTTAATTTTGACTTAAGATGTGAGCTGCCATATTGCAGGTGTACAATGTAATGAGGGAGTCTGTGCTAGGAGATGTCTAAGACAAGAATCCCAAACCTGAGTTACCTGAATCAGTCCCTTCTTTCTTTGGTTTTTTCTCTGCCCAGTTCCTCTCCTTGACTTTTTGTCTTCTCCTCTTTTTCTTCCCCCTTTTCTGCCTCCCTCTATTTCTCTCTCATACCCCACCTTCCTCACAAGGACATAAGACAATAAAGAAGTAAGATCACTGTTGTCTAGTTCCCTGGCCTTCTCTCAAGTTCATGCCCCCATGCAAAAGCATTACCTTAGTGCAATCGTAGACATTTCTACCTTCAAATCTACCTTCTTCTGCCACCTATTCACTGAATCAATCTATCAATCCTTGTCTCTTTGAGCGTGTTCTTTTGTTATATACATAATATTCTCTGCCTTATCACCTCCCCTAGAAAACACAAACATCAGAGTTTCTTTTCCTCCGTTGTACTAGCTAGTCTAAGCTTTCTGGGTTTTTTTTCCCTTTCTCATAATTAATTACACATTAGCTTACACAAACACATTGGTTTACACAGTATACACAAAGATTGAGATTTTGTCTATCGAGTAATAAAGAAGAACACAATGGAGAAATTTTTATCACTGGGAGACAACTTCTGAGTTAAAGCCTATTGGGTGCTATGACGTGAGGATTCAAGTCAATAAGCCTTTATTAAGTACTGTGTTAAACACTGAGGATACAGACAGGAAAAAATATATAGTCTCTGTTCTCTAGTAGCTCAGTCTCATGGGAGAGACAACAAGCAAACTACTATGTATAAGCAATGTCTACATAGCATAAATTGAGAATATTCTCAGAAGGAAGACTGGGAAAGACTTCTTACAGACAATTGGCCTTAAACTGAGATTTGAAGGAAGCCAGGAAATCCAGGAGAGAGCAATGAAGAGGGAGATCGTTCCAGCGATGGAGGACAGTAGGTGAAAATATTAAGTCAGTAAATGGAGTGTCTTGTGGAGGAAACAGCAATGAGATCAGTGTCACTTGATTGTAAAATAAAGTTTAAGAAGACTAGAAAGGTAGGAAGTGGCCAAGTCAGGAAGAGCTTTAAAAGCCAAACTGTATTTTATATTTGATCCTGGGGGTGATAGGAGCCAATGGAGTTTGTTAAAGAATGGCATGGTCAAACCTTCATTTCAGAAAGCTCACTTTAGTGGATGAATGGAGAGTAAATTGGAGTGAGGGTAGACTTGTGGACCCACAAGCTGTCATAGCAATTGTTCAGATGTGAAGAGATAAGTGCCTGCAGCAGGGTAGTGGCAGTGTCAGAGGAGAGAAGGGGACATTTGCAAGAGATATTTACAAGGCAATATGGCAAGCAAGGTGTGATGGACAAAACCTTGTATTTGGGTAGCCAGAAGTTAGTTTCAAATCTTCCACACTGCCACTTACTGTGTGACCTTAAGCCAGGATATAACTTTTCTGAGCTGCAATTTCCTTATGTGTAAAATGAGAGAGGTATGCTAGATAGCCCCTATGGTTCTTTCAGCCTATAAATCTGTGACATTTTTACTCTTCCTAAGCACAACCCAGGTATTTGGCACAATCCAAATTTGAACATTAAGATATCTAGTTTCATCACAGGGTTAAATACATCTCATATTGAAGCATCTTTAATACTTCCATATAGTATTGGCAAGAGGATTAGATTTCTGGAACAAATGTTTGTAAACTGATCAAAGTCTTTTAAATATGCAGAACACATTTTAAAAACACCAAGTAGATTCTTTGTAGCAAGTTCAACTCTTAAACAGAGGCATTTGAATTGATTTCATAGGCATTTGCAAGGACAAGAACCATGTTCTTCTTTTGGTTCTTTAACTGTATGCCTGATTTCCAACCATCTGACTTTTGAGACAGAAATGTAATGAGTTTCTCTGGATTTGTTAGGTTGAGATAGGACCTTGAACTCAGTGGTTGCTTAATAATAATAGCAGATTCATGAATGAAAGGAAATGTAGTGGAATGCAATAGAATAGAGTGGAATTAATTGTTTGTGATTAAAGTAAATTCCAGTGTCAGTAACTTTCATGACCTGGGAGAATTAGGATTAAATTGGTGAATTTCTAAGATGCATCTCAAATGCTTTTACATAGTGAGGAAGATGGATGTTTGAGGATTAAACTATCAAATTTCATGTAAGAATATAGTACATTCCTTTGAAGGTGATACTACAATTTTTAAAAGCAGTGTTATGTTTTTCTTCAAGTTTTTCTGAACAAATTGTCCTTTCTCAGTTTTTACCTAGCTAGCCTCCTAACAGGGCATCTCAGTGCCACAATAGATAGAGTGCTGAGCCTGGAATAAGGAAGACTCATCTTCCTGAGTTCAAATCTGGCCCCAGACACTTACTAGCTGTGTGACCCTGGGCAAGTCATTTAACCCTGTTTGCCTCAGTGTCTTCACCTGTTAATTGAACTGGAGAGGGAAATAGCAAACCATTCCAGTATCTTGCCAAGAGAAACACAAATTGGGATCATGAAGATTACTAAACAACAAAGTTTTCTAATCCTTCTATCTAATAAATGCGTGTTGGGTATAGGGAGTGATGCCAATGGAAGAGAAAGGAGTATGATTTATTAAACTTAAATTTACAGTGAGAAATGAGTATAGAAATTACCTAGTCCAATACCTTCATTTTACTGATAAAGCAGGCTTTGAGAGGATTAATTACCTCAAATTACCTGAAATAATACAGATATATTGTCCCAATATGTGCTCATCTCCTTAACTAGACTCTTCCTTTATGCAGAAGACACAGAAACACAGATCCATCACACAAATCTCCTACCTTGGCCTCTTCCTGACTGTCAGGGATGGAGAAAGAAGATATAGGTAGATGTTCCCTCTATCTATATCTCCTGGCCTATATCTCCTATTTCTGAGTGTCTAGATAGAGAAAAATTTCATTCCAACAAGGTCCCTCCACAAATCTCCTTGCCTGAACCAGACTGCCTTCAGGGAAAGAGGAGAAATGTATCCAGAGGGAAGAGAGAAACATTTGCACCTGATTCCATTGCATGATGGTCCCAACCAGTCTAGCCTCTCCTTGCCTCCTGGAGACCCTGACTGTCTGCAGGGAAACCCATATACACACACACACACACACACACACTCCCATCTTATACCTGTCTCCTTGCCTGACTTCCTCTTGACTGAAAGGAATAAAGATAAATGCCATTCTGTCCTACTATCCTGGCTTGTCCTTTTCCTGCCTATAAAGGTAGAAAGAAATAGAATTCCATTGTATTTCCTCCACATGTCTCCCAACCTAGCCTGTATCTGCTGAAAGGAAAGTAGAGAAATGATATTTCATCAGCTACTCACACTGTTCCGCTTCCTGAGCTGCCTAAGACTCTTCAAGGACTCCATCCTGGAGCCAAATCCCAGGGATGTTGACAACTCACTCAACTTACTCCTCAGTGGTTAACAAACTCCTACTCAGTCATGACCTCCCCCTCCCAGTGATTCTGAACCTACAGCTGTTATTATTCAGACCTCTGTGCGTGTCAGTTTCCCCATCTGTGAAAGGAGGTTGGATTTGATGTTCTCTGCAGTCCCTTCTACCTTTCAATTTATGCAGCTAGAACCAGTATTCTTCTTGCCACATAGGTTCCCAACATTGAAGTCATTCTCACCTTCTTACTCTCGCTCAGTTTCCCCCCTTGTCTACCCAGTGGTCAAGTTTTGTTGATTCTAGCTGCACAACATCTTTTGCACATGCCTCCTTTTCTCTACTCATACAACAACCACGCTAATTCTGCACTAACCACCTCTCTCCTTGATTATTGAACAACCTCTTAATTGTTCTTTCTGATGCAAGTCTCTCCCCACTCCAATCTTTTTTCTGCAAGCTATCTAATATTCTGAATAATTATTACATTAATGATATTATTATGCTAATATTATTAATAACATTCCCAAATTAGCACATTTTGCGATGCCATCACTTTGCTGAAGGATCTCTATTTTCCAAGAGGTTCTCTATTGCCATTAGGATAAAATATAAACTCTTCCATTTAACAATTGAAGTTCTTTACATTCTGGCTCCAGTCTACCTTTCTAGGCTTTCTTCCACATTACTCCCCTTTATAACAGCTAGGTGGTTCAGTGAAATGTGTTGAATTCAGGAAGACCTTAGTTCAAATCCAGTCTCAGACATTCACTAGCTGTGTGACCCTGAACAAGTCACTTAATGAGTCACTTTTTAAGTTTGCCTTAATCTTCTGGAGAAGGAAATGGCAAACCACTCTAGTTTCCTTGCCAAGGGAACCCCACAAGGGTTGCAGAGAGTCAGATACAACTTGAACAACAACCAGCTAAACTGCCTTACTTGCTGTCCCTAGAACATGACAGTCTATCTCACATCTCCATGCCTTTATTCAGGTTGCACCACCTCACCATCTGCAGTTCTTCTTGTTCTAAACTCCATGGAACAAGATACCTCTCCCAGGATAAGCTGATCACCTGAAATTTTGTTGAAAGGTTGTTTAACTTGCCTTGGACAGACTCAACATTTCCCAGTTCCCTCCACCTCCTCTCCTCTCTGTTGAGAGAACTGGAGAATGGAACACTCCACTTTACCCAAAGCTTTCCATTATAGAGGGCAGAGCCTAGACTTTGATGCTTACTCCATCACCTATCTACAGCAGCTCTGGTTGATCATGCTGCCCTGCTTTCCACTTTCCTTTTTCATACTGTTTTCTGCTGTTATATTGTAAGGTCCTTGAGGGGAGGGACTGTCTTTCTTGTTCAAATTTGTATCCCCAACACTTTGTGCTATGTCTGATACATGGTAGGTGTTTAACAAATGTTTATTGAATTGAATTGAGTGTATCCCCTTCTCACCTCTGCCTCTTGAAATCCCAGGATATCTTTAAAGCTCAGTTCAAGTCCCACCTCCTACTTCAATCAATCAACCAATCAATATGCATTTAAGTACCTGTTGAATGAGAAGCAAATCTCCTTTAAAATATGAGACATTTTCTGATTTCTACCATCACCACGAGGTACTAATCCCGTGTCAAAAAAAATTATTTTGTATTTATCTTTGTACCCATTTTGTATTTGTTTAGATATAGTTGGAGGTCAAACCTGACTCAAGCTAATTTAATGATTCAGGCTCAGGACTGAAACAAAATGATATGTTTCTAGATCATCTAACAAAATAAAATTTACTTAGTAAAAGCATGGCAAAGATATTTATCAAGGATACAGCATTAATTCAGTTGGATAAAGTTTCTCTGCCCTTGCACTGGCCATGATGACTCCTAATAGCATATATCACTGACTCAGCAGTTGGTCATCAAACATTCCCTTCTTCCTGTGGGCTTGATTTTGTTAGATTATGAAATGATATAAATACAAAAGGTAAAGCTGTAGGGTCTTGCATCAATTATATCTCTAATCCTCCTGGAATAGGGACCTAGGAAAAACAAATCCAGAGCATACAGCATGGTCCTATGGGATATTATTCCTAACATATTATTGTGCATGTGTTTCAACTGATAGAACATAATTGTGTTTCTTGTTCTTTTCAGTAGAAGCAATATTCTTTTTCCTTAAAAAGCATTTTATTATTATGCTTCCTTGGCTCAAGGTCTTAAGGGTTTGGCTGCTGATAAAACTTCCTGATCACTAGGGACAAAAAAACCAAGACACTCCTCCTGTTGGACCAACGTGGACAAAACAAAGCAGGGAAGCTACACCCAATTGAGTCACTGCCATGTTCTTTGATATGCTTTGCATAGCTTGAATATTCTTTCCCAGCTATGGCTAAGCAAATGTCCTTTTGATAACTAATGAATTATCTATGAGTATCTCATTTTGTTCCAATCTTCAACCTGAACTACCAAACAGGCCTAAGTAATGCCCGGCCTATTACAGTCCTTAAAGTCTTAATTGTCTCATTTTTGTCTTTTTATCCAGAGTACTTAGAACAATGCCTAGCAATAGTCCAAGCTTAATAGCTGTTGATTGATTTATGCAACCTCTTAATATCCTGGCCAGCTCTCAAAGACTAGAAATTACCTGGGAACTGTTGAATTTTATTGGTAGAAGCTCTTCCCGAAAACAATAATCTTGATTTTGTACCCAAAAGATAGCAAAATAATAGAAGAACTTAAGGCCCAGGAGTATTAGATAAGATTCTGCAATCCTATGATCTGCCTAAGGTCACATAGAAAGTTAATAACAGCCTCAGAAGTAGAATGCAAATGTTCTGACTTTTAGTCCAATTTATAAACTATTTTTTTTACAAAGGGCTATTTACTACAAAAGTATTGAAGTAATAAGATTGCAAATATTATCCCCCATTACTTGGGGCATACTCTCCCCTATACCACTGTGATCTCTGGAAAGGGGATTTAAATTTAAAGCAGTTTCTACAAGGCACTCACCCACCAAGTTCTTTTCCAAATACAGTGTGACTGATGGATTAGTTGTCATCACTTCCTACTGATGGACTGGATCAAGAAGATCTATGTTCAAGGCCTCTGTTGTTGCCTTACCTGTGGTTGGCCTCTGGCAAATCCCAGCATGGACTCCAGCTCCTACTACTCTGACCTTTTGAAACACAAAATCATGGCCATTTATAACAAACCTTCGCCTAAAAAACAGGAAAGAAGAAATGAAAAGAAGAAAAGAACCCAATCCCCACATTTATGGGCCACATGCAAACCCCGGAGAAGGGAAAGTGGGGAAGAGGACCCAAGGCTTCTCCCTATCCATTCTCAGCATGACTCTTAATTCCCAGAGGTACGAAAGATCCCAATGCTCAGTATTCTCTTTACAATACTGTATTGCCCTCCAACTCTTCATAAAGAAAAGCCTGAGTAAGGATATCTTTCTTGACTAATCACTGATTAGACCACTCTGCCTGATAGATGCTAAAATAAAGTTTTTGAGACAATTGAATGCTAAGCATGTTAGAGCCAATTTTCAAAAAGGTCACCAAGCAACTTTCCCCCAAGACAATCAGATCTATTAATCTATATTGACAAAAGGTCAGTCTAAGTTATGCTCCCTCCATATCCCTATGCTATGACCCTATATAGTTTCCTTGACTTGAATCCATCACTCATTAAGGCCAATTTCCAAATAGGCCACCAAGTCACTCTTCCCCACGATGATCTAGTCTACTAATCTATACTGAGAAAAGGTCAACCTACAGTCCCTTCACATTCTGACACCCTGATCCCATGACCCATGTATAGTTTCTTCATTCTTCACTCATCACTAAGGCTTCATGTCAGTAAAGAATGTTAGCTATTCTCATCAGATGGAAAAGAAAGTGATTTCTTTAGAGAACCCTGGTTTGTATTACTGTCAAATCCTTTGTGTGTGATTCAGGGATCTGTATAACGGCAAAGAAAATAGTTTCTAAACCAGCTTTACTCTGAGTTTCACATCTTTCTCTCTATTGCTTCTTTCTGAACTTCCAAGATCCAATCTCATATATATCCTTGAAACCTCACCATTCATATTTTAAAAATACTATTAACTTTATAAAAGGAGTACATTATACCACTATTACTAGAGACTTGGCTCCTGGGCTGAGCAAGAATCATGGCTGAGCATAATCTGGGATATCAATTAAACTATCCCTTTCTGGAAGAGAGGAGAAATGTGTAGGGGAGGACAACTAGACATGGCCCAAGTGGAGAACAGGAACATAATCTACTTACTAAACCAATACAGGAACAGGTCAGACAAGACAGTATGTATGACAGAAGCAATATTGCGCTCTAAATCATAAACCCACAAGCATCTTAGGTTAACAGCTTTAGAGCACCTTAAAGATTATATGTCACCTCTCCCTCCTCTTTTGAGAAGGAAACTGAGGCCCAGAAAGGTTAATTGACTTTCACACAAGATCAACAGGAAATATCAATATTTGAACTCAGCTCCTCTGATTTCCAAAGAGCATGAATTCACTTTGTCACACTCAAGGACCTCATGGAAACATATACATTCTAAGCTAGATGATGTGCATACTCATTTCTCTACCCTCCAGTGTAACCCAAACTCTTCAGTTGTCCCATCTTCATCAAACTCCTGGAGTTCGCTCAGGGGAGCAGGTATGTACAGCCCCACTCTGAAAGCAAGAAGAATTTGAAATTTATGCCTTAAGGGGTGGGGGTGGATGTGACCAATGGTATCTGTCCCACTGTGGATTTTTTGTGCATGGGCAGAAATGACCTGCTCATCAGTAAGAAGCCTTCCTGTGCCAGGCCACCAGGGACCTGGTGCTGTTGAAAAGCATTTCCAAGTCGGTACAAAATGTTTTCTTCTATCTGCTCAAGAAATCTTAGCCTGGCCCTCCCTTCCCTGGTGCCTTAGTACCACATCTATCATTTCACACTTCCCCACTCTAATGTTCTCAGAGATATTCATACACTAGACTATGAATGCAGCTGCTCCCCAGGAGCATCAAATGAAATCAGAGGAGCACATGACCCACCCAAATAACAGCAACAGTCTGAGGTATTTTCTCAGTTTTCACCTTAAAATGGCACCTGCAAGAAAACCAAATTACCAATATCAAAAATGAAAATGGCAAACTTACCTCCAGTGAGGAGGAAATTAAAACAATAATTAGAAATCACTTTGCCCAATTGTATGTCCATAAATTTGACAATTTAAATGAGATGGATGATTATTTTAAAAAATATAAATTGCCCAGATTTAAATGGCACCCACTTCCCAAAGGGTGCTTTTCCCCTGCTTGAGAGATAGATTTCCCTTGAGGGTTCAAGGAGAAAAAAGCACATTCTTGTGCTTTATGTTGACCCCAGTAGCTAAGGTGAGAATCAGATTTTGTTGGGGCATGCCTAGTTTCCTAGTTGGAACAGATGGCACAATTTCTGGTCAAGCTCTTCTCCTTACAGTTTAAAGACACACTGTAAAGTGATATTCTTGACTTTGTGAATTGCCACAGCTAAATGAAACTGATAAAGTTGATTTATAAATTATTGCATCTAAACCGAGATTATAAAGGTACCTTGTGAATTCCATATTGTAAGAAAAAAATAAATTTCTGGGGATTAAAAAGTAACTCCAAGGCTCTAGCACTTTATAAAGTAGGCCGGTAGCTCTAGGAAAAGGCTTAGGATATGTAGCCCAACCATTTTGAAGAGGAAAAACATTTGATGTTAAAGCTAGAACATTAAGTTGAATCTATTAAGACTTTTTTTTAATGGAAAGACTCTAATTCTAACTCGCATGAGGAACTCCACTTGCAGAAACTCTACAATATGTATCTGCATCAGCTCTGTAATTTATATTCTTAGAGAATTGCCTGAAGACAATGAGAGTTCAAGTGACTTGTCCAGCATTACCTAACTTGTGTCAGGGGAGAACTTGAACCCTGAACTCAAACTAGCTCTCTAGCTAGTTCATCATGCTACCTCTCAAGTGTAAATTTAATATAAAGGCAAAGTCATATACTTGTCATTAAAAAATTAATTTCCTAAGTAAACAGTAAGGAAGGCTAGGCACTAATTTGCTTGAAAAGATTACGTAGGTTTTGGGACACCTAGGTAGTGCAATGGATAGAGTGTTAGGCCTGGGGTTAGGAAACCCAGACTTCAAATCCAGCCTCAGATAACTTACTAGCTGTGTGACCCTGGCAAGTCCCTTCACTTTTTTGCCTCAGTTTCCTTATCTGTAAAATAAGAATAATGTCATCTACCTCCCAGGGTTTTTGTAAGTATTAACTGAGTTAATTTGAGTTAATTGAATTAAATTGCTTGGCTTGATACCTGACACACAGCAAGTGCTATATAAATGTTAGCTATTATTATTAAAGTACTGCATACTTGATATGACTCAATAGGGTGATATGTCAGATGAGAAAACTAATTAAATCTTTGGCTGCATTGAGAGTGAGGGTGTCTAGGACTAAGGTGGGAGTCACGGTAGACTCTGCCCTGGTCAGACCACAGATCTGTATTCAATTCTATTTTAGAAAGGAATCTGATAAGCTGAGGAGAGCTTTCTGAAGAAGACAATCTGGATAATTCAAGGCTTCTTTTTCATATATATTGTATGAGGACCTGGTGAAAGAATTAGTATTTAAAGCACTTCATAGCTTGATCCTGTCTTTCTCACACCTGGCTCCCTTTCACATACTCTATGATACATTTACATTGGTTCTACTTGCTGGACCTTGTATGCAAAAACCTCATTTCTGTGCTTTTGCACTGAATTTCCCTAATGCCCAGAGTGCTCTCACTTCCTACCTCTCCCCCTTCCCCTTCCTTCCTTTCTTTCCTTGGCTCCCTCCAAATCTCAATTCAATCCCACTTTCTAAACCTTTCCATAGTTTTCCTAGTCTCCTTAGATTCTCATATTTTTGTCTCTAATGTTACTTCTATACAGTATATAGCTTGTATGTATCTACTTATTTTCATGTTGTCTTTCTCATTAAAATGTTATCTCCCTGAGCGCTAGAACTTTATTTTTGTCTCTCTTTGTATCCCCAGAGCTTACGCAGTATCTGACACATAATAAATGTTTAATACAAGGGAAGGGAACAATATTTACTAAATACCTACAGTGGGCCAACAACTTTACAAAATTATTTCATCTAATATTTATACATTAATGTTGTTGTTTCTACTTACAGTTGAGTGAACTGAGGCAGAGATCATATGACTAACAATTGTCTGAGGCCACATTTGAACTCACATCTTCCAGCCTCTAGGTGTATCTCTCTATCTGCTATATCATGTAGTTGTTAGTCTGGAGAAAAGGAGACCTGGAGGAGAAGGGAGATGATAGATGTCTTCATGTATCTGAAGAGCCGATATATGGAAGAGGATCATATTTGTTCCCTCAAGGACAGAACTAGGAACAAGAGTGACATAAGTCTTAGAGAGATTGCTAACACTTTAGATAGATGACACAGATGTCATATATCTTGGAAAGTTAAAACAATTAGGCAAATTGAATAAAATTAAATATTGAAATTTTAAAATTCTAAAATTTGGTTTTTAAAAATCTTTTTTTTTCAAGCACAAAATGGAGGAAATATGGCTAAGTCATAATTCCTGGAGAGAGTTTATTAGATAGTAAATGATCACTCAAAATGCTAATGTTTTGCTAGATTGCATTGAGAGCAATAATACCCCAAATGAGAGAATAGTTCCGCTATACTCTGCTGGAGTCAGAACAAATCCACAGTCTATATTAAATACATTTAATAAGGATTGTAAGAGAGTTTTGTGTATCATGTTTTAGAAAAGACATAGAGAGGCTAGATACATCTCAATGAGAACAAGAAAAATGGTGAGGTATACCTGGCAAGTATACTAAAGGATAATATTAAGGAATTTGTATATTGATCCTGAAAAAGTGAAGACATAGAGATTCATGGTGGGAATTTGAGGGAACAGCCCTGAAGGATTTTTATTTTTAAAAATAGTTGGATTTGTTTTGCTTCGCCACATAGATCAGTACTAGATGTAATGAGTGAAAGTTTTAGGGGGGTGAGAAGTAAACTTAGTCTTGATGTAGGAAAAAATTCCTAATAATTAGAGCTATCCAAAAGAAGAACGGGATGCCCCTTGGGATAATAGATTCCCCTTCACTAGATTCTTTTAAGCAAAAATGACTTTTTCAGAATGTTGTAGAAGGGATGGTTTTTTGAGTAAAGACTCAACTAGTCAGCATCTAAATTACCTTCCAAGATTCAGATTCTGGGATTCTCTGAATCAAAGAATTGAAAAGGCATCAAATTCAAGTCCTAACAATGGAATGAACCCTATGCATATCCATAACACACAATCATTCACTCACTACTAAAAGTCCTCCAGTAACAAGGAATTTACTATCTCCTAATCTTGTAAATCCTGTTAAATTTGGTAATTCTGTTAGTGAGATGAAAGCTGTGATACTTTCATGATTAGCATTTCTTTCTGTATAGAAATAGGCTACTGATTCCTTACCTATAAAAAAATAAAACAAACCTATCCATCTCCCCCCATCCAGAAAAAAAATCAACATTCCATTTCTGTACAGTTCTGTTGACTATTTGTCCTACTATGCAGCCAAAATCTGCCTCTCTGTCATTTTCCCCTATCGGTCCTGTTTTTGTTTTTGTTTTCCCTCCAGGTTCAACCAGTATAATGATAGCTACCTTTCCCATAGTACTTTAATATTTGCGAAGCACTTTGCAAAAATCACCACATTTGATCTTCATAAAAAACCCTGGGAGGTAGATACTATTATTATTTCCATTTTACAGATGGAGAAACTGAGGCAAAGAGAGGTTAAGTGACTTCCTCTGTGTCACAAAGTTTCTAAATATCTGAAACTAGATTTGAATTCCCTCCCTCTATGTCCAATGTGTTGTGTTAACTAATTTCCTCAGAACAGGTCTAATTCCTTTTCCAAAAGATAATCTTTAAAATATTTTAATCAATCAGAAAGCATTTTTAAGCACTCACAATGTGCCAGGCAGTGTTCAAGACATGGAAAATAAAAATGATAGTTCTTGTCCACAAGGAGTTTACATTCTCCTGAATCATAACTCCCCCTTAGTCATTTCTTTTCCATGTTAATCATTTCCATTTTCTTCAACTCCTCTCCACATGTTACAGATTGGAGTGCCTTCAACATATTGAGTGTATCCTACCTCCAGAGGTGCTCCAGTTTGTTAATGTCCCTTCTAAAATATTTCAAAATATAATATTAAATATGATAAAAATTATATCTAATTAAAATATAATGTCCCTTTTAACATCAAGTCAGATTTGTACTAAGCCATTTTGTGGTTTCAATCTTTCCTTTATGCCACTACCATTTATAAAACAAAAATGTATCAGCTCACTAACGAGTGAGAATAAAGTTAGGCTATTGGTTGCAAAAGGAAAAAATGAACTACTTATTAGCATTTATGAGAAATGAGAAGCTCAGCAGAGGGAGAGCCAGAGTTTTCTACCCCTAGGCTGCAGAAACTAGGCTTTGGGGACATAGATTGCATTCTGCATGACATTCAGTAAGCCTTATTAACTTTTTAATGCCAAAGCAGGTTAAGGCAGTCTGAATGAGGAGGAAGAGGAAAAGTGGTGATTGATTTTAATTGATTTCAAGTGACTTGGATGAATATCAATATTACATTCCTGTTATGGTATAGACTTGCCATTGTCAGCAAAGGAACTGAACCTAGAAATTGTAGGGCAGGGAGGAAAAATGGCAGTGGTGATGTAGTTCAGGAAAATGATGGGAGATGTAATGATGGAGAAATCATGGTCCCCTGCAGACTTTTCTTCTAGTGAGACCACAGGACTCACCATCCTCTTATTGATAGCCCCCCATGTCATCCAGGTACATCACACACTCTCCTCTACTCCTCTGTTCCCCTTCTCTTTTTCAGGTATCCTTCCATTTTGTAATGTAGTCCTCCTCAATAAAAATCAATTCCTCTGAAGGCAAGGAGCCACAAAGTTCTGTTTGCCCCAAGCTTGCTTTTCCATTTCCACCTTCACTTATGTCTTCATGTGTATATTTAGGAGGAAAAAAGTCTCTTAGTGGTGTTTCCTTTGTCATTCTCTTGCTGTTGCTGTCCTTGGCTACTGCATTCATTCATACTCATCCTGCATTTTGGTTGCCTGGGATGTCTAGAAGTAAATAATCTCTTCAGGCCTAGTTTCTGTCTTCTTAAAATGTTTCAAAAACTTCTTTATTATTGTACATTCATCTTTTTTCATTCAAGGTTAAACTCAGACTTATAGGGTAAGTTGTATCCTGAGGTCGATTAATCTTTGGAACCCATTATTCCATTTCCTCCTATGTTTTCAGATGAGTGCAGAATAGTCTCATGTTCATCACATTTTCTTTACCCTGTATTTGAAACTCTTTCACCTGGTCACTTGCAGAATTTCTTGTTTATGAATTGAATTGTCAAATTTATCAACTGTATGTGTTGGAATTTGCAGCGTCGAGATTTATTTTTGAGGGAGGAACAGGGTGTGTTTGGATCTACTATTGGGAGTTTGGATCTACGGTTTTTTTAATTGGTATTTCAATTTCTGCATTCAGAAATCCTTTTATTTTCTTGGATTTTTTTGTTGTTTTTTATATTCTTTCCTGAATTATGATATTCAGGCTTTTTTGACTTGTGTTCTTCTGGGAGACCTCTAATCCTTAGGTTGTCTTGCATCCTGACTTCAGATGAGTAGGCTTTGTTTGGCTGGAGAACATATTTTCTTCTAATGTTATTATTTTTTGCTTCTGTTCTTCTAGATCATCTTTCACCAATCAATTGTTCTCTATTTTGTTTCTTTGGTGAGACTTGCTATCATAGATCCAAGTTTTCTATTCTGACCATTTTTTGTTGTTGTGAAGAAATAAATTCTATTCATTCTCATTTCATTTTTAAACCATTCACACACAGTACTCTCAAATTCCACAGAGTAATCTGTTTCATCGTGTGTTAAATCACTTTTCTTTGTTTTGTAGTATTTATTCATAGATACCTGAGCTTATTTACTAGTTCTGGAGGTTATATTTTCCTCTGTTTCCCCTGTTACTGTTTCCCCTGTTAATCTATCTGCCTGTGTTCAAGGTCTTTGAATTTTAGTCTTCCTAAAATCTTTGGTAATTTCAGTCTCCTCTCCCCTTTATTTTCCCTGTTGCTAACTTTCTAACTCCCTCCTCTCTAATAGTGGTATCCTGGAGGCTGGAGCTCAAAGAATCTCAGCATCCTCCTGTGATAGGCAATTTGTAGTTCACCAGTCTAGGTCTCTGCCCTTGAATGACATATAGGGTAATAGAACTGGCACTAGCAGGATACTGGGCTCATTTCTTCAGGCTAATTGGAATGCCACATAGCCCTCATACACACACAAACACACACATTCACGCACGCGCGCGCGCACACACACACACACATGATGTCCTGCCCCATTATGTCTATTCTCTGACCTGAGAGATCAAGGTACTGGCACAACAGGGCCACTGAAGTGAGAGGTGATTTCATCATTTGGAATTTGGATCTCCAAGGCTCTGGGAGGCAGGGAAGAAGGGTTGAGCACAATTTCAAATCCATACATGTACCCCTTTCCCTCTGTTCCTCCACTTGTGTATGGTGATCTTTTACAGCAAAGAACACTTGTGCTAAACACTGAAAGGCTAGCAAACTTCTGCAGACTGAGACCTTAGATCTCCATGACTCTAGAAAGAAGGAAAAGAGAGACCAGGGTCTGTGGCTGTATTTTGCTATAAGTCTATATGGGTCAGGCTTCTTAGGTTGGCTAGTACAGTCTTATTATCAGTATTATGGTGGGTTATAGAAGAATAAGGACTACATAAACTCATGGAAGACATTAATTCATGGATTTTTTCCCCTTTCTTTTAGGTTCCAGATGCCCAAGACCATGAAGGGAGCTGAAGTTACTTTATCTTTGATATACAATTTCTATTTGGGGGGAGGTTTGAGAGATTGAGAACCAGAGAAATTATCTAATCCTCCATTTTGGTCATGTGACCCAGAAGTCACCAAAGTCCTCCTTCCAAATAAAAACGGACATTTTTTTGCTAATTCTTTCCCAACACAATTCAATTTGACCCAAAAAAAACTTTTACAAGCCTCACCTACATGTTAATGTCTTAGATGGTAAAGTGTTTACAGAATCATTTTTCTAAAAAGCACAAGAAACAGTAAGGAGCATCCTGAAAGTGATGGATTTAGTTTGTCCGCATCTGAGTCAATTCTATAAAATTTCAGTCTTTCCCCCTGCAATTCTTTTAATATCATAACCACATACAGCCCACATCCTTGAACTCTGTAGGAAGAGAAGTAATGTAGGAATTGAAATGAAGGTTAATATCAAGAAACCACAGCCCTCACCTCCACCCCATGCAGATGGAAGCAGGAAGAATCAATACAAAATGGAAAGAAACAGAGCTATCAGATAGCATTGTTGAGACTAAGAAGTCATTATCATCCAAGTCATCAAGAACTATTTATGGAGCTCCTACTGGGCACAAGGGATTACGCTGAGTACTGAGGAAGCATGGGTATGACACAATCCCTGCCTACTAGGTACTTATCGTGTTGAGTACTTTAACACTCAGGTGGGAAAGATGCAGCCAAACAAAGATAACTCAAGTGCTTTTTTGTTATTTTGCTGCTTGAAGGTCAAAAATCCTTCTTTACTCATACGGAATAGTGTTCATGTTTTTGCTTCTATATTCAAATCTAATTTGTGTGGTGGCTATGGAACATGACCACAGGTCATATCACTGGAGAAATGAGACCAATGGGAGATTCAGATATTGATATGATTAGACACTAACCTGTAGCTAAAAATGTTTGTACCCAAAGCAAAAACCACAAGCCACACTTGGTACCAATGTTATGACCTGCATCCTCATTTAGGGTAGAGGACAGGCAGAATCCTATGAGGGGGGAGAAGGCAGAGAAAACCATTTAGGAACACTGAGCAACAAGCCAGAGTTATGAAGCTACTCTGGAAAGTCATTTGTGATGATCTTACTTCCTTCTTATTTTTAATAAATATTCTTGCTCATTAGGTAACTATAAATGTTGTCAACACTATCTAAATTACCCTAAATGAATTGTCCTGTGGCAGAGTCCCTGTGGCCCTGCCCCAATATTTTTTATCCAAAGTGGAGTGTGGGGGGGATGATAGAAGGGAGGGCAAATGAGAAGAGGGGGGTATTTAGAAGTAAACACTTTTGGGGAGGGATAAGGCCAAAAGAAAGAATAGAATAAATGGGGGGGGCAGGATAGTATGGAGGGAAATAGAGTTAGTCTTTCACAACATGAATATTATGGAAGTCTTTAGCAAAACTATACATACATAACCTGTATTGAATTGTTTGCCTTCTCAGTGGGGATGGGTAGGGAGGGAGAAAGGGAGAGAAGTTGGAATTCAAGGTTTTAGGAATGAATGTTGAGAACCATTTTTGCATGTAACTGGGAAATAAGAAATACAGGTAATGGGGCATAGAAATCTATCTTGCCCTACCAAAAAGAGAGAAGATGGAGATAAGGGAAAGGAGGAGTTTGATAGAAGGAAGGGTAGATTGGGGGAAGGGGTAATCAGAATGCTTGGTATTTTGAGGTGGAGGGAAAGGAGAGATTGGGAGAAAATTTAAAACTCAAAATCTTGTGGAAATGGGTGTGAAAACTAAAAATAAATAAATTAAAGAAAAAGAGGTACTGATCCACATATCCATACACAGAAGGAAGTCAAAAATTAGACAAGCATGTACTAAGAGCCTACTACATGCCAGTCACTGTACTAAGTGCTAGGAATGCAAAGAAAAGCAAAAGAGAAAAATAGCCCTTACTTTTAAGGTGTTCACAGTTTAATGTAGGAGATAACATACAAACATCCATGTACAAACAAAATACATACAATATCAAATGGAGGCAATCTTAGAGGTAAGTCACTAGCATTAGGAGGATTGGGAAAGGCTTCTTGGAGAATGTGAGATTTTAGATGGGACCAGAAACACGCTGGAGAAAGCAAGCAGTAGAGATGAGGATTATCTGAGGAGAGAAGGTTGATAAATGTGTGTTGAATGTTTATAGTCTAAACCTTTCGAGTGAGGTCATATAAGCTGATGGCAGAAGATCTGCAGCTGATATTCTTGGTTCTCTTGTGTTTTAATTCAGATATAGTCCTTCATCATTAGCTGACCTTTGTCATCATAATGGTGATGGTGAGGGCACTGATGAGCATATAATAAGCATTGCTTTCATCTGAAAAATTTCCAACTGTTTCACCAGAGTTATGCATTTTATTAAAACTGAGAATATTCCTCAAAGGCCAGAAAATATCAATGTCTACATCTTACAATGGGATAAACTATAGTGCAGAAAAATGAATGGGTTCAAGACCATTTTCCTCGGTCTGTAAAATGGACACAGTTGCACTAATTGGTTTGTGTAGTTGTATGTGAAAGATCTTCATAAAAGGTTGCAGCAATGTTCAATTAATACCCATTCAATAGTTAATAGAATTTAACAGGAAGACTCTAGCTTCTGTCACTCATTTACTATTCAATTGCGTATGGCCTTTTACCCTGTAACCTTGATACAGGATCTGTCAGTTTGCAGCTGGGGAGAGGTTTTCTTTTCATTTTTTTTGCCTTGTTCAATCCTTTCCACAGAAACAAATCACTGCCTCCTTATATCTCCCTCTGGGCTACAGTCATTGTCGATTTCCTTACCTCTCCAAACAGATTGCTCAGCACCATTCATTTTGTAATTTCATCTGTGCAAAATCTAATCTTGATCCTCCCCTCTCTCCTTTCCTTAACTTTTTAATAACAGAGATGGCAAGAGAGACACATCTGAACAGAAATTGCTTCTGGTCTGGAACATGCTACAATACTGATGGCCAGTATATTGCAGGGGCCAGGGTTGATTTCCCTTTGACTTGACACAAACCCAATCAGGATATGAGAACTCTGAAGATATTAGTCTTTATCTTAGAATTTCACAGTTGTTAGGGAAGTGAGAACAATATTGATGTGTATGTGTATTTCCTTGTAGTTCTTGAGGAAAAAAAAATCCCTGACATTCATCCCTTAAACAAGATGCATGGGATACCAAATGTAGTTTGAAAGGACAAATATTTACTGTGCCTGCAAATGGCATTGAATATCAATCCATAAAATGTGAAAAGTGTTATCCAAAGGATAATCAATGCTGGTCTGAGATACAGGCCCCAGTAGCTCAGTGTTATGCAGATTACTTTACAGGGTATTATGGATAAGACTTGCCTGATACTTGCTTTTTAATCAAATTGAGCATTTTATTCAAGCACCCTGGATTCCCTGTGTGCTTAAGTCTTTCAAGGTGAGTTGTTATGAAGTCCTTTTCCATTTTATAAACTGATTTCTCACCAGAGTATCATACATTTAGAGATGATAGGGACCTTCTAATTAGGATGTTCTAATCTTTTTTATGTCAGAGATCACTTTGGAAGTTTGTGTACCCATTCTCAGAATGTTTTTAAATGCTTAAAATAAAATACACAGGATTATAAAGAAATTCTATTCAAATAGAATTATTAAAATATTTTTTAAATATTAAAAATCTCTTAAAATCTATCCATGGATAGATGGACTTTAAGGGTCTGTAAACCCCATGTTAAGAACCCCTGCTTTAGTCCAACCTGCTCAGTCTAATCTTTTCAACCTACTGTCAGTAAATGTGTGATTCTTCATGTTTCAAGTCTATTGAAATGCTCCTCAATGAAGGATATCTTAATAGATTTTTTTTTAAGCCCTGATGTTTTTCCTTTCCAAAGTTAGATACCTACAATGTCGCATTTATTGGAGAGCTGAAGAACCAAGAAGATTCTGACCATGTAACTCCCTGTTCAACAAATGATTCTCTTTAGCCCATAGGACAAAAAAATTCCTCAGAACGGTTTTTAAAGTCCTTCACAATCATCCATATATTTCATATTACTCTCCTTCATATCCTTCCCATTCCAGTCAAATTGACCTGATTGCTAGTGTTTCATTTCTCCTCTCTATTCCTCTTCACAACCTAAATACTCAATGCCTGAATGCACTCCTCTCATATCTCCATCTATAAGAATCCCTGGCTTTCTTCAAGGTTCAGATCATAAGCCATCTCTGATGGGGCCCCAAGCCTCCCCTGCTCTCCCTAGTTGTGATTATTCTCTCCTTGGGCAAATTGTCATACTTACATTTATATTCTACATGTTTACATGTTGGGATCTCCTAGTACAAACTAAACTCAAGGGCAGGGAATGTTTTCTGAGCATGAGGCTTGGGACATCATAGTCACTTAGTAAATGCCTAATCCTATAGGAAAAAAAAAACTCTTTGGAGCCACAGGACTTGGATTTGGATGCCATCTTGACTACTTACTCTACCTGTATTCTCAAGTTCTAAATATATAAAATTATTATTTATTATATAGGAAGGCCCCCAGGCAGAGTTATGGAACAAAGTAATAGACACTTTTTTTTTTCAAAAGAAGACCTTGGATGACCTGAGTGTGTCATTTGAAAAAAGCCATTAAAAAAACTTGACATTGATTCTTTAGAGGAAAAGTTATCTTTACAGAGAGTTAACCATTTCTGATTAATAGCCTGCAAAAGCTATTCTGCCTAATGGATACTAACCACAGAGGCCTTCAAGAAGTTGGAAGACAAAGTATTTGTCCCTTTCATCTAAGATTCTTGAATCATTTCCTAACATCTATATGCCAGTTTCAGGAAGGGAAGGAATATCAAGTGAGCTGTCCAAGGTACACATTGAAGTCAGTATATGACTTATCCCTTTGGCTAAGCTGTAAGCTTCTTTAGGACAGAAAGAGCATGTATAAGATGTATGTGTGTATTTTAGGGACTTATGCATGAGACAGTGACCCTTTAGTCCTCACAAGAATGAAGGAAAGGCCCTTCTAAGTTGGGGCCTTGTTCTTTTATAATTGTAGATACATTACCATCATTGTTATTGCTGTGATTATCATAACTCTAGTGATACAATTAATCATAACTGATATTTATACAGTCCTTTGAATCTATCAAAATATTCAGCTGAACTTTCCAACAATATATGATCATCTTCATTTTGCAAATAGGGAAACATGGGTTCATATAGAGTGAGGCATTTCCATGATTATGAAGGTAGGAGGTGTCAGATGAAAGATTGAAATCCAAATATTCTTGACTTTGAATCTAGGTCTCTATTCACTATGCTATGTGCCTTTCAATGTCTAGCAAGTCCTACATCTAGGAGACATAACTGGGGCTCACAGGAACACAAAAGAAAGAGTGGTGAAAGGGAACAGTTCCTAAGATATAAAAGGGGTTAGGATTCTTTAGAAAATATTGAAGCCCAGGAAAGTAACTTCATAGTACTTCCTACCTCCAGCAACCCAGTGCTTAGTAAAGCCAGGCTTAGCCTAATAATGATGATGGTGATAGAAGACCTGCATTGAATTAACTTGTTTTTCCTTTTCCTCAGCATGCCATTATTTATATTTTTTAGTTTAGTTTGGGAAAATTCCCATGTAATTTCAGCTGAATTAAAGAGAGAAGGGATTTCTCTAGATCTCATACTGGCTAAAGATGGAGGGAAACTGGCATACCCTAATTTTTGGATGTGCTGGAGGAAGCAGACTGAACCAATTCTGGAGTCTGGGGAAAGCTAGTAAAGTCTGGTCAATAAAAAGTAGATTCTCAGGAGGCAAAGTGTGAAGAGAAACTCAGGAAGTACTCATCTCTTCTTGCTTAGGCAAATCCCTTACAGGATCTCCAGTTGTTAAATTAGGAGGAGCTTCTTTTCATTTCCATGAAGCTTTTATATTGCTAAGGGGGCATTTCCTATGCCTGAGCCTGTGGTATGGCAGGGTGGATAGGGATAATGATGAATTTACTAAGTAGGAGATATATAGGAGTCCCAAGAAACAGTCCTAAGAGGAAAGACTGTCAGTAAATACTTTGGAGATCTCCATTATATGTGACTTCACAATCAGAGGAAGCTCTCATGCTATCCACTATAAGGGACTTGTTTTAAAGGCAATAAGATCATAGAATTATAGACTTAGAGCTGAGCACTTGAAAGAGACTTCAGAGATCATCCTATCCAACATCCCCATTTTCAAAGTAACAAAATTGAGACTTTAGAGAGGTTAAGTGACTTATTCAAGGTTGCATAGACAGTAAGTGGTGAGAGATTTAAACACAAGTTCTCTACAAATACATCACTCTTCACACTAAAACACACTGCCTCTCATGGATTTTTATGTATAGCTTATAAAAATCACTCTCATTATTTATAATCACATTATGCTTCTCTTGCATCTCACACAAATAGGTGCTCATTAAGCTGTTGTTTGTCCTTTGTTTTCAAAGAGGACCAATGATATCATAGAGTGATCTCTTGACTTGTTTGTGAATTGGATTTAAGTGAGGCAGTGGTGCACAAAGTCATCAGCCTCACTCTCTCTTCCAGAGACATCAAAGTCCAGTGACAAGTCAAGAGTCAAGATGACTGACAATGGTCTAGGATACAGTGGATGACCTTGATGCCTTTGGTGCCTGACCAAGTTCTAAGTGCTCACAGTGCTGGTTTCAGCCACATTCATGGCTGTTGGGACAAATTATTCTCATCTGCTCATTCCATTGGGGGAAGTCTTTACCCCCCTAACTACCCCCTAGACATCCCCCTAACTCAACAACAGGTTTGAGACCTGTTGATTACACTCAATCAGGTTCAGCCTGTGTGCCATGATGGTTTTAGCAGAATGTGACTGCTGTGCATGCAGTCATGATCCCCCAGGTAAGAGCAGGGTTACAGGTAGACACCAAAACTGGATGAGCAGCCTAAAAAAAGGCTTGACAAGCCTTACACTAGAGCTTCTGTCTCCCCTTAACACCCTAGACCCCCCTCTCTTCTTGAATGAAGGAATGAATGAGAATAGGATCTCATCTATAAAGTGAGGGAGATGGGCTAGCTGACCTCTTAAGTCCTTCCAGCTTTGGAGTTTATGACTTCATGACTTGTTTTGCAGAACCTTTATAATGGGTTCAAGTAACCCATTATAAGAGGGGGGAAAGTGAGAATATAAGCCAGACATCCCAAATGCCAGTTAAAAAATATAATCCCACCATCTTGATGAAATGAATTTTCTCTGCATAAGAAAAGATCCTGTGAGTTTGTTTTTTTTTTATTCAGCTTCCCAGGAAATCTCTGACTAAACATAGCTACAAAATACACTAAGTGACCTTGAGCCCAAAATTTAAAAAAAAAAAAGAAAGTAATTCAAAATATGTAGTGTTGCTGTTAGTGTTGCAATTCATATTCATACAAAACCTTCTAGTGCATTTTCAATCTGAAGAGGTGGATGCTAATAACCTATAATCAATGTCATATTTGCCAGCAGCCAAAGAGGAAAAGAACCTTTAATTGAGTATGATTTGGTGTCAATCAAAAAATGTGACTTTAGTCAAGAAAAATTGAGAGATTACAAAACTGGACAACCTACCATATGGATTATTTCTGGACTCAGTGTGGAAAATGCAAACAATGTGATAAATATAGCTATGAGGATTTTAGAAGGGGGAGGGAACCTTAGAGAGCATCTACTCAATCTCATAATTTTAGAGTTAATATCTTCATGTGAGAGGGAGTAGGACATAAAGCTCATTTCAGAATCAGGGAGATCTGGTTTCGAGCCCTGCCTCGACATCTACTGGCTCAATAACCTTGAGCAAGACACTTAATCACTCAGTGGCCCCAGGAAACTAAGGCAGCAAATTTCAGAGTAGTTCTCATATCTGCCTCAATAAATGTTGTTTCCTCACTGGTAATCCACTACGCAAATGAAATGACAGACTGTTTAAAAATAAAAACTTCCTATGAATATAGGGTTCTGTCTCACTATAGGAAAATTGCTTTATAGCTTTGTTTAAAACCTGTGTTCTTCTTCCATGTATTTTAATCATGTGATGCTATCCCTTTTTCAGCCACAGTTTAATACACTATACTGTGACCCCAAAATTATGATATCATTCTTTGAGTACAAAGGACAAACAACAACTACCAATTTTTTAGGGATCAGACTTGCGAATGGTATGTGGAACTCTTGGTGAGAAATTCTATAGATCTGCAACTTGTAGTTTTAACATTTAGATTGTTTGGGGCAATGAGAGATTAATTGACTTGTCTAAAATCATGAGGCTAGTATATGTCAAGAGATGGGATTTGAACCCAGGTTTTCCTGCCTTCAAGTATATTTCTCTATCAAGTGTGCCAACTTGATTGTTATGTAATGTGGTAGTTTACTTTTTTACTTGTTTTCTGGTAACTCCAAGACCTATAACAGAAAAGTTTTACATTTAGTTCTATACTAATCATGGGGTATATGGAGTGTTCAGGGAGGAGTAGCACCTCTGGTATAGCCTTTTTAGGGCTGCTCATGGACCTTTCATATCTACCTGTCACCTACCTCTCACCTGGAGCTTCAAGAAACTGTAGGATATACAGTGGCCAGATACATCCTGGCTAAACTGTCTCAGCAGATGGACTAACCCAGGTTGAGGGTAACCAACAGGCCTCATCACGAATTAAAGGACTCTCTACCTCTAAAGATTGCCCCGGTGTAATGGGCAGATGAGAACCATTTGTTCCAATAGCCAAGAAGGCATCTGAAGCAGGTGTTGTGGAGTATTTAGACTCCATTTAGATGTCAGACATCAAAGACACCAAGGTCATTGGCCTCCTGGGCCATCACAAGTTGTCTTGACTTTTGTCTTGTCACTGGACTTTGATGATTCTAAAAGAGAGAGTGAAGCTAATGACTTTGTGCAACTCTGCCTCACTTAAATCTAATCCACAGGCAAGTCAAGACATCACCCCATGATGACACTGGTCTTCTTTGAAAACAAAGGATGAACGGCAACAAAAAATCATAAGTGTGGAACTACCATCTGAAAGCGTAGTAATCTGTCAAAAGGAAAGATTGGAAGGACTTACAAACTAACTGGTGAAGGTGTCAAAAATTAGTGAGCTGTTTAATTATCCCTAAGTATTTGAATTGCTTTAAAATTTGTTCTGAACTTTCTTTTGTAATTTCGTAACTAATGATTGTAAATATTTATGAATCTTAGCTTTAAAGGAAATTTTGTTTTAAACTGAATCAAAAGTGTGTTTTTCTCTTTGTTTTATTTAACCAAGTCTATGGGAAGCCCATTTTGACAATTAGATTATAACAAAAGCACCATTTTAAATGGAATGACAATTCATACTAATTATCATTCAGGTAACTAGCAAAAAATACACTGCTTTCAGGAGTGATAGCATTGAAAATTCAAACCTATAAAGTGAGTATAAATTCACTTGTCACATCCAGATTTCCATGAGACATTTTTACCCAAATACTTTCAAAGCATAAATATACTCACAGGCATATACATATTCTCTCTCTCTCTCTCTCTGTCTCTGTCTCTCTCTGTCTCTCTCACACACACGACAATATAGTTACTTCACACCTTGGGGACAAAACATGAGAAGTGTTTACCAGCTATAATGGCTTTAATAGTTAACCATGCATAAGCACAATAAGGCAAAAAATAAAACATGCATGATAAAAAATTTGTTTTTTATTATTATTTTCATTATGAACTTAACAATCATCCACAGACATTTTTACATACCAGAAAGAGCCAAAATGGAGATTGAAGTGTAGTAAGTGCTATTTCTTGTGAAATACTCAGATTTTCTCTACCTAACTCTGATTGACTATATGGGAAGTCTTGAGTTTGTTTCTGGCCATGTTAACCTATTACTGAAAGGACTTGACATTTTAATATGACATCATAAATTTTGATTCCCTTAGTAAAACCTTTATCCTATGACAAAAGGAGTACAAAGTGTTACATCTGTTAAAAAAAGAGACAGCATCCAGCTAGAATTCTCTTGACTTCAGCTCTTTAGGTGATATGATTCTAATGAGGAATCAAGAAGGATCGTCTTTTGTTACCCGAATATCATGACAATTCTGTTATGGTTCTCCGTTGTAAAGCATGGAGTAACGTAAGTGAAGGACAGAGAAGGCTGAGCCAGGTTAGGTCCCTGGTTGCTTTTGCCTTTCTGATTTTGTTCCTTCCTGATCTAAGATAAACAAATATCCCATGGTGGAAATGACCAGCTCTAATGCAGACCTTGTGAGCTGTAACTGTACTAAATGTCCTGGGATTTCCCTCACTTGGCAGATGCTGTGTCCCTAGAATTGCAGTGGCTAAAGGAAAGGGAACTTTCTACACTGGAGAGATCAGATTGAAATGAAATATAAAATTGTGAATTAGTAACCATGGAAACTCTTTTATGTTGTAATGAGGCTTAAATGTTAACTTCCTAATCAAATGAAACAGGTTACGTTATATTATGCTATGATGTTATGTTATGTTTGTTACATTACTGAATTTTATACTAACCATTTTGTATTTGAAATTATGTGTGTGTGTGGGTGTGCATCCTCTGATTCTCCTATGCTTAGCATTTCTTTCAGTGTATTCATCCCAAACCTGATTTACATGTGTACATTGGATGCCTCTTTCACTTGTCTTCCACTTTCTCTTTGGTGAAACCCTTAGACTAGCAGCCCCAACTATTATTACAATTAGTATTGTAACCAGGTGTAATGGTAAGGGAATTTGAAGACCTTCCCTGCCCCCTTAATAGGCCCATGTGACCTGCTTTGAGTTTTGACCCAGCCCACAACTTGATTCACATGAAGCCCATGGTAGGAGGAGCTTGCCAAACAGGTGGAGAAGGAAGGGCAGAATTGAGAGGGAATGGGGCAAAACAGGGAGAGAGCTGGCAGAGGAGAGGAGACCAGCTAGCTTGAGTGAGAAAGGGAGAGATTCTGATGAAGAGAGCGTGTTTGTGGGGAGGTCTGATGGAGGGAAGGCTTGAGGATGGCCAGGCTTCCTGCACTGGTAATGTGTATAGATTTCTTTGTCAGTATGATGGATTTGACTTACTGGTTTCTGAATGAATATTTTGATTTCATCTTTGATAAAGAGAGTTTATATTTTGTAAATTTACCCTGGAAATACGCATGCATATCCATATCGGCTTCTATGGGTATAGCATTGGTATCATACCAGGACACAAGGCGGAGTGGAGTTTGCTAATAAGTCAATAAGTAAGAGAATGGGGAGCATAATACCTTCAATTAAATGTCAGGCTTCTCCAGGACTAAACATAACACAAAGCACAATAATTTGGACAAGGAAGAGCCATAGCATGACCCCTGTGAGTTCAGTCACGTAATCTCTCAATTCCTTGATGATAAATAGATGAAAGTAAATTTCTATTATCAGTGTTGTTTTTTTGGAGGGAGAAGGACAGGGGGAAGCGTGTTAAATATTAAATGCAATACATATAATACATTCTGGCTCACTTTCCCAGAGCCAGACTGATACATTGCACCTCAAGGTTCTAGAAGGGACATCCTTAGAGCTTGAGGTATTTCTCCTTTCTAATGCCCTTGGCTTGAGCCCTGTAGTGCTAATTTAAATGGGAAGATCATTAATAGGCTCATGTAACCTTTCTTAGGTCACATAGAAGTTTGAGTCACATGGAGCCTGTGGTAGGAAGAGTTTACTGAACAGGTGGAACAGGAAGAGGAAGAGCTAGAGCAGAAGTAAGAGGAAGTTAGTCCTGAGAGCCGTCAGAGCTAGAAAGGATACAGGCAAGCAGGCAACTGGATAGCATGAGTGAGAGAGCTTATTTGTGATTTTGTTTAAGGGAGCCTAGGAAGGGCAAGGCTTGGGGATGGTGTTGTCCTCTGCATTGTTATTGTGTATAGATTTTTGTTACTGTGATGGATTTGGTTTTCTGACATCTCAATAAATGTTTTGGTTCTCCCTTCCATGTGGAGAGTCTGTGGTATTTCATGATTCAGAAGTGTGCCAGGATATTCATGGCCATGGTAGACATTGTGAATGTCACATTGGTGCTACTACCCCACTTCCCCATAAAACCTTGGTATCTAGGTTGGTGGGGGAAATAGGAACAGTTCTACATAGCATTGATCCTACCAAGTTCATATCCAAAATCCAAATGACTAAATGAGTCTTTCCACTGGGCTGTTGTTATTGCTCATTTGTTTCAATTGTGTCCAACTCTTCATGATAGAATTTTGTGTTTTCTTGGCAAAAATAGTGGAGAGGTTTGCCATTTCCTTCTCCTCCTTTTACAGATAAGGAAACTGAGACAAACAGGGTGAAGTGACTTGCCCATGGTTACACAGCTGAATTTGAATTCAGGTTATCCTGACTCCAGGCCTGGTGCTCTATCCAATGTATCACCTATCTACCCCTTTCCACTGGGCTAGAGTCCCAAAACTCACTTTTGAAAATTGTCCCTGGACTATGTTGGCTGCTAATCTAGCCTGGACTCTAACTCCAAGATTTCTGTGACTTTCTCTCTCATGGACAGAGATTTTACTTCCTGAATCCAGAATGGAAAAGAACAAAAAGGTCAAGAACTCAGGCCAATTCTCTGGGGTCATGTGCCCTCAGATAGCAAGAAAGGTCTGAGGTTTTCACTTTCATAGTATACTCTATCACTCTATGCCACTAGATATCATGAGAGATACCCCAGATACTAATGAATCAAAGAGAGAGAATAAGATTCAGGCATTTTTGAATAAATTGACTATTCTGGCTATGCAGCCAATCATAAAAAGGCCTTCCCAGGAACATGGTTAGCCAACTGGAACCATTTGCAGAATATCCACACACACATATCATAGACTTTCCAAAGCATTTTCCTTAAATATCATCATAATTCTCTAGGAAACCATCTCCCAAGTTGTAGTTATATAGTCAAGCAAACTAATAGAATCTGTACTTGTACCATACCTTCTTTTACAGAAATTTAACAAGGTAGTAACAAAACTCCTCTATTTATTTCCCTTGCAAACTTTTTTTCTGAGAATTTTAATTTTTTTTGATTTTTAAAATTTTTCCTGCATTTTATCACTATCTACTAACATATAATCCATTCCTAAATGCCAAATAGAAGGCTTCATTTGTAAAAGAAGCAGACTAAGGCAAAATAAAGTACACATGTTAGCCATCTCTGAAAATGTGTGTTTCATTCTGGTCTCTATCAAGTGGTGAAAGACATGTTCTTCTGAATTCTGGATCGTCACTGTGTTGAACAGAGTTCTGAAGTCCTTCATTGTTTTCCTTTACATTATTGTAGCTATCATATAAATTGTTCTCCCAGTTATGTTCATTTCTGAATCAATTCATACACATCCTCCTAAGTTTCTCTGGATCCATCATAATCATCATTTCTAATAGAGTAATATATTCTATGACATGACATTCATATTTCACAATTTGTGAAATTCTCCAACTCTGGGACATACAATTTATTTCTAGTTCTTTACTACCACAAAAAAATGCTACTGTAGATTTTTTTGTACATTTGAATCATTTCCCTCTGTCTTTGATGTATAATCAATCTAGTAGTGTCACTGGGTCATGTACAGTATTCTCTTCACAAAACTGAACGTCTTACTGTTTCTCATATACTGTAGTCCACCTCCAGTCTCCATTCCTTTGTGGCCTTCTTCAAAGCTCAGGTCAAATGACATGTCCCAGCTGCTAAAGCTTCCCTCTCAAAATTACCTTGTGTCTACTTTCTACATACTTAGATGTATTTGAGGGCCAGCGTGGTAGTGGCTAGAGTACTGACCTCATAGACAGGACATTTTGGGTTAAAGTCCTACTTCTCAAGTATTCTCTGTGACCTCCCAGAGCTTCGGGTAATTCTCAAAGAGAGGGGTTCATAACTTTTTTCATGACATGGATCCCTTTGGAAGTAGGGTGAAACCTATGAACACTTTCTGAGGATAATGCTTTTAAATAATTGAAGGAAATGCTAAATTTCAGTCAGTTTATTGAAAAGTAAGATTTAATTTTCTTCCCTTCCAAGTCCATGGACCCCTTGAACTTTATTCACAAACTCCATAAAAAGTGAAATTGACAACCCCTTTTCTTAGAGTTGAAGAGTGACTATTAATCTGCATTTGGGGTGGAGGAATTTCCACAAAAGGAGTTCCCAGTGCCTAGAGGTGACTGGGGGCACAGTGGATACAACTCTAAGCTTGGAGTCATGGAAGACTTGAGTTCAAATCTAGTCTCAGATATTTACTATGTGACCTTATGCAAGTAACTTAAATTCTTTTTGTCTCATTTTCCTCAACTGTAAAATAAAGACAATAATTTAACAGAGTTATTATATTATAATTATCAAATTTTAAAATATTTGGATATTTTCTCCAATGACACAATTTTATCATCCTCTTAAATGCAATTCTTATACAATGGTTTTCCAGAATTTAAAATAAAATGAAACTTAAAAGCACAATAACATTCACAATGTCTTGAATTTGAAGGATGAAACAAAATTTGTTATTAGTCAAATATACCAAATTAGTCAAATGCAATTTCAAATTAATCTGATGTTAAAGATCATTCATTTTATCACCATTAGCATTTTGTACCAATCATAATTAAAACCCAATATATTCAATGAAATAAACAATAATAATTAGTAAGTATACCATGTTTACCATATGCCAGGTCTGGTGTCAGGGACTTCACAATCATTTTTTTCTTTTTTGCATTGAATTTAATTATTTCCTCAGTTATATGTAAATTTTAAAATTTTACATTTTTTAAAATTTTGAGTTCTAAATTCTCTCCTTCCTTCCCCTATCCTCTACTTGCAAAGAAAAGCAATTTCATGTAAGTTGTATGTATAGTCATGCAAAACATATTTTCATATTAGCCATGTTGCAAAAGAAAATGGACTAAAAAACAAAAGTAATAAAATTTAAAAGTATATTTCAATCTACATTCAGACTCCATAAGTTCTTTCTGTGAAGGTAAATAGCATTTTTCATCTTAAGTACTTCAAAACTGTCTTGGATCAGTATATTGCTTAGAATAGTAAGAAATTCACAGTTGTATGTCACACAATATTGCAGTTACTATGTGCAATGTTCTTGTGGTTCCGCTCATTTCACTTTGTATCAGTTCATATAAGTCTTTCCAGGTTTTTCTGACAGCATCCTATTCACCATTTCTTATACCACAACAGTATTCCATCACAACCATATGCCACAACATGTTCAGCCATTCCCCAATTAATGGGCATTTCCTCAATTTCTAATTGTTTGCCACCACAAAAAGAGCTACTATAAATATTTATGTATAAATAGGTCCTTTACCTTCAGAAAAGTCCTAACAGACTTATTATTGGTATTTCAGGTTCAAATGGTATGCACAAGTTTATAGTCCTTTGGGCATATATCTCATTTGTTCTCCAGAAAGGTTGGGTCAGTTCACAAATCCACCGGTAGGACATTAGTGTCCCCATTTTCCCACATCCTGTCCAATATCTATAATTTCTATTTTCTGTTGTATTAGTTAATCTGATATATAGGAGGTAGCATCTCAGAATTGCTTTAGTTTGCATTTCTCTAATCAATGGTGATTTAGAGAATTTTTTCACATACATATAGATAGTTTTGATTTTTTTCTGGGAATTGCCTATTTATACCCTTTGATGGTTTATCAATTGGGGGATGACTCATATTCTTATAAATTTGATACTCATGTTGATCACTGGGAATTTTCCCCAATTTTCTGCTTCCTTTCTAATCTTGGCTACATTGATTTTGTTTGTGCAAAAAAATTCAATTTGATAAAACCTAAATTCTTCATTTTACATTCTATAGTGCTTTCTAGCTCTACTTCCTTTATCCATAAATCTGACAGTCAACATATTACATGATCCCCTAATTAGGCCTTTAATATCACCCTTTATATCTAAAACCTTTTGGTATTGTTTCTTTATATGGTGTAAGTTGTTATTTATAACTGCCAAACTGCTTTCCAGTTTTCCTAGCAATTTTTGCCGAATAGTGGGTTATTATACCAAAATCTTGAATCTTTGGGTTTGTCAAACATGGGATTACTGTGATCATTTACTACCATGTACATAATCTATTCTACTGGTCCATCACTCTTATTTTTTAGCCAGTACCAGATTTTTTTGAAGATTACCATTTTGTAATACGTTTTGAGATCTGGTGGCAAGGCACCTTTCTTCACCTTTTTTTTTTTCATTGAATTCCTTGATATTCTTAATCTTTTGTTCTTCTGAATAGATTATATTATTTTTTTCTAGCTATGGTATGACACTGAGTAAGCAAATTAATTTAAGTGAAATTGTAATTTTTATTATATTGGTTTGTCCTTCCCATGAGAAATTCATATTTCTCTCATCCTTTAGATCTGATTTATATATGTGAAAAGGCTTATCATGGCAGATAGACTCCCAAGTATTTAATATTATCTACAATTATTTTAAATGAAATTTCTCTATCTCTTGCTGTTGGGCTTTGTTGGTACTATATATAAATGCTGATGATTTGTGTGGGTTTATTTTATATCCTGCAAATTTGCTGAAGTTGTTAATTATTTCAACTAGTTTTTGTTCATTTTCTAGGATTCTCTAAGGATACTATCACCATATTGTCTGCAAAACAGTTTTGTCTTCTCATTGCCTATTCTAATTCCTTCAATTTATTTTTCCTGTTGCTATAGCTACCATTTCTAGAGCAATATTGAATAATAGTGGTGCATCATTGCTTTACTTCTGATTTTATTGGAAAGCCTTTAAGCTTATGCTCATTACAGATAATTCTTGCTGTTGGTTTTAAATAAATAATACTTATTATTTTAAGGAAAGCTCAGTTTATTCCTATGACTTTTTAATGGGAATGAATATTGCATTTTGTCAGAAGCTTTTTCTGCATCACTTGAGATAATTAGATAATTTCTGTGGGTTTTGTCATTATTATGGTGAATCATGCTGACAGTTTTCCCAATGTTGAACCATCTCTGCATTTTCCTGGTAAAAATCTCACCTGCTCACAGTATATGATCTTTGTGATATGTTGTTATAATATTCTGGCTATTTTATTTAATTTTTTACATTAATATTTATTAGGGAAATTGATTCATAGTTTTCTTCCTCTGCTCTTCCTGGTTTAGGTATCAATACCATATTTGTGTTATTAAAGGAATTTGGTATTTTACCAAATAGTTTATGTAGAATTAGAATTGTTTTTAAATATTTGGTAGAGTTTACTTATAAGTCCATCTGTCCCTGGAAATTTTTTCTTTCCTTAGGGAACTAATTTATGGTTTTGCAACTTTTTTCTAAGATAGGGTTATTTAAGTATTTTATTTCTTCTCTTAATCTGGGCACTATATGTGTTTGTAAATATTCATGCTTTCACTTAGATTGCCAGATCTGTTGGCAAATAATTGGGCAAAATCATTCCTAATTCTTTAATTTCATCTTCATTGGTGGTGAATTCTCTCTTTTCATTTTTGATACTGGTAATTTGATTTTCCTCTTTTTTTAAAATCAAATTAACCAATGGTTTGTCTATTTTATTGGTTGTTTTATTATTCATTCAATAGTTTTCTTGCTTTTAATTTTGTTAATCTCTCCTTTGATTTTTCAGGATGTCCAATTTGGTGCTTAATTTTGGATTTTTAATTTGTTCTTTCTCTTACTTTTTTGTTTGCATGCCCAATTTATGGACCTCTACTTTCTCTTTTTTATTGATGTAAGTACCTAGAGGTATATATTTCCCCCTAAATATTACTCTGACTGCATCTCATATATTTAGGTATGTTGCCTCATTGTTGTCATTCTCTTTAACAAAATTGACTGTCTCTATGATGTGTTCTTTGACTCACTCATTCTTTGGGATTAAATAATTTAGTTTCAAATTAATTTTAAATCTATTTTTCCACAATGCTTTATTGGATATAATTTTATTGCCTTATGGTCTGCAAGGGATACATTTAATATTCATATTTTTCTGCATTTAGTTGTGAGGTTTTTATACCCTAATGATGGTTGATTTTTGTGTAGATGCCATGGACACCGGGAAAAAGGTATATTCCTTTTTATTTCCATTCAATTTTATCTAGGGATCTATTATATCTAACTTTTCTAAAACTCTATTCATCTCCTTAATTTCTTTTTAACTTATTTTGTGGTTACATTTATCTAGCTCTGAGAGGGGAAAATTGAGGTCCCCCACTAATGTAATTTTATTATCTATTACCTCATGTAACTCATTTAACATTTCCTTTTAGAATTTGTATGCTATGCCTTTTGATACGTATATGTTTAGTATTACTATTACTTCATGTGCATGGTACCTTTTAGCAAAATGTAATTTCTCTGCTTGTGATCTTAATTAGACCTATTTTGCTGTGCTATGTCTGAGATTGTGATTGTTGCTTCTGCTTTTTTTTTTTTTTTTTTTACTTCAGCTGAAGCATAATAGATTTTGCTTCAGCCTCTTATTTTTACTCTGTGTATGTCTCTCTGTTCCAGGTGAGTTTCTTGTAAACAACATATTGTTGAATTCTGGTTTTTGATTCATTCTGCTATCTGCTTCTGTTTTATGGATATGTTCATCCCATTCACATTCACAGTTATGATTTTAACTGCATTTTTCGCCATCCTCTCTCCCTCTCTCTCTCGACTCCTCAATATCTATTTTGCCACTGGTCACTACTTCTCTTGATCTGCCCTCCCTTCCATCAGCCCTTATCCACTTATCTTATCCCAGTAGAGTTTGTAAATATTCATGCTTTCACTTAGTTCCCAGTAGAGTAAAATAGACTTTTGTCCCTAACTGTTGCTCTTGTTTTTATTCAGCCATGTCTGCCTATTCATGAAAAAACCCATTTGGGGTTTTCTTGGCAACAATACTGGAGTCATCTGTCATTTCCTTCTCCAACTCATTTCTCAAATGAGGAAACTAAGGCAAAGTGACTTGCCCATGGTTACATAGCTAGTAGGTGTTTGAAGCCAGATTTGAACTCAGAAGATGAGTCGTCCTGACTCCAAGCCCAGCACTCTAGCCACAGTGCCACCTAGCTGCTGATCCTCTACTGAATGTGTATGTTATTCTTTCTTTGAGCCAATTCCAGTAAGAATAACATTCAAACATTGCCTCTCATTTTCCTTCATCTTTCCCATCATTGTAAAAGCTCTTCCTTACCAACCTCTTTTATGTGAGAAAACTTTCCCTATTTTTCTCCCTTTCTTATTTTCCCAGTGATTCCCTTTTTTACCTCTTTTATTTTTTAAATCACCCCATCATAGTCACCTCATACTCATATCTACTGTCTTTCTAACTGTCCTAATAATGATAAAGTTCTTAGAAGTTACAATTATCATCCATCCACAGAGGAATGTAAACATTTTAACCTTATAGATTCCCTTATGATTTCTCTTTCATGTTTACCCTTTTATGCTTCTCTTGAGTTTTCTGTTTGAAAGTCAAATTTTCTATTCCACTCTGCTCTTTTCATCAGGAATGCTTGAAAGTTTCATATTTCATTAAATATCCATTTTTCCCCCAAAGGATTATACTCAGTTTTGCAAAGTAAGTTATTCTCGGTGGTAATTCTAACTCCTTTGCCTTCTGTAAAATCATATTCCAAACCTCCAATCCTTTCATGTAGAAACTGCTAACTTGTACGTGATCCTGACTGTAGACCCATGATATCTGCATTGTTTCTTTCTGGACACTTGCAATATTTTCTTCTTTATCTGAGAACTCTGGAATTTGACTGTAAGATGCTAGAAGTTTTTACTTTGAGATCTCTTTCAGGAGGTCATTCTTTCAGTTTCTGTTTTGCCCTCTTGATCTAGGATGTCAGATCAGTTTTCCTGATAATTTCTTGAAAGATGATCTCTACGTTCTTCTTTGATCATGGCTTTTCAAGTAGTCCAATAATTCTTAAATTATCTTTCCTTGATCTATTTTCCAGGTCTGGTGTTTTTCCAATAAAATATTTCACATTTTCTTCTATTTTTTTCATTCTTTTGATTTTGTTTTATTGTTTCTTGGTGTTTCATAGAGTCATTAGTTTCCATTCATAAATTCTAATTTTTAAGGAGTCATTTTCTTCAGAGGTTTTGTACCTCTGCTTTCCTTTGATTAACTGCCTTTACAAGCATTCTTCCTTTTATTGGATATTTGTGCCTATTTTACCATTTTGACCAATTCTGTTTTTTAAGGTGTTATTTTCTATAGTATTTTTTGTGCCTCTTTCACCAAATCTTTGACTCTCTTTTCATTATTTCCTTGCATCACTCTCATTTCCTTTCCCAATTTTCCTCCACTTCTCTTATTTGATTTTTAAAATTCTTTTTGAGCTCTTTAAAGAGTTCTTTTGAGACCTGTGACAAATTCACATTTTTCTTTGAAGCTTTGCATGTAGCTATTTTGACTTTGCTATCTTCTGAGTTTGTGATTTGATCTTCTCTGTCATCTTAGTAACCTTTTATGGTCAAGTTCTTTTTTGTTGTTTGCTCATTTTCCCACCCTTTTTCTTGACTTTCAATTTTATGTTAAAGTTGGGTTTTGTTCCATTGGCCCAAGGGTCACTCTTCCAAGCTTCAGACCTTTCTTGCTGCTGTTTTCATTTTTAGCTCTGGGAATCTACAGGTTTTCTGTGCTTTCAAGATGAGGTGCTCTAAAGAAAAATGTAGTCACTGCTCTCCCAGTCTGTGCAATGATCTATACCCATGAAGGGATCTGTTCCTTTGCAGCCAGTGGTACTATTACTTCTCCTGCCCCTGGAACTGTGCCCAGGTCCTTTCTCTCTTGTACTACAATTGTTAGTGTTCCCCTATGCCTTGGAATCAGGCCCAGAGTCCATACTAGTGACCATAAGCACTCTCTCTGTCCTCAAACCGTGATCAGAGCCCCTGCTCCCCTATAGCCATGAGAGCAATACTTATCTAAGGGATTGCTACCCAGAACTGAGTATGAACAATGCCATGGTCCTGAACGCAGGGCTAAGAGCTCTTAAAGCTGCTGCTGCCATCAACACAGCCACCCCCAAGACACACAACCTGCACTGCCTGCCCTGTGTTCCTAGGACATGAAAAAATAATTTTCTTTTTCAAAACAGTGCTTAGTACATTGCATGGCACATAGTAGGTGCTATATGCCTGTTTTTACTTTTCTCATTGCCTTTCCCTCATGAAATTATAGGTCTAACCTACCCCATGACCACCACACACACACACCAAAAAAAACCCAAACCCAACTTTATTATGTGTATTTATTGATTCCCTTGATTTAAAAAAATAAAACAGTTCCTTGAGGGTAAAATAGTACTTTGTTTTTTTTGTCTTTGAATTCTTGACACCTTGATTCACTTCCAGGCACATACTAATCATGTAATAAGTTCTATTAATGGTTTGACTTTAACTCATCAGAGGTACGTAGGTGTTCTCCAGTCAGTCAGTCAACCACTATGCACCAGGACCTGTGCAAAGAAAATAAAAGAAAGCAACCCATCTTTCCCTCAAAATGGGTGAAGGTTTGAAGGAAAGACAATATGTAAATATCTAGATATATGTAAGATATATATATGAAAGAAATATGAAATTGGAATATTTTAGTATCTAGGGGTAAAGGGAAAAGACAAGGAAAAGTCTCCTACAGAAAATGGGTTTGGAGATGTACCTTAAAAGAAACCAATGAATCTAAGAGGAAGAGATGAGAGGACAGAGCATTGCAGAAATAGAGATCAAAGATATAGAGTCACATTCAAGGAACTGCAAGTAGGCCCATGTGTACCTGTATCACATCATGGAGAACAGTGAAATATGAAAACACTAGGAAGACTGGAAGAGATCAAGGTATGAAGTGGTTTAAATGCCAAATGGAGAAGTTTCTATTTGATCCTGGAGGTAACGAAAATCCATGGGAGCTTCTTGAGCCATGAATTAAAATGATCAGATCTTTAGAAAAATCACCTTGGTCACTGACTGGAGAATGGACTAGAAAGGAAAGGGATTGTATCAGGAAGACCAACTAGAAGACTATCATCTTAGTCTAGGTGAGAAGTAATGAGGATCTGACCTAGACAATGAGGGTCAGATTAGAGAGAAGTGAAAACATCAATAAATGGATTTCTCAAGGAGTCTAGTCTAAAACAGGAGGAGAGATATAGAATCATAAGCATCAAAGATGATAAGATCAAGTGAAAGGGGGCTTTGTTTGGTTTTTGTTATTCTTTTTTTAAAGATGGCAAAGTCATAGGTATATTTGTAAGGTACAAGGAAGGAACCAGTACACCAGAATGGAATGAATATAAGAGAGAAGGAGGATGATAGTGAAGTCTGCTTGAGAAGTTATTTGTCTTTTGTTTTGTTTTTTTTTAAAAGACCAATACCATCATGAGGGTGATGTCTTACTTGTAGCATGAATTGAATTTAAGTGAGGCAGAGATGCACAAAGTCATCAGCCTCTCTCTTCCTGAATCATCAAAGTCCAGTAGCAGGACAAAACTGAAGATGAGTGGCAAAGACCCAGAATGAAGTGGATGACCTTGGTGTCTTTGATGCCTGACCAAGCTCTAAGCCCTCCACAGAGCCTGCTTCAGCCATCTTCATGGCCATTGTAACAAATTGTTCTCATCTGCCCATTTCACTGAGGAAAGTCTTCACATGCTTAGGGTAGACATTCTCCTAACTCATCAACAGGATTGAGGTCTCTTGGTTACCCTGAACCTGGTTTAGCCCATCTGCTGAGATGGTTTACTGGGGTGTGGCCATTGCACATGCTACAGCTTCTTGAAGCCACAGGTGACAGTTTCATGCCAGGTAGAAATTAAAGGTAGGTAAGCAGCCCTGAAAAGGGCTCAGCAAGCCCTCACACTAGAAATGCCCCTGCTAGAGAAGTAAGGAAGGAAATGAATGACTTTAGCAAGAAGGACCAGCCTTTCATCTGTGCTTCTACGATCCTATGATCTTGGTCCTAGAGTAAGATTGATAAGTGACATTATCTTCCATTCTCCTCACTAAAAATGTTGTGTTTAAAGAAACAATCCAGCTCCAGCAGGTTTCACTGATCAGACACATGAAGACAATTGTTGTAAAGATTGACTTCCCAGAAACTACTATTTAAAACCAGACTGACAAATAGAATGTTCACAATTTTAGAAAAAAGCAGCACACCACCCTTCATTATCTTCACTAGTGACTTCTCCAAGTTTCACTTCTCCAAGGATCCACTTTATGCAGGGATTGATTTGTGAACATTTACAAAGCACAACAATGATCCCTAAGAAGCAGCACAACTTGAACACTAGCTTCATTTCCTTTTGGGTCAGGGTTACTTTAGTGGTAGAAAAGGAGAATGTTGTATACCTGAATTTAAGCTTAGAGTTTGACAGAAATTATAATAATATTCTTGTGGATTAATTTCTTGTGGGAAAATGTGGACTAGATGCTGGTATGTAGCTAGATTAAATTACTGGACTCAAAAGAATAGTCATTAGTTGACTAATGTCAACTATAAAGGAAGTCCCTAGCAGAGTGTTCCAGGGATTTGACTTTGAACCTGTGCTTTTTAATATTTTTATCAAAGACTTTTAGGATGTCATAGATGGTTTGTTTACCAAATTTTTCAGATGACACACAGCAAGAAGAGATAACTAATATATATTTGAATAAGAGGATCCAAAAAAGTTTTGACAGGCTAGAATAATGGGCATAATTTGATAAATTGGAATTTTATAAGGATTAATATAAAAATTATATTCATATGAAATTAACATTTGGACTTTATAAACTCTTCAAAAATATAATACATAGCTTGACAATTTCTCTGAAAAAAGTTTTTTAATAGAATGCTAATCTGATATGAATCAATAATGTTATAAGGTAGCCAAGGAAATGAGTCCAATCTTAGGCTGCTTTGAGAGAAGGACCAGTCTTCCCTGGTCCTACCACATCCAGAATAGTATATTCAGTTCTGAGTGCCACACTTTAGGAAGTATATTAACAAACTGTATCATGTCCATAAGAGGGAAATCAGCATGATAAGGGGACCAGAGACCCTAATTTGAAAGACATGGGAAGATTTGACCTGGAAAAGGGAAGACTGAGAGGAGTTGATAAGATAGAGACAGTCATCACATTGCTAAAGGGCTCTCATGTGAAAGAGTGATTACACTTGTTCTCTTAGACCTGGAAGAACTAGTACCAATGGGTAGAAGTTAGAGACAGATAGACTTGGGTTTAATGTAAGGAAAAACTTCTGTAGCCTTTAAATACCTCTAGGTATCCTTATCCCAATTACCATTCAGTGAATCAATGAGTCAGATTCTCAGAGCAACTCTGTATCTCTCCTTTACTGTTCTATAGGCATCCTTGAGGAATTAAGGTGCTTCTTCTCTAAAGCTGTCAGTGCAAGTCCCCATTCTGATGTGTCCTCACAAAAATCAATCACCAGTTATAGTTATTTTCTTCCTTTTAATATTGATCTCCATCAGTGGTTATAGTAACAGCAGGTACTTATCCATTGTTTTAAGGTTTTCCAAGCACTTTACCAATATTTTCTCATTTTATCTTCACAGGAGCCCTGGAAAGTAGGTGGTATTACTACCCCCATCACACAGATGAAGAAACTGAGGTACAGAGAGTTTAAATGACTTGCCCAGGGTCATACAGCTAGTAAAATGCCAGCGTAACCTTGGTTAGTAGCAATATTTGCTCTGATTCCTATCACTAAATATATTTTGGTTTACTCTTCCAATATTTCTAAGCTACAAAGGTCTAGCATTCTCCAATCCTATTTACCTAAAAGGAAGGTAAAACAAGCAAGACAGGCAATAATGTAGACCTGTATTCACAGCATGTTTAGCCCCAAGGGGAGAAACTAAAGCCTAAAGACTCTCTCTCTACCCAGAAACCTGAAACAGCATGTATTCCCTAACCCTCCACTTAGTAAAAAGTAATGTAAATTTTAAAATTTTAAATTTTATAATCAAAAGTCTATTTTTCTAAATATCCCTGATTGAACTAGTTCAACATGAGAATAATCTTTTTAACAGGAAACCATTCTGGCAATGTCCAATTGCATATAACTGCATATATCCAACTAAATTGATTGTCAGTTAGCTATGATTGTTATTAAGATTATGGCTGTAATCATTCCTATTAATGTGAAATAACAAATTAAATAAAGGAGTTACGAAATTTGAGGAGGCCAAAGTTGGAGAAACTTGGGTTATTGAAAATTTTCAATGAATTCAAACTCTAGAAATTCTACTTAAAATGGAATAGATGACAAAAATAATATTGATATTTCAAATTATTTTGAAAAAAAAATGGACATCCTTAAATTGGAATTTCAAAAAGTCCTTTTGAGTTTGATGTCATGAATCCAACCAGCAGACCAACTATAACAAAACTGGACAATTGCAACCATCATATCATGATCAATTGATCACTCAATAAATAAACATTTATTAATCTTACACAACTTTAGTAGTAATGCTACTAAAGACATGTTAAACGCCATCATAGCAACTTTAGAGAGGTACTGAAAAGCTACAGAAAGGCATTGATATATGCTGATATACGTAATAGAAAATTTGTACACCCTATACACATGTTGAATGAAATCTAGGCAACAAAAGCCTGTCAGACATGCTAGATTTCCCAAATCACCAACTCAAAGTAAAATCCAAAAGGTTAATGGTATAGAAAGATTCAAAGCAAACCAAAAAACAAAATAAACAATTTAGTAGGAAATGTGACTGATCTTATGATTTCACTAATTTAAGAAAATGCTGTATAGCTTTCTGGTTGAAGTGTCTGCCTGCCTCTAGTCTCTCCCCACTCCAATCTATCCCCCATTCAGTCACTCAAGTGATTTTCCCAGAGCACAATTCTGATCATGTCAGCTTCTCCCCCATCAATAAACCCCGATAGATTTTATACTGCCTTGAGGGATTATCATAAAATCTTTAACTCTGTTTTGCACCTCTGGCTTATTTTTGTACACAATAGAGCAAAGATATGGTGAGAATCAATCACTCAACAAATATTTACATATTACCTACTATCATATACTGTGCTAAGGGTGGAAAATACTGTCAACAAGCATTTAAATTCTTCCTACATGCCAAGCATACTTGAGATACAAAGGAGAAATGAAAGAAGGAAACAATCATTTATATGGTACCTACTATGTGTCAGGCACTGTGCTAAGTGCTTTACAAATATTAACCCATTGGATCCTCAGAACAACCCTGCAAAATAGATGCTGTTACTACCCCAATTTTACAGCTAAGGAAACTGTATGGCTTCCAAGTTAAGAAAGAAGTTGGAACAAAATATCTTATTAATCACTTGATGCACATAACTAATATTAAGCTACATGAGTCTACTGGTAATCTCTTTAAATGGTTGCTTGCTTCATCATGTAGAATCTCCAATATCAAAATAACATCTGGAGTTGATAAGTATAAAATACTAAATGTATGAGAAAAGACAGAGAGTGAAGTTTTAGAGCTTGAATGTGCATGTCAAATTGAACCAAATGACATAAGTAATACTTGCTCTTCTCCACACAGGATACATCAAACATAAAGCTATTAAGAAGAAAAATGACTGAATATGAGATCTAACAGCAACCTGAAATTAACACATAACAGGAACAATTTAGAGCAATGACTGTCTTAAGTTACATGTTGAGCAGTATCAAGTGGACCATAACAAATTGGAAATTACCTTGACAAAAATCCACATCATATTAATGAATTGCAGGGTACCTCACCCTAAGGAAGCTATAGAAAGATGACTACTTCCTTGCCAAAGAAGAGTAAGATTGATAGACATTTTCATGTCACATGATTAATATGCCAAAAATTAACAGAAATACTTTTGGAACAAGAAGATATCACTCCACTGAGCAATAGTAAAGGCTAACATCAGGTACATGCCACTGGATTTCTCAAACATAAGTGAAAGTGGTTTATTTCCAGATGGAACTCTGCAACTATAAAAACCATTATTCATTATAAATATTAATTTAAAAATCTATTATTTTATCCATTTATAAAATAGTCCATATAACATTAAATATAAAAGGATAAAAGCAGAATAGCAACTTGTCTTAAAACCATTACGACATTAATTTCACCAAGGAGAATGAGACACTAGCAATAATACCATACATTTCAAGAGCATCAAAACATTCTCACTTGTATTATTTCCTCCTCATCAATCATTTGAATTACTTGTGTCCCTGTCCCAATCATTTCGGCCCGAAAGTCTTTTGTAGTACAATGGACAATGACTTAATGCGTTAGAATTAGGAATCCATACTCACTATTCTGAATTATCGTTGTCACTTAGCCCTGTTTCTCTTGTTTTCCTCATCTGTAAAATGAGCTGAAAAAGAAACTGTCAAACCACTCCTACAAGGTAGGTGTGTGTTCATCCTTTGTTGCTGAAGAAGATCGTGCCATCAGAGAAATGATGACATGACTTGCACTTGATTTTGTTTTGAGTGAAGGAGGGCTGTGCAGGTCACCATTCTCACTTCTCCTCCAGAGCCATCTGAATCCAGTGACCAGATATTCATCAGGATGACTGGAGATGGCCCAGGATGAGGCAATTGAGGTTGCCCAAGGTCACACAGCTAGTGAGTGTCAGAGTGTCTGAGGTGAGATTTGAACTCAGGTCCTCCTGACTCCTGCACTGGTGCTCTATCCACTGCACCATCTAGTTGCCTCCCCAAACCACTCCAGTATCTTTATCAAGAAAACCCTAAATGGGATCACATAGAATCAGGCACTACTGAAACAACAGGACATATATGTATATTCCTTTGTAGAGTAGGGAGCCTCTCCTCTTACATGAGGGAATAGGATACAATCAGAGCACTGATTCTGAAGTCAGAGAACCTGGGTTCAAATTCTGCAATTTTTCCCTCTGTAACCTTGGACAAGTTAATTAACCTCTTTAGATTTGTTTCTTCATCTAAAAATGATAGTGACTTCACCTGGATGGGTTATGAGTTTCTTCTCACTCTAGACCTCTGATCCCTTATGTATACAGTTATCCCTTCTACATCATGGGCGTTAGGAAGATGGCACCCCCATGATTTATGTAAAATTTTTTGGCCCTCCCTTCATGCCAGAGAATAAGTCTAAATTATTATGGTATTAAGAAGTAAATGTGTTGATACTATACTATAGATACATTTTCTGCATTTTTGAGTTTCTAAACTTTTCTGTGTCATCTGGGGCTCCCTCAAGACTCCTCTAAAAATCTCATTTAATTTCTTTTGCCAACCCACAATATATTGAAACCATGATGGGGAAAGTCAGGGATAACTGTACTCAATCTTTGGCTTTCATCTCTTCATTCATATGGCCACCACCTTAGTTCAGGCTCTTATCACTTCTGGCACAGACTATGGGAATAACCTTTTAATTGACCTCCCTGCCTTGTCTTTCACCACTCCAATTCATCTTCTGCCCTGCTTCTAAAGTGATATTCCATGATGCAATAAACTGTGGAAACTCACTTTATGAGAAGTCTAGTAATCTGCTTTTCTTGTATGGCAAAAAAATAAAGCAAAACTAACAAAAAAAAACATCACTCCAGTTACATGCTTTCAGAATACTGCTAATAGCCTTTATAACCAGAACTCTTCTTTGCTGTACAGCTGCCAACCAGTAACCATTTCGTGAGAAAGATGGAGTTGCTACTAGTGAGTATCCTTAGTGCACTAATAAATCTCTTTTCCTTTGAAAAATAAAATTTTCCTAAAATGTAGGTTTGATCATGTAACCCCATGTCCATTCAATAAACCCCACTGTCTCCCTGCTATTTCTAGAATCAAATCCAAACTCCTACGTATGACATTTAAAGTTCATCATAGTCTGGCCCCTTTCTAGTTTTTTAATACATTACTTTCCTTCCCACACTCAACAATCCAACCATACTGGCCTACATTTGATTCCTCACATACAACACTGCATCTTCTATCTTCATGCCTTCCGCACTGGTTGTCTGTCCCTTACGCCTAGAACACTCCTCCTCCAAATCTCTGATTCTTTGATTTCCCTGACTTCTTTCAAGGCTTAGCTCAAACATCATCCTTTCCAGGACACTATTACAAGACTCAACAGCTGCTAATGTCTTCCCTGCCAAAGCTACCTTCCTCCTACTCTGTATTTATGTTGAATGTTGTCTTCCTCGGTAGAATGTTAGCTCCTTGAGGAAAGGAAAACTTTTTTTTCTTTGAATCCCCAATGCTTAGTGCTATGCCTAGAGCACAGTATTTGTTGATTTGATTAGTCATCAGATAAGATAGATGGAGAGAGAGATGCAGAGACAGAGAGACAAAGAGAGATACATGGATATATGGAAGGAGGGAGAGAGACAGAGAGGGGGGAAGAGAGAGAGAAACAGAGAGAGAGAGAGAAACCTCAGGGAGAGTTTTTCCATATAATTCATAGATCCTAAAACAGTTTGCCTATCCTGATAGATGGATGTAAGTGTATGTGTGTGTGTGCGTGCATGCGTGCATGCATGTATGCATGTGTGTGTGTGTGTGTGTGTGTGTGTGTGTGTATGTGGTTTAGGGTCTCTGAATTATGTGAAAATCCCTCCCTCTATAACAGCAATTCATACTGGTGTAAAGCTATTTCTGGATCAGTTTATAAAATGCTTAGGGACATGTGAATGGCAAATGTGAGGGATACTTATGCACATGCGCAAATTAATTAAACATTTCCAAAGAGCCAGCTTCCCTGCCTTCCAACACTGACCATGGCTCTGTTCCATACCCAGAGGAACACTTAAATGATGAGAGGTCAGTACACTCACTTAGACTGGCTTCAATTTATCAGCAATGCAATGAGGGCTAAGCAGGAGTTGACTGGCTGTCATACCATTATACAATCATCTGGAAATCTAATTTGTGGAACCAGTAGCCATCTGTTCAATGGGTAATGTGCCAATGTACCTGCCAACTACTGAACAAGCTTTCTACTGTTGGGTAACTAATTGCTTCTGTGGGACCGACACAGCATGAGGCCCAAGTCACAGAACATGATCTTCCACTAAATTACTATTCCTACTCAAGTTTCTCTCTGAGTATGCGTACCAACACCGAGGTGTCTGTAACCCATGAAAAATTGGATGACAGGAGCTAGGGAGAGTGCTGTGTCCAATAGATTTGGGGGAGGGCGTCAGTGGCAACAAGGGAGTCTCTCTCCTGTGGCTGCTCAGGTGATTACAGAAATAGGAAAGCCACTAGGCTCAGAAAAGAGCTGGTAGAAGTGAGGGATCAGAAGAGAGAAAAGATGGCAACCTCTGTTGTGTTCCCTAGAGTCCCTTTTTGGTCTACATAAGAAATGGTACCTGGGGGAGTAGAACATGTGTGAGCAATAGGAAATGTCTCCCTGGTCATTTGTGGATTAGGGCTACTGAAAAAGGACTTGGAAATTCTGCTGAAGATGGCAATTTCCTATGCCCGATGTTCTCAAATTTTTTGCTCTCAGGATTCCTTTACACTGTTAAAAATTAAGAACCTCCCCCATGAAGAGCTTTTGTGTATGTGATTTATATCTTTAGGGGAGGGAAAATAATTTTAATTTATTCTTTTTTTATTTTTCAGTTCTAAATCCTCTCCCTCCCACTAACATCCCTGACACACACCCATTGATAAGGCCAGAAATATGATACCTTTTACAGATATGAAGTTATGCAGAATATTTTATGTGGTTCCTATCTTGGTATTTACCTTATTCAAAATTAAAATGTCTGAATATTATTATGAAAATAGTCTTGACCTCATGGACTCTCTGAAAGGGTCTCAAGGACTTCCAGGCATTCCCAGACCCAGCTTTGAGAACTGCTGCCCTCAACTACAGAAGGAAAACCCTAGATGTAAATGGGAGGCTGCCTAGGAGAAGAGGAAGAAGGGAATACCTTTTTTGGAGTCCTTTACTGATCCATCACTGCTGGCCTCACCTTTGGGTTCCCCTATTATACTTACCTCCCCTTTTGAACAGTGGCTTAAAGGTGAATGAAGGTATCGGCAGAATGAAAGACTCCTCAGAGTCCCCTTACCCAGCCCCAGTAACTGGGATTGAATATTACAGGTGAAGGCTATCTCACATGTAGTTATTATTAGTTTCTCCCAAGGACACCACTCCATCCAAAAGTTACAGGCGCAAGCCTATCCTTTCTCATTCTCCTCGTATCAGGACATAATTACTATTTCTTTACATGTGAGGTCTTTCCCTCTGGTTCATATTACAAGGGGGAGGCTAGCCTGTATTCATCATAAGAGAAAATGCATGACAGAGATACCAAAAATGTTATGAGAATTAAGAGTAGGGAGATAAGTCATTGGGGGGCAATAAGGTTGATGTGCAAAGGAGGCATTTCAAGTGAGCCTTAGTACAGATAGGATTCCACCAGGTGGAGATGGGAAGGAGGGAATCCTAGGCAAGAGATTTTCAACAGGCAGTTGGAGTTATGGGCCTGGGGCAAAGGTAAGAGATCAGACCTAGCTTTATAGACTGTGAAGGTTTCCATACAGATCATGGGCATGAAAATAAATGAGTTTGTCAAGGGAGAGAACACAGAAAGAGAAAGGGCAGTCAGCAGTGCCAGACGCTGCCAGGAGGTCAAAGCAGATAAGATGGGACAGTAAAAGAAAAAACAACCTAAACATTGAATTTCACAATTAGTTGGTCATGGTTTTCCTCCCAGAGAATATTTCCAGTAGAATAGCTAGAGTAGGAGGAGGACTGCAAAGGGTTGAGAACTGAATGGGAAATAAGATCTTGAGACTTCAAGGGTTAGAATAGTCTTTTGAGAAAAAGCAGCAAAAGGCAAGAGAGAAATTATACAATAGCTCCAGGGCCTAGTAGGCACAGAGGAGTATAGTGCATAGAGTGCTAGACATGGAGTCCAGAATACAAGTTCAAATCCAGCTTCAGATGTTTGTCAGCTGTGTGACCTTGAGCAAGCCACTTAACCTCTGCCTTTGTTTCTTCTGCATTAGCATAGTGTTAAACTTTATCTTGTTCTGGTGCCCCTGATCACCACCACCCCTTCTAGATAGTATGGCAAGGAAGTTTATAAGTAATCTATATAAAGGGGTAATAGCAGGAAATAAGACAGAAAAAGAAAACCTGGAAGCAATGTATAATTCATCCTAAAGATCAAAGGAGTATAAATTACAAACTGTGTTATATATTAGGAGAAGTCAGGGAAACTCATTTTCCTGAGTTCAAATCTGGCCTCAGACACTTACAAGCTGTGTGATCCTGGATGAGTCATTTCATTCTGTTTGCCTCAGTTTCCTCATCTGTAAAATGAGCTGGAGAAGGAAATGACAAACAACTCCAGTATCTTTGTCAAGAAAACCCTACATGGGGTCATGAAGAGTTGGACAAGACTGAAATGACTCATCAAAAACAACCAAGTCATATAGTAACCCAAATTCACATTGCTGAGTCAGGGGATTTTGGTCCTATAATATATAAATTCAGACAAATTCCAGACCTCCTCAGTTCCAGACCTGCAGAACTTCAAAAGATACTGATAACTCTGGGATAATGTGGAGGTGTTAACTGATAATTATGACATGATTTGGATATGTTAATGAACTAACCCCCAGGTTGGACTCTCTTCTCAAAAAAATTCCTGTAAAAATTAGACTCAAACTCCTGCCCCGCCCCAGCCGTCTTCCCTCTCCTAAGGGTCCATGCAGCCTAGAGCTCCCAACTCTAATTCACAGTTCCGAGTGGTTGTCTCTCCCCCTCCGCATCTTGTTCCCCATACTACCTGCCTTCCCCTCCCTCCCCATCCTCTATCTTCATGCACTTCTCATCACTTGTCTCTGTATTTTCTGTGCTGTTTGCCCTCAAACTATTAATAATGTGATTGTCACCCCATTTCCCCATTGCCAATCACAGTCTTGCCTGGAAAATACCCAAAGAACCAGGTTGTGCCTGCTTCCATTTCATAAATTAATGATCAATTCAGGGATAGAAATCATGCCTACCTCTCAGGGTTGTTGAAAGAATAAAATGAGATAATACTTTGCAGGCTTTAAAGTTTCGTTATTATTAGGAAGGGCTATGAACTGCAGCAGTATGACCTTGGGCAAGTCACTTAAATTCTGTGTAGAGCTCAGAGAACATTGCTGCAAGGCTGATAGGATTGAGCAGAGGGTGAACAATACCAAGGCCAGAAAGCACAAAGGATTTGGGGTTAGGAGAGATGTGTTTAAATCCGGCATCTGGTATTTATAGTTGTGTGTAACCTTGAGCAAGTCAGCCTCAATTATCTCCTATGGGAAATGCAGACAATCATTTGTATTCCTTTCCTCACTGGGGTGTGGTGAAAGAAATACTTAAAGAGCTCTATAAATGAAAATTTTTAGTATTTTGCTTCCCCCACCCCCACCTCAGAGAAATTTTGGAATCAGGCCCTGTACATCCAAGATATTCTGAAAACATCTGCCCCTTTATGGAAAGGAATTTTTCCCCCAGATTGCCACTCCCCACCTCCCATTGTCCCCTACCCCCACATACTCCTAAAGGAAGGAGGTGAAGAAAGGGTCCCTCCTATCTAGCAGATTCCGGGAGTGTCACTGAGGCTGGCAACAGGGGAAGGTCAGGCAGGGGGGAAAATGTAGTTTTCAACTTCCCAAATGCCACGGTGATATTTACAGAAGCAATCATGCAAATGTTATTTACTGTGACAAATGCATTTCCAAAACAGATGCCTCCCACAATCTATCCACTTGGCTGCTTCGAAATGAAACAATTAATTTTTTTTTCCAGGCTCCCAGGAGGGGTGCTATTGTTTCAGGGACCTGGGATGGAGGATTAGCAGCCAGAAGGGAAGATCAGCTAGATCCCCATTCTCTGCTGCAGAAAATCCCAGGGAGTCCATTTTGCCTGAACTGGAGACTTGAAAGGACAGAGGTCAAACACCCTCCTTTGGTCAGTTCTGTCACTCGACTCAGGAAAGAAGCAAAACAATTGATCAAAAGCTGGACTTCTCAATGACTGCAGATTGAAGTATCTGTAGCACATCCCTAAGCAAGTGGGGATAAGAGAAAGTCCATGAATGAAGCATTCAGTGAGCAGGCAGGATCTGCCAACAGCCAAATTCAAGAAGTTGAAAGCCAGCTGTTTAGTGGCACAGTTTAATTTACTAGGCACTTACCTTCCCAGGAGACTTTGGGGCTGTAGGTTATCTGGACAACCAGTCTTTGGCTTGGCCCCAGAGACTATGGAAGACCTTGGGGGCAAAGGAGGAGTGCGGCACTTGTTTAAACACAGCTGGAGCTAGTGTGATGATTCCCTTCTGCTTCTTCTCACGCTTGAACTAGCCAGACCCACGGCTCAAGAATAGTACTCTGGAAGGGATCAAACAGTTTGATCTTTGGTGATATTTACTGTGTGGTATATGGGCAAATATGAGAGCAATAAATCAGGTAAGCTATGGAGGAGGTGCTATACTTTCCCATGGTAATCTCATTGGAAGTGTGTCTGGCTACCAACACTTTGGGAGACAGACACAAGTCACTTGCTTGTTCCCACATATATCCAAGGTCAACTTTAATGCTGCCCCATAGCCCAGGAATTTTATTGTTTTTGTTGCTAAATCACTAAAATTGTGGTCATTCAGATCACTTATCTGACTCTGTGAACCTATTTGGGGTTTTCTTGGTGAAGATACCAGAGTGGTTTGCCATTTCTGCCTCCAGCTCATCTTACAGATGAGGAAACTGAGGCAAATAAAGTTAAGTGACTTGCCCAGGGTCACACAGCAAGTAAGTGTCTAAGGTCAGATTTGGACTCAAATCTTCCTGACTCCATGCCCAGAATTCTATCCACATATCAAGGGGCACCTGAATTATGTATGGTGTGAAAACCTGAGAATATAAAGAAAAACAAAAATGCTGGCTCTCCCCTCAAGGAGCTCATGATATAAATATAATATATAAATACTATTGGGGAAGACAACATGTAAAATATTATGTATATACCAGACAAATAGAGTGTAGATGATAGATTGTTGTTATTTGTCCTTTATTAAAAATTAATTTTTAGTTTATAATGTTCAATTCCACAAGCTTTTGCATTTTAACTTTTTTCCCCTTCTTTTCTCTCCCCACTCCCCAAGATGGTGTGCAAGGTGATATAGGCTCTACATATACATTCATATTAAACATATTTTCATGTTAGTCACATTGTAAAGAGAATTATAACCAATTGAATGAACCACTGGAAAGAAAAAGACAATCAAAACATAAAAGAGAGCAAATAGAATGCTTCAATCTGCATTCAGACTCTGTCATTCTCTCTCTGGATATGGATAGCATTTTCCATCATGAGCCATTTGGAGTTATCTTACAACCTTGCGTCACTGAGAAGAGCAAAGTTTATCCAAGTTAGTCACTGCACAATGTGACTGTAACTTGTACATTACATTCACATACTATAAGTTGTTCAGCCATTCCCCAATTGATGGACATCCCCTCAGTTTCCAATTCTTGGTCACTGCAAAAAGAGCACCTATAAATATTTTTGTACATGTGGGTCCTTTTCCCATTTGTATGATCTCTTTGTGATACTAGAAGAGGTATTTCTGGGGCAAAGGATATACACATATTTATCGTCCTTTGTCCCTTATTTTTAGAAGACCAATGACATCACAAAATTGGGGTCAGGGTGTGGTGCATTAGGCTGATCAGCGTGGAAGCACAATCACAGATTGGTCACAAGTGGTTGGTCCATTAGAACATTTAAGGTGCAGGCTTCTGGATTTGTGCAGCTTATGTTTCCTTTGTGCATCTAAGATTCTGCTTTGCTCATGGAGTATAGTACCTTCTTTGATGCAGGCACACCATGCTAGACAGAGTGTGCCAGCATTTCCCATATCTCACAGTCAATGCTAAAGTTCTTCAGAGATACCTTGAGAGAATCCTTATACTACTTTTACTGACTACCATGAGAGTGTTTACCTTGTGTGAGTTCTCATCATCTGATATAGAAGGCATTGGAGAGGGTTATGAGTTGTAGAGAGGAGGGAGGGAGACAATGACCAGATTTCACTGCAAAAGTTGATATTTGTGCTAAGTCTAGAAGGAAATCTGGGAAGCAAATAAGCAGAGTCAAGAGAACTCTCATGGTATGAAGGGCAACCAGTGCAAAAGTACAGGGACAAAAGATATCAGTCATGTTCAAAGAAATGCAAAGAAGAGAGTTTGGCTGCATTTTAGAGTACATGGAAGGGAGTAAAAAGTCAAACTGTGCAAGAGAGATTATATTTGACCCTGGAAGTAATAGGGAGCCACTGTAATTTGTTGAATGAGGGAGGGGAAGGTGACCTGGTCAGATCTACCCTCTATGAAAATCACATTAGCAGTTGCTAATTAGACTCACTGGAACAGGAAGAGACTTGAAGCTGAGAGTGCAATTAGAAGGCTATTGCAATAATTCAGGTGACAGATGAGAGCAGTCATTGTGAGTGCAGAGAAGGGGACATATAAGAAAGATGTTGTAAAACTATGACAAGATGTGACAACAGATTGGATCTGTGGAAGGACTATGAGTGAGAAGGGAAAGATAACACAGAACCTTCAAGCCTGAGTGACTGGGAGGATGGTGATACCCTTGAAAATAATAGACACTGGGTGTGAGAGAGAGAAAGAATGGGTTTTGTTAAGGTCATCATGAGTTTGAGGTGCTTTAATGTTAATGGAATGTGAAGATCTTCTCTGTCCACTAATAGGCCTATGTAACCACATGTATTCAATCACAGATCTCTTGTTGTTTTAATCTCTGACCCAGTTATGATATATCCTGAAGTCACATAGAACCCAATGGGGGAGGGAGTTTGCTTAGGGGAAGGCTTGCTTGTAGAAAGGTTTCCACACCTTTTGGTAGTAAGCTAAATAGGCACTGAGTCACAAGCATTGTGATGCCTTCTGGCTCTGATTCTATCAGCCAAAAGTGTATATATATTCTGAGGTAAGATTTTGCTTTGAGGGTTTGCTTATGAAAAGGAACTTTTGATTCCCTGGACAAGACTCTGAGTAGCTTTTTGTTTTTTTGTTTTGTTTTTTTAAATTTTTTTTGTTTTATTATTATTTTTTTAATATTCTACAATCACTTCCTTAAAATTAAGATTTTATCCCCCCACACTTTCCCCCCACTACCCCCCTCCATTCCCACAACAGCATACAATTCTGTATAGGTTCTACATATACTTTCCTATTGAGCACATTTTCACTATAGTCATGCTATGTAGTCACACTAAAATAAGTGGAAGAAGTCATATAACAAATCAAAACATAATACACTAAAACCCACATATACACAAACATGATCTGCTACATTCTGCGAATGACTTCCATATTTCTTTCTCTGAGTGTGGAAGGAATTTTGCCTTAGAAAACCGTCATTGGGATTTTTTTTTTCAGTAAGTTCTTATGTTATTACGAAGTTCCAAGTCTACCAGAAAAAAATCTCACACACTGTGGTCATTGCTGTGCACAAAGTTCTCCTGGTTCTGCTCCTTTCGCTCAGCATCAGATCATATAAGTCCTTCCAGACCTCTCTGAAGTCTTCTTGTTTATCATTTCTTATGGCACAATAGTACTCCATTACACTCATATACCATAATTTATTAAACCATTTCCCAATTGATGGGCATCCCCTTGATTTCCAGTTCTTGGCTACCACAAAGAATGCTGCTATAAATATTTTTGTACATATGGGACCCTTTTCCATTTTTATAATCTCTTGCAGATACAGTCCTAGTAGCGATATTTCTGGGACAAAAGGTATGCACATTTTTGTAGCCCTTTGGGCATAGTTACAAACCATTCTCCAGAATGGTTGGATGATCTCACAACTCCACCAACAATGAATTAGTGTTCCAACTCTCCCATATCCTCTCCAGCATTTATCATTTTCTTGTTCTGTCATGTTTGCCAATCTTATAGGTGTGATGTGGTACCTCAGAGTTGTTTTGATTTACATGTCTCTAATCAGTAGTGATTTAGAGCACTTTTTCATATGATTATAGATATCTTTATTTTCTTCCCCTGAAAATTGGCTGTTCATATCCTTTGACCATTTATCAATTGGGGAATGACTTGTATGGTTATATATTTGAGTCAGTTCTCTATAGATTCTAGAAATGAGGCCTT
>CM053769.1:437233487-437345261 GCA_028658325.1 Potorous gilbertii | reverse complement strand
AATGACTTTCTCCTTGCCTGAAATGTTATGCTGAACTTTGCTGGGTAGTTGATCCTTGGTTGTAGTCCCAACTCCTTTGCCTTACGGAATATTGGGTTCCAATTCTTTTGATCTTTTAAAGTAGAAGCTGCAAGATCCTGTGTAATCCTGACTGTATCTCCTTGATATTTGAATTGTTTCTTTCTGGCTGCTTGTAATATTTTCTCCTTCACTTGATAACTCTGGAATTTGGCAACTATATTTCTTGTGATTTTGAGTTTGGGATCCCTTTCAAGAGCGGAATGGTGGATTCTTTCAATGACTATTTTGCCCTCTGAATCTAGCACTTCTGGGCAGTTTTCCTTGATGATTTCCTGGAAGATATTGTCCAGGCTCTTTTCTCCATCATGGGTTTCTTGCAGGCCAATAATTTTTAAGTTTTTTCTCCTGGATCTATTTTCAAGGTCAGTTATTTTTCCAATTATATATTTTACATTTTCTTCTATATTTTCATTCTTTAGATTTTGTTTGACTGATTCTTGCTGTCTCATTGAGTCATTAGTTTCTACTTGCCCAATTCTAATCTTTATCAAATTGTTTTCTTCAGTTAACTTTTGCATCTCCTTTTCCATCTGCCCAATTTTTCCTTTTAAGGAACTATTTTCTCCAGTTAATTTTTGTACTTGCTTTTCCATTTGACCTTTTAGGAAGTTATTTTCTCCAGTTAATTTTTGAACTTCCTTTTCCACTTGTTCAATTTTCGTTTTCAAAGAGATGTTCTCATCAGTGAATTCTTTCTTCATAATTTTAAAATCATTGGCCAGCTTTTCTTCTATTTCCTTCTTCAGCTGTTCCAGGAGAGCTGCTTGTGCTTGCGAGCAGTTCATAGTCCCTTCTGAAGTTTCAGATGGAAGTACAGTCTCAGCTCTGACCTCTTTGGTATTTGTGTTTTGGTCCTTATCCCCACAAAAAGATTCTATGGTTCTTTTGGTCCTCTGCTTTTTCTTAATCATGATAGTGATTGAGTGTTGTGGCTTCTGGTTCTTTCAGTCAGAAGCTAGAGAACTTTTTGCTGGGATGATGTGTGAAAAAGCTAAAAGCAGGTTTTTGTTTTGTGTTTCCCTGATCAGCCCTGGGTTTAGCTTGTTAAATGTGGGGGAGGAGTGGTCTGGTCACAGGAGATCTCCTCAGCTGAACTGAGGCAAAGGCAAGCTCAGGGGATGGTGATCCCAGCTTCCCTATTGTCTTTCTAATTCCCCTGGACAGCTGAGGCACGCCTAGATGCTAATGCATGTTCCCACCCCTCCTGGGGCTCCTCTCCTGGCGCTGAGGCTTGCCTGGGTCCTAGTGCGAGTTTTCTCTGCCCTGGGTCCTCTGTCCTTCCAGTTTGCCTCTGCCACAGTAGGAGGAATCCCCCTTAGCTATTTTCCTAGCCTCAGGTGTTATGAGACTACTGGGCCCTTTGCTGTTCCTGCTGATGTAGGATTTTTCTGTGGAAATATTTCATGGTTCTTTCATGGTCATCAAGAGGGGAGGAGAGTGCATTTACTGATCACTCCACCATCCTGGTTCCTGTAAGTTCAAGTTGGTGATTTACCAAAGTTTGATCTTCGGGCTGAAGATCTCAGGACCTGCTGCACTGATATCTGGCACTGGGTGGCTCTCACTGGCTCAGTTCAGCTTGTCTCCCGCCCTTGGTGCCGCTCTGCCAGTTCCGCCCACTGCTCAGGTTTCTCGGGTCCCTTCCGCTCCGCTGTGCTGGCCGTGCTGCGCTGTATGCTCTGGACTCACCCCTGTGGAACAGATCTTTCCCTTGGACTTTCCTGTCTAATCTGGGCTCCAAATCCATCACAGTCTGTCTCCCACTGGATTCTGCACCTCAAAATTTAGTCAAATTCTCCTTTCAGAGGTATCTGAAGGAGTTTGTCCAAGAGCTTAGGTGAGTCATTGGTCTCACTCAGCCATCTTGGCTCCACCCCCCTAGCTTTTTGTTAAAAGTCCCCCAACTACTCAGAGATTTGTGCTCTCTTGGTCTGGTGGTGTATATAGGTGGTTGTATTACTTTATTCAGACAATTAGAGCTCCGCCTGTTGAATCTCTGTGCTAATTTCTCTGCTTGCATTTTCTACTTATCTATAATTAAAGTAAGATTGTTGACCCCTTTAAAAGTTCTTTCCTTTGCAAAGCAGATCAAAAAACCTGTGCTAAGAGGTCATCTTGGGTATGCTAGGGTGCTTGCTATTAGAGATGCCTATAGGACATCGAGTTTGGCAAGTCCAAAAGACAGTTGGTGATGCAGGACCAGTTTTCCAGATAGAGATTAAAGGCACATATGAAGACCTGGGAATCACTTGCATAGACATGATAACTGAATCCATGGGAGCTGATGAGATCACCAAGTGAGATAGTTTAGAAGGAATGTAGAAGGTGGACCAGAATGGAGCCTTGTGGGACCCTTGTGGTTAATGGACATGATAAGGATGAAGATCCATCAAAGGAAACTGAAAAGAACAGGTCAGACAAGTATCAAGAGAACAGTGTCACAAATACCTAGAGAAGAGAAGAAAGGTGATCAACAGTGTCAACAGTTGTGGAAAGATATTGAAGCAAGAGAACTGAAAAAAATACAAAGAGATCATTACTCACTTTGGAGAGACCTCTGGGAATTGAATGATGAGGTAAGAAGCTGAACTACAGAGGTTTTAGGAGAGAATGAGAGGAAAGGAAGTGAAGCCACAGAGTTGTAGAAGCATATTTGAAAGCATCCTTTTTAGGTCCTCTAGAAATATTGGGAAATATTTCCCTGGTATAAAAACCCTTTCCAGATCTAGATGCTCTAGGATAAAAACAAAGGGCCTTTCTTAAGGAAACAGATTAAATTTGGTGGAAACTGAAGTTTTCCAGAAAAGTACCTCTTATCTGGTTAAGATCCTTGCTTTCTCCACACCATGAAACATATGAGTTATGATCTACTTTTCTGCATTTAGGACTGCTATGTTGATCATTTAAAGGAGACCCTAGTAAACCTCAAGGGGAGTAACCAAGGAAGGAATTGAGTAGTAGCTGAAATATTAACCTGAAAGATAGGCAGTTAGGTAGTGCAGTGGAGAAAGTGTGTTCATTCTTCATTGCCAAAGAAGACCATGCCATCAGAGAAATAGTGACATGACTTGACTTTACTTTTTTTTGACCAAGGGAGGGCTGTGCAGGTCACCAGCCTCACTTCTCCTCCAGAGCCATCTGAATCAAGCGACCAGATATTCATCAGGATGACTGGAGATGACCCAGGATGAGGCAATTGGGGTTAAGTGACTTGCCCAAGGTCACACAGCTAGTGAGTGTCAAGTGTCTGAGGTGAGATTTGAGCTAGGTCCTCTTGACTCCTGCACTGTTGCTCTATCCACTGCACCATTTAGTTGCCCCTAGTGGAGAGAGTACTGGCATCAAGAAAAGCCAAATTCAAATGTGGCCTCATACACCAGCTGTGAGATCTTGAACAATTCACGTAACCTCTGCCTATCTTTGTTTCCCCTACTAGAAAATGGTGACAATAAAAGCAAATGTGGTAAGGATCAAATAAGATAACATTTATAAAGCATAGTATCCAGAACAAGCAATTAATAGTAGTGAATGCTTATCTCTTTTCTTCCTTCCACAAGATTCCTATAAATGTTACCTTAAATGGTCTTGGGATAGAGACATGTCCAAGGAGACAGAGACCATTTAAAAGGAAAAGCAAACCTATCAGACACACAGTGAAAGTGTTTGTGCATGTCTAACCATAAATATTTATAACTACTTTATATGTGCGGGTGGAAGCCCTTCCATTAGGCTACCCACCAGTTCTGGAAGTAAGTCAATTATACCAGACCATTGAAAACCAGAGTGAGGGAAATTAAACCGAAATCAGTCCCCCAGTGGCAGGGACACTTCCATTATACTCTTCCTGATACTGGATAATACATGGTGCCTGACATTTTGACCGACTCTATGAGCAAGAGTCTTATTGCTCCCAAGTGTTCTGACAGTTACACTTCCTAGTGGCCCTCTGCTCTGGAACTTTCAGCTGGTTAAAAATGACAAGTTTGTCAACTCTAATTTCTTTAGAGTATGTGACTCTGCTCTGTATTCAGAGACATAAAGGCCCAAGGAGTGACTAATCTAAAAATCAGAAGCCTTTTCATAGTAAAGGGGTGTATGATCAGAATATCATAAGGACACTCTTCAGAAGTCTGATTACTCAATAAATTCTTCTACTCCTTTCAGAGTGCTTGGCCAAAATTGATCAGTGGACCATCCTGTCTGAAAGTAGGTAAATTCAATATGAGTAGATCCTCAGCAATAGGAAATAAGGTCAAAGTCTCTGTGCCCAGAAAAAGAATGATTTTCTCTGTGATAATGTTGGATATAGATTCAGTTTATGAGTCCATGAACTTTGAGAAAACAATTTCCATGATGTAGGTAAGATCAGTACTGAATGTCCAACTTGGGAAAAGTTGGGAAAATTTCAGAATGGGGGGCAGAGTATGTTTAAATGTCTCTGACCTAGGAAAAACCAGTATTTGTATCTCACTGAGTAGAGAAATGAAATGTGCAGATTCTTAAACAAAATGGTTTAACATCTTGCTTGATAGAGAAATAAAAAGTGCAGATTCTTAGACAAAATGGTTTAGCTGATTTAATTTCAAATATGATTCTTTAACCTAAATTAAGAGGGTACTCAATGGATTTTTTTACTTTGAGTGGAAGATTGTTAGCAACAAAAATGTTTGTTTTTACCTTTTCTGTGAGTTTGTGTTGATATCTGTTCAAGAAAATGATGCTCAGGGCCTCACATGTACAAAAATATTTATAGCAGCTCCCTTTGTGGTGACCAAGAACTGGAAATCAAGGGGATGTCCATCAATTGGGGAAATGCTGAACAAGTTGTGGTATATGGATATAATGAAATACTGTTGTGCTATAAGAAAGGATGAACAGGAAGACTTCAGAGAGGCATGGAAGGACTAAAATGAACTGATGCTGAGTGAAAGGAGCAGAACCAGGAGAATTTTGTACACAACAACCACAGTATACAAGGAATTTTTCTGGTAGACTTAGGCCTTCACAGCAACGTGAGGAAAAAATTCCCAATGGATTCTTGAGGCAAAATGCCATCCACATCCAGAGAAAGAACTATGGAATTGGATTGCAGAATGAAGAGACTTCTCTTTGTTTTGTTTTGTTTTGGTTTGGTTTGGTTTGGTTTGGTTTTTCTCATGATTTCTTCCATTCATTTTAATTTTACCATGCAACATGACTAAGGTGAAAATGTGTTTAGCAAGAATGTATGTGCAGAACTCATATAAGATTGCCTACCATCTTGGGGAGGGAGAGGGGAAGGATGAGGGAGGGAAGCAGAGAAAATGTAAGATTTATGGAAGTGAAAGTAGAAAACTGAAAACAAATTAATTAATAAAAAATGATGCTCAGCCCTTCTCAGAACTAATATTAGTTTTGAAGTTTGACTCTTGTTTAAACAGTGGTTCAAAGCCCATTTCCATATGACTCTATTCACAGACAGAGATGGATAGCTCCATACTCCATGACTGCATGAGGGATGGAGTTGACTAGAGCTTGAGAGATTACAAATGTTGGCTTTAAGTTTCTAGTTTTGAAAGAAGAAATACTTCTGACTTCTAGCTTTAAGACTGAACACACTAGAAGACAGTAGAGTAGAAGGAAAACCTGTAGAAGCTCTCCCCCCCACAGCCCATAAAATACCTATAAAAATGACTTTAAACAAATTCTAGAGCAACAGAAGCCACAAAACAAAAGAATGAAAGAGATTTCCAGCCCAAGGCAACTTGAAAGGCCAACAGGAAAAATGTATCACACTAGGCTCAGAGCCAGCACAGCCCTGCCTTGGCCACAAAGCACAGCAGGGACAGGACCAGAGCAGGCTTCAGGGTGCCACTGACAGCAGCTGTAGTTCCTAGATTCCTCAACCACAACCACTAAAGACACCTTCAAAGGTCAGTGAGAAAATTCTTTCACCTGGATGAGAAGGGAGCAGGGTCTTGTCCTAGCCTCAGCCCCAGGCAGTTGACAGCAGCAGCAGTGCCCATTTTTGGAGCACTCCTCAACCTAAAGACCCTGAGGGAATCCAGCAGCCAATCTGGATCTCAGCCCTGAGTGGTGGCCCTGGGATGAGGAAGAGCACTGGCTGGCCTTGTGGAGCTGGTAAAGGCAGTTGTATAGAGGGAATTCTACTTGCAGATCCTGGGGAGAAAATCTTGCAGTAGCTCCCAAACCAGAGCACAGGCCAGGAGAGGGAGAAATTCCTCTCCTTTGATTGTGCCACTTTAGAGGAACTGAGAATTTATAGGTCCTTAGAGTATACCCTCCTTTTTACAAAGAATTAAAAAGTCAAGTAACTGGCTGGGAATATATATATATATATATTTTATATATATTGGGAGAAGGGGAAAAATGGAATGGGGCAAATTATCTCTTATGAAAGAGCTAAGAAAAAGCTTTTTCAATTGAGGGGGAAAGGGAGAAGATGAGAGGGAAAAAGTGAAACTTTAATCACATTTGGCTTAAGCAGAGAGTAACATGTATACTCAGTTTGGTATGAAAATCTCTCTTACACCAGGAAAGTAGGGGAGAGGGGGACAAGTGGGGTGGGAGGATGACAGAAGGGAGGGCAAATGGAAAGAGGGAGTAATTAGAAGTAAAGACTTTAGGGGAGGGAAAAGGTCTAAAGAGAGAATAGAATAAATAGGGGGCAGGATAAGATGGAGGGGAAAATAGTCTTTCACAACATGACTATTAGGGAAGCCTTTAGTAAAACTACACATATATAACCTGCATTAAATTGCTTGACTTCTCAGTAAGGATGGGTGGGGAGGGAGGAAGGGAGAGAAATTGGAACTCAAAGTTTAAGGAATGGATGTTGAGAATAGTTTTTGCATGCAACTGGGAAATAAGAAATACAGATAATGGGGCATAGAAATCTGTCCTGCCCTACAAGAAAAGAGAGAAGATGAGGGTAAGGAAGAGATGTGATAAAAGGCAGGGCAGATTGGGGGAAGTAGTAATCAGAATCAGTCCCTTATCAGAAGTAGTAATCACAGTGTTTTGGGGTGGGAGGAGGAGAGAGATGGGGAGGAAATTTGGAACTCAAAATCTTGTGGAAATGAATGTTGAAAACTAAAAATTAATTAATATATTTTTTAAAAAGAGTGGACATACTATTGGCTTCTAGATTTGAGAGAAGACATGCAGCTTCAGATTTTTGTCAGGGAGGGATTCTGAAGGGAGAGAAAGATTCTGGGAAGAAGCAAACATGATAAAGGTACAAGCTCCTGGAATATATGTTGTCTTCTTTCCAGTCTTTCCCTTCAGGGACCTCTCCCTAGGGAGCCTCTGTGACTGCTTGCTTCTCTGTCAAAGGTGGAAGCTAGACATCAAGGATTTCTCTTCTCCCAATATTATCCTTCATAAAAGTATGACACAATGAGTCACACATTTCTACTAGTGAGGAAATTTTTTTGCAAATTAACTTTAAGCCAGGGGTATACTGATGATTCCAAACAGTAGAGAAAAAATAATCTTCTAAAGCAATTTTCAGCTTATCTGGTTCTTAAGAATCCTACTCTACAGATGCTATTCTCTTACATTTTCTCCTGAAGTTGGAAAGGAAATTTGTTTAAATTAATGTGAGGGAAGGAGTTTCTCCAGAAAAAAAGTGAGTAAAAATGGCTTCAAGGGAAAAAGGCAGTTAATTCAGAAAAAGGCTAAATTTCACTTTGAGAGTTTGTTTTACCTGACCACAGTGGGCTTCTCAATGTTTTTGGCTGAACTTAATTACTAGTAATTAAGAGTAAAGTCATTAAAAAGAATTAAGATGGACCGTGCATTTAAAGTCTTAAGCAAAAAAAAATTAATTTGGAAATATATTATGTAGCAAAAAATCATGTAGAAATTGCCTGTAAAATTGAAAGTTTCAGATAAACTGAAAAAAGCAAAGTTCACCTAAACAAAGTTTTACAATGAATTTGTACTGATTGGGGGAGAGGAGACAAATTCCATGAAGGAAAAAAAGGAAATTAGACTCTAAACACAATTTCAAACATGATTTGAAAACAAAGAAATATAAGTTTAAGAGTTTAACAGTATTAGAAAGAAACTGAAATACCTAATCAATACAAAGAGGAATACAAGTTTATGATTTGAAAGAATCAGTTAATCAGAGTCAGTTCTGGAAAAGAAAAACAAATAAATTAGATTTAGTTTCTTGTCCCACAGAGAATAGACTTGAAGCTCAATAGAGGACAATAAAAAATGTAAAAAGATGATCTTTTTAAAATTTTTTTATGTTTATTTATTTTTAGTTTGCAATATTCATATTAGCTTTCAGGTAGTCCTCTAATTTTTAACTTGTCTCTCCTGGATTTATTTTCCAGGTCAGTTGTTTTTTCAATGAGATATTTCACATTATCTTCTATTTTTTCATTCTTTTGGTTTTGTTTTGTGATTTCTTGTTTTCTTACAAAGCCATTAGCTTCCATCTGTTCCATTCTAATTTTTAAAGAACTATTTTCTTCAGTGAGCTTTTGGACCTCCTTTTCCATTTGACTAATTCTGCTTTTTAAAGCATTCTTCTCTTCATTGGCTTTTTGGACCTCTTTTGCCAATTGAGTTAACCTATTTTTAAAGGTGTTATTTTCTTCAGCAACTTTTTTGGGTCTTCTTTTGCAAGCTGTTGACTCCTTTTTCATGATTTTCTTGCATTGCTCTCATTTCTCTTTCCAATTTTTCCTCCATCTCTCTTATTTGATTTTCAAAATCCTTTTTGAGCTCTTCCATGGTGTGAGAGCATTGCATATTTATTTTGGAGGTTTTGGATGCAGAAGCCTTGACTTCCTCTGATGTTATGCTTTGTTCTCCCTCATTCAAAAGGATGGAAGAAAATACCTGTTCACCAAGAAAGTAACCTTCTATAAGTCTCATTTTTTCTCCTTTTTCTGGGCATTTTCCCAGCCAACTATTTGACTTTTGAGACCTTTGTTGAGAAGAGGGTATATTCTGGGGACCTGTAAGTTCTCAGTTCCTCCCAGGTGGCACAATCAAGGGAGAGGTGTTTACTCCTCTCCTGACCTGTGCACTGGTCTGGGGGCAACCAAAAACTTTTCTGCCCAGAATCTGCAATTGAATTCCCTCTCCAGAGCCTCCACCAGCTGTACTGCCAGTGCTCCTCCTCATCCCTGGGTGGAACTCAGCGCTGAGATTCAGATTAGTGGATCAATTCCCCCAGAAACTTTAGACAGAGGTCTCCCAGGGCTGCCACTCAGGGCTAAGATTCGATCAGCCCTTCAATTCCCCCAGTGGAGCAGGTGGAGGGTTCTGAAAATGGCAGCTGCCTGGGTCCTCCTACTGACCTTTGAAGCTGTCTGTGGCGTTTGTGGGTTGAGGTATCTGGTAACTGCTACCAGTGGTGCCTTGAATCCTGTTCTGGGTCCTGTCCCTGCTGCTCAGTGCTGGTCTGCACTCCTTCTGCATTCCATGCTGATCTGCACTGGTCACATTGGTCTGTGCTCATTTGTCACTGATCTGATCTCCTGAGCTGGGTGGGGAAACCTGGTTTTGGGGTCTTGCCTCTCTGCATGGCTTCCCAGGAGCAGTGGCCAGGGATCTGGGTGCTTGCCCTAAAGAAGCCCCGACCTGAGAATTCCCAGACTCTGGGAGGGACAGTGTCTGGAGCAGGAACCTAAAAAGATACTCTTAAAAGTAAAAAAAAAAAATGTAATGCAACATATATGTGGTACTATTAACTAAACTAGTGCCCAGCCTGAATGATTTCAATTTCAGGTTTCCCAATAACAGAGAGAAAAGCCGAGGATTGCAAAAAGTGGTGATGCAAGTTTAAGCAAGTTTCAGACATCATTGAGAAGAGAGTAACTTGATGGCCTTGCCTATAGAATTTCCAGATTCAGTTTGGATAAATGGTTATTTTTTCCTCCAGAGAGGTGGAGGTTAATTTTAAGGTTTCTAATGATTATTTTTTTCTAAGTTCAGGGGCAGCTAGTGGACAGAGAACTGGCCTGGAGTTAGGAAGACTTGAGTTCAAATACAACCTAAGATGCTTCCTACACCTGTGTGACCCTGGGCAAGTCAATTAACCCTGTTTGCCTCAGTTTTCTAATCTTTAAAATGAGATGGAGAAGAAAATCGTAAACCAATCCAGTATTTTTGCCAAGAAAACCTCAAATGAGGTCATGAAGAGTAGGACATGACTGAAATGACTTGACAACAACAAGAAATTTAACTTAAGACCCTAATATTCTTATGGATTTGAAAAACATCACTGCAATCATGAAGCAACCTTTAAAACTGAGTAATTTAAAATTGAGTTTATATTTGGTTTAATAAATTAATTGGGAACATTATTTTTCATCGTAGAGTGAATCTACACTTTAAATGATAACTTCTGGTGCCACAACTTTGTAGCTATAAAAGTGACAAATACTCTATACTGGTTTCTAAAGACAGCCAGTAGAGAATGAATGCAATGTTTGGGGTTTTGTTTGGTGTGTGTTTCTGTGTGTGTGAGTGTGTGTGTGTGAGTGTGTGTGTGTGTGTGTGTGTGTGATACAACCATCAGTCTAATGTCATTAGATTGGTAGTAAATTTTTTTTTGTCTCAAGTTCATAAGATTATTTTACATTGGTATTGTGTTTATAAGGTTCTTACATTCTAATTTTTGGAATTGATGATAGACATTCTGTTGAATTTGGAAATGACACCTATAGTGTGATACACTTGTGACTTGAGGATAGATACTCTTTGATCAGAATACTGTGATTGATTTATGGATTGGAGCTATTTATATGGACTGTTTTGTCTAGAAGACAAAATATTCTGGTTAATGACTTTCTTAAGTATTCAAATGAGCACACTAGTTTGTCAATGAGTACATTTAGGTTTGGTAAGTGGTACATTAGACTTTGGAAAGGAAATTGGAAATGCTGTTTGAGAGCATGCTTTGAAAACAGTTAGGCTCTCAAGAACTATCAGTCTTTCGAAGACTGTCTTCATTGTTTTTTAATGATAAATTTGGTGGTTATTCCTTAGATATACTATTCAGATGACCTCATCAGGTTTGTTAAACTTGTATCAATGGATATAGGTGACTGGGCAATATAAAATCCTGCAACTGCCTGCAGGAGTCAAGTCACTGATGTGATATGTGTCTAGTATACCTTTCCCTGAGTGGATATGAACCTGAATAATCAAGTGCGTAGTTCAGGAAAGAGAGAACTTTTAGAGAGAAAAATTCAGCCCATAAACAAATTTGGAACCTTTACTTTTGTAGATTACATGAAGCTTGAACAAATGACTTGCTCACCCTCAGATACCACTTCTGGCAAAATATTATCTGTCCCTTGACAGTGACAGAGAGGGACTTTTAGAGGAAGAAAAGAAAGGGAAAGAGCATTTTGTGGGGAAATTCTCTCAGTTCCTAAATATGTGAATATCACTGACAGCTTCAGTCTGAGACCTCTATTCCAAATATTTGCAGATCCCAGTAGCTCACCTCAACAACTTTCCCGCTTCATTCTCCTTTCAGTTTTTCTTTTTCCTTTTGACAACTGTTTCTGAAAGTTTTTATCTCTGCTCATTAAATCCTAAGATGACTTCAGAGTCTGCTTCTGCTGTTCATGTTATGTAGTCCCCATTCCTTTGTCTCAATCTACTCTCTTACAGATTGTGTACCCCTTTAAGAAACCCTGAATTACTTAAGTCCACCTTGCAACTCAAAGACTTCAATCTTCATAACTGATCTAAGGACTTAGAGGGAATGCTTGTCTTTCTAAACAACAAATTACAAGGGACCTGTCAAATCTCAAACCCTTGTAGCATACTTCCCCAGGGTTGGGAACTTTGCAGTTCCTTGTAATATTGGCTGTGGTACACTTGATATATGGAATTAGATAATATAACCTCAAATCACATTAAAATTTAACTGGGAAAAAAATGTGATTAAGCCAGTGGCACAGGTAATCAAATTACAGTGCCATACTTAAGTAGCAAACATATCTAAACAATACATGCAACAGAATGTGGGAAGGCCAAGTAAACTGATAGAGTAGAAGGAATTAATTCAGCCAAGTTCTTCTCCTAAAACTATTAACAAAAAAGCTAGAAAATGCAGTAGACTGAGTCCTTAACAGGAAACTGAAAAAAATCAAAGTGAATCATTTTACCAGCTCAAGTTGGTATACATAAAGCAAATATATATTAGTAAAGTTAAGGAAAATAATATTGGTATGCTATAAAATAGTACATGCACACAACTAACCACAAAACTAAGCATAGTTAAGAAACATGAATATCACTAAAACAAAACAAATTTTAGAGAAAAATTTTGAAAACCAGAGCCTGTTGCACATTCAGCCATTAGCATATGTTTAATGAGCATATAATTACATGTAAAGTATATATTGCATGGATAAACATTTAATATTAACATCCAACAACATGAGTAACCATTTCATCAGTTTTATGTTAGATATTGTGTTAGGGGCCAAGCTCTGGGACCACCCTTTGGGAACTGGCTCTGCCCTCAGGGAGGAGCATGGGAGGGGCTCTGGCTGGGGATATAAGGAGCTGTCGGGGAGGGATCGGGGAGAGATGCCATTAATAAAGTGAAGTGCACTGGCCACCTCGGGAGTTCTGTGTAGTCATTTCCCCTCCATGGAGGAGGGGATTCCCCAGCCATAGCTGCCATATGGTAGGGGCCAGAGACGTCCAAAGACCCAGGATAGGGAAAGTATCCAATATCCAAGCGAAGTCCGGGGTTTGGTATGGGGTGGTACGGGGGTAGCCTGACCAGGAGCCCAGAGAGATACCCCCTGGCCTAGTAGCCAGGCAAAGGCCGGGGGCTAGCCCCTTGCAGTATTGTAAGATATGGTCATTGTTTGAATAATCCTTATGCCACTGTGTCCTGATGACCAATTTACCTCATTACCATTGCTAGTTGATAAAGTGGGCTGATCCTAATTCTCCCTGCAACTGTAGTCCTACCTTCTTAAACCTGAACTTCTGGAGATCCTGGGCTAGTTAGCAGTATTACTATGCTCTGTAGGGTATATCTATATCTCAGGAGTCTTTATAGCTGAAATACTTAGAAAAAATAGGTGTTGTATCCAGGTTCAGTAGTCTCCCATTATTTGGATAATTGTTGTGTACAGTTGACAAAGCTTTCCTCACTTGAAATGTCTGTTTCTAGTTTGTTGCCTGAGTTTGGCTTATGTTGTATTTGTCCTTCATTCTTAAAGAAGACCATGACATCAAGAATATTACATGACTTGCAATTGACTTTGATTTGAGTGAAGGAAGACTATGCAAGGTCATCAGCCTCACTTTCTCCTCCAGAGCCATCCTGGTCCAGTAGTAGTATTCATAGGATGACTGGAGATTGCCCTGGATGTAATGTGGGACCCTGGCCATTTTTGTCTAAGGTCTTAGATTCTCAGTTTGAATGAGATATACCCGTTCAATGAACAGGCCTCTTTAAGTAGTTACTCAAGGATGGACCTTTCTAATTAAAAAAAATCCAGCTGGGTGAAGAAGACCCTCAAAATTCCTGGTAAAAGAGAAACAGTTACTACTTAGTATTTCCATTCACTCTGCACTAGGTAGGAGGGGACCTGTTGGACAATCCAAGAGCTACAGAGTGAAATGGGCTTAAGGCTTGATCTTTAAGCAAGAAATCTAGCCAGTAAACACAAGAAAAAAGGCAGTTTTTGGCCATGGTAGCATACCTTCCCCTGGGTAGAGCACCACAGGAAGGGACAGAGAGGAGAGGAGAGAAGGGGAGGGGAGGAGCTACTGCTCACTCACAGGTTGTGTTTGTCCTTCATTCTTGAAGAAGACCATGACATCAAGATGATGATATGACTTGCAGTTGAATTTGATTTGAGTGAAGGAGGGCTGTGCAAGGTCACCAGCCTCACTTTTTCCTCCAGAGCCATCTGGGTCCAGTGGCCTGGTATTCACCAGGACAACTGGAGGTGGCCCAGGATGCAATGTGGGACCCTGGCCATTTTAGGTTAAGGTCTTATCAGATTCTCACTTTGAGTGAAATACACCCATTCAGTGAGATCCTCCCAATTTGATTTCTTTTTTTATTAAAAGGAGCCATCCCTTGAGTAACTACTTAAAGAGGCTGCCCACCTAGCACAGAGTGAATGTAAATACTAAATAGTAAGCTAGGTTAGGCAGACTTTGCAGGAAAAGTAGGTGATCTCTTTTACCTGGAGTCTACTGAGATGAATGTCCATCCGTCTTCATTCATCTATTGGTGATTACCAATATTTCAAGACCAATCATCTATTAGTGATTAATGTGGATTATCTCTTCAGGTTCCTCTCCAGTTTCTGAGATTATAGTATGGTTAAGTACTGTGCAATATAAAGTACATACTACATTAACAGTCAAAGTACGCAGTCTCTCCAACTAAACATGAGTAGTTTTCCATCAGTCTGCTGAGTTGTACAACCCCAAAACATCAAGACTTCTTAGCACAACTCTTGTCTTCTTGTTGAAACGCTTTGTCTAGGCCACTTTGATATCTGTCTGCCATTGCTGCCTCTCTGCCCCACCTCGATCACCACTCTATGCACAAAGCCTAGACCTCTGCACTCTGGACCTTTTTAATCCATTCCTCCATCCTCAGAAGTTAGTCCACTCATCTTTGGGCCCCAGTCTTGGGGTCTAACTATCTTGACTGGTGATTGAGTGCAAACAAGTTCACTTAGCCAATTATGTCTAGCTGCACCTAGATCCCAGAACATTCTCTGCCTTCACATCCCATGTACTATCCCCTCAAGTCATCTTACCATTTGCCAGCCATCATACATAAACCTCTTCCACCACCTGCTTCCCGCTCCTACTCTGGATACTGTAATCAAATAAATTATACTATCGCTTCTGGAAATAGTGTGTCATCTGATTGCACTATTAAACAACTTACTATCCCCATGACTGCTCAGACCAAAACTCCCTTCCTTGGGCACTAGTCCTGTATATACATATGTGTGTGTATTATATATGTATGCATTTATGTATATATACATATATATATATACATATATATATTGTCTCCCCTGTTAGATTAATAGCTCCTTGACAGAAGGAACTCTCTGTTTTTGTATCCTCAAGTGCTTAGTAAAGTGCCTGGAATATAATATATTCTTTAAAAGTACTTTACAGTCTATTAATTCATTCATTAATTCAACTATTTATTCATTCATTAGAAATAGAAAGGACCTTTGAGGTTTTTTTATCCAACCCTTCATCACTTCATCTTTACTTGTCCTATTACTCAGTTGAGGAAATTTAATGAATTTTAAGTGACCTGCCCAAAGTCACACAGATAGTAAATGGCAGAACCAGAACTCAGGTTCCCTAACTCTAGAACCCTTAGTTACAAATACTCTTCTCTGTAACAAGCAGTGAGAGTAGACGTTGAGTGATGTTCCTCATTTGTAGCTACCTGTATGGTGCAGTTGGCCTAGAAGTCAGGAGGCAAACATTCTAGTCCTACAGCCTTAGGCAAATAATTTCACTTCAGTGTGTCTCAGTTCTCTTATATATAAAATAAAGGGTTACAACTATGTTATCCCTGAAATCCCTTCTAGTCCAGTGTTTTCTGATTCTTTAATTTTCCTCTGAACTTTATTCCTCTGGCCTTTCAAATTTCTGCAGCATCAATCCTATTTTTTGAGGGTTTTTTTTTCCAGTCTGCCTTGTATTTTTCAGGGAAAGATTGATTGACCAAAATCCCAGTCCTAAGAGAACCACTTAAAATTATACACAAATTTGCCATCTCTCAGCAAAGTATCTCTGACCAGTGGCTATTTCCAATTCTCTCTTCCTGGAGTAACTTAAAAGCAATAGAACTATTACTAAAGTCAGATACCACTAAAACTTTCTGGTATATGTCTGTCTATATGGAAAATCTCAAGTCCTGTTCCATCAACCAAACCAGAGGCAAGCAGATGCATACTTCAATGATATGGGTTAAAGTTAGCTTCATGTAACACTACAGCTAGACTTTAAGTGGTTTACTTTTCATGCTTGACAGTACTGAGATCACAAGAGGCTTTAAGAAACAGGACCTTCCTAGTCAAATCTTGACTACTGCAGAAAAGGATTTTGGTGGGTTACTAGAAAAAGCCTTTCCCAGTGAGCATTTCTAAGCCCCGTGCCCTATCCAACATAATATAGAGACAGTATATTGGATTGTGATCAGAAAAACTTTAATAAATATGTCATAGCATTAACTTGCCATATTAGCTTTGTGACCATGAAAAAGTCATTTAATCTCTCAGTGCCCCAGAAAAAAAGCTGTAAAACAGATTAGTTGCTAATCCACATATCAGTTACAACAACAATTGCTAGTTGTATTAACACAAACTGAGATTTAAAAAATACTTCACAAATATTGTGTCAACATTATGGAGGGGCAAGAGATGGGGACATTTTGTTCCCTACTGTTACAGACAGACAAAACTTGGGACAACCTTAATGCACAAAAGAGAGACACTCAGAATGATCCTGATGAAGAAAACCCTTTTTGACATAAATTTCTCTGTATCCCTAATTATCTGAAAATTGAAAGAGTATTCAAAATGTTCACTTATATTCTTCTCTGTGTTGTCATGAACATACAATTTATGTCCACCTGAAGGACACTCTGGGCAGAGGTCCCTTAAAGCAGAAGAGCTTTGTTTGGTTTCCCTCCGTCATTCTCTTACCCTGTCCAAGATAAGCTCATCACAAGGAGACTCATCATCATGGATACTGCTTCAGTTTTGCTACTCACATTTTAACAGTACTTCTAGTTACTTCTGCTCCTCTAATTGGAGGGCAGAACAAAACAATCCTCCCATATCTCCCTTGATAGAGAGTTCAAAATCCCAGTCTTCTGTTCATTGACCATCAGTTGCTCTGCTTGGTTTCAAGGTCACCACCACCATGCCCCTGGGTACCCTATGGTACCCACCCACAGCTTTTCAGCTTTCTTTTGTGGATTGTCTTCCACTATTAGATTGCAAGTTCTTTCAGTCTGGAACTCTCTTTCTTTTGTATTTGTACACTCAGTGCTTAGAAAAGTGCCTGGCACATAGTAGTCATTTAAAAGATGTTTATCATATCATATTTATCCTCATGACAACTCTGGGAGTCAAGTGCTGTTATTACCCCCATTTTACAGAAAAAGGAACTGAGGCAGAGAGAAGGTAAATGACTTGCTCAGAGTCACATGGAAAGTAAGTATCTGAAGGTGGATTTGAATTCAGGTTTTCTTAACTCTAATTGCAGGTTTCTATCTGCTGTATCACCTAGTTGCCTCTGTTGATGGAATAACATGTCCACCCAACACACTTGCGGTTTTCAAAATATGGTTTACTTATCTTGTTAAGTAGTCACCAATTACATTTTTTATAAAAGCTTATTCTGAACCTGAGAAATAAAACAAGCATTTCTATAATGAAGTAGAATAAAAAAAAAAGATAATTACACCCAAAACTTCAGATCTATTATGTGGCACTTGCTATTCCTTTCAAGTATACAACAAACATCATATAACCTTCTTTTTTTCCCCTCCCTTCCAAACCCCAAACATCATCCTAGAGAAGGGTATCATTAAAAATTAATATACACACACACATATATATTTCAGTTCTTTCGAGGCAGATAGCATCTTTTTTCATATGTCCTTTTTAGCTAATTTGGGTATTTATAATAGTCAAAATGACTTATTCACTCAATTTCATTCTTAAAACATATTGCTGTTACTATATACAATGTTCTCTTGTTTCTACTCATTTCACTCTTCATCATTTTGTACAAGTCATTCCACATTTTTCTAAAATGATTGAGCTCATCACTGCTTATAGCAGAATAATATTCCATCACAAATATATACCACAATTTGTTTAGCTTTTCCTTATTGTCTGGCATTCCTGCATTTTCTAGTTCTTTGCCACCATAAAAAAAGCTCCTATAAATATCTTAGAATATATAGGCCCTTTTCCTTTTTCATTAATCTTCTTGGGTAACAATGAATAGTGGTATTGCTTGGTCAAAGGGCAATTTAATCGCTGTTTGGGTATAATTCCAGATACATCTCCAGATCGGTTGGGATTGGCTCACAGATCCACCGACAGTACATTAAAGTGCTGATTTTTCCACACCCTCTACAATATTTCTCAATTTCCTCTTCTACCATCTTAGCCAATACGACAGGTATGAACTGATCTCTTTGGATTGCACTGATTTGCATTGATCTAATCAGTCATGATTTAGAACTTTTTTATGTGACTATAAATTGTTTTGATTTCATCAGAAACTGCTTTTGGCCATTTTTCAGTTGAGGATTGACTCATATTCCCGTAGATTTTATAAATTTCTTTATATATTTGAAATATGAAACCTTTATTTGAGGCACTGCCTATAAATTTTTTTTCTCAATTTTCTGCTTTCCTTCTGACTTTAGCTACAGTTATGTAAACTTCACTTAATTTCCTCAGCTGGCTAAAGGTGAAGGGATGGGAGGTTGGACAAGATGATTACATGATGGGGAGTTAGACAAGATATTAGTCTATATCCCATTTCTTCCAGACTGCTTTCCAGATTTCCCAACAATTTTTATCAAATAATGAATCCTTGTCCTGAAAACTTAAGTCTTTATACTTCATTTCTGGAATGTTTGATTTCTTTTCTAAGATTATGTTATTTAAGTATTCTATTTCCTAGTTTGTTGATCTGGGTGATTTATATTTTTGAAAATATTCATCCATTTCACTTATACTGTCAGCTTTAATGGAATACAATTAAGTAAAATAACTCCAAATAATTGCTTTAATTACATCTTCATTGATAGTGCATTCATCCTTTTCATTTTTGATACTGGTAATATGGTTATCTCCTTTCCTTTTTAAATCATATTCATCAATGGTTTATCTACTTTATTGGCTATTTTCATAAAACCAGCTGCTAGTTTCATTTATTCATTCAATAGGTTTCTATTTTTTTGCTTTCAATTTATTGATCACTCCTTTGATTTTCAGGTTTTCCATTTTGGTGCTTAAAATTGGGAAATTTTTGATTTGTTGTTTTTCTAGGGTTTTTTAGTTTGGGCTTTTTAGTTTTTTTAGTTACATACCCAGTTTTTTGATCTGCTTGATATTTGCAGTTAGAAATACAAATTTTTCCCTAAGTATTGCTTTGGCAGCATCCCACAAATTTTGCTATGTTTTCTCATTATCATTCCCTTCAATGAAATTATTGATTATTTCTATGATTTATTCTTGAACCCATTCATTTTTTAGAAGTAGATTATCTAGTGTCTATTTTTAATCTATGTCTCCACAGTCCTTTACTGAATGTAATTTTATGGCATTATAATCTGGAAAGGGTGCATTTCATACATCTGCTTTTCTGCATTTGTTTGTGAAGGTTTTATTGTCCTAATAAAAGGTCAATTTTGTGCAGGTGCCATGTACAACTGCTGAAAAGGTATACTTCTTTCGATTCCCATTAAGTTTTCCCCAGAAGTCTATGATATATAACTTTTAAAATTCTATGCATCTCCTTAATTTCTTCCTTATTTGTCTTATGGCTAGATTTATCTAGCTCTGAGAGAAGAACATTGAGATCTCCAATAGTTTTACTGTCTATTTCCTCCTATAATTCATGTAACTTTTCCTTTAAGAATTTGGATGCATCTCTTCTTGTGGTGAACAAGAATTGGAAATTGAGGGAATGTCCACCAATTGGGGAATGGCTGAACAAGCTGTGGTATATGATTATAATGGAATAAGAAATGATGAGTAGGTGGATTTCGGAAAAAAACTGGAAAATCTTACATGAACTGATGCTGAGTAAAGTGAGCAGAACCAGGAGAACACTGTACACGGTAACAACAATATTGTATGATGACCAGCTTTGGTGGACTTAGCTCTTCTCAGCAATGCAATGAACTAAGACAGTTCCAAAAGACTCATGATGCAAAATGCTATGTACATTCAGAGAAAGAACTATGGAGTCTTGCTTCTAACCACTACATTCCTTTACCCAGCCTCACTTTTATCACACCTATTTTCTCTCATCTCCTTCCTCTCCTACTTCCCTGTTGGGTAAGGTAGATTTCCATACCCACTTGAGTATGTACATTTGTTTTTCTCTCTGTACCAATCTAAATAAGAATGAGGTTTGAATGTTGCCCAACCACCCCACCATTTTCCCTTGACTATAAAAGCTCTTCTTTGTGTGCCTCTTTTATGTGAAATAATTTTCTGCATTCTTCCTTGCCCTTCCCCCTTCTCCCAGTGTGTCTCCCTTTCCTACTCATCTATTTTTTTAAATCATCCCAACATAATCATCTCACTCCCATGACCTCTATCTAGGTAGAGTCCCTCTAACTTCTCTCACAATGACAAAATTCTTAGGAGTTACATTTATCATCTTCCTATACAGGAATGTAAGGAGTTTAACTTTATTGAGTCGTTTATGGTTTCTCTTTCATGTTTATCCCTTTATGTTTCTCTTGAATCTTTTATTTGAAAGTCAAATTTTCTATTCTGTTCTGACCCTTTATCAGGAACGCTTGAAAGTCATAATTACATTGGATATCCATTTCTCCCCTGAAGTATTATACTGTTTTGCTGGGTAAGTTATTCTTGGTTGTAATCCTAGCTTCTTTGCCTTCTGGAATGTAATACTCCAAGTCTTCTGCTCTTTTAATATGGTAACTGCTAAATTTTGTGTGATTCTAACTGTGGCTCCATGCTATTTGAAGATTTTCTTTCTGACTACCTGATGTATTTTCTCTTTTGTCTGGGAGCTATAGAGTTATAATATTCCTAAGAGTTTATTTGGGGATCTCTTTTAAATGATGATATGTAGATTCTTTCCATTTCAGTTTTACCATCTGGTTCCAGCATATTGGGTCAGTTTTCCTTTTAATCTCTTAAAATAAGATTCTAGGCTCTCTTTGATCACAGTCTTCAGATACTACAATAATTCATGAATTATCTTTCTTCAATCTGTTTTCCAGGTCAGTTGTTTTTCCAATGAGATAGTTCACATTTTCTTCAATTTTTGTTCATTTTTTTCAATTTTGTTGTTGTTGTTGTTTCTTTTTCTTTAATTTTCAGTGAGATTTTGTACCTCTTTTTCTGTTTGCCCAATTCTATTTGTAAGTTGTTATTTTCTTCAATATTTTTTGCTTCTTTTACCAAGTCATTTTCTTTTCTTAATTTTCTTCCTTTCCTCTCATTGTCTTACCCAATTTTCCCTCTTATTTGATTTTGAAAATCAAAGTTAGCTCTTCTAGGAATTTTTCTCTGATGTACATCCAATTCACAGTTTCTTTTGAGATTTTGCTTGTAGCTGTGAACCAATATAATTTTGTGCATGTGTTGACCACAGCATCCTAGGAATGTTCTACTTTTTGCTTCTTACAAGTTTCCTTAGCTTTTTTTCAATCTCTCTGCCTCAAATGGCAATTACTAGTCTCTCATCTTAATTCTTCTGGTTCTGGATCTTGATAGTACTTGTGATGATGGATGGTGATATTATAAAAGCAAACACAGTCTCCGGGGTGGGGGGGGGGGAAGTTCCCTTAACTTTACTTTCTCAGAAATGCTATTTAGTATAATTTTTTCCTCCTTGGACAGTTTTTATTAGTGACTCCAGAATATTGTGTGTTCCCTTTAAGAAAAGGAAGGATTGCGAAAGAAGGTGGTCTAGCCATACCATATCTCAAACTATATTATGAAGTGATAATTATCAAAACAATCTGGTACTGGCTAAGAAATAGTGGCGAATCAGTGGAATAGACTAGGTACAAATTACATAATAATAAATGACCATGGTAATCTATTATATGATAAACCCAAAGATCCAAGCTCTTGGAACAAAAACTCATTATTTCAAAAAACTCATGGGAAAAATGGAAAACTGTCTGCCAGAAACTAGGATATACCAACATCTTATACCATGTAACAAGATAAGGTCAAAATGGGTGCATGACTTAACACATAAGTAAATTAAGAGAGCATGGAATAGTTTATCTGTCAGGTTTATAAATAAGAGAAGAATTTAAGGCCAAAGAAGATAGAGAAACCATGAAAAAATGTAAAATAGATCATTTTAATTATATAAAATTCAAAAGAAGTTTTTATACAAGCAAAATCAACACAACCAAAATTATAATGAAAACACAACAGTGGGGGAAATTTTGACACAAGTAACATAAAGGCTTCATTTCTCAACTATATAGAGAACTGAGTCAAATTCATAAAAATGCAAGTCATTCCACAATTAATAAATGGTCAAAGGATATGAACAGACAAGGAAAAAGAAATCAAAACTATCTATACACATGAAAAAATGTTCTAAATCACTATTGATCAGAGAACCGCAAATAAAACAACTCTGAGGTATCATCTCACATTTGTCAGAGAGGCTATTATAATGAAAAAAAGGAAAATGTTGGATACTAGGAGGAATGTGGGAAAACTGGGACACTAATACACTGTTGGTGGAGTTGTGAACTGATCTGATTACCCTGGAGAGCAATTTGGAACTATATCCAAAGGACTATAAAACTGTCCATACTCTTTGATTCAGTAAAACCACTACTAGATCTATATCCCAAAGACATCTCAAAAAAAGAGAAAAGGACCTATTTGTACAAAAATGTTTATAGGAGTTCTTTTTGTGGTAGCTAAGAATTGGAAATCAAAGGAGATATATATGTATATAGATATCTATATCTCTATATCAATATATAGAGATATGTATATATATATATGTGTCTATATACATATATACAGTATGTTATAAGAAATGATAAGCAGGATGATTTCAGAAAAATGTGGAAAGACAAGAACTGATGTATAATGAAGTGAATGGAACGAGGAGAATGTTGTATACAGAACTGCAATATTGTTTGATGAATTGTGAATGACTTAGAAATTCTCAGCAATACAATGATTCAAAGCAATCACAAAGGACTAATGATGAAGCATACTACCTGTTTGCAGAGAAATAACTGATATTGATTGATTACAGACTGAAGTATGCTATTTTTTACTTTCATTTGTTTCTTTTATTCATGTGTTTTTGTGCAAAATTACTAATATGGAAGCGTTTTACATAATTGCAGATGTATAGCCTATATCTGATTGCTTACCATCTCAGGGAGTGGGGAGGGACAGGAGGGAGGGATAGAATTTGGAACTAAAACTTTAAATAAAAATGTTTTAAAAATTTAAATTTTAAAAAAAGAAAAAGAAAAGCAAGGATTTAAATGGAAAATGTTTGTGCCATTCAGTAGAAATTACAAGTGAAAATTCAGATTTCACGTTCAGGTTATGAAAAGGTTGAAGAAGTGGGGTGGGGGGGAAGGAAATAGCTTTAGAAACAACTTCCAGGAATGTGAATCCTTAGGGGAAAATTAGATTTCAATTAAATGAGGAAGTAAAAAGAGAGATCCTGGATGAAGAGGAGTTTTGTTGTCTTTTTTTTTTTAAATAATGGAATGAGGATTCCAAAGGCACTATCCTAGTGCAAGTTCTCATTACCTTACATCTGGACTATTTCAGTAGCCTACTGGTTGGTATGCCTGACACATAATTCTTTTCATTTCAGTCCATCCTCCTTTCAACTATCAAAATGATCTTCCTAAAGAACTGGTCTGACCATGTCACCTCTGTTTCCTTATCACCTCCAGGATCAAATAAAAAAAATCTCTTTGGCATTCAAAACTCTTCATAACCAGCCTCCTCCCCAACCTTTCCAGTTTTCTTACAGATTATGCTCCACCGTATCCCCTACATGTTCTGTGATCTGATTCTGGCCTCCTTGCTGTTTTTCAAATGAGACACTTCATCTCCACACTCAGATATATTCACTGGCTATCCCTCATACCTCAAATACTCTCCTTCATCAGCACCACATCTTGGCCTTCCTGGCTTTCTTCAGTTCCAAACTAAAATCCCATCTTCTATAGGAAGCCTATCTTGGTACTCCTTGTTCTTCCTTTTGCTGAAAATGTTAAATTTAACTTGTACATAACATTGATTGATTGATTGGGGTAAATAGAATCAGGATGAATAAGAATATGAGTGAATATAGGTAAGAGCAGGGTGGGGGGGTCTGTGCCTAGAGAAACACACTAGAATGGAAAAAATGGGGGGAGTAGGGAGTTAGAAATTGAGCTAGGAGGATATGTTAATCACAGGAGAAAGGAAATATTGAGTAAGCAGAGATAATTAGAAAAGAAAAAGATAGTTCATAGTCTTATACTTCCATTAGCAGGGCCAGGGAACCTCCTCCAAGAACATTTATTCCCTTAATTTCCTATGTGCCTTCACTGGAACAATCTGTGGAGATGCAAGGCTAGAACCTGAGAGATGCTTTCCAGTCTAGGTCCCACCAGATTCAAATCTTATGAATTTATAAATGACAGACCAATAACATAAGTCATACCTGTCAAGTCTTAAAGGTCAATGACAAGGAAGTAAATCATGGCAGATGCTGTGGTGCCTCTGAGACTAAAATACTGAAATAGGATAGATGGATCTTAAGTCTGATACAGTGTTACAATTTCTATGTACCAGTATCTCTAAGCAGATAAAGGAAAATAACAATTACAGTAATAACTAGTATCACGAAGCACTTCACAGCTCCTTTTGTTGTCGCATTAGAAAATAAAATTTAATAATCAAAGGAGCTCCTCTTAAATTCATCTTCAAAAAACAAACCGTGTGATCCCTTTGACTTTATGAGTTTTGTTAATGGCATCATCATTCTCCAATCTTGGGTTTAATGCCTCAAACCATCTTTGATTCCTCCCTCTCCCTCACTTCCCAAAATAAATTAGTCATTGGATCCTTTTTCCATTCTGCCCTTGTAATATCCTTCAAACTCATTCTCTCCTTACCACAGGCACATACCACCCACCATGGTATACCAAGTCCTCATGGCTTCTTCACTACAGTATTGCATCAATTTCATGAGACTCCCCACCTTCGTTTAGTCTTTCCCTGTTCCAGTACATCCTAATCACCATCCAGATGAATCTCTCCAACATGCAATTCTGACAATGTAGCTCACTCTGCTAAAATCTTCGGTGCTTCCCTTAGGTGCTTATCTAAAAGGCCAAATTTCTAAGATTGACATCCATAATCTCAGGTCAATGTACCTTTCCAACCTTATCTCACACTATTCCTTTTCACCTATTGGCTATTCCTAATGAATTTTCATCATTTTCTGAATGGGTCCCACACTTCCCCAACTTCATATTTTACTTGTTTCCCTTCTACTTTATCTAGTCATCACCTGTTCAAGTCCTACCCATCTTCAAGGTTTAGCTTCAAATACCACCTTTTCATTCTCCTCCAAATTTATTTATTTGTTTGTTTTCAGTTTTCAACAATCACTTCCATAAGTTTTAAGTTTTCTCCCCTTCCTTAACCCCTCCCTCCCCAAGATGGTATACAATCTTATATGGGCTCTACACATGCAATCTTATTAATTACATTTCACAATAGAAGAAACAAAATGAACATGAAAAAGCATGAGTAAAACTATACAAAACCAAATATAACAGAGAAAATAGTCTACTTCATTCTGTGATCTACTTCCATAGTCCTTTCTCTGGATGTGGATGGCATTTTGCAGCATAAGACGTTTGGAAATGTTTTAGGTCCTTGTATTGTTGTGAAGGACTGTCTATCAGAAACATTCTTTGCACACTGTGGCTGTTACTATTTATAATGTTTTCCGGGTTCTGCTCACTTCACTCAGCATTAGTTCATATAAGTCTATTCAAGTATTGCTGAAGTCTGCCTGTTCATTGTTTCTTAAAGCACAATAGTATTCCATTACATTCATATTCCACAGCTTGCCCATTCATTCCCCAATTGATGGGCATCCCCTCAATTTCCAGGTTTGGACCACCACAAAAGAGCTGCTATAAATATTTTTGTACAAATGGGTCCTTTTTCCATTTGTATGACCTCTTTGGGATATAACCCTAGAAGCAGTATTGCTGGGTCAAAGGGTATACATATTTTTATAACCCTTTAGGCATACTTCCAAATTGCTCTCCAGAATGGTTGTATCAGCTCACAGCTTCACCAAAAATGAATTAGTGTTCCAACTCTCCCACATCTTCTCCAACATTTTCCTCTTTTGTCATGTTAACCAATCTGATAGGTGTGATGTGGTACCTTGAAGTTGCTTAGATTTGAATCTCTCTAATCACTCATGATTTAGAGGATTTTTTTCATATGAGTATAGATAGCTTTAATTTCTTCCTCTGAGAACAGCCTGTTCATATACTTTGACCATTTATCAATTGGGGAATGGCTCGTGTTCTTGTACATTTGGCTCAGTTCTCTATGTATTTTAGCAATGAGGCTTTTATCACAGACACTAGTTATAAAAATTTTTTCCCAATTTTCAGCTTCCCTTCAAATCTTGATCACATTGGCTTTCTTTATGCAAAACTTTTCAATTTAATGTAATCAAAATTATCCATTTAGCATTTCATAATACTACCTCTGGTCATAAATTCCTCCATTTTCTACAAATATGAAAAATAAACTATTCCTTGCTCCTCTAATTTGTTTATAGTATCAGCTTTCATACCTAGAATTGGACTTTATTCTAGTAGATATTGTCAGACATTGGTCTATGCACAGTTTCTGCCACACCATTTTCCAGTTTTTCCAGCAGTTTTTGTCAAATAGTAAGTTCTTATCCCAGATATTGGGGTACCTGGGTTTATCAAAAAGTAGACTGTTATAGTCATTGACTACCATGTTGTGTGTACCCAACATATTCCACTGATCTACCCCTTTATTTCTTAACCAGTACTAAGTGGTTTTGATGATTGCTGCTTAATAATACAATTTAATATCTGGTAGGGCTAGCCCACCATCCCTAGCATTCCTTTCATTAATTCTCTTAATGTTCTGAACATTTATTCTTCCAGATGAATTTTGATATTATTTTTTCTAGCTCCAGAAAATAGTTTCATGATAGTTTGATTGGTATGGCATTGGGTAAGTAAATTAATTAGGTAGAATTGTCATTTGTATTATATTAGCTTGATCTACCCACAAACAACTGATATTTTCCAATTATTTAGATCTGACTTTATTTATGCAAAATATTTGTAATTGTGTTGATATAGTCCCTGAGTTTGTTTTGGCAGGTAGATTCCCAAATATTTTATAGTTTATACAGTAACTTTAATTAAGATTTCTCTTTCTATCTTTTGCTGTTGGGCTTTGTTAGTAATATATAGAAATACAAATGATTTACATGATTTATTTTGTATTCTGCAACTTTGCTAAAGTTGTTTATTATTTCAAGTAGATTTTCACTTGATTCCTCTAGGATTGTCTTAGTATTTCATCATGTCATCTGCAAAGAGTGATAATTTAGATTGCCTATTCTAATTCTTTTTATTTCTTTTTCTTCTCTCACTGCTAAAGTTAACATTTCTAGTACTATATTGCATAACAGTGGTGATAATGGGCATTCTTGTTTCACCCCTGATCTTATTGGAAATGTATCTAGCTTGTCCCCATTACATATAACGCTTGCTGATGGTTTTCAGTACATACTTCTTATTATTTTAAGGAAGGCTCCATTTATTCCTATGCTCTCCAGTGTTTTCCATAAGAATGGGTGTTGTATTTTGTCAAAAGCTTTTTCTGTATCTATTGAGGTAATCATATGGTTTCTGTTAGTATTGTTATTGATATGGTCAATTATGTTGATAGTTTTCCTAATATTGAACCAGTCCTACATTCCTGGTATAAATCATACCTGATCAAAGTGTATTATTCTCGTGACAATTTGCTGTAATCTTTTTTGCTAATAACATTTAAAATTTTTGCATCTATATTCATTTAGGGAAATTGGTGTGTAATTTTCTTTCTCTGTTTTGGCTCTTCCAAGTTTAGGTATTAGCACCACATTTGTATCATAAAAATAATTTGGTAGTACTCCTTCAACACCAATTCTCCTAAATAATCTAAATATCATATTGGAATGAACTGTTCTTTGAATGTTGGATAGAATTAGCTTGTAAATCCATCTGGCCCTGGAAATTTTTCCCTAGGGAGTTCATTGATGGCTTGTTCAATTTCTTTTTCAGAAATTAGGTTATCTAAGTATTTTGCTTCCTCTTCTGGTAATCTGGGCAATTTATATTTTTGTAAATATTCATCCTTTTCACTAAGATTGTCAAATTTATGAGCATCCAGTTGAGCAAAATAATTTCTAATTTGTTAGGGCCCAGCTCTGAACCGTGGCCTCCTGTGAGGGTAGTGAGACGCCTGGAGGTGCTAACCTGCCTTTAGGGTACTGGGAATGCCTCAGTAACAGCGCTGGCTCCACCCATGGGGAGGAACATGGGAGGAGCTCGGACGAGTATAAAACCTGAGGTCTGGGGCTTGCTCTCTCTCTCTTCTCTTCCGGCTTCCACATGTAAGAAATAAAGGAAGTGCACCTGCCGCTCGGGTGTTCTGTCTAGTTATTCCCCTCCTCCACAGGAGGGGCCGGAGACGGTAAGTATCCAAGCGATGGTCCGGGTAGAGTGACCCGGACACTAATTATTGTTTTAATTTCTTCTTCATTTTCATTTTTGATACTGGTAATTTGGTTTTCTTCTTTCTTTTTTTTGAATCAGATTGAACAAAGGTTTTTCAAGTTTATTGGGTTTTTTTTTCATAAAACTAGCTCTTACCTTTATTTATTCATCTAATTTTATTAATTTCTCCTTTGGTTTTCAGCATTTCTAATTTGTTATTTACTTGGGGGGTTTCTATTTGTTCTTTTTCTGTTTTTTTCAGCTGCATGCCCAATTCAATGATCTCCTCTTTCTCTATTTTATTCAGGTAAGCATTCAGAAATATAAAACTTCTCCTAAGAACTGCCTTTGCTGCATCCCGTAAGTTTTGATGGTTGTCTCATTATTGTCATTCTCTTGAATGAAGTCATTGATTGTTTCTATGATTTGTTGTTTAACCTAATCGTTCTTTAGGATTAGATTATTTAGTTTTCAATTAATTTTTGGTCTATCTTTCCAAAAAGAAAGAACTTTGTTACATGTAATTTTTATTGCAGCATGATATGAAAAGGATGCATTGACTATTTCTGCCTTTCTGCATTGAATTGTGAGATTTTTATGCCCTAGGAAGTGGTCAATTTTTGTGTCTGTGCCATGTGCTGATGAAAAAAAGGTATATTCCTTTCTATCCTCATTTAATTTTCTACAGAGGTCTATCATATCTACCTTTTCCAGAATTATATTCACCTTCTTAACTTTCTTATTTATTTTAAGGTTAGATTTATGAAGTTCAGAGAGGGGGAGGTTGAGGTCCCCGCAGTTTTTCTGTCTATGTCTTCCTATAATTCTCTTAAGGTCTCCTCTAAGAATTTGGATGCTATACCACTTGGTGCATATATGTTTAGTAATGATATTACTTCATTGTCTAAGGTGCCTTTTGGCAGGATATAATTTTCTTCCTTATCTCTTTTGATTAGACCTATTTTTGCTTTTTCTTTGTCTGAAAGAGGATCTGCTATCCCTGTTTTTTTTTTTACTTCATCTGAAGCATAATGTATTTTGCTCCAGACTTTTACCTTTACCATATGTGTATCCTCCTGTTTCAAATGTGTTTCTTGTAAACAATATATTGTAGGATTATGGCTTGTAATTCATTCTGCTATCCACCTCTGTTTTATGGAAGAGTTCATCCCATTTACATTCACAGTTATGATTACTATTTGTGTCTTTCTTCATCCTATTTCCTCCCCTATTTATGGTTTTATTTCTCCTTTTTCCCTGGTCCTCCTCAAAAGAGTTTTATTTTTGACCACTGCTTCCCTCAGTCTTCCCTCCTTTCTGTCAGATGCCCTCCCTTTTCTTTCCCATTTCCCCTCCTACTGCCTGTAGTGCAATTTAGGTTTATTTACTTAACTGAGGATGTTATTTCCTCTTTGAATCAAATCCAATGAGAACAAACCTGAAACAATACTCCTCTCCATCCTTTTTTTTCCTCTACTGTAATACGCTTTCGTGACTCTTCATGTGATTTAGTTTACCCTTTTCTGCCTCCTCCTTTCCTCTTCTCCCTCCACACTCCTGAGTTAGGTTTTTTATCATCACATCAGTTAATTTATATCCATACCTTCTATCTGTGTATATCCTTTTTAAAATTGTAAATTTAAACTACAATATTTAAATATTGTAATAAACATACAATTCTCAAGATGAACATCTTCCCAAGTGGGAATGTAAATAAAATGCCCATATTGAATAACAAGTTTTCTTTTTCTTTTTTTTACCTCTATTTCCCTTTTTATGCCTCTCTTGACTCTTGAATTGGAAAATCAAATTTTCTATTGAGCTCTGACTTTCATCATGAAGTCTGGAAATCCCTTATTTCATTGAATGTCCATCTCCTTGCCTGAAAGATTATGCTCAATTTTTCTGGGTAGTTGATCCTTAGTTGTAGTCCAAGCACCTTTGCTTTACAGAATATCATATTCCAATTCTTGTGATCTTTTAATGTAAAAGCTGCAAGGTCCTGCGTGATCCTAACTGTAGTTGCTCAATATTTCAATTGTTTCTTTCTAGTTGCAGTATTTTCTCCTTGACCTGATAATTCTGGAATTTGGCAACAATATTCCTTGTTGTTTTCAATTTGGGATCTCTTTCAGGAGGTAATCAGTGGATTCTTTCAATGACCATTTTGCCCTCTAGATCTAGGACCTCAGGGCAATTTTCCTGGGTGATTTCCTAGAAGACACTGTTTAGGCTCTTTTTTTTCATCATGGCTTACTGGTACACCAATAATTCTTAAATGTTTTCTCCTGGATCTATTTCCCAGGTCAGTTGTTTTTCCAACGAGATAGTTTAAATTTTCTTATGTTTTTCATTCATTAGATTTTGTTTGACCAATTTTTGATGCCTCATAGACTCATTAGTTTCTATTTGCCCAATTCTAATTTTTAACAAATTGTTTTCTTCAGTTAGTTTTTGTATATCATTTTTTAAGGAGTTATTTTCTCCAGTTAGGTTTTGTATCTCCTTATTCATTTGACCAATTTTACTTTTTAAGGAGCTAATTGTATTTTTAAAATCATTGGTCAATTTTTCTCCTACTCTTTAATTTGTCTTTCAAAATCCTTCTTCAGCTCTTTGGGTTTGATACCAGTTCATATTCCCTTTTGAGGCTATCTTCTTCTGAATTTTGTTCTTCCTTGTCACTGTATTCTATGGTCTTTGGTCTTCTAATTTACTTCTTGCTCATGGTGATTGCCTTTTTTCTGGCTTTTAAAGTGGATCTCTGCTTCTGGCACAGAGGACTTTGTCCTATGTTTCTTGTGCTGGGAACTAAGGTCCTGGTTATGGGCTTTGTGTTCTGTGACTTCTGATTCTTTCAAATAGAAGCTATATAATGGTGCAGCTTATTTGGGGCTGAGCTGGTCAATGTGTGCCAAGGCCGAGGCCAGGTGAACTCTGAGTTTCCCCTGGGTTACACTTAATCTCATGGTGCAAGATCCCCTCTATCAATTGTGTCCACCTTTTGTCATCCTCTTAGTACTGACTCGAGCTTCATAGGCTTTTGACCTCTGTCTTCTGTTTTCTGGCCTCTAGTATAACAACTTCTGTTCGTTTCTTTGATCTCCCTTCTGCAATTAGTTTATTTAGTGACGGATTTCTACCCTCTGGCTTCTAGAACCTCAAATCAGGGCCTTCTAGTGAGTAGTGACAAATCTCTAACAGGTTGAGAAATCCAAAATTCACATTCCTTTCAGATGTTACCCAAGTAGTTCACATGTTATAGTCCTATAGTCTCCAAACAGCTCTTTGATTTACTTTCTCAACTACAAAGTCCTCTAAAAAGGAAAAAAAAAAACACCTGTCACATTCAAATTAATTGCTAGAGAAAAATACACTGCGGTCATCAGTCAGTAGTTTTGTCTCATATGGAAGCTGTCTTTTTTCAGGTCCTCAATTTTTTTTTACCTGAAGGGATTCTTTATCTCAGTTTCTCAGATTTTTTTTATGTTTCTCCTCAAACTTTTTCTCACACAAATGATCTCTTTCTGTTTCTTTCAGAAAATAAATGTACACATAAGCAATTGTTAATTGTGTGTAAGAAGAGTCCCACTTTTAGAAAACTACTACAGGACAGACCACACACCATCAAAAGTGATATTTTTGTAATCTATAGCATATATTGTAAGTAATAATATAAATTTTCTCCACTTACCTTACTCCTTTATGTGGGTAGTAATATAAACTTATACATGTTATAGAAGTGATATATTCAGGAAAGCAGACTTACACATTTGCTGAATTTACACATCAAATATTTGAGTGGATGAGTTAATGTTGCATTAAAACTCTGACTTTCACATTTTCTGGTGATGAAATTTGCAACCCTATTACACTGATGTATGGCTTTGCCTTTGCTCATCTGATACATTGCTCCAGGTGCTCAAGGCTAGCAGGGAGGTAGGCTCTAGGGAGATACCTCAGTGGTACTCTTCTAGAGAGAAGAAAGAAGAGCCTTCCAGCCACTTTCCTGGCATGTGGTCATAATTTCCTGAGCTTTGAAGATCAGAGCAGTGATTTTATTCATGATCAGCCTGAAGTATATGCATCACCACTTAAATCCTTTAACCAAAGGAGCAGTTTGCAGAGAATCAGCAAAGCAACTCCTGGTCAAATTTTTAAATGGAAACTCTGTCCTGAAACCCAGGAGTCAGCTGGAAGAATGGATGGTGGCCAAGTGTATGCTTCTCTAATCTAAATAGAGTCAGGCTTAGTGCATGGCATTAGAGCTCTTCCTGTCAATTCTTGCCCTACTGCAGAATTTTCGTCTCACAGTGTCCTAAGAGTAATGTCTGCCATTTTATTCTCACTGAGGTGGTGGATAAAGATTTATAGATGACCAAATTGAGGCTTGAGTCTTGCATAGAACTATGATAAATAGATGGGTATATTTATGTTAAGGAAGTCAATTTAAGTCCAGGTATAAATAATAGAAGTTAAACCATAGCTAGTGTTCCTTAGTGATCGACAAATTGTGCCTGTGAACATTCTCATTCTTAATTTAATGACCTATTTAACTGAAGCTGTTCTCTTCAGAGGCTCTTAGCACATCAAAATGGGTAGTTTAAAAACAAGTGGCAGTGATTATTTTTAGAAGGAAATACAGTAATCGTAAGCATGATTTATCACATTAGCAAATTCAGCAAACATGCTTTTTATGAACTAACTTCTCCAATAGGTAGAAAATTCTAGTTACAACACTACTGGCACTATCTCTTTCACTATTTCTCATAGTAAAGAGACTTCAGAGACTTCAAATATCAATATTCCTCTAAAGATTGCTGAAATTGACTTTTTCTGAACGCTTTAAGACTCTAAAATGGTTAAAAAGACTAGTACCTAGGTGGCATAGTGGACAGAACAGGCTGGGCCTGGAATCAGCCTCAAATCTGGCCTCAGACACTTACTAGCTGTGTAACCCTGGGCAAGTCGCTTAACTTCTATCTGACTCAGTTTTCTGAAATGTAAAATAGGGAGGTCAAGCCCAGATCTCTGAGTCATCTCATTGGAAAACTTCCACACTGACAACTAATCATTAATGACAGCCCTTTTGAATTCAGCTCTTCACCTCATTCCAGAATCTACCTCATTTTACAGTCATCTGCTACATACCTGTCCACCTTTTCCAAAAGAATAGCAGAGGAGTCAGACTGCCTAGAGGTGTCTAGGAGGCATAGTTGAATAGAGTTCTGGGTTTGAAATCAGGATGACTAATCTTCCTGAGTTCAAATTTGGTCTCAGACACTTACAAATTGTGTGACTGTGGACAAGTCACTTCACTTTGTTTGCCTCTGTTTCCTCCTCTGTAAAATGAACTGGAGAAGGAAATGGCAAATCACTCCAGTATCTTTTCCAAGAAAACCCCAAATAGAGTCACTAAGAGTCAGATAACTAAACAACAACAACAAAGATGAGCTCTTATCTAGAGCATTTCCCTAATAAACTGGTTTAGTATACCTGTTTCAAAAATTAATGAAGTTAATTTGTTATAATCTGTTCCCACTGCTGTAACTATTTTCTTCTCTAGATGTTCCCCAATACCTCTTCAATGGTGCAAACTAGACATTTGCCAGGGACCAAAGTCAAGCCCTCCAACCTTTAGTTTTGTGAGGATCGAACTAAATATGTGTAAAGCATTGTCTGGTACATAATAGTTGCTTTAAAAATGCTTCTCTTCCTCCATACAGTAGTACTCTCTCTTGCTGTATTCATCCTCACAACCCTTAAACCACTCGTCCTTCTCAGAGGATCTCAAGGTTTTAAGGAAAAAAGAGAGTAATGGATTGTCTCTCATATTTGGGAGAAAGAAAAATCTGCAAAGTAAGAAATGGCTAGGTTGGAAGCTGAATGGTATAACAAAAAAACAGCCTTTAAGGCAGAAAGCACACTGAACTAGGAATAAGAGGATGTAAGTTTAAATCCTAGCTCCATTCACTTTTCTCCTTGTTCCATATTAGCTGTGTCACCTTAGACTAATCAAGATATCACCAAGAATTTATTAAGCACTATTGTTTCATGAAGACTGTGCTACAGGTAGAAAGAAGGAAATGATCCCCACCCATAGTGAGCTAAATTCTAATGGTGGGGAACACAAAAATATAAAGTTTAAAATACAAGTGTGAGCAATCATAGTTATGATAACATGTTAAATATGTCATTTAAGGGGTAATGCTAGCAGTGGGGATCAAGAAAGGCTTCATGCAGAAGACGTAAGGATCAAATTGACATAATATAAAAAGCCCTTAGCACAATGTAAGTGCTGTATAAGTGCTTATTCCTTCCCTCTCCTCCACCACCCATGAACAGAGAGAAAGTCAATTTGGCTGGATAATAAAGTATGGAAAAGGGAGAAATTTAAAATGAAGATGGAAAGGGGTAGAGGTATTTACAACCTCTAAGGTTCATTTTTCTTATCTTTAAGATGGCTGTACTATTAGCACTATCCTTCTCATGGGATTATTATGACTATTAATTATTTCTATCTTAATTTAAGCATTTAAAGTATGAATTACTATCTCTTCATCATCCTTGGAAGCCCCTGAAATTCAATTCAATAAGCATCTATTAAATGTTTATGGTATGCATGGCATTGTGCTAGACTCCAGGGATAAAAACAAAGCAGTCTTTCCGTTTCAGGTTCCTACATTATATTGCACCATCTATCTACAGTGTTGTTGGCCCTTAGTTTCTCAAATACAGAGTAGCTGGCACATAATTTTCCTTTCCATCCTTAACCTTTCCCTTATACCTGGGTATTTTGATTCATAGTTTGATGCTCCTTTGTATACCCAAGCCTCCTAGTTCATCAACCGAGAGTTTTCATAATACAGTGGGTACTCCAATTGAAGCTAGAGTCAAGAAGACCTGGAATCAAATCCCAATTGAGATACTTATTAGCAATGTCATGTTTAGTGTAATGTCTCTGACTTCAGTGTTTTCATCTGTAAAATGAGATTGCATTCAATGATCTCTAATGTCCCTTCTAGTTCTGAGTCTATGACCCTAGGCCTTTCACTTCATGCTAAAACACAGGCAGCAATGATCATACATGGATTTCCTCATCCCTCAAGTGTTTCATTTCCATCACCAAGACCTCTGAAATCTTATCTAATCCACACCTCCTGCGATAATTTCTCGCTATACCTCATACTCCTAAACCTAATGTTGACCTTAGACTTACACAGTTCAATTCTTCACTGTCTACTCTTCTCACATCTTTTGCTCCTTTGTCCTGTGACCACTTATGCCTTGCCAGTTTCTAACTCACCATTTACCTCATCATACCTACTCACGTGCATCCTATGGCCACTTATGCCTTGCCAGTTTCTAACTCACCATTTACCTCATCATACCTACTCACGTGCATCCATCTAGCATCCTCAATGCTAGAGGAGGTCACACAACCCAATCACACTGACTGAATCCACTGTGAATTTTTTGTTCTCTAATCTCAAATGGGCCCTTGCTTCCATAAAGCAATCTTTTATCTCTTCTATAACTAACTTGATTTCACTCCTCACAACAGCTATTCTATCTCTTCCAAGACTAACACACCACACTTTTCCCTCTGTCTTAAAAGAGGATATTATTTAATACTATACTCAAGAAAACAGAAAACATTCACTGTGAGCTTCCTCTTCACCCCTTCTGTAATCTTACATCCCTTTGACATCATCTTCCAATAACCTCCCCTCTACTGATGAAAAAATGATATTTCTCTGGTTTCTCCCATTTGTTTTAATTCTTCTATGCAACATGACTAATGTGAAAATGTGTTTAATAAGAATGTATGTGTAGAACTCATATGAGATTGTATGCTGTCTTGGGGAGGGAGGGTGGAGAGAGGGAGGGGAAGAAAATTTAAAACTTATGGAAGGGATTGCTGAAAACTAAAAAGAAATAAATTAATTATTTTTAAATCCAAAAAAACATGGACTTCCTCTTTGCCAAGGCCAATACTTCTACTTCAGTTGACCCCATCCTCTTCTATTTTGTCTAGCAGAATGCCCCTGAAAATTGCATCTTTCTCTCCAATCTTCAATTTCTTCTGTCTTTTTCCCCATTGCCAGTAAAACTGTGTGGGTCTCTTCTATTCCTAAAAGAAAAAAACTAAAAAAACAAAAAAAAAACCAAAAACACCTTAACTTAACTCTACCATCCCATCAAGCTATTGTTCTGTATCTCTCCTCCCTTTCATGTTCAACCTGCTGGGAAAAGCTAACACACTTTATCTCCATTTCTTTTTCTCTCACTCCTCAACCCCTTGCATTCTAGCTTTTGACCCCCTCAGTCCACTGAAACTGCCTTCTTCAAGGTGGCCAATGATTTCTTAATTGCCATATCCAAAGGCTTTTTCTCATTCCTTATCCTTGATCTCTCTGTAACATTTAATACCGTTGACCTCTATGTACTCCTATATACTCCCTTCTCCCTGGGTTTCATGACATTACTCACTACTGATCAGATTGTTCCTTCTCATTCTTTTTTCCTGGATCTTCATCTCTCTCTCTCTCTCTCTCTCTCTCTCTCTCCCCCCCCCTCTCATAAATTAGATAGATAGACAGATGCACATCACCCTTTAATTATGGAGATAAAACATATTTCTATCCTGGCCCTTCTTTTCTCTATATACACCTTATACAATCTCATACCTTACACACACATACACACACACACACATACACACACACACACACACACACACATACCGTAGCACACCATACCCCCATGGACTCTGCCATCAAATAACACTGTCCTCCTTGCTGTTCCTTGAAAAAAACATTGACTTGGCTCCATTTTCATGGGCCATGTCATTCATTGGAATGCTCTCCCTTCTCACCTCTACTTCCTAGCTTTACTGGTTTCCTTCAAGTCCCAGCTAAAATGCTACCTTCTACAGAAAGCCTATCCCAATCTCTCTTAATTCTGAAGCCTGCCCTCTGTTGTATATTTCCTATTTGTTTCTTACCTGTTCGTGCATGGGTATTTGTATGTTATCTCCTCCATTAGATTGTGAACTCCCCAAGGGCAAAGATTATCTTTTGCTTTTCCTTGTATCCCCTTGTGAAAGCAATAACCTTGACACATCCAGGATGCCCTGCTATCACAGGTTCTTTGATCTGATTTTCTAAAAGGAAAGACAGTTTTTGAGGGGTCAACAATCACCTTAATCAAGCATATATATCATTCACTTAGTTCAGGGGAAGAAGTCAGCACCCTGAATCTCACAGAAACAGAAATAAACATCAATAGAGAAGGCTTCCAACTGTCTGACCATAAGCCATACATACATCACAGATCAGCGGACAGATCCAACTGTGTGACCATGACATACATACATAATTACCAGAGAGAGAACACCAACATTTGGGTTTTCAAAGACAGGAGGCTCGTAAGTGGCTAGCCAGAGTCTTTTCTGGCCAAACACTTCCAACGAGTAAGCCCCAAAGTAAAACCTCACCTTGGAGTTTATACATGTATCAGAGCCAGAGGGCATCACAACCCTTAAGAACCAGTGCCTCATTAGAAAATTAACAAAAGATTTGAGTCTCCCCTAATCAAGCTTCCCACTACTGGGTGAGGAAGACCTTTAACTCTCATAATTACCATAACACCCCTGAACTTGACACAGAGCTTTTCACATTGTAAGTTAGGTGCTTAATAAATTTTGATTGACTGACTGATATCATTAGCTTCCATGAATTCCATTATCTAAGCCATCTATGGCTTAGAACCTAGTTTCTTCCTACACTTCCATTCTGCCTGATGGATATTTCCAACTGTAGGCATCTCAGATTTAAGATGTCCAAAACAACTCCTTCTTTCATCGTTAGAGGCATCTGGTTGAATTAGCCTAGAGTCAGGAAGACCTGAATTCAGACCAAGTGGTAGACACTTACTAGGTGTATGACCCTGGGTAAGTCAATTAAACTCTATTTGCCTCAGTTTCCATCTGCAAAATGTGCATAATAACAGCCCCTACCTCCCTGGCTGATTGTGAGGATCAAAGGAGATAGTTATAACGTGCTTAGCATAGGACCTGGTACCTGGTAAACACTACATAAAGGTTAGCTATTGTTATTGTTATATTGATTTTGCTCTATCTCAACTTCCCTTTTTGTCCTGTGGCACCACTATCTTTCCATACCCACAGATTCACAACCTTAGAGTCATCCTCAATTCTTCATTCACTCCCCACATCCACAGATGCTAAAGCTTATCAATCCCATGTCCACAGCATCTTTTAATCCCACTGCTTTTCTCTCTACTCACATAGCTGTCCCCCTAGTTCAGGCCCTTGTGACCATTTGCCTAGACTACTACTCTAATCTCCTAATTGGTCACGCTGCCTCACAGCTCTCCCTTCTTCGATTCATCCTGCGCACAGTTGCCAATGATATTCTGAAAGCAGATGTCTGACTTTGTCATTCTCCTGCTCAATAAACTCTAGTGACTTCCAATTACCCCTAAGATCAAAAGCATATTTCTGCTTAGCATTTAAAGACCTTTATCATTTCAATCCAGCCTACTTTTCCTGAATTTTTTTTTGTATGTTCCACACTCTCCATTCCAATAAAGCTGTTCTATACCTATTTACTGTTCCTCGTACAAGGCAGCCTATATCTAGCCTCTATGCCTTTATATTGGCTCTCTCCCTTGCCTGAAATGCTCTCCCTCCTCACCTCCACCTCTTAGAACATTTCACTTCGTCAACTCATAAATGGGGCTTTTGTGGACCCCCCCATTGCTAATACCCCCAGCTTATTTTGTATGTATTTCATAAATAGATATGCAGATAAATGTTGTTCCTACCAAATTAATATATGCTCCTTGAAGGCAGGGAATGTTTTCTTTATGTCTTCATGTTCTCAGCATGTGGTGGTGTTTGATAAAGGTTTGTTGAATGAATGAATGAATTCCTATTGCCCTTTGAAGTCTCTTGACACAGGGTCTTCCTGGAATTACTGGGCTGAATTCAGGTCAACAAGAATGCATTCAGGCATTGTAACAGCAAATAAAACCAGGACAGCCAGCATAATAAAACTTTTCTCTTGGGCTTTGCAATCTCAAAACAGAGATAAGACTTGAATACAGATATGCAGCAATATCCTTCCTAAAACCTGCAGTTCTTTAAGGCTAACAATGGAACTAACAAATATGAATTGTATTCAGGAATGTGATTCTCATGCAATTCACAGTGGAGAAGCATACCTGAGCTGTGGAGAAATAGCAGCAAGTCATCATCTCATAGAATAGTTAAAGAGATGGCACTTGAATATTTCCCTCCCCCACCCGACACATGCACCTCAACAGCCAGACAACAGAATTTAAAGTGGTATAAATGGTTGGTTCATTTTCACATTTTTAACTATTTTGATTCAGTTTTGTTAAAACAGCAATGACCTTGAAAGGCTCCCTAGAATATCCATTACTAATTTTGGGATGGTATCAATGTTCTTGCTTCTTTGTAGTGGATTTTTAAAATCTACCGTTTAGAGGGAATCAAGTCCTGAAAATCTACCAAGTCTTTGGAAACTTAACAGTGTGTAAGGCAGGTACAATTTTCAGAGTCCCGCCCCAGCCTAACTGGGGCTGACTCTTTCTACTGACTTACTAATTAATAATTAATTACCAATTAATAATAATTAATAATTACCAAATTATTAATTACCACCCCCACTCAGGCTTTCCATATAGACATCACCTTATTTCTTGCTCTTTTGTACTTATTTTGAGATATTATGCTGTTGTTCAGCCATTTCAGTAATGTCCAACTAAAATATTGTACATGATAATTAAATTTTTGTCTTCTCATTCTACTAAGCTGTAAGTTCCTTAAGGGTGGGAACCATGTCTTATTCAAACTCTATATCCCCTAGTGTTTATTATAGTACTCTGAATATGATAATGGGTGATTATTCAATCATCCATTAACTAAAGAATATTTTATTATGTCATTTTAATGGACAGATGATTAGCAAATGCCATTTTTTAAAATTGTTATATATAATGTCTTAGTGGAAGGAGCTCTGGGCTCTCAGAAAACCTTGGCACTTAGATGGTGAGTTCCTTGAGGGCAGGGACTGTCTTTTGCCTCTTATTACATTCCCAGGGCTCAGCATAGTGCCTAGCAGACAATAGGCACTAAATAAATGCTTATTGACTGGCTTACTTCCAAAGGTGTGAAAATTGCCTTTCTTTCCCCACCTACATAGTCCTTCCCCAGGTAGACAGCTTAGCTATATTCTTCTCAGATTTCAGTGGAATTTAACAAACAAGTTCGCTGACTGTTTTAGGACCCTTAAGGTCAACACACCTCACAGGATTAGTTTTGCTTATCTATTTCTTAAAAAAACAGCAGAAGAAACACATGAGCATTATACAAGAAGAGAAATAGAGAGCCAGAGAATAACATACATACATAGACACACACACACACACACACACACACACACACACACACACATATACATATAAGGGTATGTCTCTTTCAGACTAGCAAATTTGCAGATTGCAAGGGTCAAGAGACAATGGAATATAATGTCTCACTCAGAATGCATTTACATTTTATAGATAGTGAACCCCTTTCCAGATGTGAATCCATCATTCTTCACCTAGAAGATATGAGGTTTGAGTAGCTCATCTAAACATGAAAATACCACTAGAGATGATGAACTTACCCCTAAATCTCAAATTGTTTCAGTACCTTTTCCCCAGCCACTCATTTGCAAAGACAAACAGGAAAATCTTAGCATTTAAAAGAAGGACAAGCCCAGAGATTTTTGTTGAGTTGGGCAAATGGTCATTTCTTGGCTCTGTCCTAACCTTAACTTTAAGGAAATGCATTGAATGAGCATCATAAGTTAAGGTAAGGTCTCTCATCAAAAGGACCAAACCCTGAACTAGGAAGAATTGTTGAAGGGAAAGGTTAAACATCTATTCTCCCACCTCCTGCCTATGAGGTGACAAGCCTCAAAGCTGAGGACCTAAGGGAGCAGAACTGGAAAGTTTTCAGTCAGATTCAAGGTTTGCAGCTATGTCTGAAGCTGAAAGAGGTAAAGATTTCCCCTACTTATTGAGGAGCAGGCCCGGGGAGTCTAATGGATAAATCTGAGCAACAGAGGGTCTATGAAGAGTAACCTAGCACAGATACTAGACCCTATGAAGAGCAAGAATGGCTAAGAAATCCATCCATACCCAACAGAGAAGTCCATGAAGGTTCTAAGAATATATCAAGTGCATTGAGAATTATGAGTTGTTTTGGTCACATCTGTTTACTACATATATGTCTTAGTACCACTGTACTTTAAATTTGTGCCTGCTCTCCCCAAAGACAGCATATATCTGTGAAGAAGTATGCCCCAGGTTTATGGAAGAATGTTTTGTAATGACTGATCTGTCATGCCATTTGAATAAATGTCTTTGCTAAGAGCTATTTGAGTCTACTAGATAATTGTTTATGGGAAGCACTTCAATAGGGGCTTGTGAACTCTGGTTTTTAAATGATGATAACACAGGATGTGCAATCTTGAAGTCTGAGAGTAATTAAAGGACCAAAGTGGGAGTGCTAACTAGAGAAGTAGCTCTATGTATATGCTCTTTATTATAGAGATATCATGTCATCTTCATGTTAATGTAATCAATTCATGGTTTTTGGAAACAAGATTGAGGATTTTTTTTTAAACTCCAAAACACTAGATAATTAACTCAAGAATATGTTCCAAGAAAAATGAAAGAATTCAAAAGAGTAATCTTCCACTTGAAAGACTCTGGTGTCTATTAATTATAACTTCTTATTCATTGTGATTAATGACTGCCAGTATGACATTTAGAAAGTTTAAGAATAACAAGGGGGAATGTGTCCTTGTGATCAAATCTATCAGGGGTATAGTCTTTCTCTAGGGAAGTGGTAGAGTCTTCTCTCTGAAATCATTTAAAACCAGTCCTGACCTAGCTTGGGAAAACAAGCTGGAATGAACAATAGATCCCTAGAGAGAGATTCTGGATGACCTAATTAATGTCTTCCATCGCTGAGTGGTGTGATGATCGACAGCTCTGATAATGGTGATGACAAAAACTGCAATAACAAATGTAGACAATCAAAATGGGAACAGTAGATTAAAACAAAATGACAGTCTCCACCTTGGCAACTTGATGCAGAAGAAGCCATTGGATACTTACTAATCAGATATTCTCGGCCAGGAAATATATTCCTCTGTATTCATTCATCAGATTCATTTTCATCAAGAAGTCATTAGGTCGTCTGAATGACCCAGTAAGTGTAGAGAGTGGGACTAGGAGAAAGCTGGGCAATTCATTGGGGTTAAAGAACTTACCTTAACTGATCACATTGCCTTGATGGGGATGCGGAGTACCCTAAGCCTGGTTTGCTGTTCACTCCATTCCTACCTCTCTGAGTAGGGGTGGAAATTGCAACCAAGGAAGGCAGAGGAATTATTTGATTGGATAAGGCTATTGTAGATTTGGGACTAAAGCTAATCAGAAGGAAGAGAATTTGTACATGAACCAACTGGGAGAAGGAGCATACAAAAGGAACTGAAAAGACTGGGAGTGAGTTGGTGATGTAGGAAAATGAAAAGGGAAATAAGGAGAGGAAAGAAGCATGGTCAACCTGGGTCTGTCCCCAAAATGGAGGCCCTGAGAGGACCTCACCTCCTAGGTAAGAAGGGACCAGAGTGAGAAGTTCCAGGAAGAGAGGCCAGATGAGGTATGATGCTAAAAGTCAGAAGCAGATCTTAGAAGCAATGGTAGAAACTTTCAGGAAACCATGTGGTACAAGAGGTGATAGCAGCCAGTGGCAGTTAGTGATGGGATAGAGGTAACTCCTAGGCCCAGCCTCCTAAAGAACAACAGGAATTCCTGGAACAGGTTCTTTGACAAAAGAGGAGCAAATATATAACTACAGAGTTTGGGGAGTGGCAAAGGACAGAACCAAAGTGTGTAGTTGCAAATCTGGAGCCTCTTACCATGAGTTATTCAGATAATATAGCTCTTTTGGGAAGAGAATTGCCCTTAGAAATCCTAAGTCCAAAATTCTCCTGTGAGACGTCATCACTTTCCTCCTTATTGAGATTCTACTATGAATTTAGAGAACTATATAGATCCTTGAGAACAATACCAGAAAGTGAAGTGTTGATTTAGTAACTCCCAAACGCATCTATATTCCAGGGAGTCTAGAATACAGTAAGTATGTAATGAAATGTATGGGACACTAGTAGGGATGATGGGACTCACCAGAGAGAGGGGAGTCCTCCTTTGATCATTTATGTTAGTCTGTTGGTTTGGTTTTGCATTCTTTCTATGGTCTGTCCTGATTCCAGTATATAATGTTAGCTTGAGTATTTGCATGGGAGCTGAAGACCTTATAATCCATACCACCAGAAAACTAAACACAAACTATATATTCCAATATACCTGGGGAGAGGGGGCAAAAATAAGCCACATTCTGAGCTTCCCAGGAAAAACCTATTCAGGTACACAAATAAAAGAAGAAAGACTTATGAGGAATCCCCAAGATTGAGCTTATGTGAGCTTGGAGTTCTATAGCACAGGCTATACAAATATAACACAGAGCATGATGTAGAGTTCAGAAGAAAACATCTTTCCTCTGCATTCTAAAGAGGTCACAGTCATTATCTATTAGAATATGCTACCCTTCTGGGATGCCTTTTCCAAGTCATAGGCAGGAAGAAATTACTTATACCTACCCTGATACCACCATTGAATGGTGAGGGAGTCTTTGTATGTTATAGACTCTTTGGCAATCTGATGTTGCCAAAGACTTTCACAGAGATATGCTTTTAAATTCATTAAAAAATGCATAGCACAACAAAGAAAAACAATTATATGGAAATACAGTTATGAAAATATTTTTTTAAAAAGCTAGTTTATGTACCCCAGGTTAAAAACTCCTGCTCTGTATTTGGGACTTCATATTATATCCAGATTTGTTGGGACCCAACACTATCTAGATGGACTAGGGGTACCTTTATCTCATTACCAATATCTAGTCTTGCTCTTCTCCATTTACTTTCTGCCTCCCCATTTTCACCCCTATTTTGCTAGTTATTAAGACATCTAAATGAATTTTAGACATGAGAAAAATTGGGGCATAAAGAGATATTGATCCTTGCAGAGTTTTGAAGACATTACTATTCCATGCTCTTCTCAGACCCTGTACATGGCATATGATCTTTGTTGGGTGCACAACTGATTAATCAATCCATTCTTAAGGTCCTAGCTCAAAATTTCCCTCTTCTAAAAAGCTTTCCCAAGTTAATCTCACTCAGTCTGAGAATTCTTTCATTTTGTGTCTGCCTTCCTCACACTTAGCATGCTCACTCTCTATGTTTTATTGACAGTTTCTTGTACAGGAGTTTGGTAAATATTAAGTCATTTCCATGTAAATTATATTAAATGGCTTTCCAATGCTAATATTCTCCGATTTAAGTGTGTTATGTATTTCTAAGTGGACAGTATGATCCTTAGCAGTAGATGTTATATCTTCTATTCTTTTTTTTTTTTTTTAAATCTCTTCCTTCTCTAACTTCTTTAGTTTGGTGTTAAAAGTTAAATGACTTTTTTCACTCTAGGATGGATTTATTGCTCTGTTACTGACTCATGTGCCAAATAAGGACAAATTCCTAAACCTTTCCATGTTCCTCTGTGCCTCATGAGGCAAGGACCTCCTTTGGAAAGTAGACAGAATATAATATAGAGAAACATCATGCCTCTGTTAAAGTTGATGTAGTCCCATCCTTTTATGTTCTTTCTTCCATCCCCATCATAGAATTCCTCACCAATCTGCTGTGCTTTGGTAGGGCAGGGAAATGAAAGAAGGGGCCAAAAGACTCAGCCTCTCTGAAGATTCTTTTTTTTATCTTTCAAACACCAGCTTCACAGAGGAGAGAGTGACAGGCCAGGGACTGCAGTAATTAGATTTCCTAGAATTAACTAACACATTCCATGCTGAGAAGCTCAGGGTAGGCAATGCATTCTCTAACCCATCAGTATTAATTAACGGCCGTTTTATTACACCTGACCCATTTATGGCAGTAAATCCCGGGTTGCCCCCTGATAGACATGGAACACCTGTGCCTTCTTAAAGGGATCTCAGGTTCTCAGCCAAATGCATGTAGCTTCTGTATATAATGTTTCATCCTCCTCCGCTGCTGGCCAAACTAGACTGAAGAAGAAACCCAAGCCCTATCACTTACCTAAAAAGAAGACAAAGAATTACAATGGGTAGTTTTCCTTTCTTCCATCCCCAATGAATTACCCTCAGTGGCCCCTGTCTTAGCTGAACTCAAGGCGAGTCATTTATTCAATGTTTCTCTTCTTTCCTCTTCCACATTCCCTATTACACAGCATTTTTCTAACTTCTATGCTTTGTCATTGTATACTTTTCTAGAAGTGATTTATCATTCCTCCATTCTTCTACTGTCGTTTTCACAAGCAAAGAGGAAGTTATCATGGATGATTTCTTCTACCTTGGCCTTTCTATCTAAATTTCTCAAGTTAAATCAGAAGACTATGGTCCCATAAGGACCACATTTCCCCACCATGTTTGATGCTGTCAGGATTCTATCTATAGTATGGATCTTCTATGCCATTTCTTATCAGGATTCTATCTGTAGGGATGGGTCTTCTATGCCATCTCCTCAGTTTGTAATGTCTTCCCCCTCTTTATTTATAGGACCAGATCCCATTAAAGTAATTCTTTGGTAGTTTTGACATTTTTATTAAATTGGCTTAGTCTACCCATGAGCAATTATTATTTCTTCAACTATGTAATTTTGTCTTTATTTAGGTGGAGTATTCTATAGTTGTATTCATATAGTTTCCAAGTATGTCTTGGCAGGGAGACTCCAAAATATACTCTATATATCTAACTTTTCATTCAGACCTTTAACTTCTTTATTGTTTATTGTTTCTTCTTTATATTTTGGTTTGATTTATTTAGGTCTGAGGGAGTAATCGGAGATGCTCACTATTGTAGTTTTACTATTTCTTGTAATGCATTTAATTTTTGCTTTAAAAATTTAGATGCTATATGTTTTGTATTGATATTAATTCGTTGTCAATGGTACCTTTTAACAAAATATCATTTTCTTGCTTATCTAATTAGGTCGATTTTTACTTTGAGATCATGAAAGGCATCCCTAACTCTTTTATTTCAGCTGAATCATAATAAATTCTGTCAGTCCTTTATTTTAATTCTACGTATATCTTTCTGTTTCTTGTAAATAACATATTGTTGGATTCCAATACATTCTTCTCTTCTCTTTTTCATGCATGAGTGAATCCCTTTCACATTCACAGTCTTAATTGTCAATTTTATTCCCCTCCATCCCATTCTCTTATATTTATTCTTCCCTTTTTCCCCTCTCCCCTCTTTGAATCTATTTTGTTTCAGACTAATGCTTCCTTTAAGGAACCTACTCTCTTACTCCCCAACCTTCACACCCAAGTTACTCCATGACTTCTCACACTCCTTTCCAACTTCCCCTAAAATGGAGTTTTCCAGCTCCCTGTGATGTAAATTCATTGAGGGTAGAACTGTGTTTGGTTTTGCTTGTAATCCCAACAAGTGAAATTGTGCCTTGCACATAGTAAGTGCCCTATCTTGCTAGCTTAAGTATCCTTTCCAGTTCTAAATTTATAATCCTCTTACATTTGTCATTGGTACTTGATCCCTTCCTGAATATTATCCCTGAATGTTACCTAAGCCCCAGTATGTATCACTAAATCAACTGTTAAGGAGTTATCCAGAATTCAACCCTCTTGGTGGTCCAAGAAGACTTTACTCCTGGGCATTCATGCATATTCACCTATACCTTCTAGCTGAATTTCATCAGAGGTATCGCTAATGATAGTTGAAGATTCCAAACAACACCCAATCAGAAGGTGAACTATGAGAGTGATGATCATCTCAACAGTTAGTAACCTAGGTAGAAATTAGTTGAGTTAGACTCCATTTACATATATCTACTTCTGTGCAGATAAGAATAATTAAATGATCCCTACCCAAATTTAGTAAGCCAATCAGGGTTTCAAAGCACTTTGAAAGTAGACTCCTTGAAACATAGTATTAATTTATATTTGATCTGAAGGAAGTAAACAAACAATAAATCCATTAGACCCTCTGGAAGGAATAATACCTTAAGCTTTATCCTTTATTATTGGCTAATATTTTAGTAGAGTTTGAAGCACTGGGAGAATGGGTTACAGGATAAACAATTTAGGTGTTAGACTAAGATAACAGGAATATTTTCCAGGGGAATAGGCATTTAATTGAGGAATCCTAAAGCATTACTTATTCATGGTTGGACTACATCAGTATGATAAAAAGGACAATATTATCTAAATTAATTTATGAATTTAGTGCCATAACAATCAAACTCCCTGAGAGTATACTTCATAGAACTAAACAAAATAATAACAGAATTCATCTAGAAGAAAAAATGGTCAGGAATTTCAGGAGAAAGAAATAAAAAAGAAAAAATAGGAATGAAGGGAACCTAGCCATACCTGATATCAAACTATTATCAAAACTATTTGGTACTAGCTAAGAAATATAAATGGTGAACAATGGAACAGAATAAGTAAAGTAGATCCAAGAGCAATTAAAAATAGTAGAATCATGCATGATAAACCTAAGGTCGCTATGGACAAAGGGTGATTTCTTAACCAAATAGAGTAGAGATAATCATAAAGAATAAAATAGATAATTTTGATCACATGAAAGTGAAATACTTTTACATAAAACAATCAAAACAGCTAGAATTGGAAAAGTAAGAGTTAGCTAGAGAAATAACTATACAGCAAATTTCTCCGATAAAGTCTAATATAAGAGCAAGAGCTATTCTCTGATAGTCAAAGGATATAAATAAGCAATTTTTAAAAGAATAAAAACATAAACTATAAATAACCATACCCCCCAAAACTGTGTCTAATCATTAATAATAAGAAAAAAGCAAACTGAAACTACTCTGGGGATCTACCTCAAGCCCATCAATCTGACAAAAATGACAAAACAAGAAAATGGCCATTGTTAGAAGAGATATGGAAAGACACAAAACACTAGTGGCCTATTGGTGTAACTGTGAATTGGTCTGACCTTTGTAGAAAACTATTTGGAACTCTACCAAAAAAAACCAAACAATAACCCAATATACCCAAAAGAGTCAAAGACAGAGGCAAGGGACTCATAAGTACAAAAATATTTATAGACTTTTTTGTAACAGTAAGGAACTGAAAACCAATTGGATGCTTGTGCATTGAATAATAGTTGAATAAATGTTTAGACCCTCAACAGCTCTTCCCTGACCTACTGCAACAGCCTTTTAATTGGTCTTCCAGTTTTAAGTCTCTCTATTCCAGTTCATCCTCCATTCTTCTGCTCACTTATCATCATCAAAATCATCATCATCTATATTATACTTTAATTTTTGCAAAACACTACAGATAGATTGTCATTTTTTTAAAAGCAAAATAATGTTCTTGATAACCTGGCCCCCTCCTACTTTTCTAATCTTCTTACAATTTGCTTCCCTCCACATACTCTGTAATGCCGACTTGCTAGCCTACTTTCACTTCCTCAAACACATACTCCATCTCCTTATAAGAAAAGAGAGAAAATCCTTTCAATAAATTTTTTTTAATACACAGAAAAAACAGAAAGAAATTCAAATAGGGAACATAGACAAGCAAGACAGCTTTGTTACTATCTTGTTAAGTTTAATATTCACTTTAAAACTGTATAGAATAGTTCACAGTTTCACATGCAATACTCTTTTCTCTTATTGATTGTAAACTAAATGCCCATGATTGTTCATGTTTGTTAAGCTAATAATTTTTTAGTTAATTTTTTTTAGAGTGGCACAATCCTAAAAGACAAGTATCAGGTTTCCAAAATCTCAAAATGAGCTAATGCTGAAAACAAAAGGACAGTCAAGAGGAAAGTGAGGTGACTAAAGCTATGGGAAAATTAGGAGGAGATCAAAGAAGGTACAGGACTATGACTCAGGGAGGACAGAATGGAATGATGACAACTGACAAAAGAGAGAAGAAATAATCACTACATTCTGATTTTTATGTCTTTTTCTTCTACCAAAAAGAATGAATTTTGCACTGGAAAAGGAAGAACAAAAGATAGGCTGACAGGTGGAAAAGAGTTATTAAGAGAGCACCTATCCACCCTTAATTAATTCCAGTTATTGGCCCCCATGAACTCCATCCTCAGATACTGAAAGAAATGGCAGGTAGATGTGAATCTTGAGCCCTTGTCAGTGACTCTTGAAAGATTATGAGGAATAAAAGAGAGGACTGGAAAAAGGACAAAGAGAGTTCTGAATTGCAAAAAAAAAAAAGGAAATAAAATATGTAGAGTCTGCTTTGATTCCCTGGAAAACTCTAGAATATATTATTAAAGAGGATGCTAGTGAACATTTAGAAAAAGAAACAGTAATCATGAAGGAGCATCATCGAAAACCTAAACTTGTATTCTTTTAGACAGTTACTAAGTCAGTAGATGATGATAATGTTAGTAGATACAGCTTACCTAGATTTTAGTGGGGCATTGGATGACATATTTCATACTATTGTGGGAAAGATGGAGAAATAGGGACAAGATAGTAGTACAATTAGATTCAGTATTGAATGAATGACAAGCCTCAAAGAGTAGTTCACTGTTCAACATCATATTGAAATGGTCTCCAATGGGGTGCCCTAGGGATCTGTGCTCAGCCCTTTGCTAGTCAACATTTGTGACAATGACTTGAATAAAGGCATAGATGATAGCCAAGTGGCTCAGTGGATAGAGTGCCAGGCCTGTAAGACTGATCTTTCTGAGTTCAAATCTGATTTCAGACACTTACTAGCTATGTGACCATGAGCAAGTTACAATTTACCTCAGTTTCCTCATCTGTAAAATGAGCTGGAGAAGGAAATGGAAAACCATTGCAGTATCTTTGCCAAGAAAACCACAAATGATGAAACTGAACAATGACAACTATAGATGGCAAGCTTCCTTAAATCAGGGACTGTTTTGTTAGGGTGACACAGGGCCTGGAGTCAGAAAAACCTGAGTTCAAATCCAGCCCCAGAAACATACTAGTTGAATGACTGGGACAAATCACAACCTCTATCTGCCTCAGTTATAAAGTGGGAATAATGACAGCACCTCCCTCCCAGGGTTATTGTGCAGATTGAATGAGATAATATTTAGCATATACTTAGCACAGTCCCAACCACATCGTTAGGTGCTTTAAAAAGGGTTTAGTTTCTTTCCTTCCTTCCTTCTTCCCTTTGTAGCCCTAGAGCTTAACACAGTGTCTGTTACAAAGCAAGGTATTTAAAGGATTGAATAACTGTCAAATCTGGGTCTAACACAAAGCAGGGAGGGAAAGTTAACACATAAGATAACAGAGGTAGAATTCAAAAATATCTTGAGAGGCAGAAAGTTAGACCATTTTGAAGAAGATGAAATTTAACATCCTAAACTTGGATTCAAGAAATTGACCTCACAAATACAAGATGGGAAAGGCATGGCTGGACAACACCATTTTTTCAAGTAGATTTGGGAATAAGTTTAGTTTAAGTTCACAATATATTAAGGAAGCCATAAAAAGCTTATTTGATCCTGGACTACACTAAAAGAGTAGTCCAAAGATAAGGACATGACACTCCCCTGATCAAACTAGGTCTCAGACACTGTGTTCAGTTCTAGGTGCTAAATTTTAGGAAGGACATTGATAAGTGGGAATGCATTCAGGGAAGGGTAACTAGAATGATGAAAGGTCTCAAGTCATTTCCATCTGAGAATCAACTGAAGAAACTAGAGAGATTTTACCAGGAGAAGAGAAGATTTAGGAGGGGACATGATAACTGTCTTTAAGTATGTAAATGGCTGTCACATAGAAGAAAGATTTTGTGTGTGTGTGTATGTGTGTATATATACATATATATATATGTATATATATACATATATATATATGTATATATATACATACACCCCAGATAGCAAAAGTAGGAATGATGATGGATAGAAATTGCAAAGAGGAGATTTAAGGTTTGCTGTAAGGAAAATTTTCTAACAATTAGAGCTATCCAAGAGTACAAAGGACTGCCATTGGCAATAATAGAGCCCCATTCCTTAGAGGTCTCTAAGAAAAGGCTCCACTTACCAGGTATATTGTGCTGGGAATTCTATTTGGGACATGAGATGAAGTAGATGCTTTCTGAGATTTCTCCTGCATCCGAAATTCTGTGAAACACTGAAAATCCTTTAAGACCTCAAGAATCTTTCATTTCAGGTACCATGACAGAAGTTGGGAAATATTTGGAAGCATGTGCCCTTCAAATTGCATGGTACTAAGCAGTGTCTTAGTCTACCTACTTATAAGATTGAACTGAAGAAGAAATAAACCTATGAAAAAAAATAACTTTCTACAGTAAGACCCAGGTATAGAAAGTATGTAACTCTATTGCCCCCTGTTTCCCAACCAGAGTATCACTATACATAAGCACATCATGGGAAGATGGTTGTGTGTGTGTTCACAAAAGTCTTATAATGTCAAATGAAAGTGAGTTAACAGACAAATTAATTTTAAAACACTTGATTTAGTTCTAAAGGATTTTATTAACTCACTTGTTTTAAGGCAAATTTTCCACTGCAATAAAAATGAGTTTTAAATTGACTAATCTTAAAACTTCAAACAAAAATTATTTCTTAAGCAGAATTAAACTTTTATCTGTTTTTGGCTGGGTCCTCTCCACCAATTTGCAAACAGGTGAGTATTGCATGGAGGTAGGGTAGGTGAATTCTTGGTGTGAATTGACAGTGTAGATGGACAAATGATTAGACTAATGAATGAATGAAAGGTGTACAGTTCAATGAGATGCGGTGAAATACACATTTGGTTTGTTGTGGCATATTTATAGACTTGTCATAGACTGAAAAAGATTGAGTACCTACAGATGTTTCCAAAATGCCATTCTGACTTTTATATATGCTTTATTCAAGTCAGGAGTGAAAAGCGAACATGTGTGTTTGGTGTGTGTGTGATTGTATAATGTAAATTATATGGTTAGAAATTGGGATCAGCCAAAAAAAATGTAAGTTTGTGACCCTCTCCAAAACATTTGCATAAGACAGTGAGTTCTGTCACCAATACCATAGTACTGAATCAACCAGAGGAAATGTCTGATTAAAACATTGTCTGAAGGAAGACTACTCTTTCAATAGAGAATTATACATTGCAGCAAGATGGGGCAAAATGCATCACAGAGGGAACATAAGATTCACTGAATGTGATATATAATATTAGGAGGGCAACAACATATTAATGGTACCCAAATAACTTCTCAATCCCATAAGTGATTTCCAATTATATGTAGTAATTGACAATCATTTCTAGTCATTAAATACTAATTAATTCTTTTGCTGAGTAATGTGTTGGTTTAATTGGTATTCTATCTTTAAATAATTTTATTTCTTTTGTTGTAATTAAAATTACTGAGTAATTGTCAGAAGCACTTACTATGTTAAGCAAATCCCATTAAACACAATTCAGTAACAAAATCTCTAGTTACAATAACCCAAATCATTCAAGGATCTCAAAGCACTTTCAAAATTGCTCTCAGACACCAAACATTAGAAGATTGCACTGATACTACATAATTATTTCTTTGATAAATGATGAGGGCTGGAAGGGGGTGTGAGAACCCCACAAAGACAGGGTACAAGGGGCAGGTCATCTGGAGAAGAATTCATGGACTCAAGCATTGTTGAAGTCAAGGTAAAGATTTATTACACTTTTCAGCAGTCAAGAGTTCTTACGGAACTTGCAACCTTAAAAGGGTAAAGGGAAAGTTTATATAGGACATTTTATAGTATCACTTGTGCCAAACATGTTAACTAGGTGTTATAGGGTGGGATTAGGGAGTGGTTAAGGAGTGGTCAGTTCTTAAAGGAACATGTGCTTCTGGTATCCACTGCCCATGTATTTTACCCAAAATTCATCAGTAAATAACCCAAAATGGGGCTACCTGGAGGTGTGATTTTAGGCCTGAAATGTCACTAAGTCAACTAGCAGTCAGGACTGGCTCAGAAATACAGGTTACTCTCATCAATGTCATGTTAGACAAGATATATGTAAGGCAATATGCATATGTCCAAGTCTAGGATACATGATTGGTCAGTGAATAGTAAATGTCATTATGACCCAGTGCACAGCCCACTAGGTCAGTTCACAGCTGGTTCACACTAATAACTTCTATAAGTAAAGCTAGCTACTATAGCAGGAAGGGAGATAAGAGTTTTGCTAGGGAAGGCTGTGTCCTTGAACAGGAGAGAATTTGCCGGGGTAGTGTTTTGAGACTAAGGAAAAATGTGATTTTTAAAGAGAAATGTGATTTTAGAATTGGGGTCCAAGTACATGCACCCAAGCACCCCATCAATAAACACAATTAACATATTCAAGGAAAGTCAGTGAGATTACACATAGACACACACACATACACAGACACCCATATACACATGAAAGATATTACATATAGCTGAAACCTTCACTCCTTACTATCTTGAGTAAAAAAGTAGTCCTGAGAGAGTCATCCCTAAAGAGGGTAAAAAAAAGACAAAGGTCTAAGACGAAGTTTATGTTCAGTTGAATGAAGAATCCATTTCTGCACCCTTTAGTGAGAATTTCCCTGAGACCAAACCCAGAAATCTGTTTAGGAAATGTGATTTCTGAAGGAACTTATTTAGAAATGCCCTTTGCAGGTTATGTTTGTCTCTAGGGCAAGAAGAAGGAAGTGGAAGGGCTGAAAGAGAAGGTCATCTTCTCCCTCCATCCTTTCTCTGTCTCTGTCTCTCTGCTCCTGTCTCTGTCTCTCTGTCTGTTTGTCTCTGTCCTCTTTTCCTTTCTCCTCAATGCTATCCCTTCTCTTCCTCCCTTTCCCTCACCCTCTCTTTCTCTCCCTGAACCTCTGTCCTTCTTTCTCTTGCTTCCCCTTTCCTTCCTCCTTTTCTTCCTTTCCCTCTACCTCTTTTTTCTCTTGATTCACATGGACATACACAGAGAGTAGTAAGTGCTTCTGTATGAAAGTGTAAATATACATATGGAAGGCGGAGGGAATACATACTGTCTGAAATGTGAATCTTTTCAAGTCTGGCTCAGTTCAAAGCAATTTTTTCTCTCCATAGCAATATAATGTAAACTCCAGGGAAGTCCCTGGTAAAGAAACCCTTGGGGAACACTGGAAGCTTAGTGAGTACCCAGATTGGGCTACAAAACCTAATGTGAATATGAAATATTTCCATCAACTTATTTCTTAAAAATTCAATAAGAAGCAGGGGCTTTATTATTATTTAGATTCCAATCTCCCCCATAGTGCTAGGAACACTAAGGCAGTTCTGCTAAGATAAGGGAATCTGGGGAGCAAAATGGAAAGTGCATGCTGCAAGCAAAGCAGACACTTCAGACTTCATTGTCCACCCAGAGGAAAATGCAATTTGAAAAAAAAAAAAGCTAACAAAACAACACAAATACTGACAGCTCAGCAGGGCCTTTAAAACTTTCCATGTGAACTGTCTATGCCTTACATTAGAAACCTGGTGATGATTTCTGATTTTTAGAATCTGAGCTGTTTTCTCTTAAGGCTCACTCTTCTCCATCATTTTCATTAAACAAGGCAAAGCCGTTCTCAGTCCTAGTGTCTGAAGAAAGCCTTTAATTCTCTGGTCTGATTGTATTTAAGTGTCCTCAAATGCACTCCCTACTTATTATTCTGGGTCCTTAGCTTTCCAAATTTCTGGCTCCAGAAGAACAAGGGTTGGCAGAAACTCAGGGAAAATTGAGAAAGGCACTAGGAGACCCAGGAAGGTGAACCTGGGGGATTCCGCCAGCAGGCTAGGGAAGGGAGGGAAAATAGGAGGTGGTAGAAAGGTATTCAATTTTCCAAAGTCAGCAGGCCAAGGTCCCAGGAATAGATAGGGTAAACCCAGGGAATCTACCTCAGGAGAGATTCCATTTTCTAACATTCAAGGACAGCACTAGAAGCTACACATTCAAGTAGACTCCAGAGAATCAATGCAGTATAAGCTAGGAATGGGTGAAGGGGGAATGATGAACTTAGAAAGAAGTCAGCTTTGCAGACACAATAAGGACTCAAGATGCACTGTATTAGAGATATCTGAGGATATGCCTCATTAAGATACAGTAATCAGGAGTTTAACCTAAATGTTTATTAATGGACAGTCCCATGTACATATATTGATAATTTCTATTAGAATCTATGTCTATTAATGACCCCATCAGTGATGGCCATGGCCTAGTAATGTTGGTGTGATAATCTGCAGAAGTCTAGGGGTTATTGATTTAAACACACTAAGCTCAAGCTAATTGTCAGAACTATAACTAAGGTAGTGGTGATTGGGGCTCTGACTCAGGGCATTAACTGAGTAAAAGAAGTGCTTCTTTCCCATAGTTGTCTCCTGGGTCTCTGTCCCCAGCCTAGATCCCTCACACAGCCCTATGACACCCCTCTCCCAGGACTTATCATCTACTATTGTCAGGTTTCCATTCTTGTGCCTGGTGCAATTTTACAGGTGGACAATGCTTAGGAAACAACACAATCCTCTAAGATTGTTCAATGTATTGTTGTTTAACTCTTTGAATAATATCATGACACTTTCATCTGAGGAACGAACCCAGATGGAGTTTGACTTACATATACCACTACCACCTTCAGTTGAATTTACCCTGGGTACCAAAAGTCCGACAGCTGTATTAATTATATCACTTCTTTTGGGAGAGTAATTCAACTTTAAACAAGGAAATTGGTTCATATAAGAGGAAATGATGGCACACCACAGAACCCATTTCTTTCAGGAAATGTTCCCATTCATTCTTCTACTTCTGTCTCTTTCCCCCTTGTCTCTCTCTTCCCCCTTGTCTCTCTCTCTCTCTCTCTCTCTCTCTCTCTCTCTCTCTCTCTCTCTCTCTCTTTCTCTCTCTCTCCCTCTCTTTGCCCTCTCTGTGTATAGTCTCTGTCTCTGATCTTTGTATGTGTCTGTCTGTCACTTCATAAGCAACTTATATTCTAACAAGTGAGGCCTTTGATGTAGCCTCCAAAGCCATAAATATTTTAGCCAAGAAGCAGAATCAATAACCTCTAGATTTCTAGGGGTCATTACTCAGTTGACTATCACTGTGTCCACCAAAGCAGACTTAAACAGTCACACCTCCTATACATGGATCTAATGTTACCAAGTCAATAGACCATGGCTGTCACTGGTGAGGTCACAAATAGACATTGACTCTAATAGAAATTATCTATTTATGTATGAGAGGAGGTATCAGTAATAAACATTTAAGTTAAACTTCTGATGACTAGTCCTTTTATGAGGAAAGGAGCGCCATAAGGTCTATGTCCAAGATTTGGATTTCTTTCCACTAAATAACACTTCTATGATAAATGCAAATAGCAAAGAAACCTATTTATCCAACTCAATCACAAAACAGAAATCAGAAAAAGTATAAATTTGAGACTACATGTGTGACAATAGAGAGTAGAAAGAGTTCTCTCACTAAGAGTGAGGTAACTCAGTTCAATCAAAAAAAGAGAGTCCCAGGTTCTATCCAGTTGTCTGTAATCTGGGTACATTCTCTCCCCTTGTCCCCCTTCCCCTAGTTTTTTAGCTTTCTTTGGTGTATCATCTTCCACCTTTAGGCTGTAAGCTCCTTGAAGCCAGAGACTGACTTTCTTTTTTTCATATTTGTATCCCCAGTGCTTCACACATAGTAGGTACTTAGTAAATGTTTCTTGGCTGACTAGAAAGTTATCCTATATAAGACAACAGATAGGCACAGAAAATAGGTCTTTTTAGCTGCATAGGTTTTCCAACAATAGAACTGAAGGAAGAAATGGAGAAATGAAGAAAGAGAAAGATAGAGGGAAGGAAGGAAGGAAGGAAGGAAAGAAGGAAGGAAGGAAGGAAGGAAGGAAGGAAGGAAGGGAGGGAGGGAGGGAGGGAGGGAGGGAAGAGACTGTCAGAAGACAAATACAGCCTTTTCTAATATGACAGATGGAGGTGCCTGAAGGGACATATCTATTTGACTGGAGCACAAGCCATGGACTAGATCTCTAATGTACTATACAATCAATTTGGCCAATCCGTTGAAAATGCCACTTAAGGCTCAACTAGCCTTAAGCCTAGAGGACCCACATTTTCTATACAGATTAGGTTTTTTAAAAGATCAGATCTGATGACTTCATTACTCTCTGTATTGAAAAGTCTGCCCACTAAATGCTTTCTTTGAATGCTATAGTCAGCAAAGGGTTGTATGGCTTTTTGTTTTGATTTTGTGTTTTTTGGGGGGGGAGAAGAGCTTGAAGATGATTAATAATCAAAACAGAAAGGAAAAAAATTTCAACAGATTTCTATTGGTTTTCTTTAGACTTAAAATAGGGGGAATGGATTATTCAAGCTTAATTAATGGGTTTTTTCTGCAAAGGAAATGAAAAGCCTTTAATTCATAGGGATTTTTGTAGGTTCATTATGAAGTTATCACCTTCATCAATGGAAACTAGCATGTGTTTTTTTCCTTTGTCTCCCCAGGTCTGTACATGAGCTCCTCTATTTCCCAGCAGTGTCTGAGTCTCTAAGAAACTGACTAATCATGTTGGTGAGGAGGGATAAGCTGAGTTGAGAAAGAGATGGGACTTGTAAAACGTTTGAGCAAAAGGTGCTTTATGCTCCTTTGGACTTCAGTAGTTTCTCTAGCAAAGTGAAGTACCAAACTAAATTTGATGCTCTTAGCAAAGAAAATTTGTCCTTTCATGTTCTCAAATCCATACATAGTGAATTGTCCAAAGGCAAAGACTTGTATGAAATGATACAAAGTGAAAAAGTAAAGTCAAATGAATAGACATAATAACCTCACTACATAAAGGAAAACACCACTGTTGTTATTTGTACTTACAGAGTAAGTACAAAGAGGACCATGACGTCAGGGAGGTATGCCATGGCATCCAAGTGAATTGGATTCAAGTAAGAGAGGGCTGTGCTAAATCACGTCTCACTTTCTCCTGAGGAGCTCTCTGGGTCCAGGATGAAACATAAATTCCCTCCTCTAGGTGGAGGTAAGGGAACTACAGGTGCAGAATTTTGCAGATGCTGTTAGATGCAGGGAAAGAGAAGGAAACAATCATTTATTAATGTGTGCCAGGCACCGTGCTAAGCCTGTAATTCATTTGAATCTCACAACAACCCTGGGAGGTGTGTAGGTATATTTTATAGTTGAAGAGACTAAGACAGACAGAAGGGAAGTGTCTTGACTAGGGTCACACAACTATTACATTCCTGAGGCTGGATTTGAACTCAGGTCTTCCTGACTCCAAACACCATTCTCTATCCACTACAACACCTAACTGCCTCAGTGTGGTTGCTTTTTCAATTCAGTGTTACTTAATTACTTTTCTTTTGTAATTGGGGGCTTATCAAGGAAGCTTCTAACCAATTTGAGTTCTCCTCTAGTTAATTTAATGAAAATATAATTGAGTTTTGAAGGAAGCTAGGAGATGGGAAAAAGGAAGAAGTCCATTCCAGGCATGGGAGGGGGAAGGGAAGAATCAGTGAAAAGGAACACAAAAGAGTTGTATGCAATAAGTAACAAGGAGGTCAGTGAATCATGGAGTATATGGGGGGAAATAAAGCATAAAAAGCCTGGAAAGGTAGGAAGAGGCCAGGGTGTGAAGCCCAATAGAGGATTGTGTCTTCGATCCTGGAGGTAAGAGAAAGCTCCTGGAATTTACTGAGGAAGAAGTGGTATGATCAGCCACGTGAAATCTATATGTATGCATGTTTTAAGGGTAAATTCACAAAATATAAGTAACTCTCTTCCTCAAAGGCAAAACCAAAATATTTATTCAGATACCAGAAAGCCAATTCCTCCATCATAACTAAGAAGTTTATACACATCACCAATCCAGGAAGCACCAACATCCCTAAGCCTTTCCCTCCATTAGGCCTCCCCACAAACAAGCTCCCCTAGGCAAAATTCCTCCATTTATCACTCACACTAGTTGCTCTGTCTCAGCTGTGCCTTGTTCTCTCTCTCAGCTCTGCTTCATTATCACTTCCTCTTCCATTCTTCCTGCTCTACACTATTCAGCAATTTTGTCACACTATGCCATGTGACTCAGGCTCCATCACAGCAGTTAGCTGGGCCTGAGCTCCAAGCAGGTCACATAGGGAAAGATCTTCCCATTCCATTAACATTACAGTCTGACCTGCTCTTAAGGAAGATCGCATCAGCACTGGGTGGAGGGAAGACTGGAGTGGGTAGAAACTTGAGGACACAAAAGGATATTCTTAAGATAGTCCAGGTGTGAGATGACAAAAGTCTCTAATCACAAAGCCCCAGGGTGGTGTCTAGTGAGGGGAGAGAAGGGGACATATACAAGAGGTGTTGTGAGGGTAGAAATTACTGGGCTTGACAACAGATTGTATATTTGAGGAGAGTTTGAGTGAGGAGTCAAGGTTGGAGTTGAGTGACTGAGATGATGCTAGTGTTCTCCACAAAAACAGGGAAGTTCAAAAGAGAGAAGGATTTATGGGAGAAAGGTAATGAAGTCTGTTTTAGACATGTTGAGTTCAAATTGTCTAGCCAGTTTGATATGTCTAATAAGAAGAAATAGATCTGGGAAATTATATGCATCGAAATAATTGAATCAATAGGAGCTGATGAAGTCACCAAGCAAAATAGTACAGAGGGAGCAGAAGAGGGCCATGGATAGAACCTTGGGGAACACCAACACAGTGGGCATGTCCTAGTTGATGGAGATGGAGAAGAAATGGCCAAGAGAGAGCAGTATCACAAAAACCTACAATGATTGCCTATGGTCATTCATTCAACTAATATTCACTGAGAGCCAGATCAGTGTCAAAGACATTGTAAGGGGAAAAGGACATAAAACACAGTCCCTACTCTCAAGGCCCTTACACTGTAATTAATGGTAGAATTAGGACTCAAACCTAGATTCCTTGATTCCCAGGTCAGTGTGCTTCCCACTGTATCACAAGCAAATCATGTAAGACCTAAGAGGAAAATAGACAGATTGTCTAAGTGGATACATTTGATCTAAGCCTCCAATGATGTCTTTGACAGTAGAGGCAAACCAAGCTTCATTCTTCTGCTTCTTAGCACAGGAGCCAATGCTTAAGCTTCAGATCCTCTGCAGTACTTGGGCTGGTATTGTAAGCAGGGCTTTACTGCTGGCTCAGCATGCAGCACTCAGCACTCAATTACCCTCTTCATCATGGAGCATTAGGCTGGCAGGGCCACTCAGTGTTACCTCCAGGCCTCAATTACCCAGCTGTTTTTGCAGCTCTGGAGCTGTTGCTAGAGCTAAACATTGGGCAGGTGAATGAGCCATTCACAGGAGGCAGGTGCCACAAGTTCTGGGATGTGCCTGAGCATTTCTTCCCTCCCAGTCATTCATCACTTGCTTCCTTGCCTCCATTGTCCCCTGCCCCCAGCCAGAGGACAGACTCAGGGATGGTTTGCTACTACCCAAGTTTGATAGCCTGACAGTTTGCTCATGATGCTGAGTTTTCTCTTTGAAGATTCCACTTCTTTGGGGGCTCCAGAACTGAACAAGTGACTAGAAACATCCAGGAACACTTAGGACCCAAGAAGAGCTGGTCCTCACTATGCTGGCTCATAATGATGGATATAGGAATGAGAAGCTGCCTTCTTGGTTGGAGTCATGAGATAAAGACAGTGTAAATGTATTTCCACAAACCTTTAACACTTACCTATACTTGCCCTATACTTGTCTCTCCTTCCTTTCAGCTCATAGCACTCTCTATATCATTCACTTGGCAATTAAACATAGAATACCTTGGGGTGTCTTTAGCATTGTTGTATTATGTTGTTGGACTAATTCAAGTGTGTGTATCATGTTTCTCCAACTAGAGTATGAACTCCTTAAAGACAGACCAATATCTCTATCAATATATTTTGCAAAACTCTTTGAATATAGAAGTCAATAAATATTTGTTGACTGATTTATTAATTTATCTAATCAAGAAATCAAAATAACTCTTTCCCAACACCACAGCTAAGCACTTGGCAATTACGTTCCTTTTTGGTAAATTGACTGTAAGATGTATCCACAACATTTGAAAATGAGTATATCAGGATCCATAGGGAAGGAGTATGAGATAATGAATACAGTAGTCAGTGAACCTGGAGGTAGGAAGACCTGGGTTCTGATCTTGCCTCAGGTACTTGCTAGTTGTATGACCCTGAGCAAGTCACTGAACTTTTTTTGGCCTCTGGTTTTGATTCAAAAAATGGTAAAAATAATAATAGCACTTGTCTCACAAGGTAGTTGTAAGAATCAAATGAAAGAAAATGTATAAAGACTTACTAGCACAATATAAATGATAACCATCATATTCATTGTATTTCCACATATTCTTGATACTTTTTTTCTCAAAGATATTTTAGTGTATCATGCTAACATCCTTGATATATCAAGACATCCTCAATTACCTGACTCCTCTTTGCAAAGTCTTGACACCATTGGTAAAGAATAAAGATAGTGGTGACCTATAGTACATCTGAGGTGAGATTTAAAGTTGGGTCTCCCAGATTCTGAGGCCAGCTCTCTATCTACTATATCAAATTGTTGTTTCTATAACCATGTTTCCCCATGGTAAGGACTGAGTCTATGGTTACTGTCTCACAGGGCAGGTAAACCAGCCTAGAGGAAGCAGCAAAGCACCCTGAGAAGGAGACAGCAGGCAGCATGGTCCAGGCAAATCAAACTCTCCCTATCATTTCTTTCACCACCATCTGTCCTTAGACCCTGATGGACACAACCTAGGATCCTGAACCTAAGAGCCTTGAAAGTAGCAATGCTTCCAGATCAATTTTTGCAGCCATTATCCTCAGGAAGCAACCCCTGTGGAGAAGGAACTTGGTCGCTGAGTCTTCAGTGCTATAGCCACTGCTACTAAAGACCCAGGAAATACAGTTCACGTCACTAGAGTCTTTAGCATTGTCAAAATGGTTCAACATACAATATGATATGATATGATATGATATGGTATGATATGGTATGCTATGATTTTATCAGTGCAAATGATATTAAAGAAGAAGCATTTACTCTGATCAAGACAATAATCCAAGATAATTCCAAAGGACCCATGATGAAAAATGCTATCAACCTCCAGAGTGAGAAGTGAGAAACTCTGACTACAGATCAAAGCATACTTTTTTCCTTTTTTTATTTTTCTTAGGGTTTGTATGTGTGTATGTTTTCTTTTTCACCGTGGAAATAAGGAAATATGTTTTGCATGACAATGTGTATAATCAATATCATTGATTACCTTCTCAAAGGGGGGAGGAAAAGGAGGGAGAAAGAGAATTTGGAACTCAAACAATGAATATTAAAAAAATTAATATAATTAGGAAATATTTAGTGAAATAAAAATATTTTTAAAAAGAAAAAGTATTACTATCTGCTTTGCTGCTGCATCCTAAGGACCATGGGACTTTTCCTTCTGATTTACAGCTATATGTAGTGCCTTCCACATTAGGATGTGAGTTCCTAGGGAGCAGGGGTTATCTTACTTTACTATTCATATCCTTAGCACTGTACTTTGCACATACTAGGGGCTTAATAAATGCTTTTCTTCATTCATTCCTTCATTTATTCCATGCCAATATATAGCCTCTGTTACAGCCTTATTGGACTGGTTTCCTCACTGACTCCCATGTTGATACCTTTATTTTTCTCTGATGCTGCTGTGGATCTTATTTCACCCTTCTTTCTATATAAATTCTAGTGGTTTTTCAAGATACAGATCAAACATCACTCTCTGCATGAAACTTTTCTTACTAGAGTCCAGTCAATGTTCCATTCCATTTCGTTTCATTACTTCCCATAAACATTTACTACTGCATTTCCCTCTTGTGGTACCCTACCTTGGGGAATGCTCAATCAGCATTCCAGTTGAGCACATGGAGTTCCTCCCCTCCCAGTTTAGAGCATATGTAGATTTTTCTCTGCCTATTTCCAGCCGAGTTCAGACTCCAGACTTATCTGATGATTCAGGATCTCACACCTGCTAAAAGGTGGAGCTCCTGGTTGGCAGGTCTCTCCAGGTAGCTTTCAAGAAAATAAGACATGATTTTTGTGGGAAATAGGAGGGAGGAAGAAGGAAGGATCCTAGGACAGGGTCAGAGACCTCCTGGTCCTCAATACCTAAAGATAATGTGGATTCTACTAGCCAGGCTTGTGCCAGAAGTTTCTGACTCCCTAGCTTCCTCTGTGGTACCTCCTTTCTTCTAGCAATTTTTTGAACATAATAAGGTCCTAGAAGGCAGATGAGTGCTAGCAGCAAGGGCAGCATTGATCCTAGGGTCTAGGGTTGCAGTGGTAGAACTGGGCTTTTGAGTAGGAAAACACTGACATCAGAGAAGGACATCCCCAAAAGATATTCATTTTGTATAGTGCTTTAAGATTTACAGTGGTTTTTATGGATGTATTTCATTTCATTCTTACAACAACCCTAGGTGATAGAGTTTATTGTTCCCATTTTCCAGATGAGGAAAGTAAGGCAAACAAAGGTTAAACAACTTGCCCAGGGTCACGCAACTAGCAAACATCTTAGGTCAGATTGGAACTTAGACCTTCCTGATTTCAGGTCCCATGATCTATCCACTTTTGTTGTTGTCAGTTGCTTTTCAGTCATGTCTAACCCTGTATGTCCCCATTTGGGGTTTTCTTGCTGAAGATACTGGAGTGTTTTGTCTTTTCCTTTTCCAGTTCATTTTACAGATGAGTAACTGAGGCAAACAGGGTTCAGTGACTTGCCCAGAGTCACACAGCTGGTAAGTGTCTGAGGCTAGATTTGAACTTAGGGGCCCCTGACTCCAGGACTGGCACTCTATCCATTGTGCTTACCTACCTGCCCAATGATAACCCCTCTTACGTTTTGACCAGACTGTGTCAAGTGGAATAAGGTAGAAACTAGATAATTAGTAACTTTGCACAAAATTGTTTATGGCCCAACAAGGCTTAAACATTACCCTCCCTTGTCCTAGTACTTGTACTTACGCTTGATAAGTTAATGGATTCTGTTATTGGCATTCTATGATTCTTTATTAATTACTATTCCCCTTTTCTCTGTGGGAATAAACTACCTGTTACATCTCTGATTCATGTGTGTACCTTGAGTACCCTTCTGTTCCTCTTCCCTCATTGATTCCTTCTCAGGTAGTGGAGCTACAATGCTCTCTCCTTTCTACTTACTCCTTTCTCCTCACTTTTCAGCCAGATCTCTGGTTTTTATATAGGCTTCACAAAGTGCCCTTCACCCAATCAGAAGAGTCATATTTAGTAGAAATGTCTTTAATTAAGGAGGTGCTCAGGCTTTGTTCATCACTAATGAATAATCACCTAATGAGTGTATTAAGGCTAAATTGGGGTTCATGTGCCAAATGAGATTCTGAGTAGCCACTAAGGAGCCACCTAGCTGTGAGAAAACACAGAAATTGGTGATTCTCTCTCTGGTAACAATGTATGTATTATTTATGGTCAGACAGTTGGAAGCCCTGTCTGTTGGTCTTTCTGTTTGTAATCTCTGCTTGTAATTTCCATTTGTATTTTCTCTGAAGTTCAGGGTGCTGACTTTTCCCCTGAACTAAGTGAATGATGTATGTGCTGGATTAAAATAGATTGTTGACCCCTCAGAAGTTGCTTTCCTTTTAGAAAAGCAGATCTAAGAACATGTATAGCAGGCCCTCCTGCGTATGCCGGGGTGCTTGCTGATACAATTTTATCTTCTGTTTCATGTATGGCTTCTTTCTCTAGCAAGGATCTGAGCCTGGGTCCTGTTCTTATCTTGTTTGAGTTTTTGTTGTTGATTTGTTTCAGTCAAGTCCTACTCTTCATGACCCATTTGGGGTTTTCTTGGCAAAGACACCGAAGTGGTTTCCCTGGTTAGCCCCATGCCCTTCATTATCAGTTCCAGCTATATAGGGCTACATAATGATTCTCATCATTTGGAGCTCAAAGGTCTTCCAATAAATGGATAGTGCTGCTATTGGAAGCTGCCAACAATGTACTATTTATTGATTAAAATTACAAGGAACTATTCAGCCCACAAAACAGAACTGCCTCTAACTGATGACTAGAGTATTCATTTTCCCACTTCAAGGCTCAAAGCAGAGCCAGAAGAACCAGGAAGAAACATAAGGTGAAGGTAAAGGGCAGAGAAAAGAGACTGGCAAAGTGGCAAGGAAGGTCCCATTGTTAAGGTTGTTCAGTCATTTTTTTTCAGTAATGTCTGACTCTTCATGACTCCATGAGGGGTTTTCTTGGCAAAGATATTGGAATGGCTTGCCATATCCTTCTCCAGTTCATTTTATAGATGAGGAAACTGAGGCAAACAGAATTAAGTGACTTACCCAGGGTCAAACAACTAACAAATGCCTGAGATTTAAACTCAGGAAGATGAGTCTTCCAGACTCCAAGACATAGGCCACTCCACCACCAATTGTTGTTAAGGTAATATTTATTGCTAAAGAAATTGTATGCCTTTAGGTACCTCTTATAATAAGAATCTGGCATATTGACACGCCTGGTGGTCCAGTAGGACACACATTTGCCTGGGAGACAGGAGACTCTAGTTATGGTTTAAACTCTGCCTACCACAGGCTATATGAGCTCGGGCAAATCACTTTTTCCTTCAGTTCCCTAGTTTTCTCATTTGTCATTTGGAAATTATATCTGGCCTACTTGCTTCACCAAATACCAGATCAAGAGACTGATGCTATTAGCTCATACTTTTATAAGACTTCACAGTTACAAGGCATCCTACCTTCAGTATCTCATTATCTCATTCAGTATCTGATCTCACAATTACCCTATGAAATGGGCAGGATAGGTATTGTTATTGTAATGGGAACAATCGGAGGAATCCCATGATCTATTGGAATGGGGACTGTGGGGTTGGTGGCATCCCATGGACCATTGTGAGAATGAGCCTGTACCCCTAGACCCTTGTTGGAGGTCCCATTTGCTCTGATTCTGCTAACAGGCTTGTGCTTTGAATAGATAGAGTAATTCCTTTAAAAAGAGAAAAAAGCTAAATTTTGAAGGAAGCTTGGGATTCTAAAAAGTGAGGATGGAAAAGGAAATGCATTCCAGGCACAGCCTGTGCAAAGGTAATGAGAATGCAGATAGAACATCATGTGGAAAGGACAGCAAGAAGGCCAGTGTGGCTGAAATCCAGAGAATTTTGATCATTTTCTGCAGTAAACAATATCATTTGTGAAGACTTAAATCTTGTAATCCCTTAGAAAATGAAACCTAACTTGGAGCAAAAGGAATAATGTCATTGTATGACAAACTTGCCTAGATGCCCACTACTCTTGTTCATCATTCAGACATGCTTCTGCTCTCTCTCTCTCTCTCTCTCTCTCTCTCTCTCTCTCTCTCTCACACACACACACACACACACACACACACACACACACACACATATATACCACCACCACCAGCACCACCCATGCCCAGATCCTCCATCTAGTCATATATACTCTGCAAGGACACGTTTCTGAGGAAGGTAGGATGATGTAGAGAATAGAGTCCTGCTCTTGAACCAAAACTTACTAGTTGTGCAGTTGTGGAGAGGCCATTCACCTCTCTAAATCTCCATTTCCTTATTCGTAAAATGGGGATGAAAAATTCCTATAAGACCTACTTCACAGAAATCTTTGTATATTGTAAGTCTTCATTGAGATGTTTGCCCAAGTGCTTCGTAAACTTTGAAGTTATATATAAAAAGTCATTGCAAAAGAGTGAGGCATATTAAACAGAGAATTGACCTCAGCATCAGAAAGACCTGGAGTTGTTCTACCTCTGACATGTGTGGTGGTTGTGTGACACTAAGTAGTGTCTGATTCTCCATGTAATGTCTCTGTGCCCTCATGAAGCAAATGATAGAAGATGCAAAGAGAGGCAAATCTAGGCTAAAAGTAAGAAAAAAAAACTTCCTAATAATTAGTGCAATCCTGAAGTGGAAAGAGCTACTCTGTTAAAAGTCTTTAAGAAAAGACTAGATGGGAGATGATTCTGGGAAGATGGCGGAGTAGGTCAGAAAATTCCAAGCTCTCAAGATTTTCCTCCACAAAAGACATAAGACAATGCCTAGGGGCAAACATGGAGTGGTAAAAATAAATCATAGAAGGGGCAGAATGGGGATCTACCTGCAACATTTGGAGATCTGAAGAAAACTCCCCTTCCAGGCTAGTGACCACTTAAAGAACAAGCAGCAAGTTCTCAGCTTAGTTGGGTCAGGAGGCTGCCTCCAGCCCAGTCACAGGAATTTATATTCCCAGGACAATGAGGGGAGTTGGGTATCTGAGCTGCAGAACACTAAAGGAACCTCCACTGACAAGAAACTCTAGAGCTAACTGCGCTGTGGAGACACAATCAACAAGAAGGAACCAGCCTACTCCTGGAGAGTACAAAAGCAGTGAATTGGGGATGCTGATAGTTTGCGCTTACAGAAGGTTGGAGGACTTGGTTTGTGTTTCAGGCCAGAGGGGAGAACTGAAGGAGGATCTGAGGCCAAAGGGACCATATGCTATACTCCAGGACTAGAGGGGATTACAAAAATTAAGCTATTACTAAAAAAAAAAAAAATGCACAGGGAAAGGAGAAAAAATCCAACATACAGAGTTACTATGGGAATAGAAAACACAGAGTTCATCTTCAGAGGAGGATAGTGAAGCAAAGAAACCCTCTTCTACCCCAGAGAACAGTGTCAAATGGCCACCTGACCAAAAAGAATTCATAGAAGAACTTTAAAACGACTTCAAAAATCAAATGAGAATGAAGAAAACTAAAAAGAATGAGAACAATCCAAGAAAAATAAGAAGGTTATGAAAAGAAAGTCAACCAATTAGAAAAGGAGACCCAGACTCTGAAGGAAGAAAAGGACTCCCTGAAAATCAGAATAGGACAAGGGGAAGCCAGCAAAGTTATAAGAGATCAAGATATAGTAAAACAGAATATAAAGAATGAAAAAATAGAAAAGAATATGAAATATCTCATAAGAAAGACAACTGATCTGGAGAACAAATCAAGAAGAGAAAATATAAGAATAATTGGACTACCTGAAAGATATGATCAAAAAAAAGAATGTTGACACAATAATGCAGGAAATAATTAAAGAATATTGTCCTGAAGCATTAAACAAGAGAGGAAAGTAGAAATAGAAAAAACTCACCAAACACTACCTGAGAGAGCTCCTTCAAGAAAAGTCCACAGGAATATTATAGCCAATTTCCAAAACCCCCAGCTCAAGGATAAAATATTATGAGCAACAAGAAAAAAAGAATTTACATATGGTGGTGCCATAATTAGAATCACACAAGACCTAGCAGTGGTAACACTAAAAGACTAGTCTTGGAACACCATATGCCAAAGAGCAAAAGAACTGGGGTTCCAGTCTAAAATATTGTACTCAACAAACTTAAGCATAAGTCTCAATTTTAAAAATAAATAGAAATTTAATGAATTGTCAGACTTTCAGGACTCTTTAAAAAAAAACTGAACTTAATAGATTTGACACACAAGAGCCAGGAGAAACATAAGATACATGCTAAAGACCAATTACAAGGGACTTAATAAGGATAGACTATTTACCTTTTATGTATGTAAAATGTATATCTAAGATTGTTATTAATGCCTGGGTACTTTAGAAGAATGATTGGGGTAGACCTGAGCATGAAATGAAAAATTACTTGTTGAAAAAAGTAAAACAGTTCAAGAACAGCTAAAAAGAGCAATTATCTTATATAAATGAGGTGCTAGAGGAAGAACTGATACAGAGGAATTAGATGGTGCAGGAGAGCTGGTAATTCTGGAAAAAGAGGGAACAATACATACACATCTAGAAGAAGTCTTCTAAATTTAGAAATAAATAAAATGCTAAGAGGATAAGGAGTGGGGAGAGATAAGGGAAGGATCTTTAGAGGGGATGGTCAGGGAATAGCATATAAAAGTGTTCAGATTTATGGGAATGCTAAAATAAGGGCAGGATCATTGGACGTGGGGTAGGTTAAGTAATAGGACAAGGTAGCGGGTAGAAGTAAAGTAGAGAAGAAGGAAGGGATAGGAAATAGAAAGTATGTATAAATGTAAAAACAAAATCAGGAGTAGAATCTCTTAGGGAAAGTATGTATTTGTATATGTATTCATGTGTGTATGTATATATGAATGCATGTATCTATATATATGTACATGTATGTATATATCTGGATATGATATATACATACATATATATAATATATATGTATATATATGATATATACATACATATATATGTATGTATATGATGTATACATACATATATATAATATATAATGTATTGTATATTTCTATCTTATATATATTTTTATATATCTATATATTAATATATCCATGCTTAATTATAGCTTCCAGTAGGAGGGAGGAGAAAGGGGAGAAAGAACAAAGCAAAAAGGGCCCAGAAGAGAACAAAAGAAAACTTAAAGGAAGCAAAGAAAAAATGAAGAGCTCTCAACACAACATGTAATATTTAATATATAGGCTTTCTTGAAATGGAAATTTGTTACTATATATTTATATATATTACTGTATATATATATATATATATATATATATATATATATATATATATATATCCTCTCATGTTCTAGTGTGCACATGACATGTTTTTTTCTTTATTTTATATTTAAGTTTATAATATATTCCATTTTCTTTTCATATTATGTATTTAAGTTGTAGTATTAAAGTCTAAAATAAAAGAAAGATTTTAAAAAAAGAAGAGACTGAATGACCATTTATCAGGAATGTTAGAATAGGAATGAATTTTTGAGATTGGGTTATACTTGATGACCTCTGATATCCTAATTCCCAAAGGAAAAAAAGTAGTAATAAATTCAGAGAGTATAAAAACAAAGAATATAGACTCAGGAAAATCTTTGTATTGACCAAATATAGCAATAGACCTGTGATTTCGGTGGCATAAGGAAGTCCTGTTTGAGGACACTTCCTCTACCAGAGCAAAGAAGCAAAGTCTCTGCAAGTCATAGCATTGGAGTCTATCAGTAATTGTCCCAGGGTCACACAGCCAGCGTGTGTAAGAGGTAAGACTTGTACCCAGGTCTTCTTGGCCCTGTTCACTGCCTTCAATATATTAGATGATTCTGATAAACACTTGACACCCCAAATTTATAGAAATTGACACAAAGCTGTAAGACAAAGAGTTGCTCCTCCTCAGTAGATTTGTGGTCAAGGGACAATAATAAAAGAAGGAAGAAACACAAATCACCTAGAAAAGTGTTAAAACTTGCTAATAATCACAGACGTGCAAAGTAGCACAAATTCATGGAGTCACCTTGTACCCATCAAATTGGCAAAGATAATAAAAGATTTTTAAAATTCAATGTTGACAGGGATGTGGACAAAAACAAGCATGATAATCCATTGCTGGTTGAGCTGGGAATTGTTCCAACCATTTTGGAAATCAATCTGGAAATTATACAAGTTACAAAATTGTTCACACCATTTGACCCAACGATTCCTCTAATGGGCTTATACCTCCCAATGAGATTACTGACAGCATGAAATGAGTTATCTGGACTTGTTCTTCTTGGCCCCAGAAGGCAGAACCAGAAACAGTGGGTGAAAAGTTGCAAAGAAGTACACTTGCAGTTTAGGTAACAAAAAACAAAAACAAAAAAAAACCCAACCTTCCTAATAATTAGAGCTATACAAATGTGGGAAAAGCTCCCTGGAAAGGGTCACCCTCACTGGAGATTTTTAAGTAAAATCTAGGTAGGACATTTTGGGAGGCTATGTTTTAAAGGGAATTGTTTTTAATATTTGTTGCATTAGAAGTTTTCTAAGGTTACACTGCCAACCATAGAATTTTGAATAAAAATATTCATAATAACACTATTTGTATTTTTTTAAGTCAGGAATAAATGTCCTACCCAGTGATTGGAGAATGACTAAATTGAAGGAAATAAATGTGATGGTATATTACTGTGCCATAAGGAATGACATATATAAAGAATTCAAAGAAATATATGAAGACCTTAATGCAGTGATGCAGAGAAAAGAGAACAGATCCAACAAAACAATATCCACAATGACTAAAATAATATAAGATGAAGACAACTTTGAAAGGCAATAAGATAGAGATAAACATAATGGGAAAAGCCATGCAAAATAAGTAGAATTGAGAGAATACAGGCTGTTAACTACAACAGTATAAATGAGCAATTCACTAAAGGGAAGTCACTCTGCATAATGAAAAAACTAAAAAGATTATGAAATGTATCTCCTCCCTGAGGGGAGAAAGTTAGCAGACTAGGACAGAACATTGCATACATTGTCAGATATAATCTCTTTATTGGTTGTTGTGGGGTTTTTTCCTTTATTTTTCTTTGTCATAAGAATAGGTTCAGTCTGGGACAGAGATGGGGAATGATTGTGATGTAAATGTAACATAAAAATGAAACATGTCGATAAAACTTAAAAAAATAAAGACAATTGGTACTAATGAAACATTTTAAGATAACAACAATGGATGACTTTCATACTAACTTAATAAAGTAAAAAAAATACTAAAGTGTAAGATTGCATGCACTATTACTTTCTTCTATTTTGCTTCTCTTTTCTCTCTGTATTCTCTCATTTGATGGTCTAATCAGGTCCTCGATGAATCCAAGGGCAGCTAAGTGTTGCAGTAGATAGAGCACCAGTGCAGGAGTCAGGAGAATCTGAGTTCAAATCTCACCTCAGACACTTGATACTCACTAGCTGTGTGACCTTGGGCAAGTCACTTGATCCCAATTGCCTCATCCTGGGTCATCTCCGGTCATCCTGATGACTATCTGTCGCTAGATTCAGATGGCTCTGGAGGAGAAGTGAGGCTGGTGAGCTGCACAGCCTCTCTCACTCAAAGTCAAGTGCAAGGTATGTCATTATTTCTCTGATGGCATGATCTTCTTCAGCAATGAAGGATGAACACAATATACTATACAGATGACTTTCATATCTAAATATCTAGCCCCAATCTTCACTATTAGTAGCCTTTTGGACATGTACAATTGGATATCTCCCGGATATCTCAAAACTCAGTATATCCTTATTCTGTAGTGCAAGGGATGATGTTCCTTGGCTGCTGCTGTCCTTGAGTAACTATCTTTCAACATGTGTCTGCAGTTACTTCCATTTCTTTTGGCCATTATTACTCTAGTGACCTCATCTATCAATTCCAATGGATGCTGACAGTATTCACTTCCAACTGCTGAATGGATCCTGAGGATGCCTCTGTATTTCCTGAACTCAAAATTGCCCAGGCACTCCCATCTCAGAATATTCACTCATGTATGATCAAGAAAGAGCAAACACATAAAAGAGTTATGAGAGACATAGGTTGACCTAAGCAGGTCATATGCTTAAGGTCACCATTCAGCTGAACAGAAGACTCAGAAAGTCACCCATGCTCCAACCCAGATCTTAGGAGGCAACTCAATATAACCCCCTCAAATCAAAGCCACAAAGCAGAGAGAGAAATGTAGGTGGATCAGCCCTTTTGTAAGTACATTTAGTTCCAGTTCAGCAATCCCTGAGTCATCAATTTCTCTAGATCACAGAGAATTCTCTACTCTAGGATCTCTTGCATAAATAACTTTTATCATCACACAAAAAATCAGAGGCATCTTAACTGAAAGTAAGCTCACTACAAGCTTTCACAAGGTTGCTTGGACTAGGCACAAGCAGAGACTGTCTATGCATGCTCCATGGACTGCCCATTCCATTGACCACTTAATTCTAATTACACTCATGATGTCTTTCTCATTGTAACATCGTTGTTTCAATTCTCTCCCTACTTCAATCCATTCCTGCTTAATAAACTCTCATGGATCCCTCCAGGGAGCTTGAGTGACCCCAAGGATCATCTCTGGACTCAAATATAAAGTTCTCTGGCATTTAAAGTTTTCATAACTTGACCCCTTTTTTCCCCCAGACTTCTTTTTTATAAATTATCTCCTCCATGCACTCTATAGTCCAGCCATATTGGTCTCTTTGACCTTATACACAATGTCCTCTATCTCATGTTTGTTCCTTTGAACTATCTATTCATCAGGAATGCAATAACCTACCTTGTCACGTCTACGTTTTAGAATCCCTGGCTTCCTTCAAGACTCTGCTCAAATGTTATCATCTAAAGGAGGCTTTTCCTTTAGCATCTCCCCATTTTATTTGTCCTGTATGTATCTTGTATATGTGATAGAGGATGAACTCCAGTAATTTATTTTGAGTTGCTCTCTCCATTTGCTAAGAAGCATATGCTTACCTCTGAAGGAACAATCATTTTGCAATGATGAAGCAAAATCTGGGTGGTACCCTGATCTGCAACCCTATGACAGGGGAGCATGGGGGGATAAGTCAAAACTATGTCAGATAGGATTGGGCACTAAAGCAATGAAGACCAGCAAAATGGACCTAAAAAGATAATAACTCCATTTTCTGCTTATTCCTTAAACTCTCCCTAGAGCATCATCTAATTCAAACTCCCAGTAAAGGGTGGGAGAAGATGATCTTTCTCCAATCCAGTAGCATGGCAACTGTGGTCATATGGCAGACAAATAAGAGTTTTGCTAAGTGAGTTGAGTCTGGACCATTGGCCATTGGTTGCCTTTCCTGGTTTGGGTTTCTCAGTAGGTGATTTATTCTGGTGCTTTTTTAAGAGACTACCACCAACATGAGAATGATCCCAAGCCCTAATCTACCTTATCAGTCTGTGGACTTGAATGGAATTGTCTGGACAGTGCAAAGCCAAGGTAAAAACGTAAAATACCTATTCAACAGTTCTGTAAACTGCTTCACGTTTAGATGTTCAAATTACGTTTTCCCACAAGAGCATAACAGGAGTTATCTCACTGTTGTTTCAAGTCTGTTGATTTTTTTCTATCAATGAGAGTTTGTGAATCTCTTGTGTTTAGCATTTCTTTTATATAGAGACAATAAGTAGCTGTCCTAAATTTGATCTACATTGTCCACTGGGTACCATTCTACTCCTCACTTTTGAGGAGACCCTAGATATAAGCCAAAGCTAAGCCTTCAATGATTCTCCCTGGAGCTGTAGGGTGAGATCATAAAGAACTTGACCCTTCTTTTAGGTTGTCAGGCTCTCCCCAGGATAGAATACTGTACCTGAAGATGGAATCAAAAGGCCTAGATTCAAATCTCAAGTACCAGTTCTTTGACCAAAAATATCTCTCTGAGCTACACAATAGAAAATCATTTAACTCTCTGACATTCAGCCAATTCTTTCATCTCACAAGGTTATGAGGATCAAATGCATGTGAATAGATCTTGTTCCCCTTACCTAGTTCCTCCTCTCTCAAAAGACAAAAAAGTAAATGAATAAATAAATCCCTTATATTTATTTTGCATATAGTTCCATGTGTCCTTGTCTCTTCCAATAGAATGTAAACTCCTTGAGGTGTTGGACTGTCGTGTGTGTGTGTGTGTGTGTGTGTGTGTGTGTGTGTGTGTATGTCTGTGTATCCCCAGTGCCCACCAGAGTGCCTGGAACTTAATGGTCCTTTGAGCTATACAAACACAAATCTACAAGGCACAATGGGAGTAATGATATAAATCATAAGACCAGAATCAGTGACCCAGGGAAGGAACAAACTTGATTATTGGAATGAATAGAAGAGCCTAAAGCTTTGAAGCAACTGATACCCCCTAAGTTTGTCCTGGATAATGTTTGCATTGGCCTGAAATTTCTTCATTTTTAATTTAGCAACTGTTCAGAAATGCAAAGCTCTGGCCTCGGGCAACTGAGGGGCAGTGGGCTGTCTAGCACTGCGCAGACAAGCAAACTACTTTGTTACAAGGAATAAGCTTTAGTCCATAAAGTAGGTTTATAACAATCCAAGGCATTTCTCCCCTTGTAAAATGCATGAACATGATCAATGAACATTCTTCTTAAAGCAGTTTTGCAGTCTGGAGAAAGGAGACATCGACTCACATTCAGGGGGAAAGGAGGAGACTCGGGACTAGTCATCTCTGTCTGCAAATTCCAGCTGAGAAGCATTTTGTTCCAAATTGAAGTTGCCAGTGTGTATGCAAGTTCCCAGGGTCTAGTTCAAAGACAGCAAAAAGAGGGAATCTTTTTTCCATTAAACAATACTATTCCTAAGACTAAATTGTTTTCTCCTTCTGTTTCTCTTTCTTTTATTTCCTCCTTTTTTCCTTTTTCTGCTTTCCATATTTCATTTTTTCTTTCTTTTTCCTTCCTTTCTTTCTTCCTTCTTTTCCTTATTGGCCTTCCTTCCTTTTCTTCTTTCCTCCCTCCCTTCTCTTCTCTCTTTTTGCCTCCCTTCCCTCCTCCCCTCGCTCCCTCTTTCCTTCCTTCCTTCCTTTCTCCTAAACCAGTTAGTTACTCAGTAAGGAAAGAAACTGAGTCTGTTCCATATGATTTATAGCTAGGAAATCTTTGACATCTGCCAATTATCACCATATTCCTATCTTTTAGCTGTTTGCTAATTGACAGTCTTATTGATTCTGTGCTATCACAGGTATTAAAGTTGGAAAACAGGCATTTATTAAGCACTTATCATATGCCAGGTACTATGCTAAGCATTGGAGATATGGCCAAAATCAACAATAACAACAGTGACAAAAATAAAAAAACAATCGCTTACAAGGTAGGTAATACCGGTAAACAAATTACATATATACTATAGTGCTTTAAGATTTGCAAAGTATTTTGTGTACATTATCTCATTGGAGCCCAGGAAGAACATTACTGGGATGGGTAATAGAAGTATCATTAGACTCATTTTACAAGTGAGGAAACTAAGACTCAGAAACTTTAAAGAATTTTCTTATGTGTCAAAGGATAGATTCGAACCCACATCTTTCTGACTTCAGGTCCAGCCCTCTACGTACTAGGATACTTGGCCTCTGTTTGGACAGGTAGTATGACTGTTCTCTTTTGGAATTACAGCATCTCATCATTATAAAACATAATATAACTCCCGTCCTCAGAATTCCCATAAGTACTTTATTCATATTTCTTCTATGGCATTTATCTCAACCTTCATACTACAATTATTTGTATATTTGTCTCCTCCTGGACAGTGAGGTCCTAGAGGGTAGATTCTATTTCTTTGTAAATCCCATAGCACCTAACAATTCCTTGCACATACCAGTTTTTTAATAAATATTTGATAAAATTTCAATTTTATTGCTGGAAGGCAGAACCAGGGTGACCAGTCGCCATGGGATTCCTGCTCTTGTCCTAATTGTATGAGATGACCAGTGAGATCTCTCTGAGTATTTATGATTCTAAACCAGTGTTCATTTGGGGTTCAAAGATTTACCTAAGATCTCTCAGAAGGTTAGTGGAAGAAATTGGATTAGAATCTAGGTCTCCCTTGATATTCAAGCTAGTTTTCTTTCCAATACTCCTCCCTTGAGAGATACTATGTTTCTTAATATAGTCCAAGATACACCAAAGATATGAACTAGAAACAGGGCAGGAAAAATAGAAGGTTTTATACCCCAGGTTAATCTGGGTTTCCACCTGGAACAGATGTTTTTACTTCCTGAATTTAAAGCAGATGCTATGCATCATTCAATCAAAGTACTATATTGTCAGCTTGAGAAGTACTATAAAGCTTCCTATGTAAGGACCATATTTTCTGAACCAACAATCAAGATGCTTGGTCTGAAAAATGATATTCTTTCTTTTGTAAAAAACCACGAAAAGCACATTTTATTTTCTTGAAATAGGGAATGACCTGGTAAATTTGGGCTGTATGGCCTCTATAACTTCTTGGCTGTCTTCCAACCAAATGAGAATTCCCTGAATCTATTATTTCCTTCTTTAATCATATGGGGTAAAGAACTAATAAAGACCCCATTCCCTACCCATGTATATTCCTACCGTGAAATTGATCTTCACTATCTTCCCTCAAGATGGGAAGGTAGGGAAGGTATGGGAGGTAGGAAGAAATGCACTTTCCTGACATTCTTGACTTCCTTCAAGACTCAAATTCTACCATTTACAAAAGACTCCACCCCCACATATAGCTCGTGCCTTCCCTCTGAAATTTGCCTTGTATATATTTCATATATACTTATTTGTTTGCATGTTGTCTCCCCCATTAAAATATGAGCTCTCTGAGGACAGAAAATGTGTTAGTACCTTTCTTTGTATTTCCAGTTCTTAACATAGTGCCTGCTTGTTAACTGATTCTATATTTGTCAAAAGTATATTTCCTTTAAAATGTCATCCCACTAGTGGCGGCCACAAATCTATTTTTTTCTTTTGGAATCATAGCGTCTCACCGTTATAAACCAGACTATAAGGAGCCTTCCAAGGTAAAAAATACATAGAGGCACAAATTGAATGCTCACAGAGGAAATGAAATGATGATTAAGATGGGTTAATTCATGATAGATTCTTCCACATTCATCAAGACTGAAATTCTTCTCACCTACTAAATACTCTACTAAAAACTGAACTGGAGTCCAACATTATTCTTTATTCTACTGAAGTTGAAAAGTTTTGCTCCAGTGTAACTTTGTATTCTGAAGAATTTGACACAAAATCTGTAAATATAAATCATTTCTTCTCATATTTCTTTAAAGAAAATAAAAATCAATGTTGGAGGAGAGGGCAGAGTAGTAGAAAGTGGAGTCAGGCCTGTAAGCAAAAAGAGTTATTTGTAGACAAAACATCCAGAGGGAGGGCAATAGATTCTGAGTGAGAGAGACTGGCTGTAGACCTACTGGGGAATGAGAAGCAAGGGGTTTCTGAAGTGAATCAGCACCACAGGGCCTAAGTTTATGGATAACCAAAGACTGGGTTGCCCTCTTTAGTGTTAGAGAGATGAGCTGTCTAATGAGAACTTTCAGGCTAAGTTTACAGAGTTTTGTAGCCTTTTGCTGAAAATTGGAAGTCTGAATCTAATGCCTCTTTGTTACCCCATCAGTAGCCCAGGGACTTGCATACAGTGATACTTAACATCATCCTGGACATTCCCCAAAGTCTCCCCTTTGGCCATCTGCTTTTCTCCATACTCCCTCGATTTAGTTTATCCACAGTCATAGTTTCAGCTAAATCCTCTCTGCTAAAGACCCCCAAGTCTCCAATTAGAGCACTGACCTCTCATCTATGCTCTTTTCCCCTATTTCCAGTTACCTGCAAGACATGGATCATCTTCTATCTTCTCAGCACAGTATGTCAATAGAATATAATTTCTCTGAGGTTAGGGATGACTTTATTACCATCTGTATCACTAGCACCTATCATGATTGGCACAGAGGAGGTGCCTAACAAATTTTAGTTGCCTGATGGACATAATCAATCAATCAATTGACATCAATTATCATCTCTCAGCTTGGTGACTTATCCACTTGAGCTAAGGAAGGTAAAACAGTTCCCCTGGTTGGGCCTTGGCTTCCTCATCTGTAAAATGGGGAAGGATGTACTAGATGGTCACTAAGTTCCTTACAGCTCTAATTAAGTTGGGGGAGAGAGGAAGGGGAAGGGAAAGGAGGAGGAAACAAGCATTTTTTAAGCTCTTACTATATGTCAGACCTTTCCTAAGTCCATTTCAACTACCATCTCATTTGATTCTCACAACAACCCTGAGAGGGAAGTGCTATTATCTCCATTTTACAGTTGAGGAAACTGAGACAGAAGTTGAGTGATTTGCCCAGGGTTATACAGCTAGTAAGGTGTCCATGGTTGGATTTGCACTCAGTTCTTCCTGACTCCAGGACACTATCTGTTGCACCATTTAACTGCCTCACTTTAAGAGTCAAGGGTGATACAATGATCCCTAATATCCATATAGTTCTCTTATCTTCAGCTTTAAGGAGTTTATTTTAAACAAAAAATTATAAATTCAATCACAATCTCTCCAAGACCCTGATTAGGAAGTTTCCTAATACTTAGGCAGAGGTTTGCTTTCTGTATAACTACATTTATATCTAATTACACATATCTATCCCTGGTCTCTTTGTAATTCAGGCAAAATTTGCTTTCTTGAAATATGTAGGCAAGAAAACATCAGATTATATGACCATATTATGTATTATTACTATATTATGCTAATTATATTGTCTGTGAATAGACAGGCACTGGGAGGAGAAGTTGGGGGAAGAGCCAACCCTTTCTCAGAACTTTTCTCAGCTAGGTCTGATGCTTAGAATCTCCCTTGCCAAAGTCACTTTTGCTCCTCAGAATGCATGGGGTTTAAGATTTTGGGAAGCAAGAGAGAGAGGGAGAGAAAGAAAGAAAGAAAGAAGGAAGGAAGGAAGGAAGAAAGAAAGAAAGAAGGAAGGAAGGAAGGAAAAGATGGAAGGAAGGAAGGAAAGAAAGAAAGAAAGAAAAAAAGAAGGAAGGAAGGAAAGAAGGAAAGGAAGGAAGGAAGAAAGAAAGAAAGAAGGAAGGAAGGAAGGAAAAGATGGAAGGAAAGAAAGAAAGAAAGAAAGAAAAAAAGAAAGAAGGAAGGAAGGAAGGAAGGAAAGAAGGAAAGAAAGAAAGAAGGAAGGAAGGAAAGAAAGAAAGAAAAAAGGAAGGAAAGAAAGAAAGAAGGAAGGAAAGAAAGAAGGAAAGAAGGAAGGAAAGAAAGAGAAGGAAATAAAGAAAGAAAGAAGGACAGAAAGAAAGAAGAAGGAAGGAAGGAAGGGGAAGGGAAGGGAGGGAAAGGGAAAGGAATTTAGTCCACATACCCCAAGTTAACTGGGCAGCTTCTGGCCATCAAAATTTCCCTTATTTTGTAGAGGAGAAGGAAGGACAGAGGGCTAGGTTGATAGAGAGGATGAGCTGAGTTACCCAGCTAGCTGGGTCCCCTTTCAGGTTATATAATCCAAAGTAAGAGTAATCAAAACATCCCATAATCCTCTCACACTCTCCTACCCATGTATATATAGTGTCATTTGAAGTTGTTCAGTCATTGTGACCCTATTTGAGGTCTTCTTGGCAAAGATACTGGAGTGGTTTGCCATTTCCTTCTCCAGCTCCCTTCCTTTATACAAATTCCTTAGAACATGACCAGGTTCCTCACATGATGACTTTAATTGATTCAAGCAAGTGTACAAATCCTAGTCACATTCCTGTTCTGATTGATTAATTCAATCAAGAAGTGTTCTTGTTTAACCAAAGTGATTACTTTTAAAATGGGTGAGATGATCAATTGAACTCCCTTTTATACTAAGATAAAGTCCACATACACATACACACACAAACACATACACACCATTCCAACTTCTACACGTATTCCCTTCCACCCTCTACCACTACTGCCAAGAGATTCCCTTCCCAATTTCCTTGACTCTGTCAATAGCACCATGACTTTTCCTGTGTTTCAGGTCACAAGTTTGTCATCATTTTTGTTGTTGTTCAGATGTTTCAGTCATATCCGACTCTTTATGACCCCATTTGAGGTTTTCTTGGCAAAGATACAGGAGTGGTTTGCCATTTCCTTCTCCAGCTCACTTTACAGTGGTGGAGATCAACAGGGCCAAGTGATTTGCCTAGGTTCTCACAGCTAATAAATGTCTGAGATCAAATTTGAACTCAGAAAGACAAGTCTTCCTGCCTTCCCTCCTGGCTTTCTATTCACTGTGTGGAGTCATAATAGCATCCTTTTATATAGGGTATCCCAAAGCCATCATCATCATCATCATGTGTTTGTGGTTGTTACCGGTATTTCAAGCTATTAAAAGCTTACAGCTAGCTGCACTAAGACTTTTAGGACACCTTGTATAACGTTTCAAGTGTACAAAGTGCTATATAGTGCATTATTTCATTTTTGCCTCACAATAACCGAGGGATATACTATTATATAGTATATCCACTTTTTACAGGTGAGTAAATTGAGGTACAGAGAGGATAAATAAATTGCCCATGGTAAAATAGCTAGTAAGTATCTAAGACAGGATTTGAGTCCAGGGCCCGCACTTCATCCGTTGTACCATCTTACAGCATCCATTTTTTTATCCCCTTTCTATCCAGTCTTGTTGATTCTTCCTTCAAAATGCCTCTTGAGTTTCTCTTACGTTTCCATTACAACCACTACAGTCTAGATCACAATCACAGCAGGCCTTTATTATACAACTGACTCCAAATTGGTGTCCCTATCACCAGTCTTTCTTCACTCCCCTCCCCCTACCCCATTTCACAGCCAAACTAATTTTCTCAAAACACTGTTTTCATCATGTCCCTCATTTGCTTAAGGACCTGAAACAGCTCTCAATTGCTGGTATCTCTGGCCTAAACTCTGCCTAGCCCTTCATAATCTGGCTCAGCCCTGCTTATCTAATCAATTCCCAAATGAGCCTTCTGTCCCGATCAGACTGGCCCCATACAAAAAATCATACAAATCACCACTGCTATACTTTCCTCCAGCTTGGATTATTCCTACCCCATCCCACCTATGCAAATTCCATTCATTCTCTGAGACCTAGTTCTATTCCTCTCTTCCATGACACCTTTGCCAACAATTATGATCCCCTATGGCATCTTTTTTCTCTGAACTCCATTGCACTTATCGTCAGCTCTGCACCACTGATCTCACAGGGGTATGTCAGTACTTATCCTATCTATTTGCTATGTATGCCTCTCTTTTTGCCTTCTTAACTGAATCACACATACCATGAAAAAAGTCCTTCGTATCCCACTGTACTAGCACAGTGCTGGGCACATCATAGGTACTCAGCAATCATTAATGGATTGTTATGGGTACCAAGGATGTTTAGAACAGATATTTACAAAGCAAAGATTCATCCAACCTGGGAGTATCCACATTCCAGAAAGAACAAGAATCTGGGTAACCAAACTCACACCTAGCCCTAGAAGTTAACTGACCAGGATTTTTGGTGTTTTCTATGGTTACCCACTTGGAGAGAAGAATTTTCTTCCCTTGCCTCTTGGTATGGCAGTAATTAGAAACAGCAATCATTGCCATGTTGCATACCCCAAAGCACCACGGCTGGATGCACTGAACACATGTAGCTATGAGACCACCTGCCAGGGAGAGAATAGAAGAGTCATTTGCTGAACATGGCAGGGGTGACGGTTAAGGGGATGAGCTACTGAATAGCAAGTAGCTGCCCCAACTTCCCCAAAGCCCTAAATAATTTCCACACTTTAAAAAAGAGAGAGAGAGGGGAAATATGCTTTAAATTTTTCATGTCTATTATTCCACTTGTGAGACCTTATGAAGGGCTGTGAATACTAAAAGCAAGAGCTAAGATGACACAATTATATTAAGATAGATACAATTTTGGACTGGGAAGAAGAGGGAAAAATCTATCACTTTTGCCAACTTGTGATAGTTACTAGTTATGAACCTTTCTGTGCCTCAGTCTCATCATCTGTAAAAAATGAGAGTCATAATTCTGTGATACTTATCTTACCTATTGTAAGGTTGATGTGAGATAACATAGGGAGCATTTTACAATCTTTATGTTTTGTAAATTTAATGTTGTGTTCCTTGAATATTACTAGGGGGCAGATAAATGTTGTATTCTATACCTATCCAAGATGAGACTGGATGACAATTTTTAGTAGTATCCCTCCACTATTCAGAGTGTAGTATGCAAAAAGGAAAGGAATGAGCATTCAGAGAGCACCTACTACATTCTGAACTGTGCTAAACAAAAGTGGAAAGAATGCTATATTTTTGAGACATGAAACCTGAAACTGAATCCCAGCTCTGTTGCTTATTCTCTGCATGACTTTGGGCTAGTCTTCATTCCTCTGGCTCTCTTGTGTTCATCCTTCTTTGCTGAAGAAGACCATGCCATCAGAGAAATAATGACATGACTTGCACCTGACTTTGTTGTGAGGGAGGGAGGGCTGTGCAGGTCACCAGCCTCACTTCTCCTCCAGAGCCATCTGGATCCAGTGACCAGATATTCATCAGGATGACTGGAGATGACCCTCTGGCTCTCAACTTCCCAGTTAGATGGGGCAATGGGTAGACCATTAAACCTGGAGTCAGGAAGACCTGGGTTTAAATATAACCAAAGACACTAATTAGCTGTGTGACCTTGGGTACACTTAACCTGTCAGCCTCAGAAAATAGTAGCCCCTATCTCCCAGGGTTGTTTTGAGGGTAAAATGAGATGGTATCTATAACGTGCTCTACAAATCTTAAAGCATGATATAAGTGCTACCTATCATCATCATCAACATCACTCTCATTATTACTAGGTTTTACTAGGAATTACAGTGATTTTCAATCTTTTTTGTGGAACAGATTCCTCTGGCATTCTGCTGAATCCTCTGGATCCTTTCTCAAAATCAAAGTTTTAAATGACAGGAAGAAAAGCTAAATTTCGGTAATAAAGATGCAATTTTTTTTCCATTCAAGTTAACACACTGTCTGAAATCTATCCACGCAAGGAGTGCATGGATCCCAAGTTAATAATCCCTAGTTTATATAGCCTCAGATCTAAATGTATGCTTCTGTTATCTCTTCCAACAAAGATTTCTATGATCTAAGGGTATGACTGCCTACCAAACAGAGGCAACTGTTCCCCCTCAGAAGCACTTGCAGGCCTCTGAAGAAGTAAATCCTCCTAATAAATTCTCTTTTTACAAAACTTGATAGTTAAAATCCTGTCTTCCTCTCCAAAAATTCACCCGAGCCCTGAGGGAAGATAGGACTCTGTCACCTACTCTTTTCAAATACACCTGTAGGAAAAACTTATTTCCTTGACAAATTTACTGCTCCCCTCCTAACACTGGTTTAGTCTGATACTTTCTGAATACCCATAACTGCCTGTAGCATACCAGTGTAAAGCCCCCAAGCTTTGCTGGGTTTTGTTTACTCCCATCATGTGTCCAGATTGCATAATCGGCCAGGAATACACTCTCCAAAGATTTATAGTACTCTCTACCTCTTCGTACAATACTGTTGTTCCACTAATTTCTAATGTTAGATTACTTGGTAGCAGTTTTGAAGATCTCTAATAAGCTTTCTCAAAGCCAAACTGTTTTTTTCCTTCCCTTTAGTCCTATGTAACTAACAGTTTTCTTTTTACTTAGTTTGTTATCTAATTTTCCTATCACTCAAATGTGCATATCATCCAGATCTGATTTACTTATTTATAGAAAATCAAATTGTTAATGATTATATATTCTACTATATTTTTCCTATGGTCCTAATTATATTTTATATGACATTTTGAGTTTAAAAAAAAAAAGCAATTTGGCCTTAGGCAACATTTATGTGGTTACATCCATACACAAATATACTTTTAGATTATTTTAAGTCATCTCAACTTACCTGAAAGCTACAAAGAGCAACCTAGACTCTCTCCGGTAGGTAAATTGAGCCAAGTGGATTTTGTCCTGAATCCTGAAGGAATAAATACCATTTTGTAATGTTCTTATCCTGGTGATGTACCAAATCTAGAATCTTTGCTCTGCTGCTTATTTTTTAACATTTAGCAAGAATACACACAAACTATCACAAAGATTCTTAACATGGACATTTTGGAAACATCAACAAAGATTTTAGAAAAAGTTTTCTCACCCTTCATTAATTGCAAAATTCATACTTAGGTTCAACATGGTTCTGTTTCCATTTGGAAGGGGTTTTTTGATGACTTACAGAAAGCAGAAAACAACTATACCTGACTTACTTGGTTCCTATCCTTTATATTGTATCCCAACACAGCAGGGTAGCCAACCCAAAACAAGTTGAATCTTTGCTGGTATCTTTGCCTTTTACAAGTAGTGAGGGTTTAACTAAAGTGGATATGTATATAAATGGAGTGTTTGAATGAGTCTCACAAATCTCTAATAATAGAGATCATAGGTGTAAGAAGAACAGTGACTTTGTCATTGACAGAAATGCAGGATAACTGTCACTTTCTCCCACTCTGCCTTACTCTTCCAAAAAATATATAAAGAAGCATACTCCTATGTGTATAGAGGGAATTTTCCTTGATACATCTTTTGCTATGCTGTATTTGCTTTGAACTAGTGTATCACATATTTGCTCTGATAAAAGGAAAATCAGTGGGTGTTCATGAGCTGTGGTTTTGATTATATACTAATCCAAGGCATGCCTTGAATCTAGGAATGCTTGTAGGGGATACTTGATTGAGGGGAACTCACATAGAATTCAGAGCTAGAAGTGATCTGAGAAATCATAGGATCATAGACTGAGAACTGGAGGGAAACTTAAATGACTTCAGAGTTCAACTTCCTCATTTACAGATGAAGAAATTGACACCTAGAGAAGGTGAATGATTTGCCCAAGGTCACACAGATTTTAAATGGCAGAGCCCCCAAACTCACATCCCAAATTCGATGCTTTTTCCACTATAATATAAAGGTTTTATCTAGACCAACCTGTTCATTTGAATTAGGTTTTCTAGGAAATCTATGAATTCCTAAATTATCCTGTGTATCCTACCTTTAAGTTCAGTCATTTTGACTTCTTGTAGAACTTACATGTTCTTGCAAAGCTGTTGTCTTTGGATTCTCTTCCACCAATTTTTCTTCTACTTCTGCATTTCTGAGTTCCAAATCTCTCATTTTCCTTTTCAAACCAACACTTTACAACTCAGAGCAGGTTTTCATCTATGTTCTAAATTATTTTGTTGCTTGTGATATTTCTTCTTTGGAAGTTGTTTCCATCTTAATATTTTCTCTCAAAAGTTTTATTTTTCTTTTGAACCATTCTAAAATTTCTTGCTGTTATTCTATTCTCTCTGAAGAATTCCCAGAATTTATTTCCTTCTTTCTCAAAGAATGTTATTTGTTCATTTTTCTTTAAAATGCAATGCCTATTCATTTTGTTGTGACCTTTTTTAAAAAGAGAAATTCTCCTTCATTTTTAAGTCTTTATGAGTGTAATTGGTGATTTACTCTCTGCTTAGGAGCTAAACTTGGACCCACCTGTATGTATGTATGTATGTATGTATGTATGTATGTTTATTTATTTATTTATTTATTTCAGACTTTGCATTTCCACTAAAATTTTTCAGGCTTCTTCCCTCGATGTATGGTCCTTCCCCCTTCCACTGTTTGGCACCCTTAGACATTTTCTTCTACACACACCTCCCAGACTGGATAGCCTTGATCTTCTTAAGCTGAGTCCCTATCCTACCCAAACTTCAAAGACAAAGGACTGAGATAGATTTCTAGTTCTTTTTCCTTGACTACAAAAACCCCACCTTTTCAAGGTAGCTCAACACTACTATGTCTCCACCCCACTCACATTTCCATCTGTCTCTAGCCCCTTTCCATCAAGTGACTTTTGTTGTTCAGTTGTTTCAGACTCTTTATGACCCCATTTGTGGTTTTCTTGGCAAAAATGTGGTTGTTGTTTTCAAAGGGGACCAATGAATGACAATCAACAAGTGATACCTTGACTTGTGTGTGAATTGGATTTAAGTGTGTCAGTCTCACTCTCTCTTCCTGAGTCATTGAGGTCCAGTGGTATGACAAAAGTCAAGAGGACTGGTGATAACCCAGGATGCAGTGGATAACCTTAGTGTCTTTGATGACTGACTCCAAAGAGTCTGCTTCAGCCACTTTCACGGATGTTGGAACAAATTGTTCTTGTCCACCCATTCTGCCAAGGAAAGTTTTCCCATGTTTTGGTTAAACATCCCCCTAATTCGTTGACAATTTTTAAGTCAGTTGGTTACCCTCAACCTGCTTTAGCCTATCTGCCAAGATGATTTACCAGGATGTGGCTGCTGTGGATGCTATAGATTCTTGGAACCACAGGTCAGAATTGGGTGGCAGGTGAACCCCAAAGGTGGATGAGCAGACCTGAAAAGGACTTGGTAGGCCTCAGATCAGACTGCTAGTCCTCCTGAACACCCCAAGAATTATATAGGATGATTGATGGAGGGTTTGAAGGAGTTAAATATAAGTCAATGACTTTTTTAAAGGGTGGAGGAGAATTAGGAATGTTTAAAAACAGTTGGGAAGGAAGGAAAGTCCTTTAAGGACTATGGGCAGAGAGAATAAGGACAGGCAGAATTATTGAGAATGTAATCTACCATAGAAGAGATGAGGGGTTGAAATCAAGTACATATATAGAGGGATTGGACAAGGAGAAGTTCCACCTCTTTGCTTAGAACTGAAGGAGAAAAAGGAAAGAGTGGAATATGATGTCAGTGAGTTTGAAGATAAAGAGAATGGGAGAAGAGGGAGCTTATCTTGAATGGGTTCAATTTTTTTTTTAAGTAATGGTCTTCACCTGAGAGAGGGGGAAGATGATGTGATCATCATTACCTCAAAATTATGCATGTACATGCATAAATATGTACATAAATAAACCCTCATCCTTTCTATGTAGTAGAAAAGTGGGAGTGGTTTGCTATTTCCTTTCCCAGTTCATTTTACAGATGAGGAAACTGAGGCAAACAGGGTTAAGTGACTTGCCCAGGGTCATACAACTAGGAAATATTTGAGGCCAGATTTGAACTCAGGAAGATGAGTCTATTCAATGTGCTACCTAGCTACCCTGGGATCAATGTTCCCTACTCCTTATGGGCTGGAGGGGAAGGGAGTAGTTCATACTCTATCATTTCCATGAAGGGATTATACAGAAACCACTACTACTGACTCCTGAAAAAATGAGCCTGTTGAGGTTCCCCTCTAGTTCTAAATCTATAATCCTGTGACCTGTAAGGTTACATCTGACCCCAGGGTGAGTCAGGGATAAGCAAGGTGAATGAGAGCTTTAAGTTTTTCCAAGTCTGAAATGTTATTTCAGAGAGTTTTTACTTTGGCATTTCTGAGTTTTATCTCATTTAATGTAGCTTTAATTTCTATAGATTTGGTTCATTTTCTTCTTTTGAAGTTGTTCAGTTGGAGGAAAGCACCTAATTCATCATTTTGTCAGTCATGCAACCTTCCAGCCACTTATTTTATAGTTAAGGAAAACTGGGGCCAAAGATGCTTGATGGCTTGCCCAAAGTCACAGTCTTGTGTGACACAAACTCTTCATGCTTGCTCACTCTGCATATCTAATAAGTTACCATATCTTGTTTCTGCTTCTGCAACATCTCTCCCATTTTCTCCTTTCTCTAACTCACACAGCTACCACCCTGGTGGAAGTTCTCATTATGTCTCATTGAGAATATGGTAATAGCCTCCAAATTGATCTCCATGCTTCTCTGTGGTATCTCTTCTCTAATTCTTCCTTCCCGCAGCTGCCAAACTGATTTTCCTCAATGGCAAATCTGACCATGTCCCTCCCTTCCCCAACAAATTCGAGTGTTCCTTATTACTTCCAGAATCAAATATAAAAATCTGTTTTTAAAGTCTCTCACAACCTGGTTGCAATCTAACTTTCTGACTCTATTGCATCACACTCCCCTCCATGTAGTTTGAGCTTGAGACAAGTCCACTTTCTTGTCCTACATTTGTAAGTTTCATGCCTAAAGTTTACTCACTCCTCACCCCTGTCTCTCAGAATCCCCCAGTTTCCTTCAAGCTCAGTCACTCACTCCTCCATTTGGCTTTTCTTGAGTACTACAGCTGCTAATACCTTCCTGACCTAATCATGGTGTATCTGTTTTGTGTGATTTCTACATCGCTACAAGTTGTCTACTCCAATAAGACTCTAAATTCCTTGAGGGCAGAAACTCTTCTCACAATCATCTTTGTAACCCCAGAGCCTAGCACAGTGGGTACTCAATAAATGTGAATTGTTTAATCGAAGTAGCAGGGTCAAGATTCAAACTTCTGACTCCAAATCCAATATTACTTTCTTCATAGCATGCTGCCATGGTAGGTGGTGGCGTGGATAGAGTGCTGGGCATGGAGTCAGAAAGACCTGGCCAATCAAATCTGACCTCAGACACTTACTAGCTGTGTGACCCTGTGCAAATCACTTAGCCTACTTTGCCTCAGCCCCTCATCTGTAAAATGAGCTGGTGAAGGACATAGCAAAGCACTCCAGTATCTTTGCCAAGAAAACCCGAAAATGGGCTTATGAAGAGTCAGACATGACTGAAAACAACAATAAACATGCTGATTATCTCTCCAGATCCCCTTGAATAAAGTTATTAACTTGAATCACACCCAGAAACAGGCAAGATATTGTGGGACTCAAATGAGATAATGGATATAAAATTCTTTGCAAATCTTAAAGTGCTAGATAAATGCTAGTTATTACTATTAGTTTACAGTCACCGGTCCTCCAGTTTGGTGGACTTTATCCCTTGAGCCTTCTACTGTATGTCTGAGCTCAAGCAACATTATAGAGCAATAGAGGGGTGTGCTGAAAAATGCTTAGAGGGAGGGAGAGGGTCAAGAAGTGTATGCACACATACATTAGCAACACTTTCTTTATGCTAAACAACAGACAGAATAACCAATCAATTTTCGATGTGTTTTTGATTGATTGCCAATTTCCAAGGTATAAATGCTCACACTGAAAGTTTAACAATCAGTTCTCCCAAGCTGGTTAAAGCTGCCTCCAGCAGACCTCTGGAAACAGGCATGTAATTTGGGTAGATATTACTGTCTAGGGATGAAATGCTCCTTTTAGCAGAGTAGGTCTGAGTCATTTTAAATTCATCTTTAATTTAGCTTTCTTCCTAATTTTTCACTGAGCCACCCCTTTATCTTTCCTTTTGGCTTTAAAATGTTCTATAGCTTCCTCCTACTTTCTGTTAATGAACTCTGCTCTCTTGTTACCCCTTGCCTTTTCCCTGGGAATATTAAAATCTCCTATTCCCTATTTCTATAGCTTAACCACAGATCTTTCAGGAGTTAATTCTTTATAAGACCAGATTATATACTGTTTTCTTCTATGTTCCTCATTTGAATGATCATCTTAATCATGCTTTCATCCTGCTGTGGCCTGAATCCACACTTCTCTCATAGTTTCAGCTTTTAGGGTATTATCTCAAGATGCCATATTCCTTTACTCCCTTATTATTCTCTGAACTTGGCTACCTGGTGCTCTCAAGCCCCTCCCCTCCCCCCTACCCCAGACTTGGGAGTCTGTGAAATAGTTTCTATTCCTACTGAATCCATACGGTTTATGGTCACTGGTACTGAGTTTCCCTGTTGTTCTCATATTTCCCAATCATTTTCTTCCTATTGGTAAGCAGCAGGTTCAAAGCTGTTGCATTTTCTCCTTTCTAGGTCACAAAATTTTCCTCTGTGTGATTTAAGAAACTCTCTGCTGCTGCAATGGTAACTCAGCAGATAACAGGGTAGTTAAACCCTTGTGTGTGTCAGGTGGATAGATCCATTGTTCATGGTGACCTGTCACCATAGCAGCTAACCATTACCGGTTGGTATGTTATATTTTTAGAGTACTTGAAAAAAAATACTTTATTATTTGTCCATTGTTTACCAAACCCTGGTGAGGTGGCCTCAAGTGGGAGCATCCCAATTGTAACGGATGAGGAAGCTGGAGATCCAAGTTCAAAGGACTTGCTCAGGGTCCCACAGTGATCCATTAGCTGCTGCAGAATTTAAACATATAGAACATAGACTATCCAAAAAACCTGAGTGATTGAAATCATAGTAAATAGAAAGGTTTGAAATTTCACTCTCTATATCTTCCCAGATTCTGGTGGTTATTGTCTATCTCTAGCTAAAATTGCAGAGATAAAATCCTGTCTGCATCTAATTGTTTGGTGAAAGGTATTTAACATCCTTGAGAAAATATAAAAAGAAAACACATTCTCATAAATAATGAAGACCTAAGTTCTCATTTCAATGATGGAAAATCTGATGCACAGAGAGGAGATAGGATTTGACTAAATGTTCCTGGAAGTCCATGAAAGTATCAGGAATGGTGCCTGGAATTCCTAGAACCCCCACTTTGTACTTGACTCAAGCAAAGTGATCATATGTGTGTGTGTGTGTTCATCCTTTGTTGCCAAAAAAGACCATGCCATCAGAGAAATAATGACATGACTTGCATTTGACTTTGTTTTGATTGAGGGAGGGTTGTACAGGTCACCAGCTTCACTTCTCTTTCAGAGCCATCTGAATCCAGCGACTTGATCATTCATCGGGATGACTGGAGATGACCCCAGGATGAGGCAATTGGGGTTAGGTGATTTGCCCAAGGTCACACAGCTAGTGAGTGTCAAGTGTCTGAGGTGAGATCTGAACTCAGGTCCTCCTGACTCCCACACTGGTGCTGTATCCACTGTACCACCTAGCTGCCCCAGATCATATGTGTACCAATCTTTAAAGAACAAGGGGAAAAGTTAATAGGATCATAGAATTTGAAATAGAAAGGACCTCAAAAGTCAGATAGACCTTATTTTACAGGTGAGAAAAATGATCCCAGAGAAGCTGACTTGCCTACAGTTATATACGGAATAGTACTTACTATCTGTGTGACCCTGAGCAAGTCGCCTAAAAAAAAATTCTGTTTGCCTCAGTTTCCTCAACTGTAAAATGGAGAGAATAGTAGCACCTACCTCCCATGGTTGTTGTTTATCAAATAAGCATAAAGGGCCCCATGCTTAAGACATAGTAGGTACTATGTAAATGTCAGCTGTTAATGTTACTATCATAGCTGAAATTCAAACTCAAGTCCTTTAATTTTTAACTCTCTTTTAAATGAAAGGAGTTAGTTCATCCTTCTTCATAAGTCCCTAACTGTACTAGCAAGAGACAACCTCCCGTTCTTGAGGTCTTCATAGGTTTGTAACTTACTGATTTTTTTTTTTACTAGACTTTTAATTTCATTGGTATTGAAACTACCAGTTAGGAAACTCCCTCCACTAATATAGATTGATGCTTGGTCTGAAATTTATAATATTAAAGTGTTTCCTAGGGCATTGAGAGACAAAGTACCCAGGATTACACAGCCAGTATGTGTCAGAGGCAGGACTTAAACATAGTTTTTCTTACACCCCCACAATCCTCCATCCACCCATCTCCCCCACAGACCAGGGGTCTGTCTAACAACCACAGTTGTCACTCATCTTCATAATAAGAGATCACATTTATGCAGCATTCTACAACTTTAAGAAATACTTTTCCCATAAAAACTTTATGAAGTAGTTATTACAGTGTCTTATTCTCATTTTACAGATGAGAAAATTGAATTTCAAAGAGGTTATAACTTGCCCAGTATCAGAAGGATTGTTGAGTAGCCAAGAAGATTTGAAGTGATAGCAGATCCAATCCTATCTCTGCCACATTATTAAATGGGCTCTCTTCCGTGGTGCAAAGTAAAGTGGAACTCCCAGGACCAGAGCAGGGTCACACCCTGATCTAGGTCTAAGCTGTCATGCCACCAATTGTAGCTGAACATTGCTTTATGTCCTTTTAATACTACCCTGTCACTGTCAGTTCACAAATCAATACTATTCAGTGCACTTTAAAATTTGTCTACAAGCAGAGTCTGCTCAGGATATCCCCCCAAATCAAATTAACAAGCACTTAATTGTCTACTAGCTATACCCAAACACCTGACACAGAGCAATCAGAAACCTAATACAATATATATGATATAATGTAATACAATATTACATAAGTTATATGGTATAATACAGCTACTCAAGATGGCTCAAACAAGGACATCTGGTCACCTTGGACTTACCCACAATGCTTCTGACCAGAAAAGGAGCATGAAGGGAATACATCCGCAAAGAGACCTTTCCCCATCCTTTTTACCTCCTTGCTCTTCCTCACATACAACACTGTCCTGGCTATCCCCCATGTCTGGAATTCTCTACTCCTTATCTCCTCCAGCTCCCCTGACTTCCTCAAGTCTCAACTAAACATCCATATTCTACAAGAAGTCTTTACTGAACCCCCTTAATACAAGTTCCTTTCCTTTGTTATCTCCAATTTATCTTCCATATGTCTTATTTGTACAATTTACATGTTGTTTCCTCAATTTTAGACTGTGAGCTCCTTGAGAGTAGGGACTGTTTTTTTTCTTTCTTTGTATACCTGTTTGTTGTTGTTTGCACTTAGTTTTCAAAGAGGCCTCAGGAGGGTGATGCCTTGATTTACAAGTGAATTAGTTTTCAGTGAGGCAGTGCTGTACAGTGTCTTTCCTCCAGAACCATCAGAGTCCAGGGGCAAAACATAAGTCAAGATCACCGACAATGGCCCAGCTTTGCATCTCTATGACTAAACATGGTGTTTTGTATATAGGAGGTGCTCAATAAGTGCTTGTTGATTTGGCTTCACCTATGGAGATATCAAAACTCTACCTATAAGGGTAGCTTCATTTGTCTTCTAGTCTTAGACACCTTTCATAATTCAGGTTTATGCATGTAGGTGTATTGATACCATTATCATAGGTCATAGACTCTCAGTCCACTTGCAAAATAATTCCTTTCTCCTCATCTTCATTTGCATTTCACAGTGAATTAAATACCACAGCAGAGGACTGACAGAGATACATGCCTGTTTCATGTGGGAGTGGGCTATCTCAGCTGTAAATTTCACCCTTAGCATTCACCTTCCTTCTTCCCCTCTTCTAACCTGCCCCATTAAACAAAAAACTATACTTTCCATCCTGGCAGATCAAAGGATTCTTATTTAAAGCTGTTCTGGGTGTTGCTATGGTAATGAAAGATTCTGGCCATCAGAGTGCTATAGCCCCTAGTGCTGTAGGTGTCACTGAATCACAGGCTAGTTCTGGATGGATGAGCAGCACAGCATCAACGAGCAAGCCTTTCTCTCATGAAAATCACAGAGTTGTTCAAGCTCCTCTCCAAACTCCTGTGAAGCATCCTTGACAAAAAGTCTGCAGATGGATCAGGCACCATCTGGCCCCTATCAGAGCCCTTGGCACAGACCAAGATTCTGGTGGGGTATTTTTTCCATTATGCTCTAATGGGCCCTTACAAGGAGTCATTGAATGAACAAGCAATTTGCCAGCTGAGTCTAGAGTGGCCCAATTTCTCTTCTGCTGGTTCTTAGAAGGAGTCGCTCTTCTGACACATCCCACCAAGTCATACATTCCTGAATTCAGTTCACACCAGTGACTGTCAGATTTGGGGGGGGGGGGTGACAATGGGACTTTTAATTAGATTTATCCCAATGTAGAAATCTTCCTGGACATCCTCAAAGACAACTCCAACTTTCTGATATTCTGATTCTGCTCCCATTTTGAAAAGGGGCCTCCCCCAACCCTCCTGATGAGGAAAAAAGCAAAAATTTATTAAACACTTATTAAAAACCTATTAAACACCTATTAAAAGTTTAGTCAAGTGCTTCATTTGATTCTCACAACAATCCTGAAAAGAAAATATTGTTAATATCTTCCCCATTTTATAGATGATGAATTGAGACAGACAGAAGTTAATTGATTTGCCCAGGGTCACCCAGGTAGGAAATATGTTAAGATGGGATTTGAACTCATCTTCCTGGCTCCAGGCTCAGTGCACTATTCACCGTGCTTCCTAATTGATTCTGAAAGGGAAAAGGGAAGGGATACAGGAAGAAAGGTAAACAATGTGAAATCAAAAGATAGCAATAGAAAAAAATTTTAAGAAAATTTTAACATATGGCCAGTTGAATAAAAGGAATAAGTCATGGATGGGTAAAGCAATAAAGAACCTTATTTTGTTTAACCTCTTGACCTCTCCTTCATGATCTGGAGTTCTTCCTCTTCTCCTTTCAGATTTCTATCCCCTCCTGGAAGGCGAATCAGCAACTGGCAGCACTACACTTCCCCCTGGCAATCATGTGGGAGGCCTGACTGGGCCTAGGATATGTATCAGTTGGAAATCTAATTCCGTCCTATTTGCAGAAATGCGTGTGCGTGTGTGTGTGTGTGTGTGTGTGTGTGTGTGTGTGTGTGCGCGCATGCGCACACGTGTCTGTATCCTTAGGGTTATTCTCATGTTTTCAACGTAGAGAAATTGTTTTCAATAAAGCTGCATGTTTTTTCTACACTACAAACTTCTCTGAGATTCCCTTGGATTGCAAGTCTGCAATAAATATCTCTCTCTTTCTTTGAAAACGAAAAAATAAAGTGATCAAAGAGTCAAGAAAGAATAGCTCCTAAAGACTATAAAGGAATGACTGAAGTTCTCCTCCAAGAAAATCTTTACTTATCGTCCTAGTCAGGTATGTTGTGGAAGGGATGCCCTTTCAAGGACAGTTTGTCAGGAGTCCTTGATCCCTTTGACAGCCTGGTGAAGCCTACTAGGTCATCTCTTTTTGTTATTTTTGAGGTTTTTGGCAATCACTGGTGTGAATTGGATTCAGGAATATATGGCTTGGCAGGGTGCGTCAAGAAATGGCTCTCTAAGAACCAGCAGAAAGAAATTGGGCCACTCTAGACTCAGTTGGCGAATTGCTCATTCATTCAAAGATTCCTTGTAAGGGCCCATTAGAGCATAACGGAAAAAAAGTGAACTCTTTCATGTTAAGTCCACAAGCAGTTCTTAAGCACCAGCTATATGCCAGCCTGGGGATTCAAAAAGAGACAAAAGACAGTCTCTGACTTCAAGGATCTCACTGTCCAATGGGGAAGACAACATGCAAACTATGTTCAAACAGGAGGGAGAGAGAGAGAGAGAGAGAGAGAGAGTGAGACAGAGAAAGAGAGAGACAGAGAGAAAGAGAGAGACAGAGGAGAGAGAGAAGAAGAGACAGAAAGACAGAGACAGAGAGAGACAGAGAGAAACAGAGAAGGAGAGAGAGAGAGAGGGAGGGAGGGAGAGAGACAGAGACAGAGAGAGACAGAGACAGAGAGAGACAGAGACAGAGAGAGAGAGAAAGAGAGAGAGAGAGAGATGATAAACTGGAGAGGAAAGGTACTAGAAGGGGAATCAGGAAAGGCTTCTTACAGAACTGATTCAATGAAAACCCAACAAGTGAGGAGATGAAGAGGAAGAGGAAGATAATCCAGGCATCAGGAATAGCCAGAGAAAACATGGAATTAAGAAATAGAATGTTGTGTGAGGAAAAGCAAGAAGGCCGGTGTCATTGGATCATAGAATAATATTTAAATGCATAAAATAAGTAGGATTATAAAGCAAAACAATTCTATTAAAAAAGTTATCAACATTTTCAAATGTTAGTGGACCCCACATTAAGAACCCCTGGACTAGATGTTCTCTGAGGTGTCTTCAAACCCAAAGATTGTATAATTCTGTGACACGGAAAATAATACAGAACTAAAAGAACCTTGAGTCCAGAGTTGTCACCTCTTCTGTTTCCATCTCCTGGATCTCCACCTCAGGTAGAATTTCACCAAAAATACAATTTCCTAAGCCAAGAAAGCTCAGGTTCCTGGGAAACTGAAACCCAGGATATTACAGGCATCCCCTCTGACAATAACAAAAGACTAGCTGTATCAGTGTTTTCTTGGATAGTCCAGAAATGAGGCCAGAGGTCAGGACAGAGTGTCAAGCCATACTGGCATGGCTGGAATAAAGGGAGCTCAGTTCATGAGGAAGCTGATATTTCAAGGAATCATGCAGGTGTTGAGCACACACCATCACCATAAAAGGCTCAAGTTTGGAAGAGGCAGGTTGTCTAAGATCCTCAATGTTATTTCCCCGGCTTCTTGAAATCTGTACTTCTGTTTTCTGAAAGCTGATCTCTGCTAACACCCAAGCTACTTAGACTTGGGCATTTAGAGAATCCTTGACCCTGACCTGGCATGGCCCTGGGTCTGCATTGCTTGTAGGCATCCTGATTTTAGACCTTTCTCCTCCCAGGGAATTTTTTCTTCAGACCCTGATTCTGATTATTGGTTACAATAGCAAGCAATTATTGCCAATTTAACCTGTACATATTTTGTATGTTTTCTTCCCCACTAGTCTGTAAGCTCCTTGAAAGTATGATCTGAGTTTTTTTTGGGGGGTGAGGAGGAGTTGCCTTCCCTTTCATCCCCTAGCATAATTCATTTAAGACATTTAATCAATGCTTATTGACTTGATTTGGCAGATGTTGCAGTTCCTGTGACCATTGCCAAGGCAGAGGCCAGTGGGGGCACGATGAGAGACAGCAAGAAAGACAACAGAGTCAACACAAAGCCAAGGTGCTAATTCTTCCCCTCACTCTAGTAAACTGGCTGGTTTGCAGGTTGATCATTCAATCCAATTGGTCTCAACATTCATCAAGAAGTTACTTTTCTCATTTTGTCTGAATTGAATGAATTTGTTCTTTAAATATTAAAAGTTGTTTGGTCATATGTTACTAGGTGATCTCTTTTTGTGACTTTTGAGGTTTCAAGCAAGTCCTGGAGAAATTTATTCTCTCCTCTTTCTTTTCTCTCTCTTCTTTCTCTGACTATTTTCTCTCTGCCTCTCTCCTCTCTTCTCTCTTCTATTTCTCTCTTTTGTCCTCTTTTTCTTTCTTCTCCGTTCTCTCTAATCTTCATTCTTTCTCTCATTCTTTCTTATTTTCTTTCTCTAGAATTCACACACATATGTATACACACACACACATATACACACACCTACACATTTCTTGTTATTCCATGAATGTAGGCAACTCTTAGGAAGGAAGCTCCCTCCAATGATGCAAATTTCAATTGTTCTGCAACTTAACTTGGGCACCAGGACCTCCGCTCAATGGTTTGCTCAGGGTTACATTACCAGTCTGAGACAGAGACAGGATTTGAATCATAGAACGGTAGAGATGTAAGGAAAGTCAGATCAATACTTTCTGTCTTTAGACTTTTATCTTATTTCTGGTTACTGCTACCCCATGAATTTTAGTGTGTGATATTTGGAAAACCCAAAATTCAGACTCTGGCTTTCAGTAGGATTTGTGCTATAAGAAGCCATGCAATCACAGTACCCCAAGAACAGAGACCCAAAATAGGACAAGCCACCTCACCCCCTTATGAAGTAACTACCAAGATCTAAATCAGAATAGAAAGGGTGCCAAGGGTGGGGTTAATTTGAAGATCTACTGAGTTAATCAGTAATTCTGGTTGCGTGACTAATAAAGGGACTCTATTAACTCAAAGCAAAAGTTATATTAGAAACTTAAACTCACATTTTTGTTTATCTCAGATAAAATCCCAGTCCTCCTCACATACCTATCTCCCTACCACCATCACAATGTTCTACATAGTATAGAGAATTGTTTTCTTTCTGGCTGATCAGCTATCATTTCTCTGACAAACTAAATGGCTGTGTCTCCTTCAAAATTCTAAAATCCAATTTATTAAAGATCCAGTTGGACTTTATCCCCCTTTTTTTTAACTAAACATCTATAAATTCTCACCTACTTAAAGTAATACTCCTCATAGAAAAATAGGAATACTAACTCATGGTTGGTGGAGCATTGAATTGATTCAATCATCCGTGAAAGAAACTGGGAATTATGCAAAGAAATTGACTAAAATATCCATACCTTTTGACCCAGAGATTCTATTGGTAGGTGTATGCCCCAAAGCACATACCTTGGGCATTTTGTCAATGACAAGTAAAAGTCCTAATTAAAATAAAAATATTTATAGTAACAGGTCTGTGAGAGCAAAGAATTGGGAACAAAGTAGATGTCCATCAGTTGAAGAAGGCTAAACAAATTGTGGTACATGAATACAATGGAATATTACTGTACTGTAAGAAAAAATGAAGATGATGCATACACAAGCATAGGAAGACATTTGAAGTGATTTGCAGTGATATAAGCAGAACAAGGGAAAAAATGTACACAATGACTACAATTTAAATTTAAAAAAAAACACAACTGAAACTGAAGCCAGTGCCACCATAAAAGAAATATGAGAAGAAATCTCCCCAATTTTCTTTGCAGATGTGGGAAACCATGGGTATGAAACATGGTGTATGATGTCAGATCTTTTCAGTATGTTGGTTAGCTTTGCTGAATTGTTTTTATTTTACATCTTTTTTATTCTTTGTTATATGAAAAGTCTGAGAGGGAGAAGGGAGTGTTGTGTTCAGTCATTTTCAGTCATGTCTGACTCTTCATGACCTCATTATGGGCCTTCTTGGTAAAAATACTGGATAGGTTTGCCATTTCCTTCTCTAGCTCATTTTCCAAATAAGGAAATTAAGGCAAAGAGGGTTAAGTGACTTGCCCAGGGTCACACAACTATTAACAGTCTGAGGCTAGATTTGAATTCAAGAAGAAGAGTCTTCCTGACCTAAGGCCCTACACTATATCCCAGCAGCCTGGAAAGGAATGTAGGTGATTTAGAAAGAAAAGATACCAATAAAAGTTTATTTTAATATGACAAAGTAGTAGTTCAATTTCTCTGCATACTGTGAAAGATGTGTTGGGTTCTCATAGATTATACCAATAGAGTAAAAACCTCAGCTGATTCTACCAAGCTAGATGAGTCATGGACCAGATGTTTGCACTCTGAGGAATTACCAAGATAAATTTATAGAGGCTACTCCCAAGAATGATTACCATCGGGTGATGAATTTTTAGCTAAGGGTGGTGGGAATTTGGCAGACAGTGGCAAATGGGGAGAAAAGTGGTCCTTGGGGAAAAGGGTTCCACAGTGATTGGATCCTAGGGTTAGCAGTCCTAGCCTAAGGTGGGAGAATGAATGGGGAAAGGAAGAAAAATGCTCCCCACTCCATATCAGTGCCTTGCGCACAGTCCCATTTAAGGCTCTGGATAGCAGAGGGATGTAATGAAAAAAGTGTGTATTGATAGTCAAGATGCCTGGCTTCAGATACAGGTTCTGATGTTCCCTAGCAATGTGATCACTGGCATGATCAGACAGCTTGACTTTACCTCTCTGAACCTGTTTCCTCCTCTGTAGAACTGGGATCACAATGAAATCACAGGTCTGGACCTACCCCATTTCCACCACCTATCTTACCATAGGAATAACAATGATGCCACCTGACTCACAGAGAAAAATGCTTAAATATACAAATGTTGCCAACGGCTGCTTTTATACCTCTCAGTTCAGACCATCAATCCCTCTGTGTCTTCTTTTATCTTTGCCAGTTCCAACTCATCTCCCCCATTCACTTCTACCCTCTGTCCAGAGAAGCAGCATCACAGAGAGCAGGCCTTGGAACCGAGAAGATCAGAGTTTAGGTCTCATCTCTGGCTGCATGACTTGGCAAATCTTTTAATTTGTTAGTCCAATAGGAAATTCTTTGAGTTACAGAGAAGTAACCAACCTGCATTGATAGAGAGAATTTCGTCATCTGAAAGTTCCTTATAACAATAAAATCACAGGTCTAGTACCTATCCATCCTAAGCCAACCACTATTTTTTAGGACTTTGGAGTATTACCTTCTATTCTAAAGAAAGCTCCATCCAACCAGTAACTGCTCCTGTTAAAAAAATAATTAATTCAAAATTGACATTTCCCTCAAGGAACTACAGTTCTGGTGCTTCATCATTCTTTTATCTGGGATATTGGGGAAGCTAGGTGGTGTAGTGAATACAGCACCAGTACAGGAGTCAGGAGAACCTGAGTTCAAATCTCACCTCAGACATTTGAGACTCACGAGCTGTGTGACCTTGGGCAAGTCAACCCCAATTGCCTCATCCTGGGTCATCTCCAGTCATACTGATGAATATCTGGTCACTGGATTTGGATGGCTCTGGAGGAGAAGTGAGAATGGTGACCTGCACAGCCCTCCTTCACTCAAAACAAAATCAAGTGCAAGTCATGTCATTACTTCTCTAATGGCATGGTCTTCTTCGACAATGAAGGACAAACACATAAACATTTATTAAGTGCCTAGTATGTTCCAGACACTGTACTAAGTGCTGGGGATGCAAAAAAGAGGCAAAAGACAGTCCCTGACTTCAAAGGGATCACCATCTAATGGGGAGGGAATTGAAATAATATGCAAACAAATATATATAAATAAACTATATACAGGAAAAATAGGGAATAAACAAAAGATGAAAGGCATTGGAATTAAGAGGGGTTGAGGAGAGAATCCTGTAGAAGGTTGAGATTTTAGTTAGGACTTAAAGGAAGTCAGGGAGGTCAGTAGTCAGAGCAGAGCAGGAAGAGTGTTTCAGACATGGGGACAACCAAAGAAAATACCCAGATCCAGGAGATGGAATGTCTTATTCATGGAATAGACAGGAGGCCAATGTCACTGGATCAAAGAGTACATATGGGGAGTAAGGTATAAAAAAGACTGGAAAGGTAGGAGGGAGCTAGGTTATACAGGGTTTAGAATGCCATACAGAGCATGTTGTATTTGATCTTGGAGGTAATAGGGAACCACTAGATTGTTTTGAATACTAGGCAACATGATCAGACCAGGAAAATCATTTTAGTGACTGAATTGAAAAATAGCCGGGAGTGAGGAGAGACTTGAGGCAGGCCTACCTCTACTACAATAGGCCAGGTGTGAGGTGATGAGGGCTTTTGTGTAGAATGGTGGCAGTGCCAGAGGAGAGAAGGGGGCAGATTGCAAATGTGAAATTGACAAGCCTTGGCAATAGCTTGGATATGTGAGGGGTGAGGGGCAGAGTTGTTGAGGATTACACTTAGGTTGCAACTCTGAGGGACTGGGAGAATGGCTATTGGGGAAGGTAGGACTGGAGTGAGGAAGGTTAAATTAGTAAGTGTCTGAGGTAAGATTCAAATTGAGGTCTTCCTGACTCCAAGTCCAGTGCTCTACCTACCACACCACCATTTTTTCATTTGCCACATTCTGGTTGGCCCTCTTTTTCCAGCCTTAGCTCATATAATTCCCTTTCAAATACCTTCTGTTCCAGCCAAACAGGACTGTTCTCTATCCCCCATTCTTAGTCTTTCCTTTCTTATCTCCATGCTTTTACTCACATTGGAATGTATTTCTACTTGTCCCTTTCCTGGAAATAATTGACATGTAGCATTTCTCAAACATTAAATTACCACATATATGATTAGTTGCTGTTATATATCCCCATCTCCATGTGTTGAAGTCTGTCCCTTTCAAGGCCAAATTTAGATACTACAGCCTCCAAGAAGTTTTCCTTGACCTCCTTTCCCTCTCCCATCTCCTAAATGTGGGCTTTTCCTTCTCATATTTCTCACAGGACTTTCCCTGGACCTCTTCTTTGCAACTATCATACTCTCTTGTATAAAAATCATATTAATCTATATACACATCTTTCCTCTGCTATTAGGTTGTAAATTGATTAAGAAAAAGGTCTGTGTCATATCTATTTTTTGCAAATGAAATGTAGTATATACTTAATAAATGTTTATTAAATGGTTTTTAAAATTGAATCTTGGCCTGTTTCCTCCTTAACTTTTTTTCTTGACCTCTTGATACTACTAGTGATAGCACCATTTGTCTAAATCAAGGGTTATAGAAATCCATTGCTGTATCTATGACCTACCAACCTTACCAAAATGGAGCCTGTAGAGAGATAGCCAGTAATTCAGAACTGGCAGAACTAGGGATCTCCACTTGTCCCCAGAAGTTGTCTGTACAATTGCTCAGGGGATAATATAGGCATTCAGCACTCTTGATGTAGCCTGGATTTGCCCTGGTACCACTGGAACTCTCATTTTTGTCCAACACCAAAAAAACATCTGGTTATAACCTTGGCCTTAACTTCTAGCAGGTGAGCCCAAGGATGGCTTTAAGAATTCCTCTGAGGATAAAGTTTATCATATGATAAAGACAGAAGTAATTTACTCCATCTCACTGGCTTTCCCTTTCCTCATTTTGTAAATGAAGATTTGAACTAGCTCATCTAGTCAACTGGAATGAGGAAGCATGGAATACTGGTCTTGGTCTGTATTTAAACTTGTGTTTAAATCTCCTCCCTGTCATTTCCAAAGCAAGTGAACATGGGCAAAACACTTAACCTCATGGACTTAAGTTGCCTTGTCTGTAAAATAAGGGGGTTGGAATATATGGATCTGAGGAGGGCCCTATCAGCTCTAAATCGATGATCTCCAAAATTCCTTCAGATGCTAACATTCTTGGATTTGCAATGACTTTAGATCCTCCAAAACCTTCCCTTGCACTGAGTTTCCCCAATGTAACCAGCTGCAATTATGGATTTAGAATTGGAAGGGGCCTTGGTTGTTGTTGTTCCATGTTGTTTGACTCTTCCTGCCCCTGTTGTTCTTTTCTTGGCAAAGATACTGGAGTGGTTTGCCATTTTCTTTTCCAGCTCATTTGATAGATGAGGAAACTGAGGCAAACAGGGTTAAGTGACTTGCCCAGGGTCATACAGCTAGTAGGTGTCTGAGGCCAGATTTGAAATTAGGAAGATGAGAATTCCTGATTCCAGGTCTGGTGCTTTATCTACTTCACCAAGGGACTTGGAAGTCATCAAATTCAACCACTTCATTTTACAGTTGGGGAAATCAAGAAGTTAAGTGGCTTTTCTAAGATTAGAAGTAGTTAGTGAGGCAAGATTTGAGCTCTTGCCCTCTGATTCTAAATCCGGTACTCTTTCCTTCCCTCCTCTGGCAAGAGACTCAGTCAGTCAATAAACATCTATTAAGTACCTACTATGTGCCAAACACTATGGAACCCTCCAGTATCTTTGCCAAGAAAACCCCAAATGAGGTCATAAAGAGTAAGATACAACTGAAAATGCCTGAACAACATAGAAGAGTTAAACAGTCAAGCAGCAACCTTGTTTGAGCTCTCACTTCACAGTATGGTGTGGTACAATGGGAAAATACGCGAATTTCTGAGTCAGAGGACCTAGGATCAAAATTTGCCTCTGGCCCTTATCTATGTGACCTTAAGCAAATCATTTAACAACCCTGGTCTTCAGTCTCCTCATTAATAATGTGAGAGAATTGAACTAGATGGCTTCCAAGACCCCTTGCATCTCTACAACCATGATCCTATGATCTAGGGAAAGGTACAAAGGGTAGGTGGCACAGTGGGTAAAGCATCAGACCTGGAGTTGGGAAGATCTGAGTTCAAATATGACCTCAGACACTTTTTTTTAACCCTGGGTAAGTCATTTAACCCTGTTTGCCTTGGTTTCCTCATCTGTAAAATGGGCTGGAGAAGGAAATGGCAAACCACTCCAATATCTTTGCCAAGAAAACCCCAAATGGGGTCACAAAGAGTCACGTATGACTGAAATGACTGAATAATGGGTTTGTTTCCTTCCCTAAAGGATTTTTGACCTCAAAGGACAAGAGGCATTGGAAGAAGCAACCCATCTCTACCATCATTCAAAGGTGTTGGGGTCCATAGGATTTGAAATCTGGAAGAGACCTTAGAAGTCACCTAATCAACCCCTCCATTTTAGTGGTAAGAAACCACGGCAGGGGATATGGCCTGGAAAATTACAGACTTAAAAATAGAAAAAGTAATTTATTATTTCATTGAGTTTTATAGCTGCACACATGGGACTATGTATGTCCCCTCTTGATTCCCCTCTGGCCATTCTCGGATAATTAGATTATTGTCTTTATCCTGTATTCTCACTACCTTCTTCCTTGGTATAAAACTCCCTTGCCTGCCCCAATCTACTTGCTACACTTTTAAATACTCTAATGATATTTGCTGTTACATTAGAAGTTTGTATTTGTAAGGCCTTTAACATAATTAGTTGTCCAAAATAGATATCACAAAGTAGAAAGAACATAGGATTTGGAGTCAGAGCACATGAATTCAAACCCTACCTTGGCTGCTTAACCAGTTGTGTAACCATTTACAAATCACTGAAAACCTCTCTGGATTTGTTTCATCTGCATATTGAGAAGGTTGGACTACATATCTCTAAACTCCCTTTCAGCCCAAAATCCTAAGTATTTGTTAGTTTGATTTAACCATTCTGCATTCTCTGAGGGAGTTAATCCACTCAGTTGTGGAATTCTGCCCTGGGGCAGTTCTGGTTGGTGAGTGGCCCAAAGCTCACCAAACTCACTGTAGCTACCCATGTTTCTTAGTTCATCCTGCCATCCAAACAGTACTTAACAAGTCAGTCCTACCAGCCTACCTCACTTCCTTTTCAGCCTCCCAATCACTATCCTCTTTGTCTCTATGTGGAATGATCATCTATTGGGGCTGATCATTAGAGAGCAATCCTCTCTATCTTCTAGGAAACTGAGGCCTGCCAGGGGTAGCTTACTATCTGCCCTGACACTGAATGCTAAATTCAGCTCTTGCTCTGGTAACAGTAATGACATCAGTGAGAACAGTTAGCATCCCTATAATTCCTTAGACATAAACTCCCTAACCACTGTTCCCTAATTTAGGTTATCTCCTTTACAAAAATGTAAACTTCTTGAAGGAAGGAATAATTTTGCTCTCACATCTATATCCCCAGAAACTAGCCCAATATCTGGAAATGGGAAGAGGAAATCTCTGATTTCATTGTGTAGGGAAGTATATACACCTTCTCTCAAATTTATACTCGTAGTCGCCTAGAGCACTAAATTGTTAAGTGACTTGCCCAAGATAACACAAGCAATATGTGTCAAAGGTGAGCCTCGTACCCAGGTCTTCCTAACTCTGAGGCCAACTCTCTATTATTCTATTACGGCATGCTGCCTCTCTGCCTTGAGAATAATAGATGTTTACTAAATGCTTTTTCATTCATTTAAAATATAAACTCATCCCACCTAACATCTTTAACTGGTTTTGTGAAAACATCACTTTAGATGAAACAAGGTTGTCAGAGCTATAGCTTCTGGGTATGGACTGATATGAGATGTTTTTAACAGTAAGTCAATAAGCATTTATTAAGAGCCTATTAGGTAACAGGCACTGTGATAAGTACTAGGGATACTAAGAATGTCAACAGACAATCCCTACTCTCAGGGAGCTCACCCTCTGAAGGTTGAGACAACATGCAAACAACTACATACAAACAAGATGCAGACAGATAAATTGGAGACAATCAACCAAGGAAAAAAAAACTAGCATTAAGGAGGATTGGAAAAAAGCTCCTTGTAGAAAATGGGATTTTGGCTGAGGCTTAAAGAAAGCCAGGAAAGTCAGGAGGCTGAGATGAAGAGGGAGAGAATTCTAAACATCAGCAACAGCCACTGAAAATGCAGTCAGGAGATAAAGTGATGAGGTGCATTAAGGAAGCTAGTTTCACTACATTGCAAAGTACATGGTAATGAAATGTAAGAAAACTAGAAAGGCAGGAGGGGGCCACTTTATACAGGGCTTTAAAAACCAAACAGATTTTTTTTTTTTAACATTTAATCCTGAAAGCAACTATAAGTGATTGAGTTGGGGAGTTTCATGATCAGACCTGTCCTTTTTGAGATCAATTTGACAGCTGGTGGACGGGAGTGGGAAAAGACCAAGGGCAAGGAGACCAAACAGCAGGATATTGCAATAGTGCAGGAGTGAGGTAATGAGGGTCTGCACCTGGCGGGTGACAGCATCAGAGGAGAGACCCGGGGCATCTGGAGAGAGGCCAGGAGGGCAGAAACAACAGGACTTGGCAACAGATTGACTCTGGGGTCGATTTCTTATTCTCCCTGCAGTCAATTCACAGCTGCCATCCACCTCCCTCTGAGGCCCCAGCCGCACCTCCCACATTCTGGAAAGTTTACTTGCTGGGAAGGGATGAAAATGGGTGTTCTATGGCCAAGAACTAGCTGTAGGTGAGATGAAGTCTTGGCGTTATCTATGGCAATTAGTGTCTTCAGGTGGCTGGCTTCTATTAGCTCCAAGTCAAGTGATAGGATTTTCCAGTTCTATGTCCTGGGCAGTGTTTAGGGAATTTAGTATGGAAATGCTAAAGCATTAGAATCCTATACCAGAGACAAGGAAGAATATTTCCCTTCCCATCTTTCTGATCAGCTTTACTTGAGAGGGTATTGAAGGTCTTGTCTCTAAAGTCTTAGATATCAGCTGCCGTTCATTCTCTCATTTTTCAACAAAAAGTCTTTGAATGCCTACTGTGTTCCCTTACTTACAAAGATATAAAAGATACAATACCCTCAAGAATCCTTCCCAAGTTGGAGAGAGAAGAAAGTAAGCACACATAAAAAGTTAAGAAGCAATACAGAGAAGTAGAAAGCAGTGCGATATGGTGGATAGAGTCCTGGAACATCTGGGCTCAAAATCTACCTCCAATATTTATTGTGTTATTTTAGTCACTTAATGCTCTCAGCCTCAGTTTCCTCAGTAAAATGGAAATAATACTTGGAATGGACCACATCAGAGGGTTGTTGTGAGGCACATTGAGCTAAGATGTATAAAACCCTCTTCAGACTTTAAAGTGCTATACAAATGTCAGCTCTTATATTTATTTATCATATATATTTATCATATTTCTTGATCATAATAGCTTGCCTTTATGTAGTGCTTTAAGGTTTGCAAAATGCTTTAAATGTGTTAATTCATATGATCATCACTACACATTTGTAAGGTAAATGCTATAATTTTCCTCAGGTGATAGATGAGGAAACAGGCTCAGAGAAACTAAGTCACTTGCCTACGGCCACATTGCTAGAAAGAATTTGAATTCTGATCTTCCTGACTTCAAGTGCAAGGTTCTAACCACTCTACCTCCTAGCTGCCTAGTAACCTGTGATTATTGAATTGCAATGATAGGTGCTGAATTGGCTTCCAAAGTGGGGGCCAAGTCCCTATAGGGAACACTGGCCTACCTCCAAGGATTATGTAACCAATGAAAGGGTGAGAATATGGATAACAGCTCCTCCACCCACCCCAGCAATAGCCAACAAGGAGAAATAACTCTAACCCCACTGTATCTCCCCTTATCCTCCAATGTTTCCCAATCCTACCCTGTCTCTCTACTACACATATTCATAACTTCCCACCTTCTGAGTAAGGTGTCAGCCTCTCAGGACAGGAATAACCTGTTTTCCTGGCACCCCACCAGAAGCAGCTATTCAAGAGCCACTATAAAACCGTCTCCTTCAGGATATTCTCCCTCTCACTCCCCATCCACCAAGCATTCCTCAGATCTACACTCTGTGTCAATGACTAACGAGTAAAAACCATAGCCAAATAGCATCCAATTTGGGGGATGAGGGTGGGGGTGTGTGGGACAGAGGGAGTTGCACACATGAGCAGGCATAGGTGAATTTCAACAGGTTGTAGGTGGCCTTATACTATCTACTCACCTACCCCAAACCCACTCACTGCTCTTCCAGACTTCTCAAGGCTACCACCATCCTTCCAGTTATCCAAAGTTCATGACCTCAATGTCATACTTAAATCTTTGCATTCTCACACCTCACAATGCCAATCAATTGCCAAGTCTTACATGGAGGTTCTCCCTCCATAACATTTCTTACACACTTCCATGTCTTCATGCACACAGCCACCACTCTCCTTCAGGTACAAATGACCTCTCAGCTGGGCAATTGCAATAGCCTCCTGATTGAACTTCCTGCCTCAGTGCTCTCCTGCTCCACTCTATCCTTCACCTAGCTGCCATAACACTTACTTAGTCAATAAAGTGGCTCCCCTTTGCCTCTAGGATCAAACACTATTTCATCTTTATCTTACTCTCTTTTAAGTTCTATTTTTCTATGTTTCATAGTGTATATCATTATTAGCACAGTAGTACATATATATTGGGATTGCATTTTTATACATTGTTTACTGATAGGAGTGTGTAACCAAAAATGGTTCAAGACTACTGGTATATTGTATATTACAGGAGTTCCAAACAATGGGAAATTACTTATGACTGGAGTAGTCATTAAAAACTCCATGGAGAAAATGAGGCTTGAATTGACTAAAGGTTTTGGCTAGGGGAAACAAAATGGAGGAGACATTCTAGGAGAAAGTACAACATCACCAAAGACATGCAGATAAGAATGAATAAAGAGTGTCTGGGGAACTACGAGAAGACTAGATTGACTGACTTGACTGAAGTCGAGGGAAGTAATGGGAAATAAAGTTGGTAAACCTCGATGAGTAAAAGAGAATGAGTGGAAGACATTGAATGCCAGACCAAAGAGCAATAAAGTTGTTCCCCTTGGCTCTTCCCAGGGTAAGGGTGTAATTAGTGTCAGTCCAGAAGCTGCAGCTGAAAGACCTCTAAAGAATGATTCTGGCAGGGAGGAGTCAAGATGGTGGAGTAGAAAGATTCACATATGCTAGCTCCAAAACCACAGACCATAAATTACCTATAAAAAGGAACTCCCAACAAATTGTGAAGCAGTGGAAGCCACACAACAACGGAGTGGAGGAGGTTTCTGTTCCAGAGAGCCTTGAAAAACCCACACCAAAGGTCTGTCGTGCACCAGATCCAGAGCAGAGCCCAGCCCTGCCTTGGCCACGCAGCCCCAAGAGGAGCAGATCCAAGCAGGCTTCAGGGACAGAATCTCTGGCTGCCATGAAGGTCCCTCCATCCACAGGCGCTACAGGTCAGTGAGAGAGACGTCTGGGCTGGCTGAGAGGGGAGCGAAGTGTCTCCATAACTCAGGCCCCCTCGGGAGTCAGCAGCAGGGGCAGCAGCAGACAGGGGCACCCAAAGCAGGCAGGAGCTCAGATCCATTGTTGAAGGTCTCCACATAAACCCCCTGAGGCAACTGAGTCCTGTGAGGAGGCCCTGCCCTAACCTGAGCACCAGAACTTAAGCTCACATTGAATAGCAGCCCCACCCCACACTGAAAGCCCTGAGGCTGGGGAGCAGCATTTCAATCTCAGACCCCAAGCACTAGCTGGGTGGATTTGGAGGTGAGGTAGGTGTGGAAAAGAATCTCAGAAGTCAAGTAACTGGCTGGGAAAATGCCCAGAAAAGGGAAAAAAAATAAGACCATAGAAGGTTACTTTCTTGGTGAACAGATGTTTCCTCCTTTCCTTTCTGATGAGGAAGAACAATGCTTACCATCAGGTAAAGACATAGAAGTCAAGGCTTCTGTATCCCAAACATATGAAATACATATTCAATGGGCTTAGGCCATGGAAGAGCTCAAAAAGGGTTTTGAAAATCAAGTTACACAGGTGGAGGAAAAACTTGGAAGAGAAATGAGAGATTCAAGAAAAGCATGAAAAATGGTCAATACCTTGCTAAAGGAGACTCAAAAAAATGCTGAAGAAAATAACTCCTTGAAAAATAGGCTAATTCGGGGACAGAGCCAAGATGGCGGAGTAGAAAGACACACACTTGGTAACTCCGAACCCACAGCCCATGGATTTCCTCTAAAAAGTACTCCCAACAAATTCTGGAACAGTGGAAGCCGCACAGCAAAACAGTGAAGGAGATTTCCATTCCAGAGAGGCCTGAAAAACCGATCCCAAAGGTCCATCGCGCCCTGGATGGGAGTGGAACCCTCCCCTGCCCTGGCCGCGTGGCACAGAGAGGAGCAAGCAGATCCAAACAGGCATCAGGGACAGAATCTCCAGTGGCCGCAAAGGTCCCTCCACCCACACACGCATAGGTCAGTGGGAGAGACGGGCTGAGAGGGGAGCAGGATGTCTCCAGGATTCAGGCCCCCTCGGGAGGCAGCGGCAGAGGCAGCAGGAGGCCAGAGGCTCCCAGAGCAGGCAGGAGCTTGACAGCAGCGCCATTACAGAAGGTCTCTGCATAAACCTCCTGAAGGAACTGAGCCTGGGAGGTGGAACTGCCCCCACCTGAGCACCAGCAGATAAGCTCCCATTGAAGAGCAGCCAGGCCTGCTGCCGAAAGCCCTGAGGCTGGAGAGCAGTATTTGAATCTCAGACCCCAAGCACTAGCTGGGCAGATTTAGGCCGGGGGTGAAGAGGACTCTCAGAAGTCAAGTAACTGGCTGGGAAAATGCCCAGAAAAGGGAAAAAAACTAAGACCGTAGAAGGTTATTTTCTTGATCAGATGATTGTTCCATTCCTCTCTGACAAAGAAGAAAACTGCTTACCATCAGGTAAAGACATAGGAGTCAAGGCCTCTGTATCCCAAACATCTGAAATAGGTATCCCATGGGCTCAGGCCATGGAAGAGCTCAAAAAGGATTTTGAAAATCAAGTTAGACAAGTGGAGGAAAAACTGGGAATAGAAATGAGAAACATGCAAGAAAAGCATGAAAAACAGGACAATACCTTAATAAAGGAGACCCAAAAAAATGCTGAAGAAAATAACACCTTGAAAAATAGGCTAACTCAATTGGCAAAAGAGGTTCAAAAAGCCAATGAGGAGAAGAATG
>CM053769.1:437172378-437232987 GCA_028658325.1 Potorous gilbertii | reverse complement strand
ACAGGACAAAAGAAAAGATGGGGACAAGGGAAGGGAGGGATGATAGAAGAAAGGGCAGACTGGTGATAGGGGAAATTAGAATGCTGGGTGTATTGGGGTGGGGGCAGGGGACAAATGGGGAGAAAATTTGGAACCCAAAATTTTGTGAAAATGTAAAAAGTTACATAAATTTATATATACATATACATATATATATACAAATACATATATATATATATATATATATATATATATATATATATATAAGAATGATTCTGAAAATCCCTCCTTTGGTTGCTCTTTAAGGAACTTCAGTTGTGAACAGTTCCCATCTGCTGCTAGCAATTCCTACGGAAAACGACTGTTCAGAAGTTCATAGAACGTAATGATTCATAGAGCAGGATGAAGTGAAGAAGGGAAACTAGAGGCAGGAAGATTAATTAACAGGTAATCACAATAGTTTATCCCTAAGGTCTGGACTAGGTTGGTAGCAGAGGGAATGGAAAGAGACGGATGGTCAATGTTGTGAATCAACATAATTTCAGAATCAATAATATATAATATGAGGGAAAGGGAGGCATTAAAGACAATTCCTGAATTTTGTGCCTAGGTAATAACAATTATAGTTGACATAAGCTTTAATTGCTTAAAAGTGCAACACTTTTGAGACACCTTGTATCGTGCTCTAAGTTTGCAAATCACTTTATATATATAGCATGCCATTTGAGACTCCAAACAAGTCTATGAGGTAAGTGCCAAAGGTGTTATTATCTCCGATACATGGATGAGGAAGTCGAGATTGAGAGGTTAAGGAATTTATGTATGGTCTAGTAAGTTTCAGAGGCAAGGTTCAAATCCTGATTTTCCTGACTCCAAGTCCAGTACTGTATGCAGAGCCAACATGAATGGTTCTGATACCCAGGGTCAACCCTCAAATCAAATTTTTAAGACAAGCTCCATTGTGAGGGGAAGAAGAAAAAAACCTCTAGGAGAGACTGCCAGGAGGTATTTGGGAAAGATTCTGAGGAGCTGCGGGTGAGAAGGCCTCCGCCAGAAGAGGGAAAAACTGGTTCCAAGTAGAGGAGGATCATCTAGGATTTGGCTGTTTGAATGATAAAAAAAAAATAGGGTAACAACAAAGCTTGCTATGTTAAACAATGATTCCTGCTAGCTAGTTGCTAGGTTCAGTTGTTTCTACCTGCCAAATGAATACAAGTGTTGTCAACACTCTAAATTTCAATGCCCTGGATCAAAGCTTCAGTTTCCCTGGCATCGTTATTGCTCCTACTGTACTCATGACAGGAAGTCAGGAGGGAGAGTCAGTCTTATGGTAAAGATGATGAGTTGTGTGTCAGACGTGTTGAGTTTGGTCTGCAGCCCCAGAGTGTGGCCCAAGATAAAGCCTGAGTTTTTCTCTTACCAAGTGGAATATATTGGTGCTGCTGGCTCAGCAGGTCCCATGATCCAAACAACCTCTGAGTAGCAGAGGAAAGCGTCAACACTGCATGTTTTTACCCCTTCCCACATCTCTAGGTTTTGTGCAGCTTCATTAAGTTCCAAGGCTAATTTATTCATAAGCAATTGAGCTGAGAATTGGAAGGAATCTTTGTTTCTTGGAAACCTTCCAAGTACACCAATTCCTTCCTCACTGCAGACACAGACACGGGGCTTTGACTCAGGATGAAGGAAAGGTCCCCAGTGAAGTACTAAGGCCCAGGACCTTCACCTCCTGGATTGGCTCTTGTTGACCTTACAAATCCTTTTTTTTTTTTTTTAGTTTGAAGGAATTATTGAACCTCATATTTTGAAGCTCTTAAGGAATGTTATATGAGTCTCTTTCCCCTTCAGTCCAATGTGTAGTACCAAAAAAGCATAATGGTCAAATCTACTCAGATTTTGTGTACCTTTCAGTAAAGGATTTATTCTTGAAAGAACCTTGATAGCCACAAGTAGTGGCCCCTGTGAGAAATGGAAATAGTTGGGCTTTAAGTGAGATTTCATTCATTCAAATTGCATCATTTCCCCAGGGAACCATCATGGTATAGTGGAAAAATTACTGGAGCTGGAGCTGGAGAATCTGGTTTGAATCCTAGCCCTGTTACCCATCTAGTCTTGGGGAAGTCAATTAAACAATATTAAGCACCAATTTGTCAGGCACTGTCCTAGGCACTCAGGAAACAGATTCTCCAAGGATCTTCCCTTCGTGGTTGATTCTTTTGTGAAGGCAGACTAGGCCATCTTTTGCCTCAATTCCTACCGTGCTTTTAACTACTGAATGGGTATTGCCTCAGATAAACTGAGACCTGGGAAAGAATTTAGCTTAAAAATACCAAAGTCTCTACAGTATCCAAGGCCGTCTCCAGTTATCCTGACCTATGTCTTGCCTAAGACTGATAACACTGAAGAAGAAAGTGGAACTGATGACTTTGCACAGCCCTGCCTCACTTAAATCCAATTCATTTGCAAGTCAAGACATCACCCTCCTGATATCATTGGTCATCTTCAAGAATGGAGGGCCAAAAGCAACAAAGAATGAAATTAAGAGATAAGAAATATACCCACATCTATGATAAATATAAAGTTAGTCAGTAAATACAAATATATAGCAAAGGAATTCAATGCAAAGTAGTTTGAGGGGCAATTGAGAGAATCATGCAGAAGATGTTGTCTAAGTTGCATCTTCAAAGAAAAGAGAAACTCCAAGGGAAAGGAAGGAATTACAAGAATTTACAGCCATTATAAACACATGCAGATGGGGAAAGTAGTGTCTTGAGCAAGGAACAGAGCCAAGACCAGTTTGTCTGAATCACAGAGTGAAGGAAGGGAAGTTGTAGTTTCTCTTTGAGTCTGTTTTTTACCTTTAAAATGAAAATTAGATGACCTCAAAGGGCAGAGAATTTTGGTTTCATTTTTGCTAGAGAGGAAGTGTAGTGGCAGAAGGTTGGTGGTGGACTTAGGACTGATGGTTAGATGAAGAGAGAGAAAGAGATGCTTCAGCTTCAGCAGGCATGTAGCCGTGTGAGCCTGAGAGGGTGGTGTTGAGCCAATTTGAACTCTCTCTCAGCTCACTATCTGTGCTTATTCAAACCTACTGAGAAAGGGTCAGGCTATAATGGGCTGGATTTGAAATCTGCAAAGCAGTGGTGAAGTGTTTAATTTTCCCCTTCTCCCTACCTGCAGATGACTGGCATGTACTCCAAGATTTTTCTCTTGTCTAAGGTCATAATTTCCAAAAGTTGTCTTATATTTGAAATACAATTATGACTGGTCATAGCCTCTTTGCTATTTGTATATGTTCTTAATTGTGAAATGGAAAGGGGAAAACTGCAAGGGAAAAAACGAATGAATGACTCAAAATTAGACAGAGAAAAAGCAGATGCTCAGGATTTTAGGACAGCAGGGAAAAGATTCTTTCTGAACCCAAGTTGAGGCATGGGCCATCTGGGAGTTTTTACCTTTTTTTTTAATAACCTTTAAAAGCTCAGTAGCTGAGAAGATTAAACCATATGACTTAAAACCAACCTTTTATGTTAGATTAGGCAGGAATCATGAGAAAATGAACTTGGGTGGTATAGAATGGTTTGGTAAAAATAAGACACTTCTCTGAGACAATGAACCTCAAACAACCTCACTCCCCTCTTGGTTTCTTTTCTTGTGAAGCTGGTCTATCCCTGGTGAGGGACAGAGGGAAAGGCAATAAATAGAGCATAGTCACACCCTGTGAGGGGTAAGGGAAGAGTTAAGAAAAGAGATGGCTCCTACATTCCAAAGTAGGGGTCATCATGAAGTGGGAAGTCAGTCCTTCTTCACCTATGGAGCCAACATTGATCAATAGTACCTCCTAATGGTTAAAAATAAAATAATTCATGAAAAAAGCATTTATTAAACACTTACTATGTGCCAAATGCTGTGACAAGCACAAGAAATACAGAAAGAAGTGAGTTATTTACATTTCTCAAGGAGCTCACATTCTAACTGAAGGAAGACAAGAAATGATGAACAATTCATCTTTAGAATGCATAGAGAGTCTAGTAGTTCTAACAGTACTGCTCTAAGACTAATACCAGATCCCAGGAATCTTTAGGGTGCCTTGAAATTCAGATGATAGTGTCCAGGGGTCTGGATAGAATATTAGCAACTAGATGGTAAGATCCAGTAATCTTTGATCTTATAGGATAGATTGTTATTGGAAACCCATGCTCATTCAAATGATGGTAGTGGTCTTGTTCACCAGGCAAAGAGGAGGGAAGGGATTGATGCAGATAGTCACCCACCACCATTGGAAAAGGGAAAATAGGGTGGCATCTCTGCATTCCTTCTCACAGGGGCAGTGATGGAAGGTTCAATACCATTAGGTGAAAGTGCAGTACCTAACTCTTGCTGGACTCTCCAGATGAGATCTGAGTCAAAGAAAGGGCTGGGTTTAAGGAGGGGGATATCTATATATTATAGAATGATTAATGATCTTTATTGGAAGAGGGAATTTCCTCAGTGGGAACTTCCTACATATCATAATTTATTTATTTAGATTCACATACATATTTATATCACATAGAATAGAAATTTCTGGGGTCAGGATGATATGTAAACTTTGCCTCTGAGTTTATTTTATAGTGAGCTTTTCTTAATTGTGTGCTTGTCCTGCCAAATTCCTGACCCCCTGCCTGTATGTACCATCTGTTCCTGAACCCTACCTTATGATCCATGCGGGAGGTAGTGTGTGTGGTACAGCAGAAAAAGTGCTGAGTTTTGCTTCTGAGGACACAGTTTCAAATCCTGGTTCTGCTCGTATGACCAGTCACTTATATTCTCTGGGCCTCAGTTAGAAGTTAAAGAGATAAAATGGATAATCTCAAAGATCTCATCCATCTATGATCCTATTACTATGAATTCTATGATTCCTGATATTTGATCCGTACCTGATCCAATCATTAATTCAAGTTGCCCATTGATTTCCCCAGAAAGTTACATGAAGAATGCCAGAGGAGCTTGACAATATTCCGCAGACCAGACAATGAGGGGTAAAGGGTGGGTTGGGGCCATACATGAATCTGTATAATAATGAGTAATACTATTATGGAGCTTTACTCTATGTCTGCTCATACACATATGCAGTGGATATGCAGAGATAAACCACAGTTTCATTTGCTTCACACACATGCACACACACACACACACACACACACACACACACACACACAGACATATCTCCACTCTTGATGCATCCCTAGCTTCTGTCAGCCTATCTTCGTGAAGTTAGCAATTCCTAGGAGCCATATGATTGTTCAGCTGAGTCATTACCTCCTGAAGGCCTAATTGGAGTAAGGCAACCACCTGCTCTCCTAAATGAGGCATTCATCCTTACAAACCCTACCTAAAGTTGGAAACGCTCACTGGCTTTGAACGCAAGCAAACTCCCTGTATGGGATGAATACTTCCATCATTTAAGCAAACACCACCTGGGATACGCTACACTCCTGAGAGCCCCACAACAGCCTCATGGGAAAATTGTATCTGGCCAGTAACCAAGGAAACATTGTCATGGGTATTAAGCACCTAGGGTGGCTTGGCAAACAAGGCCTGAAATCAAGAAACCATGTTCACCTGGGAAATTTGCTGTCTTGATGTTGTTAAGGTAATGAATGACCAGCAGGTGTTCATACAGGAGGTGGCTGTTCCAGCTGTCTTTTCAGTTTATTTTCACAGAGTCCATCTCCCACAAAAGAATGTGTTAGGCTAAAGAGTGTGTTTGGTGTTTAAGGTGAAGTGTAAGACTGCCTTTGCCTAGTGGCTTACCTCCCTGAAATGGGGACTTTTATAGAGGCAGCTAGTGCCTTTTGCATTGACCAGGTGGCATACTGCATAGAACTTTGGACCTTTTCAGAAAGGCCAGGTTTTAATTCTTCCTCTTACATTTACTAACTAGGTGACCCTGGGAAAATCACTTCCCTCTGGCCTCAGTTTCCCCAATCTGCAAAATGAGAAAAATAATGATAATTTACTACAAAGAAGTACTGTGATTGTCAAATGAGATAGTATATGTAAGGCACTTTCCAAACCTTAAAACATTGTGTAAGTGATACGTTATTATAAGCAATGAGAACTTGAACTGCCATTTGGGGAATTGGTAATGGAAGCAAAGACCTTTGGGGACTATCATCTAGAAAACCAGAAAGATACCAAGAATTATATCCAGATCTAACTTACTGAGACATGAATGATAGGAAAAGAAAATATAATGAGTAAGGAAGTAGCTACGGTCTTAGGACTTCCCAGTAACATCGTTTTATCCCATTCTCTAAGAAGAAAAAAAAAGATGTCAGAGTCACTCTTTCCCTCAGGTTTCATTTGACTCTTCTCATGGGTCTGCCCTGAATAATAGAGGTTCTTATGTCCAGATTAAGGGTAAAAAGATGCCTTCCTCCACATAACACAGGGCTGGTACACAGGGAAACTATGGGACTTAAACCACATGAAGTGTGCACTAACCTTTCACAGCCCCTTCACCTCTATTTCATACTCTTTCTGTCCCATGGGAAATTGGGGAGGTTAGCAAGAGTGACTTACCCACTTAAGGAGAAAAGGAAATAGAGAGAAAGGAGAAAACAGTGTACTACAATGGTTTTCTAATGTTTTGGTCTCAGAATTGTTTTCTGCTCTTATAATTTATTGAGAACTCCAAAAAATTTTTATCTATTTATCTATATCTATTTCTATATCTATTTTATCTATTACCTATATCTATTGATAGTAACTGTATTAGAAATTAAAGCTGATACATTTTAAATTATTTATTAATTCATTTAAAAGCAACACTAATAAACCCATACATGTTAACCTATAAGAAATATGAAAAATAATTATACAAAAAGTTTAGTGAGAAAAGTGCCATTAGTTTACGTTTTTTCAAATCTCTTTAATATCTGTTTTTTCTTTTTGAAAGTCAGCTGTAGTCTCATATCTGCTTCAGCAATATGTTTCTTTGGTTGAAGTATAGAAATTAAATCTAGCCTCACACTGGTATGTAGTTACAAAAGGGAGGAGCATTTTTATAGCCTTTTTAGATCATTGTGGTGAGTCTTCCCTAACACTATACCAAAACTCAACAAGTGGGAGTTGCTTAAAGGTTAGTTGTAATAATGTCAGCCCTCCCTCACTCAAAACGAAGTCAAGTGCAAGTCATGTCATTATTTCTCTGATGGCATGGTCTTCAGCAACGAGGGATGAACACACAGTTGTAATATGGAATATGAAACCATATCATGAACTCTTTATACTTGCATGTTACATTAAAATCCATCAGTCTCTCTTGTAGTTTGAATGGATCTTATACGCATGCGTGATTTTGTAACATTATGTATTGGTCATTTAGAAAAATATTGATTCACTGGTTTATGCGGATCTTCAAAATGTTGACCCACTTCATTATAAAATATCAAAAAAATCACTTTTGTTAATACTATTACCAGTCTTCCTGGAAAACTCATTAAGTATTGAGAAGCTGTCAAGTTCCTAGTGGTAGATAACAAGTTTTTCAAAATTCTAATTTTCCCTTGAAAGCTCAAATTTTATTATTGGCAATAGATGTTGTCAAACTGTTTTCCTTAAAGTGACAAGCTCACTTTGTCCATTTTCAAGAAAATATCTGCCTAATACCCAAGTCTCAATAACCACAATGTATCTATCAATAGTTCTTTCAAGTAATAAGGGGAAGGGAAGTAACTAGCTAAACTGGAAACTCAAATAATCACACTAAGTGCTTTTCCTCAAGCCAGTCATTGTATGTGAAAGAAGTGTTTCATGAATTCTTCCCATTTTATCACACAGAAAATTAAAAACACATATACTCAAGAGTCTAGATTTAATAAAATTAATAGCTTTGTTGCTTCATCAAAGATATTCATAGGTAAAACTGTCATCTTTTTTTTTTTTACCATGAATGTGTGATGGTAGCACAATACTCATATAGTTTAGTACCACTAACTGATTCATGCTAAGGCACCACCATTATTTTTACACCATCAATGCAAATAACAACACAATTGTTCCAGGATAAACCATGAGATTCAAAAAAAGGTATTCAATACTTTGAATATTGCAGGCTCACTTGTATTTGTTGCCAAGATTTCACACAAAAAAAAACTTCTTTGATCATTAGTTGGTGCTCATACCAGACAAATACAAGCAAAAGAACTCTATAGATTCATCCATTTGTAAACACAAAAGTCCAGTTCTGCAGAAGGGGATATTAACTCATTCTTCATTTTTACAGCTAAATCTTTTCACAGGTTCTGAAACCAAGGGAAAAATTACTGTATGCTCATGTGAGAATAAGAATGAAAAGAGCAAATAAAATTGATATTATTGTGAAAATAGTTTTGACCCTCTAATCAGGGTTTAGGGACCACTTTTAAGATCCACTGGTGTACTAAAAAGAAAGCAAGTTGAACTTGGATTCTGGATATTTGTATACAAATCCTAGCCTTAATACCAGCTCTATGAGCAAATGATTGATTCTCTATTACCTCGACTATAAAAGGGAGATGTTATATCTGTGTACCTGTCTTTCTTGGTGATTCTGTAGAAATAATTTTGTAAGGATTGAAGTATTAGATAAAAGGCAATGGTGAGCTCAGACACATTTTAAATTCTGCTGTCTATATCTGAATGCAAATGGCAGTGCCTAAAGAGAAAACAATTAACTTTAACTTTGTCTCTGGTCTTTCCCCTACCTGTTCACTACATGGGAGAAGAGAAGAAGTTTGGAGCTGGAAAAATGGGGAATCTTGAAATCCCAGAGCTGTCTAGAAGTTTGTTGGGCAACTGTCCTTTATGTGGATAATGAACATGGAGTATTCTAATCTCCAAAGACTAAAATCGGGAAGCAAAAGAAATGTTCACCTTAAGGTAGGATGAAGTCTCTAACAGAGCAAACCAAGCCCCTGAATCTAGAAATTGAATTCAAAGAAAAGATTGACTTGATTCTGAGGCTATTTAGTTAAGAGTGACTCTGTTCTTTCCCCTAAAGAGATTGGTGCCTAGAACTGTAAGTCTTCTTCTGAAGATGGGAGCCCCCTAAGTCAAGTCTCTGAAGGGAACAAGATGAATCCCCTCATAAGGAAAAATGGCTGATCTCTGTGCCCAGGTCTGTTGCTGGTGCACTGCCTGAGAGTGACTGCTTTTTTGGAAGACCTATTAAAAGAAGCTTCTGACTTTGGAGCTGAATGATGATTGCAGAGTTACTCTTTGAATGAGGAAGAGATAGGCAAGGAAATGGGCAGAGAAAAACCCTGCAGTCATATGTCCAATGAGACTATGCCAATCCCAGAATATCCAGAGATCTGGTAGACATCTACATGCCTAGTTTTTCTTGTGTTTGTCCTTCATTCTAGAAGAGGACCATGACATCAAGATGATGACATGACTTGCAGTTGACTTTGATTTGAGTGAAGGAGGGCTGTGCAAGTTCACCAACCTCACTCTCTTCTCCTGAGCCATCTGGGTTCAGTGGCCTGACTGATATTCATCAGGAAGTTTGGAGACGGTCCACCCTGGCCCTTTCAGCCTAAGGTCTGATCACATTCTCACTTTGAGTGAGATACACCCATTTAGCCACTTTAATTACAAAACAAAACAAAACAAAACAAAAACCTGGGAGGAGAAGACCTTCAGAGTTCCTGGATAAAAGAGAAACAATTATTACGTAGTAATGACATTCCCTCTATGCTGGGTGGATGGAGACTTGCTGTCCAGTCTATGAGCTCCAGAGTGATTTGGGTTAAAGGTTTGATCTTTGAGCAAGAAATGTAGTCAGTAAACCAAGAGAAAAAAAAAAGCAGCTTTTGGGCATGAAATGTACCTTCCCCTGAGCAGAACACCAGAGGAGAGGAGAAGGAGGAGGAGGAGGAGAAGGAAAAGGCGTGGCCTGTGTAGGAGGTCAGCAAAAGCAGTGATGCAGCACCTGAAAACATCAACGCCCCTGCATGTTTAGAGGTGTTAGTGGCCCATGCAAGCAAGTGACATTACATATTAACTACACAGATGTCCTCTCATGAATATACCTGGACCACATGTGCTAAATGGTAGAAATTCAAAAGCAAAAATGAAAAAGTTCCTGCCCTCAGAAAACTTACATTCTACTAGTGGAAAACAATGCAAACAATAGAGAAATCAATTCAAAATATATGCAAAGATAAAGTAATTTTGGGAGTGGAGGAAAGTACTTATAACTAGGGAAATTAGGAAACAAGAGGTGGTACTTAAGGAAAGTATTTAAGATGGTACTTTCAGGGAGCTGTGAAGTCTAAGGGAAGGTGAAAAGGAAGTATGTGGGGCATGGAGGTGGGAAACAGCAAATAGACCAGTTTGACCAGAATGTAAAGTTAATGAGGGAAGTAATGTGAAATAAGCCCTTGAGGTGCAGAGATGGAGCCTTAGTCACTAGGTGACTATCCCTGTGAATGTTCCCATACCTTCTGATCAGATTTTTCATGAGAACACAGGAGTTTTCTTGTGTTCCTCTTGCATAGAAGAGTTTAGCTCTTCACAGAGTAGAGGCCACATGAATGTTAACTTAGAGGCAATATGATATGGTAGATAAATGTTAGGAGTGAAGCCAGGAAAACCTGGGTTTCAAATCCTCCAATGTATTTTGAACATACTTGGTATAAAAATGGCATTGAAACCATTACATTCCATTTTAGCTCTGACATAGGTGAAGCCAGATCTCAACCAATCAGTCGAAAGATCTTTTACGAGGTGGGAAGAGATCTCCAAACTAGAATGATGTTAAAAAAGATTGGTGTTAGGATTAACTGAGAAACCCTGACTACATTCCAGAGATTATCTATACATTATAATTCAAGTTGAGGAGGGGAAGCTTTTCCAGAAATTGGATCAGGTGATTTTTCCAGCATATCCCTGGCAAGGAACCATCTGGAAAAGTGGGCAAGAAGAAGCTTTCTATTGGACTTCAGCGTTGGCCAGATCTCCTTCCCTCCTCCCATACTTTAACTTAAAAAGGACCATCTAGTTTCAAAGGATCCAGAGGATGATGGACTTCCCATTTTCCCACTGAGTTTTAAGCAGCATTCCCAGAAAAGCTGACCTCTGAAGCACTGGAAACTGAGGACAGACTAGATTCATGGTACAACCAGGAGCCCGACAAAGAGACTATGCCATGCCTAAGAGAAATTTCTTGAACATCTCACCGATGGGAGTAAAGGACTTCCATCAATCAAGAGATATGTTACCCTTTGATCACATGTGTTTTCTTCATGGAGTGTGTATGTATTTGTGGGAGAGGGTCACAGACCTTTGAGGGATATTGTGTGTCAACTTTTCTTTATAGACTGTGGTCCCTTATAGACTTTATAGACTATGGCCCCTTAGTAAATACTCCCTTCTAAAAGCTACTTAAGGTTGACTAAATGTCAGCTGGGAAGGATTAGGTGTTTGAGCAAATGGCATTAGAGAAATCAACTCTGAGCCCTCAAGGAAACCTTTAGGGTGGGAGAAGATGTAGCCAAGCCAGCTCTGGAAACCTGACTCCTCAATGAGAATAAAAACTGGGACCAGGATAGCTCAGAGCTCATATGTATTACCCTTATCATTTCTCCTAATATATAATATAATAATGTAAGCACAGGGGCTATTTTGTTTTTGTCTTTGTGTTTCCAGTACCTAGCATGTTGTTTAAAAATCAAGGCCTGTAATCTCAATGATATAAGGAAATTCCTGATGAGGAGGCTTCTTTTACCACTTCATATGAATAATTTCTCTGTAACTTCTAGTCTTGGAGAATTGCCTGGAGAATTAAGAGACTCAGGGTCACGCAGTCACTCTGTGTCAAAGGCAGTACTTTATCCCTGGTCTTCCTGATTTTGAGGATGGCTATCATCCCACTTCTCTCCTGCAACAGTTGTATAACCATGGGAACATCACTTCTCTCTAAGACTCAATGCCATCATTGGAATATTAATATAATGTTTTACTGGGTGTAACAAGACGTACTGGAAAGTAAATTTTATACATATATGTATATATGTGTGTGTATGTGTGTATGTATATATAAAACCAACTGGTAAAATTGACTCAGTAGATGGGCTAAATCAGTTCAAGGAAAACCAACAGTTCTCAAACCTGTCAGGGGATGTCTATCCCAAGCAAACATATGTATGTGTATATATATGTATGTATGTACACAATTTACTTTCCAGGATATGTGTTGAAACCCCTAGTAAAACATATTCCTTGAGGGCAGAGAATTATTTTTTGTTTCTGTTTTTGTATTATCAGAACCTAGTATGGAGCCTGACACCTAGTAGGCACTTAAAAGATGTTTGTTAAATTGGATTGACTTGCAGCAGAAACACACTCTTCAGCATGCAATTTAAGGCAAATTTGAATCTCAGTTTGATATTTTTCCACATGGCCTCTAGAAGTAAATAACTAAAACTAAATCATAGGAATTATTCGTGCCCCCTTTCTAACAGCATGACAAGCCAGAAATTAGAAAGAAGCAAGAAAACCTCTTAGATTGACTTGTCTCCCCATGATTCCAATAATGTTCAACTAAAGTCAGGTTCAGTGAAGAAGAGCAACTTGTCCTATTTTATGAGTTGGTGATAACATACGTAACACTTTGCAAAACTACATATGTCATCTATGATTATTAATCTATCATGACACTGTGGAAAAGGCACTGAATTTAAAATTAAGAAGTCTTAGGCTCAAGTTCTGGCTCTGCTATTCACTAATTGTCACATAGACAAATCACTTCACCCAGGGGCCACTACGTAGTGCAGTATATAAAGCACCAGGCCTGATGACAAGAAATCCTGAGTTCAAATTCAACCTCAGACACTAGTTGTATGATCCTGGACAAGTCACTTAACTTCTGTTTGTCTCAGTATACTCATCTATAAAATGGAGACAATGGCAGCACCAGCTTCCCAGGGTGGTTGTAAGGATAAAGAACTTAGCACAGTGCCTGAACAGAGCAAGTGCTGTATAAATATTAGTTATTGTTATTATAATTCATTATCATCATCGTCTCTAGACCTCAGTTTCTTCATCTGTAAGATGTGAAATTTGAACTATGTGTCTCCAAGATTTCTTCCAGTTTTCTTAATATTCTACATTATGACCTCTAGGGAGAAAAATGTTCTGTTGACCAGATTTTTTTAAGTTCCTTCACTAAAGTCCTCCTCTGACGAATGAATCATCGTGGTGTGGTGACTTTGGTCTTTAGAAAATTGTGCCAACAGAGTCATGCTGGAGAGGCTTTCATTACAGCTTAGTGATAGTCTGTGTGTCTTCACCCTTAAAACCAATCTAGATTCATTCTGAAAAGATGGACACTAGAAAGCTGACCATCACATGATATATACATATATGTGTGTGTCTATATATGTATATATATGTATAGACACACATATACATACAGAGATTCAGTTATAGCAATGGATTTTGATCTGCCTTAGTGGACTTGTCTACAATGATGAAATAACAACTGCTCAAAATATTGAGGCATTTCTTAAATCAGGCTTTCCTTCAGGGGAACTTGAACAGACCCTATAAAAAGAATAACTTCTCTGGAATGAAAAGATCCTCTAACAGGCCTATCCCATACAATTACACCTACTTGGGGGTAACTTTTGCCTGAGAAAATATAAGCATCGACAACAGAAATCTGAAAAACAGTAAGTCCAGAAATGCAGCCCATCTCTCTTCCCAGTAGTATCCCTTCAATTAAAAAAAAAAAGCTGCAAGATTTAGAGTCATAATAAAAATTATTGAATTTTTAGAGATTATCTAATCCAATCTTCTCATTTTATAGATGTGGAAATTTGGACTCAGAAAAGAGAAATAAATTGACCAAGGTCTCATACCTATGTAGCAGCATCAGGATTTGAACAGAGGTCCTCTCATTCGAAATCCTATGCTTTTTCCATCATCCCCATGCTGCCTCAAGGGTGGCAGAGGTAGCCTTTGAACCCAGGTCCTCTGAATGAAAGTGCATTGTTCCTTTTGTCTCAGATGACCCTTAATAAACCTGAGCACCCAGACTTCCCCTTAAGGCCACCAAGGTCAATTTATATGCTGGGATGAAATGCTAGGGACCCTACAGGTCCTACTTTCCTTATCCACCTTGGAAAAGATAAGCCAGAGCAGATGTAGAGGGGGAAGCTGGAGAGAGAATGTCCCAACGTGTTCAGTGGCATGTTTTCCTTTCTTACACTCTCTGGGGTCTATGGGGTATTCAAGGAGGGCAGGCAGGCACTTTTTCAAGGTTACTCGTCCACCTTTGGTGCATCTGTCACCCAACTCTCACTTGTGGCTCCAAGAAGCTGTAGCAGACACAGTGGTCATGTTCTGGTAAAACTGGCTAGGCAGAAGGGATAACCAATTTGAGGATAACCAACAAGCCTCACACCTGTTGATGAGTTAGGGGGATATCTACTCCAAGCATGTGAAGACTTCCCTGGTGTAATGGGTAGATGAAACCAATTTGTTTCAACATCCATGAAGATAGCTGAAGCAGTTCTGTGAAGTGTTTAGAGTAGACTTGCACAACTTAGTAGTAAGTAGTGTTCAAAATTAAATGGGCTAAACTTCTTCAAGCCTCAGGTTTTTAGTGACTCATTTTCCAAGTAAAGGTATAATTAATGATTAAACTATTTTGCAAATAAACCATATTAAGAGGGAAATTTTAATTAATATGAATTAATTACACTTATTTAAGATTTTATTTATCAGGAAATCACATTAATGTTTAAAAAATTACTTTGCTAAATGATAGAAATTTTAATATATTTTTCAAATTTTCTTACTGTTTACATATGTTCTGATTATATCTTCCATTTCTTTTTATCACCCACTTTACAAAGTCACCCAAGAAAACTTTAATTTTAGAACCCAAAATTTATTCATATAAATTGAGTGTCTGACCATGGAGAGAGCACCAGAAACTCATGTAACTTGGAGGGTGGCCACACAGTGAGGGAGGGGAAGAAACCCTCACCTTATTGCTGCTCATCGCATAATTGATATCAGCTGCATTGGCACATGACTGCACTCACTTTGTCCTTGCTTAATGCCAGTAACGACCAAAAACACAGCAAAAAGACATGACTCTCACTGCTCTCAGACTAGAGACAGTGACAATAGTTGGTTACTGTGGGTCACATGACAAACAAGAGTGAGTGTGCAGTGGCACCCCACTCCCCAAGTTTCATAATGGGCATAATAGTGACTAGTGGAAGGCAGCTTAAATGAGAACAGACAAAGCACTCATTACATGTTTATTTTCTTTTACATCCTCTACAGTTTTGTTGGTCACTCAAAATCCTTCGGTTGGCCACAAAAGACCTTTGGTTGTGTAGGCTTGGTTTAGATCTTGGTCAGACATTGAAGGTGTCAAAGTCATATACTGCATCCTAGTCCATCTCCAGTCATCTTGATTTTGTCTTGCCACTAGAAGAAAGAGTGAGGCTAACAACTTTGTGCAACTCCACCTCAGTTAAATCCAATTCATGTGAGAATCAAGACATCACACTAGGATGTCATTGGTCCTCTTCGAAAATTATGAACAACAACTCCATCTTTGCTTCTCTCTCTGTCTTTGTCCATCTCTCTCTCTCTCTGTTTCTTCCCCTCCCTTCTACAGAAAGAGAGAAAGAAGAAAGTAAACACAGCAGGAAAAAAAATTGGGGGCAGAGCCAATATGGCAGAGTAAAAGCAGGAACTTCCCTGAGCTCTTCTCCAAAACCTCCAAATACCTGTAAAAAAGAATGAGTCTAAACAAATTCTAGAGCTACAGAACCCACAAAATGACAGAGCAAAACAAATCCCCAACCTGTGACAATCTGGAAAGTCAACAGGAAGGGTCTTTTGCACTGGGCAGGGAGCAGAGTACAGTCTGGCATGGACTGCACCAGTGCAGACTGGCCAGAATAAGCTTCAGGGGACTGAATCATTGGCAGATGTGGCAGTTCATGGACTTCTCAACCCACAAATGCTAAAAAATTTAATGAGAAAACTCTGTGTGAGAAAACTCTGGGTGAAAAAGGAGTACTCAGTCTGGCTGAGTCTGACCCCAGTCCCAAGGCAGCAAGGGTAGTGGCATTGGCAGCAGTAACAGTGGCAGAGACTGCTTCTAGAGCTCTGGGACCACAGATGGGGGGGCGGGTTGAGTGGCCTGAAACCTGGGACAGTACAGCCACCCCACACACTAACCCCCACTGGAAGCAAAGTCCTACCTTGACAAAGAGTTAGAAAGTCAAATGTTTGGCTAGGAAGATGAGTAAACATTGTAAAAGAACTCAGATGATAGAATCTTACTTTTGTGACAAGGAAGATCAGGACATACATCTAGAAGAGGACAACAGAATTAAAGCTCCTACATCAAAAGCCTCCAAGAGGAATATAAATTGATCACAGGCCATGGAGGAACTCAAAAAAATTTTGAAAAATAAAGTAAGGGAAGTAGAGGAAAAACTGGAAAGAGAAATTAGAGTGATGCAAGAAAATCATGAAAAACAAGTCAACAGCTTGCTGAAAGAGACCCAAAAAAATACTGAAGAAAATAACACTTTAAAAAATAGACTAACTCAAATGGGAAAAGAAGTCCAAAAAGTCAATAAGGAGAGGAATGCCTTAAAAAGCAGAATTGGTCAAATGGTTCAAAAGCTCCTTGAAGAAAATAATTCCTTCAAAATTAAAATGGAGCAAATGGAAACTAATAATTTTACAAGAAGTCAAGAAATTATAAAACTAAACCAAAAGAATGAAAAAATAAAAGACAATGTGAAATATCTCGTTGGAAAAACCACTGACCTGGAAAATAGATCCAGGAGAGATAATTCAAAAATTATTGGACTACCTGAAAGCCATGATCAAAAAGCCAGATATCGTCTTTCAAGAAATTATCAAGGAAAACTGCCCTGATATTCTAGAGATCCTAGAAAGAGATCCTAAAAGGGAAACTTGTAGGAATATTGTAGCCAAATTCCAGAGTTCCCAGTAAAGGCAAAAATATTGCAAGCAGCCAGAAAGCAACAATTCAAGTACTGTGGAAATACAATCAGGATAACACATGATTTAGTAGCCTCTACATTAAGGAATCACAGGGCTTGGAATATAATATTCTGGAGGTCAAAGGAGTGAGAGTTAAAACCAAGAATCACTTACCCAGCAAAACTGAGTGTAATCAGTGACAGGGAAAATTTGATATTCAATGACATAGAGGAATGTAATGCATTCTTGAGAAGCCAGAGTTAAATAGAAAATTTGACTTCCAAATACAGTACTCAAGAGAAGCATGAAAATGAAAACAAGAAAGAGAAATCATGAGACTTATTGAAGGTCAATTGCTTACATTCCTAAATATGAAGATGATATTTGTAACTCATGAGAGTTTTCTCAGTATTTGGGTAGCTGGAGGAGATAGATAGATAGATAGATAGATAGATAGATAGATAGATAGATAGCACAAGGTAAGTTGAATAAGAAGGGATGATATCTAAAAAGTAAAATTAAAGGGTGAGAGAGGAATATATTTGAGGAGAAAAGGAGAGATAGAATGGGGCAAATTATCTCACATAAAAGAGGCAAGAAAAAGGTTTCACAATGGAGGGGAAGAAAGGAAAGGTGAGAAGGAATAAGGGAATTTTACTCTCATCAGATTTGACTTAAGGAGGTAATAACATAAACACTCAGTTGGGTATCTTACCTACAGGAAAGTAGGAAGGAAGGGAATAAGAGAGAACATGATAGAAGTGAGGACATATTGGGGAAGGGGGGAGTCAGAAGCAAAAACTTTTGAAAAGGGGCAGGGTCAGAGGAGAAAATAGAACAATTGGTGGGGGCAGTATAGGATGGAGGGAAATATAGTTAGTCTTTCACAGAATGACTATTATGGAAGTATTTTGTGTTACTACACAGGTATAACCTAAAAAAAGGGCATTTTGTCAATAGACCAAGGATGTCCCTCTTTGGTCTTGTGTGTACATAGAGCACACAGATTTAGGAACTGGAACACCAGGTTCTTAGCCTGGGCCTCTTCTACCCAACAAAAATAAAAGCCCTAGAGTTCTCTACAACCATACCTTGGGGCAAATCTCTGATGAAATAGTGGTCAGTGAAGTGTAGTAGAAACAGGGATATGCTGGTAAATATTGAAAGCTGACCTTCCAAACAAGCAGGATACACTTTAAAGTTTAATCTGCATTCTTAACATTTTCTCCACCACTTAAGTCTAAATGATCATTACAACAAGAAATCAAGGCTAATTTGATTTTCACATTCTTGAGGTGTAAATGCTTACACTGAAAATTTAATAATCAGATCTCGATAGCAAGTTCAAGCTGGCTCCAGCACACCCCTGAGGAAAAGGTCATACTGATTGGACCAGACCATACACCTGAGAGTTCTTTCCCAATACATAAACATTCATTTCCTCATCCTTAAAATGAGAGATTAAACACACTGAGCTCTAATATGCCCTCCTAGCTCCAGAAACATAATATTGTCCTCTTAAGGTTTAGGAAAGAGACAAATATTCAAAAAAACATGGGCAGAGAAAGCAGTTAATTTTAGAGAAGTAATACTTTGTTAAATCTGAGATGCTATGGTACCTTTGGTACTATATCTTATAAGCACTAATCACCTATCAGTTTTAGAAAGTGAGGTTGGGGAAAAAGAATCAAGGTCCTAACTCTATAATTGTGTTGTTTCAAAACAAAAACATAACAGATAAGAGCAACAAACACACAGAGACAGCTAGTCCCTGACAGTCTTTCCTCAAGAAGAAAGGGAACCATGGACAGCAGCCCTCTTCTGTCTGTGACTCCTGCATTAGTGACAGGGAGAGCTGGCTACAGTTTCCGTTGCTAGAGCAGAAACCTGAAGGTGGAGAAACCTTGATTGCCTCCAGATGACTCTGGGGAAGTGATTGAGTGACTAGAGGACAGGAGGGGGTGCATATTGCTGCAGGCTCAGATAATCAGGAGGGTTTATGGTGGTGCAGCTATTACCACACTCCATTGAACTTTCACACAGACAATATCTCAGCCTCAAAACGACCATCTAGTCCCAAGCCAGTTACTAGGAATAGGCAGCTTATTGCCATGACTTCCCATTCATCAGAGACAGAGCTGGACAATGACAAGGTCGTGGGTCTCACTCACACAGGAGTAAATTAGGCTGACCTCTGGGAGGAAAGGGAGATATGTTACCTTCTTAACACAATCACTGGGCAGATGGCCTCTGTCAAGCAGGATGGCAGTGTATTACTACCTTTGAGGAAGTAGGATTGGGGGTCTCCAGCCTGGATGTACAGGGCACTGAAAAACCAAGGTCAGAGCAAAAGAACAAGGTATTTCTTAATTTCTGTGGGCTCCCCAATGCCCATCTCCCCATGGCCTGGCCACTCCCCTCCTCATCTGGAGAGCTGATTAAAAGAGAAAGACATTTTTGGTGTCATTAAGATGGCAAGAAAGGAGAAGGGAGAAAAAGAAAAGGGAAAGTATGAATTTTATCCCATTAAGGTAATAGAAACCCCTTACCCAGTGGTCAATAACAAAATAAAGAAAATAGGAAGAAAATGATCATTGATGTAACTCCTACTGTGTAACAGGCACCATGCCATGCACTTTATAAACAACCTGAGAGGAAGGAAAGTACTATTATCTAATCTATTTTGCAGTCAAAGATAATGAAGGAAACAGAAGTTAAGTGATTGTCTCAGGGTCACCCAACTAGAAAGTATCTGAGGCTGGTTTGGAATTCAGGTTTTCCTGACTTCCGGCTCATTGGTCTCCACTGAGAGATCAACTCTGATACAAACCCATCCTATAATGCTTGGATTATTACCCACTGCAGAATAAAAGACAAGATCTACCCAAGGGCATTAGTCACAGAGACAGATATTGTGTTCCCTGCTTTCCATTGGCAAGGTCAATGGAACAAATAATAGTAAACAGACAACTACTCTGTAAGGGAATTAGTCTGAAGTGGTTGAGGGAAGGGCAGTGTGACAGTAGATCAAGGCATTAGGCATTGCTGGTAATTAACAATACTCCTGATGTTTTTTGATCGCTTTACAATTTGCAAAGCATTTACTTCCCGATGACTTCTTGGGAATGGGATCATCTCTATTTTTCAGATGAAGAAAATAAATATTAGCCAGCTGCAATGATTTACCCAAGGTTATAGCAAGTAGATGGTCAGATCTCAAACCCAGGGATTTCTTATTCTTGTTTCAGGGCTGTTTCCAGTACATCATGATGTTCTTCTCCAAAGCATTCACATGTTTCAGTCAGGATATATGGAAGCCAGATTTAATTGGCTCAGAATAGCCCATTGTTAAATTCTCTGTCTCATCATTTACACCTCCAAGATCAACAAACACCGCAAATCAAGATTTGATTTATTGTTTTGCTGCTTCTGCAGACTTAAGAAAATGATGGAGAAAATGTTAATAATACAGATTAAACTTAAAAGTGTGTCCATGTGCATTCCCCTTCCCCCAAAGTGGGTGGTTAAAGATTTATCAGCACATCACTGATTTCAGGGTACAGTTTGGACTATGCTTTACTGGAGTCATTTCAGCTTAATAGATGGGGGCAGAAAGCTCTCAAAGTTCTTATAGATGCAGTCTAAGAGGCAGGGGATAACATAATAGAAAGAGAAATCTTTACTCATGCCATTTCCCCCTAAACCCTTCAATATCCACTTGGAAACTCACCTCCTCTATGAAGCCTTCCTTGACAAATAAGACAAGTATGTATTATGTTATGGACATAACAATAGACCTAGAGTCAGAGAGAGCTGCATGACTCTGGGTAGGTAATTTAACCTCTATCTGACTCAGTTTCTTAAACTGTAAAGTTGTGATAATACCAGACCTCAGACTATTTGTGAAGAACTTAGCACAGTGCCTGGCACATAGAAGGGACTTCATAAATGCATTTTTTTAAAAAATCTCTAGTCCACAGTGACCTTTCCCTTTTCTAAATACTGCTCAAAGATGGACTTGGCTAGTTGGCATTTTAAATTCTGATATTTTATGTTTCTGGGACTCACACAGGTCCCATATCCATACCAGTCACCAAAGGTTTGCAGAAAATAGGGACCGGACATGCTAGTACACCTGACCCACTCCATGGATGCCAGTGCTAATCACAGTATCATAGCATCTTAACTAAAGAAGAGACTTTGGTGGTTATCTTCTCCATCTCCCTCATTTTTGCTGGAGAGGAAAATGAGCTCTAAAAAGGGGAAGTTACTTACTGATGATTGCATAAATCATTAGATTGATGGTAGATGATAGGATTAGGCATCAATTATCCCTATGCTGCCTCATGAAGCACCTGTGTGCTAGGTACACACATAGTGGGAGCAATATGTCCTAAGACCCTTCCTTGCAGGATAGGCTTCTTTTCCTAAAAGGTAATAAAACCAGTCTCAGGTCCAAGGAATTAAGGCCTGAACCATGGATGCAGTCTCTGTGTGGCTTAAGTACAACAAACCAGCATGGGAAGAATCAGATACTCCAAGATGACCAACATAGAGGCAGGGAAGCCATGCCCAATTGAATCAACACTGTATCTTTACTGTATATCTTTTCTACACTATGGCTAAGTGGAGTTTCTTTTGCTTACTTTTGAATGTCCTATAAATATCTCATTTCATTCCGATCTGAGTCTGAAGCATCTGACCATCCTGAATCATATTCAGCCTACAATAGTACGTTTGATTCTCAGAACTGGATCATAATAAGGGTGAAAGGAGGAGAGGAGAAATAAATATTTATTAAGCTTCTACTACACTGTGTTAGGGATAGCTAGGCAGTGTATAGAGCACTGAGCCTTGATTCAGGAAGACCTGAATTCAAATATGGATCCAGACACTTTCTAGCTATGTGACCTTGGGCAAATCACTTAATCTCTTTTCCTCTAGGAGGCAGCTGGGTGATTCAGTGGATAGAAGATTGGGCCTAGAATCAGGAAAACCTGAGTTCAAATCCAGCCTCAGATACTTACTAGCTGTGTGACCTTGGGCAAGTCGCTTAGCATCTGTTTGCCTTAATCTACTGGAGAAGGAAATGGTGAACCTCTCCAGTTTCTTTGCCAAGAAAAGTCCATGGATGGTATGGTACTGCACAGTTTCTTAGAAGTTAACTTTCCTATGCCCCTCACACACACATACATGCACACATCATGGCATGGGTGAAGGATTTTTTCTCACAAGCTCCCTCTTCCCATCTCTACATTTAAAATCCTCCTCTTCCCTTGAGGCCCACCTCCTCCATGATGCCTTCTCTGATCCCACCAACTTAAATTGATCTCTTCTACCTTAAATTTCTCATGGAATATTCTCAAGACCTCTCATCTATACTTACACATTCCCTTTTGTATGATAATTGTGTATAGTACATTTTTTTCCTTCCATTGGATTATTATTTCTTTGAAAGTAGAGAATGTGTTATATGAGAAGCAGCTATAGTTTTAATGGAAATTGCACCAGACCTGGTAACAGAAGACTTAAGTTTGAATACTGGGGTTGCTACTTAACAGATGTATGAGATCTTGTTAACAAGAACAGTAGTTCTAGAACTATGTACAAGTTGCTGTTATGTCAATTTAGTTGTGTCTGACTCTGTGATCCTATTTGGAATTTTTTTTGGCATGGATACTGGAGTGGTTTGTCATTTCCTTCTCTAGTTCATTTTACAGATGAGGAAACTAAGGCAAACAGTGTTAAGTGACTTGCCCAAGGTCACTAAGCTCTTTGGGTTTCATCTCTAAAATGGGGATGTTAGTTGTATTATACCTCAGGTCTGTTGTGCAGTGTAAATGAATAATGTATTGTAGAGTCATAAAAATGTTCAATAGGCAGTAAAAAGCAACTGAGGCAGAGCTCTGAACCAATAACTATTTATTAAAAGGACATGACCCCCTTCAATGAATGGGACCTCAGATCTTTTTTTTAAGTTTCTAACTTTTTTTATTTGTTAACTTATTTATTTTTAGTTTTCAACATTCACTTCCATAAATTTTAAATTTTCTCCCCCTCCCACCTCCCTCCTTCCCCAAGATGACATGCAATCTGATATGGGCTCTACACATACAGTCCCTATTAAACACATTTTCACATTAGTCATGTTGCATAGAAGAATTATAACAAATAGGAGAAATCATAAGAAAGAAAAACAAAACAAAACAAAAAAGGAAGTGGTCTGCTTCGCTACACATTCCAAATACAGAGTTTTTTCTCTAGATGTGTATGGTATTTTCCATCATGAATCCTTTGGAATTGTTTTAGGTTCTTGCATGACTAGAAGGACCAAGTCTATCAAAATCAGTCACTGCACACTGTGGTTGTTACTGTGTACAATATTCTCCTGGTTCTAAGCTCACTTCACTCAGCATCAGTTCATATAAGTCTTTCCAGGCCTCTCTGAAGTCTGCCTGTCCATCATTTCTTATAGCACAACATTATTCCACTACATTCATATACCATAACTTGTTCAACTATTCCCCAATTGATGAGGGGCCTCAGATCTTCATAGTGATCTGAGATGCCTCCTTTCTCCAGGGGTCTTAGCTTAATGGTGTTTGACATCTAGATGAAGATGAGGCAAAGTAAAATACAGGATTTCATTGGTTAAAAGACCTATATCTTGACCCTCCAAGAGAAACTTCAGCTCATGCCAATGATCAATGAGCAGTAAATAATGTCCAAAAATGGGCAGAGCTAATGGTCATTCACTAGCTCTATGTAGGACAATAGAGATCCTCCACCAATGCAACGTCATCCCTTGGTCGAGTGCTCATAAGTCTATTGCTCAAGTGCCATTACCCCAAAAAAGGGACAATTAAAGTAGAGCGACAATCAAAAATAGTTGAAGGACTTTCCATATCATTAGGTCATCTTAGCCACATTAGGTTTGGTCACTTAATCAGCAAGAAAAAAGGGTGGAGGTCCTCTACTTAGCTTCCTATGATTAAGCAAGTAAACTTCAGAACAAACAAGTTAACTTGTAATCTTATAATTTAAAGTTCTGGGACTTATCATAAGAAAGAATCATGTAGCTTTATTAATGAATAGACTGAATAATTGCAAATTGATGAAGTATAACAAAAATAATCACTATCCCTATAGAATCACACCAAAATCAATAATATTGATTGGAATAAAATATGGATCTAAATTAATCATTTCCCACAATATGCAAGGTGTCATATAAATATTTGTTATTATAAACTATCTGACTATCCCCAGGGTCTTTCACAGAATGAAGAGTGAAATAAATTCAATCGCAGGAAGTGGGATATATAGTACATAGGTACATAGTATTGCATATACCATCAGATTCAGACTTGCTGCACAGTTCTTTTTTCCTCTTTTTCCTTTGTTGTAAGACAAGGCTCTCTGGGCAGGGAAAGGGGGAAGGATATATTTAGAAATGAAGGCAGTGTGAAAATAAAAGATGTCAATTTAAAAAAAATTATATTGTAGAAAGAAAAACCTGTGGTCCCCTTGAAATAAAGGGGAATCTGAAAAAGGGCACCTGGAAAGTGGGAACACCAGGGATCTCAAAGCACTAATAAAATGCATTCACTGCATGCATTGTGTAGCCTAGATTGACTCAGGTTGAGTAGAAAAGAGACAGACAGAAAATCAGTTAATTCTCTTGAGTTCAGAACCTAATGGAAATCCCAATCTACCAGTTATAATATAAAGCCTATATTAACCAGGATACTTATTACAAGTTTAAGAAAAGTAAGTCCATTCTTTATTGGTGGAGTTAGAATTAGAAACCCCAAGAGTTTTCAGTTAACTACCCACAGTTAAGCTTAGGGTTTAAACCATAAAGTATCAAGGAAGTGCTCCTTAGGGTCAGCTAAAATTCTTGGTGATATGCTGCTGTAAGTAACTCCCTCGTTTAGTACCTACATCCCATAATTAAGTAACTTAGTTGGCATATGTGTCCTGGGTGGTCATCTCCTATGGCTCCGGCACCTGTTCCCAATAAACTCTAAAATTTGACTCTAAAAATTTGCATCTAAAAATCTGACTCTAAAATCCTGACCCCTTGACATAAACCTTCAATCTCTTATTTTCAGTTTTATTGTTTCCATAATCACACAGGCTATGTGAAATGGGTAAATAGTTTCTGCCAATTGCCTATGTCAAAGATGGGCTCTCAACATTCTCTTTTCCCCTCTCTGTCCTCTCCCACTAGGGCCTGAGCACCTTAATGGATTCTCTTTGCCTGGCACTGATTGTGATAAACAGTGTGTCTATATTTGCAATGACCTGATGATAGCACAGAGTTTGGCAAAGCAGCTGCAATAATTATCATGGATTTCTGGAATGGAGACTAATGGTTCAGGTTCAGATCTCAAATGCTTTTGATCCACTTCATCATTAAAAGGCCATTAAACATACAAGATATATATTAGCAAGCATCAAATCTACATCAGTGTGAAAAGGAATTAGGCTGATAATAGCTCCTGAGGCTGTTATCTCAGTGAGCAAGGGCACTTGTCTACTTGTCACCTTTCATGGATCTGGAGAAATGGCTTTTATTGAACCTGGTGAGGTAACCAAGCCTCTGCCTTTGCTAATGTCCTTCCTCTTTATTTGAGCCTTCTGTTCCCTAAAGATCTATTTTCCCTCTGGAACCCAGGTTACCCCCAAGGGTGAGATATTCATATATCAATAGATTCAGATAACTGGTGGTAATAACTGTGGGAGTCTGTTTGGTCCAGTATCCTCCAACCACAAAGAGTAAGATCTCAGGGAGAAGAAAAGGGATTGAGGAAATAACTGGACACTGAATGACTATGTAACAGTAGTGTGGAGTGGTTCTAAACTATGTTGTTGGACAGAATTGTGTGGAATACTTTTCTCCTTGGGTGTGACTTTTCTCCAGTAGCTCTCCTCAGGGAAAGATTTTTCCTTTCAAACTGGGCTTCAGTTGGGAAGAAGTTTGTCAAAAGTACTTCTTCCGGCATCTCCACCAGCCAGTCTCCTGTAGGTAGACTACTGACTCTTGGGGAAGTTTAGGAAAATGAATAATTCTGTTTAGTCAGTTCAGGTCCCTCCAACAGAATATAATATTCTGGCAAAATGTTATAATTTCTCTCCTCAACACCTTTCCTTCTCTCTCTCTCTCTCTCTCTCTCTCTCTCTCTCTCTCTCTCTCTCTCTCTCTCTCTCTCTCTTCTCTTCTCTTCTCTTCCTCCTCTGCTTTTTCTCCTCTCCCCTCTTCTCTTTCTTTTCTCCCATCCTCTCTCCTTTTTCTCTCTTTCTGTCCTTCTCTCTTTCTTTCTTGAAAAGTGAAAGAAAGGTAAACAAAAATAAGCCTCCCATGTCCTTAAAAAGACATCAGATTCCTGTCCTCTCTGGAAAGAGAGGGAGGGTTGAAATGGGGCAAGGACCCACTAGCCTCTCTCTGGAATCCTGTTTACAATGTAACATCTGTCCCGTCTCTTGTGCATAATTCAAGCACACAGTCCCAGTCGGGGAATTTTGGTATTCACTAGTTGTGGCAACAGGCTTCCCTGCCTCCACTTCTACTCTTGGCACTTGGCCACTCTTCCTTTGATTCTATATATTTGCTCCTGCTCCTATATGTTTGTATGGCTTCCAGTCTCTCTACAATGAGACGGACTAACTTGTCAGCCAAAATTTGGGTTCAACAGTCATGAAGTTATGACAGCTTCCCAGAGATCAAATAGGGGAACACTGGATTGATTTATGCCCAAACTGGCAGTCACTCCAAATACAACATTATAACTACTGTGTACTCACACTCCAACAACATTTGTTGAGTGAGTATAAATAAAGTAAATGTGCATCTCTCCAGATTTGCATAGAGGAAAGACAAAGCTACATGCCATATCTTCAAAACCATTAGAAACTCTATGCAGAGTAACCAGCTTAGCCAAACAGCACTTCCAAAGATCAGTTCAATTTGCTGTCCACACAAAGTTGTGGTTCATTTATATATAAATTCGTTATATAAAAATATAAATATAAAAATATATTTTGCTGCTTTTCTCATCAGAAGACTGAACTGAAAACAACAGCTTACTCACCAGAGCTAGACGGCAGACTTGAGATAACCAGCATGAAAAAAATAGAATATTAGAGGAGAAGGGCTATTAAATCCAACCCCCTCATTTTGTAGGTAAGGAAACTAAGTCCAAGAAGAGTGAAATGACTTGTTCAAGAGCATATAGTAGAAGAGCTGTAACTAGAAGCCAGATCCCTTGTTTCCTAGATGGATACCTTGTCAGTTGTACTGATTTCTGATAAGAATTCTTTTCCATCTGAAAACTGCCCAAAGATCAGTTCATATCGCAAGACCCTTCCTTTGTGTTCATATGCATTGCCTACCATAGACTGCATAGATATCCTGTTGCTTTCTGGGCATCTTTTGTTTAATGTGATCTATATTTAGAAGTGTCAGGATCTTCTGAGACCAATACTGCATCAGTTCAAGTATTTCCTTCTTAGAGTTTTTTTTTTTGTCCTGAGAAGCTAGCACGGGTAGCATGCTAAGATTTCCTGTGTTAGGAGTAAAGGAAAAGGGAGGGGAACATGCATTTATCAAGTATCTACTATTTACTAAGCACAATGCTAAATGCTTCACAAATATTACCCCATCTGATCCTCCCAATAGCCCTTTGAGGTAGGTATCATATTTACCCCCATTTTACAGCTGAGGAGACCAAAGCAAAGAAAGATTAAGTGACTTGCCCAGAGGTCACATCGCTATAAATGTCTAAGGCTGAATTTGAACTCAAGTCTTCTTGACTCCAATTCCAGTACTCTATCCACTGCACCACCTAGGTTGTGAATGGGATTGAGTATTGTTAGGTCTTATCCTGGGGAACCCCACTCAAATCTTCCTTTAATACTACCCCCATGCTGAGGATCTCCTGAATATCAAAACATCATAATCCCAAGAAAGTCTTCATTTATTTGGGGAAAATCGATGTGAGGAATGAACAAAATCGAATAGCTAAAGCTCACAGAATTACCATTACAGAAAATGAGAGTTGGAAGGGTTCTAAGCTACCCTTGACCTAGAACCCCCAAATAAGCCACAGTATTATATACCCAACAAATGGTCATGCACCTTCTGATTGAATACCTCCAATGAGGCTGAACTCACTGCCATCTGAGGTGGCCCGTTCCACTTTGGGATAGTTCCATTTACTAAGAAGTTTTTGCTGACTCTAACTCAAACGAATGTTAATTCTTATCATTTCAGGAATCCCTTCCAATGATACAGATCACAGTCTGTCTTCTGTGACTCCTCTTCATTATAAAAGTTCACCATAGGTTGTCCATTTATCATGCTGAGGCCTTCCTCACTTTCTCCAAGCTTAATGAGGGCATCATTCAGGAGTGTGTTGAAGCCAGCTCTATCATTTATACCTCAAAATTGGTAAATGCCACAAATCAGGGCTTGTTTTATTCTTTTGCTGACTGTCTAACCCAGTGATGTCAAAGTCAAGTAGAACCATATATAAGAATCCTTGCTGGCCATATATTGAGTTGGTTCTAAAATGTTAGGGCAGGGCAGAGGGGAAGGGAAAAAAGAAAATCACAAGATAATGATTATATACTTAAAAGACATCGCTAGTTGTCCATAATACATTTTCAATTTCATGTATTATAGAAATTTATTTCTTTTTTATTTTTTTATTTAAGTTCAGATTGAAATAAAAATTTTGAAATGAAATGTTATTTGTGTTTTATTGTATTTTTATTTATTTTTGTTAAGTATTTCCAAATTATATTTTAATGTGATTCTGACCTTACCAGAAAGCCCTGCTGTTGACACCTCTGATGTAGATGTAAGAAAATGAGGTGGAAAATCTTAATACTGTAGATTAAATTTGTGTGGAGTGTATACGTTGTTTCTAGAGAACCAGCTGTTAAACATCTACTGACTCACCACTAGCATCAATGTAACACTCTGACTCTCTACCTGTCATCCTTCATTCTTATCATATGACCAGCTCACCTTCTCTTCCTAACATACAGTTCCTTGATGACTTATATTCCTTTTCTTCAGAGTTCCTTATTCGTCATACGTTATTGATGGTTTTTTTAATTTTTTCAAATGAAGAGCTGTCTTTTCTCCCATCCTCCTCTCCTCATTGAGAAAGCAAGAAAACTTAGAAACAGGTATAGTCAAGTAAAACAAATCTCCAAATTGGTTATATCCAAAAGAAAATATGTCTCAGTCTATGAGTCCATCACCTCATCCATCACGTCAGAAGGGAGGAAACCTTTTCTATCATGAGTCCTCTGAAATCATGACTAGTCATTGTGTTGATCAGAGTTCTTAAGATTTTCAAAATTAATCATCTTCACAATATTGTTGTTATATATGTGGTTCTCCTTTTTCTACTCATTTCAGTCTGCATCAGTTCATATAAATCTCTGAAACCATCCCTTTCACAATTTCCTGTAGCATAATTGTATTCCATAATATTCATATGCCACATAACTTGTTTAGCCATTCCCCAATTGATGAGTACCTCTAGGCAGTTTCTGATTCTTTACCATCTTGATTATATGTCATAGTTAGCTCACACGCACCATAAACCTTTCCAATGTCCTCTACATGAGATTTCTTCAGAGGCAGTGTGTTACGCATCTTGCTGTCACATGAACAATGTAAGTATTTAAAAGAAGAGTCTTTGATCTTATGATAAGCTAGAAGACAAAGAATTTGGTAGTTTCCCAAAAATAATGTGGCCCACCCTCCAATGTCTGTTCAATTCTGAGCCCAGTTCGCTGTCTAGCTATAATATTTGCCACAGTCTATTGGGTGCTGTTCAAATACATATTGAAATCTGGGCAATAATCATTCTTCAGACACTTGGTCTTTCCTATGTAGATGGAAAGGTCAAACTTCTTTACTGGATTACTGCTCTATTTCAGTTCTGCAGTATCTTGGAGCTTGGTATCAATGTCATCTGCCAATGGAGTCATTTGGAAGATCATGCTCTTCAACTTTGACACTTTGGTGGGATCTCTGCCATCATAGCAGCAAATGCATTTGGTGAACATTTCTCTGTATTAAGGTTTTCTAATGTTCTTTATCTGGGGATTACTGAACAGGGTTATTTATGTTATTACATCTCCCGAGTAGTCCTGAATGAGCTTTATGTATGTGTGAGAGACTGTTTGTTGTAACAGCCTATAAGGCAATGTTTTGTTCTACTGAATCAAATCCTTCTTCTTCTCCTCCTCCTTCTCCTCCTCCTCCTTTTTCTCCTCCTTTACTTCTTCATAATCAACAAACAAGCACAGTTGGATCTTAGATTCTTTGCATCTTTTAGTTAATTGTGAAAGGGGAAAGAAAATGGACTATTATTTGGAAACAGGCTTCAAAACATCTACTTGTTCACTATTAATACCCTCATAGAGGGTGCCCTCTATTAGTGTGATTCTGAAGAGATGATTCTCATAAAGATTTTGTGTGGTAAGCATATAGGTTAGTAGATATTCTTGATCACCTTTTCATATGGTTCAAAACTTTTTCCATCCCTTTATCTTTCTTTCCTTCACATAACATATATCAGTCCCTTGATGCCCCTATGATTGTATGGCCTCCACTGTGGACCCTCTCTACATATACTTAGTCTGATGAGGTTGCTTTTTTCCATCTTTGTTTTATTTAATATTATTTCTACTTCCTTCATAAGCACATCTGGAACTATAATGCTGAGGTCCAAGTGTAGTTGCTTTATTATTGTTGATGGGCAAAAGTTTGTTAAAATGATTTTTGCAGATCTTTTTAATTTTTCTTCCATTTTCATCTTTGAACAGCTTTGCTTGATTGGGTTTGCCCTACACTCCTCTTGCAGCTTTATGAGCAAATACTTCTCATAATTGTCCATCATCCTTTTTCATAAGATTTTACAAATGAATTTATATCAAAAAGCAGTATTACCTTTCTCAAGCAGTATTTCTCTATTTGGCAAGTAATTCATATGTTTGCTAACAAGTTTTCTGTACCCTTTTTAAAAATTCTTGCGGCAATTAATTTAGATTCGTTAAACTTCTGGATGAAATTATTACAGTTGTCACTTTTATTGTTCATTTTTCTTATTTTCAGTTAATTGTTCAAATAATTCAAGTTCAAATTGTTTTGTTTATATACTATATCCTTCACTGTGTCTCCTCTTCCTCCTCCTTCACTCTCTTAATCCCTTTCCTCTTCCTCTTCCTTTTTCTTCCTCCTGCTCCTCCTTTTCCTTTTCCCCTTCTCTCCATCTTTCTCCACCTTCTCCTTTATGTCCTGCTTTTTTTCCTCCTCTTTATCCTCCTACTTCTTCTTTTCCTCCTTTGCTTTGAAATCACCAATTATCAGAGAAGATATTGATTGGATATGAAGAGTCCTAACTTCTCCAGTTATCATTAGCATCTTATCATTAATAACTCCATGATCTATATTACTTATCATTAGTATCTTCATACTTACCATTAGTATCTATTAGTATCAAATATCCCATCAAATAACATTTCTGGTTTTCTTTGAGTAAAAGATAAAATTCACTCTCTCAATTCCTTTCTTTGTCTCTCTAAGGAGTACCTTAGAGCTATCCTACCATTTGACTTTAATGTCTTTCTTCAGGGTTTATTTTAGCAAGAATATCAAGAATGACAAGTAGTTAATTGTTATATAGCACTTTAAGGTTATATAGCACTTTAAGTACTTTACATATTTGATTTCATTTGATACTCACAACTACCCTTTGAGGTAGGTGCTATTTATCGTATTTTCACAGATAAAGAAACTGAGTTTGAGAGGTTAGTGACTTACCAAGCATTACACAACTATTAAGTGTTTGAGGCTAGATTTGAATTTAGATCTTCCTGTCTCAAAGTCCAGCCAGCACTCTATCCAATGTGCCACCTAGCTGCCTCTAATGATTCAACTCCTCCAGAAATATGCCCACTCATTGATTATTTGATCAGTTCCTTGGGTATGGCCTTTTAACTGAGTTCAAGTTTTACAAAACAAATCCTTTTATTGAAAGGATTTCTTCTGTGAAGTCTGGATTCAATCAAAGGGCAGCACTTGAGGCTGCAGCTTCCTCACTCCTGTTCCAGGATCTCACATTTAGAGTACCAATACTCAATGTCCCTCCCAAGGTTTTCTCTTCTTCTGGTCCCACATCTCTAATTCTTTCAATCAATCATCACATTACTTACTTAGGGCCCTTCGGCATTCTCGTTGTCTTCTTCTGGAAAGAAATTCTCTATCCTTACTAAAACATGGCATCCAGTACTGAACACAAGATTCCAGATGACATGTGAACAGAGCAGAATACAGTGGGACTATAATCTCCTTATTCCTAGAAGCTATACCATTCTTCATGTAGCCCAAAATTGCATTAGCTGTTTTAGATGAAAAACAAACAAACATGCTGCTGTCTCATTTTAAATTTGGAGGCTAATAAAATCCCCAGATCTCTTCCTGAAAAATTGCTGTCTTAACATCCCTTCCTGTTCCTATACTTGGCAAAGGTGATTTTTAAAAAATCCAAGTGTAAGATGCCACGCTATTGAATTTCATTGTATTAGATTCATCCCAGTGTTGTGACTTGTCAGTATCTCTTTGGATCTTTACTCTGTCTTTTACTGAATCCTCTCTCCCTTCCAGCTTGTTGTCATCAGCAAGTTTGATAAACAGGCCATGTAAGTTATGGCTAAAAATGTTAGCCAGCACAGAGCTAAGCACAGTTCCCTGGGCACTTCACTGGAGACTTCCCACCAGATTGACACTGAACCACTAATACCTACTCATTGAGTTCAGCAAATTCCGAATCCATCTCACTGTGCTATCATCAAACTTAAAGTTCTTAGTCCTCTCCACAAAAATATTGAGAGGTATTTTATCAAAGGTTTTGCTAAAATCTGGGTAAACTAAATCTATGGCCTTTTCCTGATCTAACTAGTTAGGACTCTATCAAAAAAAAAAAAGAATGAGTTTAGTTTAACACAAACTACTCTTGATCATAATCCAGATGTCTGCTAACCATCTTTTCATTGATCATTTCAAGAATTTCTTAGGACTCTTGCCCCAACAGACACACTTCCCAGCGCTCTGTCCAACTCTCTTACACTCTACTCCTTCCCAGTTTGCCTAGTCAACTCATCCAAGCATTATATAGTACTGTGCAGTGTTCTATGAGTAGAATGGGTAAGGAAAGGATTCTAATAATCCCCCATATCATGGCCTTTCACTCATAATATTCTCATAATGGATGACTAGATGGCAAGAGTTTATATGCTTCTTTGACCTGCCAAGGGAGACAAGAAAAGAGAGGAGAGGGAGAAACCGAGATTCTAAGTAAGAAGAGAAAAGTTGGGTGAAGTTAACTTTATTGTCCTTTCTGTAGGGTCACAATCCTAGGCCAAGAGATAAAGCTTTAAAAAAATGTGCAAATCCTACTTGAGTGGCAGCCAAAGAAGAAGTTCCTAGGGGTGGCTGTCTCCCCCCTTCCCCCCACTCTTCTCCCACATCTCCCATTCCTTTGCCTTTACCCCATTTCCATAAAAAAGCAGCTTTAGGAAATGTTTCAGTACTTCATGGGCTCAGTCTAATTGCAAAGCTCATAAGCACTTAGCTCTGCCCTGGCAAACGAGGCCACAGGGATACATAATGTTTAAACTTCTGTTACATTAATAAGGATACATGGTCAGGTGATAAATAACCTAGCTCCTGATGAAAAATAATATTAGGAAAGCTAATGTTGAGGAGAAGAGACAAAAGCCAAGGATTGCAAAGGAGAAAAGATAGAGGCCAGGTGGCCATAGGGTGTCTAGAGTCCTCTTTGAAGCAGGGAGGATATACTTCAGTTCTTGCATCCAAGATTCTGCATCCCTCCTACTGGGTCCAGAGGAAATGACTCTGACTCCATTTTTCCTTCATACTGGCTCTGTGTGTTCATCCTTTGTTGCCGAAGAAGACCATGACATCAGAGAAATGATGACATGACTTGCACTTGACTTTGTTTGGAGTGAGAGAGGGCTGTGCAGGTCACCAGCCTCACTTCTCCTCCAGAGAATAAACTGAATCCAGTGACCAGTTATTCATCAGGATGACTGGAGATGGCCCAGGATGAGGCAATTGGGGTTAAGTGACTTGCCCAAGGTCACACAGCTAGTGAGTGTCAAGTGTCTGAGGTGACATTTGAACTCAGATCCTCCTGACTCTATCCACTGCACCACCTAGCTGCCCCTACTGGCATTAGTTTGATATGGGAAAGAGGATGAATCATAGGCGAAGGAGTGGTTACCTCTGGATATAACTCCAGTTTTTTCTCCACAAGACAATCATCCAAATCACACAGAGTAATGGAGTCATTCATAATTATTTTTATATTTGAACATCTATTACACCACTAGAATCTGAAAATCTTCATTCTTTGTTCCACAGGATATTTGCTCAGTGATGGCTTTTGAGTGATAAGATCTAGGAATTACTAATCACCACTTTTCCCTTCCCTCTTCACACCTGCTCTGATCCTTTGCCATTGTCCCTGAAATTTTGATGTAATGCATTTAGGTCCCAGAGTCTTTAAAAAAAAAAAGGAGTTAGAAGCTAGAAAAGACACATGGGCTTTTCTCCTGTCTCTGCCATGAGTGCCCTGGTAAGCATATTCTATCATTTGATGGAATCTGAAAAAAATCAAAGAACAACAAAAAGGAGAAAAGTCCAATGACTTGAAGACGCTTCTCTTAGAAGACCCTGGCAAGAGGTTTTATTGAACTGTACTTCAGAACTGTCCCTATGAGAACTTAGCTCAGCCAGCAGCCATGAATGAGAAGAAATAGGTTCTATGTACAGGCAGTGTGGTTCAGGGAAAAGACTTGGGAGTCAGAGCACTTGGATTCTCACTCTGTCTCTGACACTTGCTTATGTAGTTTTGGACAAGTAACCTAATCTCACTAATTCTCAGTCTCCTCAACTGTAAAATGGGCTAGGCTACATAGCTTCTGATATCTCTTCCATCTGTTGATCTGCAATCCTACAAATTTAATTCAACAAATATTTGTTTCATACCTTGTATTATTCAAGGCAATGCATTGTTTTTATTTTTTAGTAGTATTTCTTTTTTCCAATTCCACGTAAAGATAACTTTTAACAGTCCTTTAAAAAATTTTTTAAGTTTCTAATTTTTCTCCATGTCACCTTGTCCTTCTCCCTTCCTAAAATGGTAAGCAATTTGATTTAGGTTATATATGTGCAATCATGTAAAACATATTTCCATGCTAGCTATGTTGTGATTGAAGAAATAGACCAAAAGGAAAAACACACAGAAAGGGAAAGGGAGGGAGAGGGAGGGAGAGGGAGAGAGAGAGAGAGAGAGAGAGAGAGAGAGAGGGAGGGAGGGAGGGAGGGAAAATAATATGCTTTGATCTGGATTGAAACTCCATCAGTTCTTTCTCTGAATGTGGATAGCATTTTCTATCATGAGTCCTTTGGAACTGCCTTGGATCACTGTGTTGTTAAGAAGAGCTAAGTCATTCATAGAAGATCATTGCAAAATGTTGCTGTTACTGTGTACAGTGTTCTGGTTCTACTCATTTCATTTTGCATCAGTTCATGTAAATCTTTCCAGGTTTTTCTGAAATCCACCTGTTCATCATTTCTTATGGCACAACAGTATTCCATTACATTCATATATCACAACTTGTTTAACCATTCCCCTTTGTTTCCAATTTTTCATCACCACTAAAGGAGTAGTCACAAATATTTTTATACTCGTAGGTAGGTCCTTTTCCTTTTTTTTATTATCTTCTTAGGATGTCGCATTAGTCAATCTGATGGGTGTGAGGTGGTACCTCAGAGTTGTTTTAATTTGCAATTCTCTAATCTGAAAACTGCCTGTTCATATCCTTTCTTTGACTATTTATCAATTGAGAAATGACTTGTATTCTTATAAACTTGATTCAGTTCTCTGTATAGTTGAAAAATGAGACCTTTATCAGATACTTCCTGTAAAAATTGTGTCCTAGCTTTCCACTTGCTTTCTTGGTTCCATTGCTTTTGTTTATGCAAAAACGTTTAAATTTAATATAATTGAAATTACCCATTTTACATCTTGTAATGTCCTCTTTCTCTTGTTTGGTCAGAAAGTCTTTCCTTCTCCATAGATCTTACAGATAAATTATTCCTTGCTCTCCTAATTAGCTTGTCTAAATCATGTACCTATTTAGATATTATCTTGGAACACAGTGTAAGCTGTTAGTGTGTACCTAGTTTCTGCCATACTATTTTCTAGTTTTCGCACCAGTTTTCGTCAAATAGTAAGTTCTTATCCCAAAAGCTGGACTCTTTGGGTTTAGTCAAAGAAGAGATTACTATGGTTATTTACTATTTACTATTATGTCTTGTACACCTAATCTCTTACTATGATTATTTACTATTTACTATTATGTCTTGTACACCTAATCTCTTCCACTGATCCACCACTCTACTTCTCAGCCACTACCAGCTTCTGGTAAAGATTTCTGCTTTATAATGTAGTTTGAGATCTGGTATGGCTAGGTCAACTTGTGTCACATTTTTTTCTTGATTCCTTTGAGCTTCTGTTCTTCCAGATGAATTTTTATTAATTTTTTCTAGCTCTATAAAATAGCTTTTTGGTAATTTGATTGGCATAGCACTGATTAAGTAAATTAATTTAGGCAGAATTGTCATTTTTATTATATTGGCAAGGCTTACCCATGAACAATTGATATTTTTCCAATTGTTTAGATCTGACTTTATTTGTATGAAAGTATTTTACACTTGTATTCATATAGTTTTTGTGTTTCTCTTGACAGGTGAACTCGCAATTATTTTATATTGTCTTGTTCTTTTTATATTGTATTGTTCTTTTAAATGGAATTTCTCTTTCTATCTCTTGCTATTGGACTTTGTTGGTAATATATATAAATGTTGATGGCTTATATGGATTAATATATCCTACAACTTTGCTAAAATTATTATTTCAAGTAGTTTTTACTTGATTCTCTAAGATTCTCTAAGTATATCATAACATCTACAAAGTTTTGTTTTCTCATTCCTATTCTAATTCCTTTCATTTCTTTTTCTTCTTTTCTTGCTATAGCTAACATTTTTTTTTGTTTTGGAAAACACAATTTTATTTCACAAAAAACAACACAACCCAGCTATAAAATAGTTTATCATAATGATGATGATGATGATAGCTGTAAAGTAACATTTCTAATACAACATTGAACAATAGTGGTGATAATAGGTATCCTTGCTTCACCCTCAATCTTATTGGGAAGGCTTCTAACTTATGCCCATTACAGATAATGCTTGCTGATAGTTTTAGATAGATACTACTTGTCATTTTAAGAAAAGTTCCATTTATTCCTTTGCTGTCTAGCGTTTATAATAAAAGGAATGGGTGCTACATTTTGTCAAAAAGTCTTTTTTCTGCATCTCTTGAGATAATAATGTGATTTCTGTTGATTTTACTATTTATGTGGTCTATTATGCTGATAGTTTTCCTAATACTGGACTAGCTCTGTATTCTTGGTATAAATTCTACCTGGTCATAATATATGATCCTGATGATATATTGCTATAATCTCCTTTTCAGTATTTTATTTAATTTTTTTGCGTTCATATTCAGTATGGAAATTGGTCTATAGTTTTCTTTCTCTGCTTTAGCTCTTCCTGATTTAGGTATCAGCACCATATTTGTGTCATAAAAGGAATTTGGTAGGACTCCTTCTTTGCCTATTTCCCCAAATAATTTATATAGTATTGGAGTTGATTATTCTTTAAGTATTTGCTAGAATTCACTTATAAATACATCTGATCCTGGGTCTTTTGTCTTAAGGAATTCATTGATGGCTTGTTCAATTTCTTTCTTGAAAATGGGTTTATTCTATTTCCTCTTCTACTAATCTAAGCATTTCATGTGTTGTGTAAACATTCTCCATTTCACTTAAATTGTGAGATTTTTTTGGCATACAGTTAAGCAAAATAGCTCCTAATTGTTGTTTTACTTTCCTCTTTAGTGGTGATGAATTCACTCTTTTCATTTTTTTTCTGGTAATTTGGTTTTCTTCTTTCTTTTTTTTTAAATCAAATAAACCAATGGTTTATCTCAGGGGTAGGGAACCTGTGATCTCAAGGCCACATGTGGTCTTCTAGGTTCTTGGGTATATAGCCTTTTGACTAAGTTCAGTTTTATAGAACAAATTCTTTTGTTAACAGAATTTGTTCTGTGAAGTTTTAAAATTAAAATCATAGTTGGGTTTACCCCAACCTTTGTTATGATCTGCCCAATTATTAATAAGAGTCTTACATATACATTTTTGCATGTGTAAAAGGTAAACAGTCTGTCTTTATGAATCCCTTATGATCAGTCACAAGCTATATACCTTGGTTCTTGTATGTTGAATCTTCTATTAAGTTCAGAATTTTTGTTAATAAAGTCTTGAAAGTCTGAGAGTTTATCAAATGCCCTCTTTTTAAAAAAAATTTTGACTAATACTTAAGTTTGCAGGCTATGATGTTTTTGGCCACAGTCCCAGTTCTTTTGCTCTTCAGTATATTGTGTTCCAAGACCTGCAGTCCTTTAATGACTCTGCCAGTCTTGTGTAATTCTAATTTTGGCTCTATCATATTTAAATTGTTTTAATCTTGATACTTTTAATATTTTATCCTTGAATTGGGGGTTTCAGAATTTGACTAAGATATTCCTATGAATTTTCCTCATAGTATTTCTTTTTAAGTAGTGATTGATGGATTTTTTTCTATTTCTTCTACCACCCTCGCCCCCTCACCCTTTTTTCTAATGCTTCAGGACAATTTTCTTATATTATTGTATCAAGATTCTTTTTTTGATCATAAATTTCAGTTAGTCCAATAATTTTTATATTTTCTCTTCTTGATCAATTCTCCAAATCTGTTGTTTTTCTTATAAGATATCTCACTTTCTCTTTTGTTTTTTCATTATTCATATTTTGTTTAATTACTTCTTGATCTCTTGTAATTTCACTTGCTTCACTTAGTCCAATTCTAATTTTCAAGGAGCCATTTTCTTCCTTAAGAGTCTGAATCTCCTTTTCTAATTGATAGACTTTGTTTTCATAACCTTCTTGTTTTTCTTGGATTGTTCCTTTTATTTTTTTATTTTTTAGTTTCTCTTCCATCTCTCATATGATTTTTAAAGTCTTTTTTAAAGATCTTTCATAACTTCTTTTTGGGCAAGTGGCCATTGGATATTACTCTTTGGGAGTTTCTTTACTTCAATATCTTCTTCTGAAGATGAACCCCAGTCATCTTTATTCTCATAATAGCTTTCTATGGTTGGATTCTTTCTCCTTTGCCTATGCATTGTGTGTGTGTGTGTGTGTGTGTGTGTGTGTGTGTGTGTGTACGTGTGGTAATAGCTTAATTTTTGTAATCACTTCTAGCCCTGGGGTATGGGAAATAGTGCCTCTTGGCCCAAATCTTCAGTTCTCCCCTCTAGTTTGGAACCAAAGTCAAACCTCCAACCTCCTATAAGTGCCCACAGGTCAGAAGCTTTCTGCCCCACTGCTTGTGTACTCACCTGGTGTGTGGTGGATCTTTCTCACCTTTCCACTCTTCACAGCAAAGCTGGGTCTGGCATTCCTTATCAGCAGATGTTCCCTCAATCTTTCCAAGCTCAAACTCCCAACTCCATCCACTATTCTGGGAATGAAAGTTCCTGTGGCTGGGGCCAAGACTATATCTCAAGCCAACTAATCCCAGGGCTTGCTGCTGGTTGTTAAAATGGAACCCAGCCTGGAGGTGTTTACTCTTCACAGGGACTAAACTTCTTCCTGAAACTTTTCTTCTGATCTTGAACTGTCCCAGGAGGACTCTTGTTGTGTCCCTGTTCTTATTCATCTCCAACCACACTTTGTTCACCCTAAGGTGCTATTTTAACTCTTTTGTGGAGGGAAATCTTGAGAGCTTGGAGTTTTCTGACCTTCTCCGCTGTCTTCCCAGAATCCTCTCAGATTCACTCATTCTTTAGGCTTATTTAGTTTCTAATTAATTTTCATCTATCTTTCCATAGCCCTTTACTAAATGTAATTTTGCTGCATTGTGATCCAAAAAAGATGCATTTAATATGACTTTCTGCATTTTATTGTGAGACTTTTCTGACCTAATACATGGTCAATTTTTTATGTAGATGCCATGTACCACTGAGAAAAAGGTGTACTCTTCTTTATCCCCATTCAGTTTTCTCCAGAGGTCTATCATATCTAGCTTTTCGAAAACTCTATTCACCTGCTTAACTTCTTTCTTGTAATTTTGTGGTTAGGATTATCTAGCACTGAAAGGGGAAAATCAAGGTCTCCCACTAGTATATTTTACTCTTTTCTCTTGTGACTCATTTAACTTCTCTTTTAGAAATTTGTAGTAATTCCCATTTGCTGTATATATATTTAGTATTGATGATACGTTATTGTTTGTGATAACATTTAACAAGACATAGTTTCTTTACCTATCTTGTTTAATTAAATTTATATTTTCTTTTGCTTTTTCTGAGATCCTGATTGCTATCCTCATTTTTTTTTTACTTCAACTGAAGCATAATATATTCTGCTACAGACTTTCACCTTTACTCTGTGAGTATCTCTCTGCTCAAATGTGTTTCTTATCAACAAGATATTGTAAGATTCTGGTTTTCAATCCACTCTGATATCTACTTCCATTTTATGGATGAGTTCATCCCATTCACATTCACAGTTGTGATTACTAACTGCATATTTCCCTCCATCCTATTTTCCCTCTGTTTATATTTCTCCCTACTTTCACTTTGTTCCTTCATACCAGTGTTTTACTTTGACCACAGCTTCCCTCAATCTGTCCTCCTTTCTATCAGCTCTCACCTCTTTTTCTTACCCCCCTCCCTTCCTACTACCCTATAGGGTAAGATAGATATCTATACCCAACTAAGTGTATATGTTATTCCCTCTTTGAGCCAAATCTGATGAGAAAAAAGTTCATACAGTGTCTACGTCATCCCTCCTTCCTTTCTCTCCACAGTAATAGATCTTTTGTACCTCTCCATGTGATATAAAGTCCCTCATTCTGCTGCCTCTTTTCCTCTTCTCCCAGTACAATCTTTTTTTCACTCCCTATTTTTTTCCTAACATCTCATCAAAGTCCACCCTCTATTTATGTATATTCCTTCTAACTGCCCTAATAGAGATATGGTTCTTTAGCATTACAAGTATCATCTTCCTATGTAGGGATGTAAACAATTTAACCTAATTGAATAGCATGTTTTTTTCTTTCCCATTTACCTTTTTATGCTTCTTTTGAGTCTTGTATTTGAAATTTGAATCCTCTGTTTAGCTCTGATTTAGCTCATTAGGAAATCTGAAAATCTCCTATTTCATTAACTATCCATTTTTCTCCCCACAAGATTATTCCTAGTTTCACTGGGTAGTTTATTCTTGGTTGTAATCTCAGATCTTTTGCCTTCTGTAATATATTCCAAGTCCTCTAATCATTTAATGTAGAAGCTGTTAAATCCTGGTGCAATCCTGACTGTGATTCCTTGATATTTGAATTGTCTCTTTCGCACTGCTTTCAGTATTTTCTCTTTGAGCTGAGAGTTCTGGGACTTGGCTATAATATTCCTGGGAGGTTTTATTTGGGGATCTCTTTTAGGATGTGATTGGTGGATTCTTTCAATTTCTATTTTACCCTCTGATTCTAGAATATCAAGGCATGATAATTTCTTGAAAGATGCTGTCCAGGTTCTTTTTTTTGATCATGACTTTCAGATAGGCTAATAATTCTTAAATTATCTCTCCTAGATCTCTTCTCCGGGTCAGAATTTTTTTATTGAGGTATTTTACATTTTCTTCTATTTCTTCATTCTTTTGGTTTTGTTTGATTGATCCTTGATGTGTCTAGAGTCATTAGCTTCCACTTGCTCAATTCTAATTGGTAAAGAATTATTTTCTTCACTTCCCCTTTGTGCCTCCTTTTCCATTTGACCAATTCTACTTTCTAAGATAATATTTTCTTTTTCCATTTTTTATGCTTCCTTTCCCAAGCTGTTGACTCTTTTTTCATGATTCTGTTGTATAACTCTCATTTCTTTTCCCATTTTTAACATCTCTCTTATTTGATTTTAAAATCCTTTTTGAGCTCTTCCAGAAGAACTTTATGGGTTTGAGACCAATTCATATTTCTCTTTCAGGCTTTGCATGTAAGTGTTTTATCATTGTTGTCCTCTTCTCAATTTGTGTTTTAATCTTCCCTATCACCACGGTTAGTGCATTTTCTAGCCTATTTTGTGACTTTTAAGGTTGCACTCTGCTCCTGGGGCACAAGGGGCATTTTTTAAAGTTTTTTTTTGTGCTGAGGATCAGGGTCACTGACCTTCTGCCTGGCAACTTGTCTGCTATGCTAGGATCATCCGAGTGAGTCTAGCCTGCTGAGCTAGAGCCTCTGAGCCCTTATGCCTGACCACTGGCTGGTTGCATCATGGCTGGGGGTCTCTGACCTGTTCAGCTGCACCATGGTGCCTTAATTGTTGATCTGTATAGGGGTTAGGGGGTCTCCTACTGGCCAACACATACACTACTTGCACTAGGTTATACTACCCTTTTACCCATTTCTTACAGTCCTTATAAGTTATCTTGGGCTGGAAAATTGTTTTGTGAATTCTTTTCCTCCAGAATTCATTTTGAGGTATAATTTAAAATTGTTGGGGAGAGCTTCCTGACTTTTCTCTGCCATCTTGGCTTTGTCTCTGGTTTCAGTAAGTTTAAAGGAAAAATTAGCCTAGACTGCACAAAAGTGGAACCCTAGCAAAATCTAGCCTTGCTAACATGTAAGGGCCCTGGGAAATACTGTTCTGACCACACTTGAACTTTGAGAAAATCACTTTGATTTTGGTGACCAGAAGAGAGAAGAGATTGGGAGTGTAATATGATAGCCATTTATAGGATGAACTAGAGGCAGGAAGTTCAAATACGAGGGCATTTCAGTTCAGAAAAGAGAAGGTGAACAGTGTGGTGACTGTGTAGAGTAGAGAGAAGGACATGGAATTTTTAAAAATTGTAGCAGTAGAAACTACAAAATTTGGCAATTGATTAAATATGTGAGGTGAGTGAGATTAAGAAATTAAAGATATCACCAAAGTTGTAATCTTGATTGACTGGAAGAATGGTAATCGCCTTGATAGAAATAGGGAAGTTTGAAAAAAGGGATGAGATTGTAGGTAAAGATAATGGTTATCTACATTGGGAATTACTGCTTAGAGATGACAATTATACCTGGTAGAGCTGATCTGGTAACCAGAAGAGAGAAGAGATCAAGGATATAATATGAATGATATACCACCAAAAGAGACTGAGACACAGTGGTCAGAGATCCAAGAAATAACAGTGTTCTAAAAACCCTGAGCAGAGAGAATATACAGAATATAGTAGGAAATTAGCCCCTAAATTTTTTGTGCTGCACCTGCACTTCTCAGCAAATGAGACTGATACCAGAGCAAATACTGACAGAGAGACCTTGAGTGAAGTCAATTATGGCTCAGCTAGTCATCCAGAAACAGCAGGCCTGCATCTCTTGCTTTGAAGGGTCATTTCAAGTGCTGGCTGTCTACTTCTAGAGATGGGGAAGAAAAGTGGCCTCTGGGACTCTAAAAGCCTGAACGTTAATCAAGAATTATAATGCTGACAGCCAAGCTTTACCTTACCAGAACTAGGCTACTTCTATGGGCTTCAACTTTGCCCTAGATGCCTTATCACATGTATAATATTTATACTACCAATCTCTTCAATGAAACTTTTTTTTCACCTACTTCATTGTGATATTGGGAAACTGAGATGAAATAATCTTTGTGAGATAACTTTAAAAAAGTTAAACACTATAAAATCTATAAGATTTCTCCCTGCCAGCTTCCATACTACAATCATTCAATCAACAAACACAGGGCCTCCTGTGTGCCATGTACTTCTGTTCTAGGATCTTTGAATTCAAAGAAGAAAAGGAAATGGACGGTACCCCCCAGGAAGCTTACATTCCATCAGAGGCTTTGTGGGTGATTCTCCAAACTATCTATCCTGCTAGTTAGACAAAGCCAGTAACAAACAAAAGGCAAGGTCCTTTATCTCCTTGCAATGTGAAGCTTGGAGTGGCGCTATTTCAGATGAATCACGCATGCTATGCAAAGTCTCTTATTAAAAGACTGCCCCGAACTGAAAATATAATTCCAACAGCAATTTCAGTTCTAGCATTCACCAGATGACTTATTCTTTGGAGCACACCCAGGAAAATTATTTCTGCCCAGTGGTGTACTTTGTTAAGCTCAGAAGGTAAATAGCAGCAACTCACCCACCATTTGCCTCCTGAATTAAGGAGCTGCTTTTATTGCTGTGTAAGTAGCAGTCTGAGCATCCATTTATCATAATACAGCATCTCTGGGTAAGTGTATCTGGGCTGGTTGGCACTGTGGGCCAGAGGACTGCCAGCCAGGGCTCTCCTTATTGCAAGCAAATGGCTACCAAATCATTGGATGACAGGATCCCAGAATCAACAGGACCCCAGAACTGGAAGGGACCTCAGAAGTCATCTAGTTCAACACCTGGTAGAAACATGAATCCCCTCTCCAACATTTCAGAAAAGTGTTCATCCAGCCTCTCCTAAAATATCCAAGCCCCATCTGTGCTTGAATGAGACTGGACCATTTCAGCCCTCTCCTACACTAGTTGTATGGTAGCCAGCATTTTCACTATGCTGACCATGGCCGGCAATGCCAATTCTGAGGTTATATAGTCAAGTCCCATTTATCCAATGTGGTAGAAAATGGGAAAACAGAGAATGGGATTATATAGAATATCCTAGCTAAGAGAACATTATGTTGCACCTGGATTGCCAATATCCAAATTATATGAATTTCTACTTTGTTTCTGTAAGACAGTTCATCTGCATCTTATTTATCCAACTCCTCGAGGAGTTGAACAGGAGCTGTAAGATCAGAGATACAGAACTGGAAAGGATATAGATGACTGTCTAGTCTAGGGGTGGGGAACCTGCAGCTTCAAGGTCACATGTGTCCTTCTAGGTCCTCAAATATGACTCTTTGAGTTCAAGCTTTACAGAACAAATCCTTTTTTTAAGGGGATTTGTTGTGCGAAGTTTGGATTCAATCAAAGGGCCACACTTGAGGACCTAGAACACATGTGGCTTTGAGGATGCAGGTTCCCCACCCTGGTCTAGTCCAACTTCCCTCATTTTACAAATGAAGAAACTGTTGCCTACGGAGGCTGTGACCTGCTTGAGGTAGCACCTGTCAGAGGAAGGGTTTGAACGTAAGTTTGTTGCCCAGAACTGGTGTTCTCCCACTATAATATACTTACTATTTTTTATCCATTAGGCATACAGTAGGCATTAAATAAATATCTACCACTTGATTGACTTTATAGAACTTTCAGCTATTTTGAAGCAACTAAACTTATCTTGTATTATTTGATTCTCAAAACAACCCTATGAAATAGGCCAAAGAAAAATTATGATGTATTTGGTAATTTGATGGGTGAAGTTAGGAGTAAAATATTATCATACCCATGTAACTGATGAAGCAACTGAATCCCATAGTGGTAAAATGGCTAATCTAATTCAGATAGCTAATTAATGGCAAAGCAAAGACTAGACTCTCACACTCCAGTTTGGTGTTTCAGGATCTCCCATACCTCAGGGTTATAGGAGTGAGAAAACAATTCTGGCTATGAGCTTTCTGGTTGGTTGGATTCTTGATAAATTGGAGTTTACATAAACATTAGACCAGAGAAACTGCTAGAATCTATACCCACTCCCAGAAAATGTTGAAAATCTTTAGGTTCATGAAGAAGCCATGGCTAGCTCTTTTGCTTCAACTCTAGTCTTTCATTGAGGACCCTTCTCTTGACATCTTTGGTTTTCCAAGTTTTTGTTGTTGTTGATTTTAATTTGCTACCATTTTCTTTCTGGCTCCTCATTCTTTGCTGGTGGGCATAATCCTGTGTTTGGGATGCAAGGTTACCTCAGATATTTAGTGTTAGGGAGTAAAAGGTATGCTAACCTGGTTCCCTGACCTGAGAACCTAGATTCTGACCACTGAATCTAACTGAGTTTAGGTGCCCTTTCTTCTAGGTTCAGCACAGCAATCCATGCTAGTCCCTTGCCCTAATTCCTCACTTCAATTTTCTTCCCTACTGTCTCCCTGACCCCTTTCTCATTGCTGGGCTGAATTAGGTATCTTCTTCTTTTCACAGGACATGGGGAAGCTAGAGAGGGTACATCTCGCAGAATCCCTGAGGATTTAGCCATCTCTAACCTAGGGCTAACAGGTTATATGTTTCAGCCCTTCCTCCTTTCATGCTTGTGTGGCTAGGAAGTCAGTGTTTGATGCTTATTGAACACAGAATGGGGCAAACAAGGACTATGCTTTGCACTGGGGGGAGGAGCCCTATGGTAGCTCCTACTAGCAAGTCTGCAAGAGAGTTTGAGCTCTTTCCAAGGGAGCATGAAGTTTGGTGGGAGAGGCATGCTGAGTTCTCTGGTGTTCATTCAAAAGGATTTTAATTTTTAGGGATTTTTTTCCTCCCTTGTCCTATGGATTAACTTGTACTTGTTCTATATCTGGTGAACATTTCTTTTTATTTTTCTTTTTGAGACTTGGAAAGTTAAAGGAACCTAGAAAAAATTATTAATCTGCCATCTTCCAACTTCACCCTTCTGTATGGCAACATCCCTCTACATAGGGAGGCAGTGTTAGAAATACCAGTTCCAGGGCCACCCAGATTGGGTGCCCACTGTGCACAATTAAAACCATCCCCTGCTTCTCCCCTTCTTAAAGTAATTTTCAGATGACATAAAGTAAAGAAATATAATTAATATGTTAGATAAAAGAACTGAAATTTCTCTGTATGGCTACAATGGGTAAAATCAACATATAAAATGAAAATCCTTGAAATCCCTGAGAATTCTGGATCTAAAGTCCTTTAGTGCTTTTCCCAGATATGGTATGACTATTTTAGAGTTACCAGTTTTGCATGGCCTGAACCCCCATCCAGTACAACATTCTCTATCATCAGATCATGCAAATCATTGATCTAGTTGCAAAAAAAAAAAATGCAAAAGCCTAAGTAGCCAAGAAGAAAATCGAGTAGTAGAGTCATTGTCTACACGTACAAATAAGTACAACCTTTTACAATTCCCATGATGAGGAAATGGCATCGGAACCTCTTGGGAAAAACTCACCCAGGTGTGGAGAAACTATTTCAGTGCATGGACATATGGCGTGAGTAAACTATCAATTGGTCTCATGTCTCTTACAGCTTATTCTCATAAGCCAGCCTGGACAAATCTTCAGGGCAGGCTTTCATATATTTATATCTCTGCTTGAATCTGAGTTTATCCTGCTGGGACCTCACAGGTTTAGGGACACTGTAGCAGGACCATTCCACCACTTTTACCTTTCACCTAAGTTTACCTCTCTGTCTTTGTTTCTTGGAGGCTCAGGGACCTCCAGATATTAAACCCGGTTGCCTGTTCATACTGATTCCTCTCTTTCCTTTGCTGCTGTTGCCCCATCATCCTCTAAACTAGGGCACCAGAGATCATTCCCAGGCATTGCTACGTCACTGGACTTTGCAGTCTCTGGGACAGGCTCAAGCTTTTCCCAGCCATTTTCTGCCCTGCTGGCTAATTTTCTGCTTCTTGCTCTCAGAACTATAATCAAATCAACATTATCGTTGTTTGAAAAAGAACGTCAAATAATTGCCCTATTGTTCCACTCATCATCTTTTTTACTTCCCTCCAACCTTCACTTTTTCATGTGACTTCTTCTCTGCCTTCCTTTCTTTTCAAGTTTGTGCCTTCTAAGGAAACTCTCACATCCTAGTTAAAGTTTTCCCCCAATCCTAGGTTTCCTTCAGTGAACACCATCCCTGTGGGCATGAAATCAGGCAGGAGAGTTACCATTAGAATCTGACAGTTGCAATCCATATTACAAATAATATTAAATTTACCAATGATAAATGTCAAATTCTATGAATGGATTCTTAAAAATCATTTTTATAAACACAGAATGAAGAAAGCATGGCTAAACCACAATTAGGGGTAGGGAACCTGAGTCGTCAGGGCCACATGTGGCTCTTTGACTGAATCTAAACTTCACAGAACAAATGCCCTTAATAAAAGTTCTGTAAAACTTGGACTAGGTCAAAAGGCCAGACCCAAGGACCTAGAAGGCCACATGTGGCCTTGAGGTCATAGGTTCCCCAGACCTATTTACTGATACAGATGCAGGACGTGATCTCCCTACTGGTTCAACCCCTTCTTTACTGGTGCTTGTGAGATCAAACTTAGGGTTCCTTCCATCATTACAAGATCCACAAAAGGTGGAAGCCTTAATAGTTTAGCACTTCTCCAATCTTTTCACTGGCAAATTCCCATCTTTGTCTATTTTAGTTTCTAAGGAAGAAACAGAATCTTCTAAGGTTCAAACAAACAAAGCTTTTCCCTCCTTCTGATCCTCTCTCATCCTCAGTGACTATAGCCTAGAAACTTTCAAGTCCCTATCATGCCCTGGTTCTCCTTCCATTGTACCCTTTGGGATTTTTACTCTATTGTTAATACACTTCTTTGCATCCCAAACCTCTCATAATCTTTCCTTCTTGTGAAAACTGGTTCCTGCTGGTAGGCACAGCATCCCTGAACCTTCCTTCCAGTTTTGTTTAGCCATGTCTGTTAACACATTGGGCCAGGAGATGTAGACACCCCCCCCTTCTCCTCAATGCCACTCCCAGAGCCTCCCTGTGCTCCTATCACTCAGTAAATTCTCCTCCTTTGAGGTTCATTCCATCTATATACCCCCCTATCCAGATTCTTGCAGAAATCCATTTCCAAGACAACTCTCATCTATTTCAGGTTCATCTCCTATTTGATTCAAGCCCTAACTTGCTTATTATAAACTTCAAAATGCATGTTGCAGTCACCCTGAACACTTTAGCTACCATGTTCGCTAACCACTTAAATTCCCAGGACTTACAGTTTCACTTTGCCCAAGTCGCTCACATTGAAGGTCATTCATTACACCCTTAATTTAACCACCACCAATAAATGTGTTTTGCCCATGATTTTGAAATCTAAAACTCTTCTTACTTAACATAATCTCTTATCTTTTCCTTTCTCCCTCTTCTATTTGACCCTTGTTATGAACCCCAGTCCCCTCACATCTTTCTTCTTCTAGTGTACCACCATTTTTTCCTCCCTTCACAGTCTTGACCCTATTGTGAACTATAGCAACTATGCCCAATCCTTTACTCTAGAGTCCCTTGTCCCATGGTTTATTTGTAGGGATCTCCTTCTCCCCAATTTCATGTCTCAAAACTGCTCTGTATCTTCCTATTCTCTTCCTTTTCTCCAATCTCTAAGTCAGAGTTGATGCTTCTTCTTACACATCAGTCTCTAATTTATCCTTTAGATTCCATTCTCTCCTCTCTCCTCTGGGAGCCTGCCCCTCAAATCATTCCATCTCTCCCTCTCTTATTTTCAATAGTTCCTTATCCACTGATTCATTCTCCGCTACCTACAAATATGCCCAGGGCTCCTCATCCTTAAAGAAATATTCATTTGATCTTATCATCTCCTTAAACTATCACCCCACATTCCATATTTTTCTTTCTTTTAGCTATCAATCTCCTCAAAAAAGGTAACCTATAATTGATGCCACTACCTCATCTTTTACTCATTTTTCTGCCCCTTGCAATCTGGCTTCTCATGACAACACTGCTGAAATGACCTTCTCCAAAGTTACCAGTGAACTCTTAATTCCTAAATCTGATGACTTGTTGCTGGTCCTCATTCAATTTGACATCTCTATAGTTTTTGATACTGCCAAACCACTCTCTCCTCCTCACTATTATTTCTTGGTTTTCTGTGATATTGATTTCTCTGTGTTTTGCTCCCCCCTTATTTAACTACTCTTACTCAGTCTTCTTGGTGTCCCTCAAAGTTCTGTCCTGGTACCTTATTTTTTTTTCTTTCTATAACATCTCTCAGTGACCTCATTAGTTCTTATGGATTAAACTATAATTTATATGCAGATGACTTGAAAATCTACACATCCATTCCTAACTTTTTTCCTGAATTCCAGTTCTCTTATATTAACTGCTCGATGGACAGCTGTGTTGTATAAAAAGTTCAAGAGACATTGTTTCTGGATAATTAACCCTTCTATTAATGATACTAGCTTATTATTAATAAAAGGATGGTCATTTGATTGTTTCTCTTAGACCAAAGACAAATCATGGAATCCACTCAACACTTATATGCCCTTGGAAGAGTGGGTATTCCTGAGGGTGGAAAACAACTCTGATTGGTTAACAATTAATAAGAGAATGAATATTATAATGCTAAATGGGCCTAGTCTAATAAAGGTCTGGGAATGTGATTCTGATCACTTAGTTTGGGTCAGAGAACTATCTGTATCCATATCATCCATCTTTAAAAAGGGAAAATCCACATTTTCCTAGACCTGTCTGAGTAAAACACAATGGATCAGAAGCTATCAATTCACTTAATTTAGTTTTTGAACAGATCTGTATTCTCCCTCTCAGTATCAGCCTTGCACTTCAAAAGGCTGCCTGAGTAACAACCTATAGGGGCTAATTTAGGAAATGAGGAAGTAGAAAAGAGGAAAAACCTCAGTCCTAATTCAATAATTAGTTATTAAATACAAGAGAAAAATAATAATTTCTCTCAACAGCACTATTTGAATACCATGCTCACACCTCAAACTTATCCACAAAAGGCTCATCTTTCTCTCTTTAACCTGCCCTTCCTTTTCTTTTAAGGTTACTAACCTCCTTGAAGGCTCATAACCTTGGAATCATCTCTCCCTCTCCCCCTTTTCTAACCTATTTTCCCCATCTTGTAGATTCTATCCTTATAATATCTCTATTGTCATTTCCATACTTTCCATCATACAGCCGTGGTCCTAGAGCCTCAACAACTCTTATTTGTATTATTACAATAGCCTTCTAATTGATCTGTTTGTTCCTAGTCCCTTCCCTCTCAAATCCTTCCTCCACCAAATTATCAAAATAATTTTCCTAAAATCAGGTCTGAACATGCCACTTTTCTATCAAAAATCTCTATTTATTTCCTATTGCGTTTAGAATAGAATATATTAACTCTTCAGTCTGGTACTGAAAGCCCTTTACAATTTGGGTTCTACCTGCATTTCCAGGGGTATGTTATGTTATTCCTTTTCACACACTCTGTATTCCAGTAAAACTGTCCTTTAGTCTGTTTCTGCGTTTAGGCCCATTTTTCCCATTTCTATAGCTTCACAAAAGCTATCCCTATGCCTACAATGTATTCTCTCCTCGACTCTGCCTCATAGAACCCCCAACTGTTTTGAGAGATGGCTTTGTATGGTGCTAATATTGAATTAACTCACATGGTTTCAGGTCACTACTTCTTTAATTTAACCCTTTGTCTTTCCTATCAAGGACAAAGTTTGTTCTATTTCGTTAACAGAGTGACAACTTTTTGAAAAGAAAAAAAGTTGGAGAGAAGTTTTGCTGAGAAGGCATTTTATTGACTCTCTCCACCATCCCCAAATGTTTGAAGTTGGTGGGGGAACAGAAGGGACAATCACATGTAAAAATATATCCCTATGGTATGAAACTTTCTGGTTTTATAGGGTAAGCAATGATATGAGTACTTTTGTAGGAATGCAGTAAAGAGATCACCCCCTCCCTCTAGTTTTGCTAAGTAAAATCCTTGAAAGGTCTACATGGTTAGAGTGTTAAACTACCCAGGGCATGTTCATAGCAGAAAGGAATTTTATCATTCCAACCCAAATATCAAGTAAGCCTGGGGGAGGGAGGGAGAGGAGCTTGTACCAATGAGTTCAAAAGCGGTGTAAAAGACATTTTTTACATAAAAAAAAATGAACTGAAATAAACTTCAGGCTATGGACTAGCCTCAAATTGCTATCAACACCCCCTTAAAAGAGAAGAGTCTACAAAGCAGGAATACTTCAGCAGAGAGCTAGCAAATAGGAGTGGTAGCTTAGGGTAGAGCCAGTATTACATGACAGTGCAGTAGAGAAAGCAGCCCAGTCAATGACACCAGCCAGTTGTAGCTGAATGGAAAAGACAGCCATGCAAATGATACCGGTAGCTTTGTAGAGAAGCATGGATCAACTTGAGAGGCAGAGAAGTCTTCCAGCAGTCCTAAAAGCACTTCCAGACTACACATGTTCCATCTCCTACCAGTCGTGTGGGGGAATCCATGAAAGTGTGCCCTAGTATATATGGAAAATTTTTCCGTGTTATTTGCCTTGCTCTGTTGTTTTATGAAAATGACTTTGTTTTGAGTTAATAGTTTAGTCTGGTAAACATTCCACTGGATAGAATCTCATATGTTATGTTTTGAGTAGATGCTGATCCAATGTTTCAGCCTTGAAATCAGGTTTGGTTTCTAAAGGCCTTTGTGTGAGACATGATTAGGCTATATTTAGGATATGAGCCTGGGAGTCAGATGACTTTGGAACTATCTTTGTGGCCTTAGGTCAATCACTTAATCCTCCAGTGGTACAGAAATGGTGTGTGTGTGTGTGTGTGTGTGTGTGTGTGTGTGTGTGTGTCAGTAAGCACCTCAACATACACAAAGGGGTTTGCCATCATAGGTTCTTTGATCTGCATTCATAAAAGGAAAGGCAGCTTTTGAGGAGTTAACAATCACTTTAATTAAGCACGTGTATCATTCTTTTAGTCAAACATGTATATCATTCACCTAGTTCAGGGGAGAAAGCACTCTGAACTTCAAAAAAAAGTGCAGAGAAATCAAAAAGTCAACAGACATGGCTTCCTCTATCTGAATTCAATAAGCAGTTGGACCCCAACTGTCTGACCATAGTTACCAAAGAGGGAGGCACTGACATTGGGGTTTTCAAAACGTATGTGTGTGGGGGACTCCTTAAAGTGGCTTCCCAGAGTCCTTGCGTGGCCAAACAAACACTTCCAGTCTGTAAGCTCCAAAGTAAAACCACACCCCAGAGTCTTTATACAGCTTTTAGAACCAGGGGCATCACACCCCTTGAGAACCAGTGCCTCATTAACAAAATGTGAAGACCTCCCTACAAATCGTCCCAGGTCCAACAGTGCGTAGGAAAGACCCTCCTTAATCACATTCAAATAGAGGCATTATACTTCTTAATTATACTAAAGCAAAAACAGCAAAAGATCCTATTTTCTTGCCATTACATCATGTGTGTATGTTATGTGCACACACACCTCATTGTAAAACTAAATGACATACGCAAAATTAGAGAAAGATAGCAGGATGTTAGGGACATATATGAGACCAGCATGCTATTGACGTTTGATTTGGGCACAAAAAGAGACAATTTGTAAGTGAATAAACACGTAATAAAAGGAAGTTTATTATTATTTTTACTGTCATTCCTAGCATAACAAGGATATGCAACAAGAATACAGAAGCACAAAACTTCTATAGAGACAGCTTCCTCTTGCTCATCTGGTGATGTATAGTTTTCGGACATCCACTAAGCTGGAGGGGCTTTTCATGCCCTTAGATGACCAGGAATATGCATCAAGGCAGGCACAGGGGCCAATTAGTTCTGAGGGACAGCTTTGTCATCTTTTAGGGAAAACTCATCCTGTTGTATCCCCATTGTGGCAGGAAGGAGGAATTTTGGTCCGTTGCAGTCTTATCACACAGGAAAGTCAGCAAACCTCTTAGTTATACCATTGCTAATGAATGTGGAGTTGGTAAACTAGGATACCAATCTCCTTGACCTCACTCTCCCTCTGCCAGTCTGATTTACTTTTTACTTAAATATGTGCTAACTGATAATGAATTCAGGTAACTAGTCCCTGGGGAAAGAGATCAAGATTTTATTACTGTGCACACAGCACTCCAGACAAAAGGCCATTTAGTAAATGTAATAGGATGGTGATGTTAGGGCTTGGTGATGCTCTGGGCTTTGGTTTGGTCTTTCATGTAGGACATTTGATACTTCCTGGTAAAGGAAACTATTGTCATGAGGTTCTTATTTATTATAAGACTAGCCTGGTAGAACAAAATATTAGTTTTGGTTGCACAAGCATAGATAAAAGGGTCTTCATTCATCCACCAACCATTTATGTTACAAATAGGAAATTAGAGCACAAAGAAATGATATCATTTGCCCAAGGTCACAAAGCTAGCCAGAAGTAGAACCTAGGACTTCTGATTTCCAATTCTATGCTTATCAGTTAGAAGTACAGTTGGTCTTTTTCCATGGACAGAGAAGTTGTAAAATATTAATCTGTCCAAGGACCACTGTTAAGCCAGAGCAGAAACAGCCCTTACATTTCAACATGTTTTGGCTTTCAGGTCATTATAAAAACAGTAATAGTAATAGCTAGTATTTATATAGCAATCTAAGGTTTATAAATACTTATGTTATTTCATTTGATCCTCACAATCCCCTTTGACATAGGTGCCATTAACATCCTCTTTTTATATTTGAGCAAATTGAGGCCGGAAAAAGTTAAGTATCTTGCCCAGGGTCAGGAAGACTTGACTCCAAGTCCACTGAACTACCTAGAGGCATAGGTGTTTATCAAATTAGCTAGATTTTCAGACACTATTAATCATGGAGAAAGAGAAAACTAAACTTAATTTTAAGTCATATTATGAAAAGACTACTTGATAAACACTTAGAAAGAGAAGCAATGAACAATAAAAGCTACTTTGGTTTCATCAGGAACATTTATCTTTACAAACGTTTTGGTTTTTGACAGAGTAGTAAGATTTCAGAGTAGGTAGACTGCTTAAATTTCAACAGAACTCTCATGCTCTGCTGATAGAGAAGATGGAGACAATTGGGCCAGAGGATATGTGAATTTGGAACTAGTTGAATGACAGGACTCAATGAGTAATCACTAATAGTTTGTTGTCAAATTGGAGAGAAGTCTTTAGTAGAATATCCAAGGGTATTCTGGTCCCAGATTAATCAAAAAACATTTTTAATCATTGATGTGAAAGCATTCATAAAAACACCCATAAAAACAGCTCCTTCAAAACAGATTTGGAATTGTATGCTGTCATGGGGAGGGAGGGGGGTAGTAGGGGGAAGGTGTGGGGGGATAAAATCTTAATTTTAAAGAAACGATTGTAGAACATCTATAAATAAATAAAATTAAAAATAAAAAAACAGATTTGGGAATTTTAGTGGATTGGTGCACAGTTCACAATAGGAGTTGTCAGGTAGCTAATTTTTTTCTCACTTTTAGAAAGTGTTTTTTTTTATTGATTCATTTATTTATTTAGAGTTTTCAACATTCATTTCCACAAGATTTTGAGTTCCAAATTTTTCTCCATTTCTCCCCTTCACCAGTCCCAAGACAGCATGCATTCTGATTATTCCTTCCCCCAATTTGCTGTCTGTTCTCTCACATCCCTCCCTTCTCTCATCCCCTTTCCTTCTTTTTCCTTGTAGGGCAAGATAGATTTCTATACCCCATTGCTTGTATGTCTTATTTCCGAGTTGTGTGTAAAAATAATTTTTAACATTCATTTTTAAAACTTTGAGTTCCAACTTTTCTCCCTTCCTCCCTCCCTGCCCATCCCTATTGAGAAGGCAAGCAGTTCAATATAGGTTGTACATATGTAGTCATGCAAAACAATTCCATAACAGTCATATTGTAGAAGACTAACTATATTTCCCTCCATTCTATCCTGCCCCCATTTATTCTATTCTCTCTTTTGACTGTTTCTCTTCAAAAGTGCTTATTTTCTAATTATGCCCTCCTCTCATTTGCCCTCCTTTCTCTCATTCCCACACCCCTCACTTATTCCCTTCCCCCTTACTTTCCTACAGTGTAAGATAGCCTTTCATACCAAATTGAGTGTGTGTGTTATTCTCTCCTTAAGCCAAATCGAAGAGAGTAAGGTTTACTCTTTCCCTCTCACCTCCCTCCTCTTCCCCTGCATTGAAAAAGCCTTCTTGCCTCTTTTGTGTGAGAGATTATTTGCCCTCATTCTATTTCTCCCTTTCTCCTTCTTCCAATATATTCCTCCCTCACCCCTTTATTTTTGTAGATATCATCCTTTCATATTCAACTCACCCTGTGCACTCTATCTACATATATGTGTGTGTATGTGTGTATGTATAATCCCTCCAACTACCCTAATACTGACAAAAGTCTCAAGAGTTACAAATATAAACTTTCCATGTAAGAATGTAAACAGTTTAACTTTAGTAAGTCCCTTATGATTTCTCTTTCCTGTTTACTTTTTCATGCTTCTCTTGATTCTTGTGTTTGAAAGTCAAATAGTCTCTTCAACTCTGGTCTTTTCATTAAAATTCTTGAAAGTCCTCTATTTCATTGAATGACCATTTTCCCCCTGAAGATTATATTTAGTTTTGCTGAGTAGGTGATTCTTGGTTTTAATTCTAGCTACTTGGACCTCTGGAACATCAAATTTCAAGCCTGCTGATCCCTTAATGTAGAAGCTGCTAGATTTTGTGTTATCCTGATTGTGTTTCCACAATATTCAAATTGTTTTTTTTCTGGCTGCTTGCAATATTTTCTCCTTGATCTGGGAGCTCTGAGATTTGGCTAAAATATTCCTAGGAATTTTATTTTGTGATATTTTTCCAGAGGTGATCTGTGTATTCTTTCAATATTCATTTTCCCATCTGGTTCTAGCATATCAGGGCAGTTTTCCTTGATAATTTCTTGAAAGATGATGTCTAGGCTCTTTTTTTGATCATGTCTTGAAGATAATCCAATAATTTTTAAGTTTCCTCTCCTGGAATCTGTTTTCCAGGACATTAGTTTTTCCAGTGAGATATTTCACATTATCTGCTATTTTTTATTCTTTTGGTTTTGTTTTATTATTTCTTGATTTTTCATGATGTCATTAGCTTCCATCTGCTCCATTCTAATCTTTAAGGAATTATTTTCTTTAGTGAGCTTTTGGACCTCCTTCTCCATCTGGTCAATTCTGATTTTTAAGGTATTCTTCTCCTCAGTGGCTTTTTTGGGTCTCTTGTGCCATTTGCATTAATCTATTTTTTAAAGTGTTATTTTCTTCACCATTTTGGAAGGTCTCTTTTAGCAAGCTGTTGACTCGTTTTTCATGAGTTTCTTGCATCTTTCTCATTTCTCTTTCCAGTTTTTGCTCTACTTCTCTTACTTGATTTTCAAAATCCTTTTTGAGCTCTTCCATGGCCTAAGACCAATTCATATTTTTCTTGGAGGCTTTGGATATAGGAACTTTGGCTTTGTTGTCTTCTTCTGTTTGTATATTTTAGTCTTCCTTGTCACCAATCTATAGTCTGATTTTTTTTTCCAGTTTTTTTCTCATTTTCACAGCTATTTACTTGACTTTTGAGTTCTTTTAAGGTAGTCTCTGCTTCCAGTGGAGGTAGAGGGGTGTACTGTCAGCCTCTTCATTCTCCCTCAATCTGTGGGCCTAGCGCTCCAGAAACAGCAACTGCTACTGCTGCAGCTGCCATGGGCTCCCTCCATCCCCTCTGTTGCCCTGGGGCTGGGGCCAGACCACTCTACTTTCTCACACAAGCCCCACTTGTGTTTTTTCCCAGGTTTTTTTTTCCACTGACCTAATTTGTTCTCAACATTTTTGGGTCATGAATTCTGGAAACTGTCACAGGTGCCAGTGATTCAGTCCCCCTGAGGCCTGCTCAGATGTTGTCTATGCTGGCATGGCTCATGCTGGACTACGCTCTGCTCCCAGCTCAGTGAAATAGATGCTTTCTGTCAACCTTCCAGGCTGTCTTGGGCTGGAGATTTACTTCATTCTGTCATTCTGTGGGTTCTGCTGCTTGACTCCAGAATTGGTTTAGAGTCATTTTTTACAGGTATTTGGATGGATTTGGGGGGAGAGATCTAGCAAGTCCCTGCTTTTACACCACCATCTTGGCTCTAACTCCTCAAATTGCTGAATCTATCTTGGGCTGCATTAAGAGAGGTATAGCAGCCAGGAAGAGACAGGTAATTATTCTGTCATCTTGCCCTGGCTGCATCTGGTAGTGTATTAGGTTTCATTCCAAGCACTGCAATTTAGGAAAGACAAGGATGACTGGAGAATGTGGCATACAAAGATCATTTTGAAAGAACTGGGGATATTGGAGAATTGGGAACATGGAGAATACTTAGGGTAAAGGAAGAGGGAGAGAGTATGCTATTTTTGTTATTTGAAGGGTTGTCATGTTGAAGGAGAATTTGACTGATCATGTTTCACCCCAGAAAGCAGAATGAACAGCTATTGGAGGAAGTTTCATAGAGGTAGCTTTAGGTTTGAACAGGAGGTCATATGTTCCTCCCCTCAGTGGAGGTCTGCAGGCAGAGGCTGGAGGGCCACTTTGAGATATTACAGAAGGATTTCTCATTCATGGAGAAAACATCCCTGAATCAAGACTTGGGGGACATTCTTTATTTTTTTTAAGGTATGTGATTTCCTGAACAAAGGGAACTTATAGTGTGGACATTTTTCTACTAATGCAGTTCTTACCTTTTCTACAACTTAGAGTCATTTGGCTATTATTATTGTTGTTTGTCCTTCCTTCTTAAAGAGGACCATAACATGGGGTGGGCAGGGGGTGGGGGGTTGCCATGACATGCAAGTAAATTGGATTTAAGTGAGGAAGAGCTGTGTAAAGTCACCAGCCTCACTTTCTCCTCCAGAGCCATCTGGGTCTAGTGGCAAGATATAGAATAGATCAGCTAAGGTCTTTCTCAGGTCTCAGTTTGAGTGAGGTAAAGCCTATTCATTGATTAGGCTTAATAAGAAATGATAGCAATTGTTTCTGTTCTGGCCAGAAATACTGATTTTTTTTAATAGGTAAAAGAGGTCTTTTTTTTTTTTTGCTTCATTTCTTACCTAGTCTTAATCATAGAACAGGTGTTGCTCAGTCAATGATTAAGGCTAAGTTAGAAGTGAGGCAGAGAATGTCCTCTATTACCCAGTCAAAAAAAAATCCAACAATCTGGGAGGGGAAGATCCTCAGAGTTTCTGTTGAAAAAGGAAACAATTGCTATTTACATTCCTTTTGAGCCAATCAAGATGGGGCTTGACCTGGGACCTACTGTTGGCCAATCAATGAGAGCCAGAGTGATTTGAGTTTAAGGCAAGAGAAAGGAAGGAAGGAAGGAAGGAAGAGTTGTGTTGTTCAACTGACCAGTTCTAATTGGGTCCCCAGTAGGACAGCTCCTTCTCCTATTCACAGAGGTTGTGGCCAGATACAGATCAGGACAGCTGGACATGGTGAACTTAAGTTTAAGTTTTTGGTTAATGTTAGACAGACACTATAGGATGAAGGCAGATTTAAACTCAAGGCTCCTGGTTTTGGGTTTTGTGGCTTCAACCAATTCTCCATCCACTATGCCAGATACCTCTCTATTCCAAATGTGCATGTTTTTAATGTCAGCACTGTCTACATTTTAGAGCTTATAACTATTTATTTTGTGGTAAGTCATATATGTGCATAGACTCTAATAAATGCTTGCTAAGGAGGATGAATCCTTTGCCCTGGTCCCAAAATTCCTAAAGATGTTTTCTACACCCACAGTTTAAAATATCAGGGCTTTGCAAATTCCCAGCCTCCAGAACTGCCCTCACACATAACTGTGTTATAAACCAGCAAACTCCTTTTGTCTTCTCTTAATGGACTCTATTCATATCTATTTTGAGCCTCCAAAGACTTGAGACTGAGAGGTTACAAAAAAAAAAAAAGATAAGGGTCCTTAGGAGTCCAGACTTGCCTTTGTGCTTTCTCACTTTCTCCTATGAGCTCCAGCAAGTTTCTTAGTCCTGAGCTTTAGAAGTGTATGACTTAATCTCCACTGAATAGGGGTCAAGTCAAATGAACAAACTATTCAAAAGAATTGCAAATTATTAACCACCATATGAAATGTTGCTGTAATTCACTAATAATAAAACACATGCAAATCAAAATGACACTGAGGTTTCACCTCACACCCAGCAAATGCACAAAGATGATAAAAGATGCCTGTGTTACAAGGGATACAGAAAGACAGGCACACAATCTCAGCTATAAATTCACCCAAACACTCTCCAAAGCAATTTGAAAGATAACTCAAAACTAAACCTGACCAAAGTGCCAAAATCACCATACTCTTTGAATGAGAGATCTCACTTTAAGGGACATACTTCAAGAATTCAATACCAGTGAGATAAAAGTTTCCACATATATGAAAATATCCAGTCACTTTTTTTTTCTTTTTGATGGTAGCCAATAGGTATCTTCTGACTGGGGACTAGCCAGGCAGATTGTGGTATGCTAATACATTCAAAATTAATCACTACACCATAAGAAATGATTCCTATAAAGAATTCAGAGAGATGCTCAGGGGGCGGAGCCAAGATGGCGGAGTAGAAAGACTCACCTATGCTAGGTCCGAACCCACAGCCCATAGATTTCCTGTAAAAAGAACTCCTGACAAATTCTGGAACAGTGAAAGCCACGCAGAAACACAGTGAAGGAGATTTCC